>CM050428.1:28956285-29556285 GCA_027564155.1 Gymnocypris eckloni scoliostomus
AGACCACTGGAGTTAAAGAGTGCCAGCAGCTCTCGCTTACACTGCGCCTGCGCTGTAGCGTCGACCTTTGATCGGCCTCGCGTCCAGATGGTCGCGTCGTTAACCATAATAGAAGCTCTGTCACATTACAACATATTCACTGGGCGGAGAAAACATGGGCGCGGGGAGGTTGATAATCTTCCGCAAGGTGGATATTCTGGGCAGTTCTGGCCATTTTCTGTACAGGTATAGGCTAATAAACACAAACATTCATCCCCCGAAACTATTTTGAACACCGGATTACAGTTGTTTTAATGTCAAATAATATGAACAATGGTTACGAGAAAGGCATTTATTTAACATTTAAAATAGTTTAAACGTATTTATTTTAAATAAATATAGCCTAGCACCTTTTAAGATAAACTTTATTTTAAATGTTTTTTTATGGATGTAAATGCTAAAACAATAGGCTATATATTTGAAATAGCCTCTTCAAAAAAGATTAATAAAAAAAGATGAATACGTCTAATAAACAAAGGCTTAGTTAGATTGTTAAAAGTGACGTGACATACAGCCAAGTATGGTGACCCATACTCGGAATTTGTGCTCTGCATTTACCCATCCTAATGGCACACACACACACACACACACACACAGCAGTGAACACACACACACCCGGAGCAGTGGGCAGTCATTTATGCTGCGGTGCCCGAGGAGCAGTTGGGGGTTCGGTGCCTTGCTCAAGGGCACTTCAGTCGTGGTATCGAGGGTGAAGAGAGCGCTGTACATTCACAACTGCAAGTTCCATGTAAATGTATCATTACTTCAATATAGTTATTAGTCAGCTCTTACTCTCTGTCTCAAGTTTGCATTATTGACTCTGAGTACAACAAAAAAATATATAATAATAAAATCTCTATTTGTACGACGCTTTAAATAATACATTTACAATACAATATTGAAAAATAAAGGTTACTTGACTTGACTGAGCCACTACGAATGCAAAACTATTTAGCTTGTTATTTATCTGTATACCGTACGTACACAATCATGTCTTTATTTTTATTCCAATTGTTTGTTTGTATTTTTATAAGCCTTGTGGCAATATTATTGAAGCATGAATCTCATATATGGAAAAACTAAAACGTGTTACCTAAAATAGTTTCTCCTCATATTTCTTAAAATAGTTTCAAGTGGTTCTCAAGGTAGGTGTTTTTATTATTTATTTATTTTTCATTATAATTATTATAGTTAAGTAGCATGTTCTTAAATAATAATAATAAAATGAGTGTTAAATACTTTTTAAG
Organism: Gymnocypris eckloni scoliostomus; assembly: GCA_027564155.1. NCBI lineage: Eukaryota > Metazoa > Chordata > Actinopteri > Cypriniformes > Cyprinidae > Gymnocypris > Gymnocypris eckloni. The sequence goes on from CM050428.1 coordinate 28,957,572, forward strand.
TGTGACTCAGAATGTATAAGGTGTATGGCAACATGACTTTAGCTTTATTTCATGTCTTTATTTCAAAAGAAGACATACATATGATTTGCATATATTTTAAGCATGTACATTAGTTCTGCAAACATTGCACAAAAACTTAAAATCGGTGTAGTGAAATTTCCTCAAAGTGCCTTTCAGTAAAATGTTTGCTTTTGGGGTGCTAGAGAATAAAAATCCCATGGGTATAAAAACAAACTGTCACAAACAAACTGGACTAAAATGAAGAATAAAATTCAACATATTGAGCACTCTGAATTGTACTTGAAGTCCTGAAATGTTAATGCCTCATTATGAGGTCATATGAACAGTCATTTTGCTTCCAACAAAAAGTAGCAACAATAATAAACATGTACAATAAATCAGACGTATGTTTCTCTGAGATCTTCCTGATTGCCCCAAACTTGTATTGGTGCTTCATACCCAGATTCAGATGTGGTCCTCTGTCTCAACTCTGAGGAGGATCCACTCATACTATCACAACATGTGTCTGTACTGTCTGTGTTGTGGAAATCAAAATGTTCATTCCCAGAAGACAAATCCAATGTCTCTTCACTTGAAGATCTCGAGTGGACACACGATTGCTTTGACAGACATCTGGCATTCTGAACAGTCAACGGTTTACAGCTCGAGAGAGCGACATGGGAATTGTCCTGAACCGCTTGCTGATAACTTGGAGGTTCGCTTGGTATCCTGCTGTCCACCTGCTGGAAAACCTCCTCGCTAGACAAGCGTCTCGGCTCCAGAGGAGGATTCAGTTCCTCGGAAAGGGTCTGACTCTGGCGTAGGGTTCTCTCGATGGCCCGTTTGGTGGAGCCACTTCGCCCAAAGACAGTCTTGCTTCTGATGTGTGCGCTCTTCATGGATTGCGAGCGTCTTTTGGGGGTCTCCGAGCGATTCGGTGCAGGTGCCGACTGGCGGGTGGGGTAGGAATGTTTGCGTTGAAGGGCCTTTCTCTGAGTCCATAAAGGCACAATTTGTGGACTGTTGTGGATAGAGCTCTCTGAAGCGCTGGAGAAACTACTCTCAAGTGAACTTGAAGAACAAAATGCACAGTCTTTAGAACTTGTCTTGGCCCCATAGCTGTTCCCCAAGCTGTTGTCTGCTTTAACCACAATACAGTCATCAGAGATCTGCTTTGTTAAGAGTTTGTCATGAAAGTCGATTTCTGTCTGGCTCCTGGAGAGGGAAAAGTGCTGCTGAACTCCCTGTCTTAAGTTGATTACTGGTTCTGAACGTCTGCGAGTCAATCGTTTTGTCCAAAGTTCCTCTGTGCTGGAATGTTCCTGGGATTTCTCTTCAGCGCCGGACTTGATGGAGTCCATGTCAGAACTACTTCCCTTGTAGCCGTCTGCATCAGGGTCATTACTGTCGTATGCAGAATCAAGAAGATTCAAAGAAAAAGAGTCTGAAGGAGAAATCAAGGACAGATACTCATTAATAATCAAATCATTATTATAAAGTATTTTGCTTACATTCGCTTAGCTAAATCTATGCTATCGTATGTAAAGAGTGCCTATGCATGGGAGAAACCTGGACAGATGGGAATTAGTAAGATCTAATAGAGATACCTCTCTCAAATACTCATTGGTCAATGGATGTCTGCATCAGAGTTCTATACTCTATACTTTTACTGTATGTCAACAATAATTATCTCAACTGTGTGTTTTCTTTCTTCTAATGAATTTTAAGGAACAGTTGATACTCATCCACATTAAAATGAATTGGCAATCTTAACTCCAGTGTATAGGCATCCTAAAAGACTACATTTAAAAAAAAATTACCTTGGTTATCGCTGAGTTCATCTTCATCAGAGTCTCCATAGAGTGCCAGCACATCCTCGCCAAATATTTGAGGGCAGTTGTCAATGAGAAACTCAGTCAGTTTCGTCACCTGCAAATACATTACCAGAGAGACATGAGAAATAAACAAAGGGCACTTCAACGACAAGAAAGATCACATGGATTATGAAATCCCATAAAATTAGGTCAAAACAAATCTGCATATGAAACTAGTTTGATCTTGTCTTCCTCTGTTGAGTTTCAGTTTTACTCAATCTGCTGTTTTCTGGCTCTTGGCCACATCATGTGAGGAGTCTTTAAGGTCAAGACTTTCAAAAGTTACTTTACACTCACCTCTTCAATTTTTCCAAGTTGTCAGTTTGGAGCAAGTTGGGGGAAACACATGTAGCCAGATTGAAGGAAACCATCTTGTTTGTATCTGCATTCTCACTTATGTGGTAGAGCAGAACCATCAAGTGTTTCAAGAGCTGAATATTTGGCTCAGGAAGTGTGTTGATCACCCTGAAGAAAAACAAAAGGAATCTCGGTCACAATTACAGTTCATTACGCTAAACACTTTCTATTCAACCCAAATGCCTCGTTAGATAACTTACATTTTAATTTCAGCACGCTTCTGATCTTCACCTTCCTTTTCCATTGCAGTCATCCAGGATTTGCACTTCTCCTCCATTAGCAACCCGCCAGGTAGTTGTCTAAGAAAATCCTGCAAATTGAAATACACATAAATGACAGACATTAGTGATCAAATATGCATATTTTAGACCTAATAACAGTTAATGAGTCAAATCAAATCCTACTGCACAAGCTTGTCCCTTACCTTGACAAGAACAGCAAGCAATATGACCGATTGCTCTTTCAGATCCACTTCTAGCCCATTGTTGAGCTGTGCCTTGATCTCTCTGAGAGCCCTGGCGTTCCCGGCCTTCCTGAACACCCCTTCAGTGTCCAGACCCTTTCTGAGCAGCAAGGTAAGGATATCCTGCAAACAAAATGAAGAATTTAAATGACTAAAATCACATTCATATAACACCAAATTTGTTTAGGATTTTGCATTGAAGTTCTATTGTGTCAAAATGACAATCCTTACCATAATTGCTTTGGGAGGACACCCATCTTTTTGACAGATATCAGACAAGGGTCGCCCAAACAGTGTGTTTTGGGGATGTTCCATGTTCTTTTTCTGTGCACGTCGCAAGATGCTCTTCCAGCGCCTTTGGTTGATGTTTCCTGTCAAATATCAATAAAGAAACAATAAAAATCACTATATATTACAGTAAACTGCATTTACTCTTGGTTGTTTTTTTCTTTTGACATCAAAAATTCCAAAACAACATATTAAAGAGCAATGACATTTATAAGAAGAGAAGTGAGACTTAGCTTACCAGTGTGGGACATGCTGGTCAGATTGGCTTTAGTCAGCTGATTAAGGGAGATTCCTGTATTCACTGGAAACTAAAGAAAAATGAAAGCAATTAATGAGATGAAGCAATGGACTACACACTGGTATATCTATTAAAAAACAGAACTAAACATAGTAACTGGGGGATTCTGGGCTTGTGCAACAGGAGCTTAACTGAGCAAGCTTTGTAAACATCATGACTAAACCATGTGTAGGTGAAATTTATTGACATTTAACAGGTCAGGGCTTTGTAGCATCCCACTGTAGGCTTTGTTCTCAACACTCAGACTTAAAATAATCCATAATTGCACTAATCTATCAATCAGAAGGTGATAAGAAGCGCTGTCTGCATATGATTTTGGGATCAATATACTTACAGCTGTGGCTGGCATGCTGATTACGTCCATGCTGCTTTGGGTCAACGATTTAGACTGAAAAAGAAAGAACAAAAGATGTGTTTATCCTGTCAATGAGATCTAGGGAAGTAAGTCTATTCAAATACATACTAATCAGTTTCCATGATGACATTAAGGGACAATAGGTGTGTGAAGCTGATGAGTGAAGGTGATAACTTACCACGCCGTGGACACTCAGCACCTTCATAGGTTTGCTGTGATGTGATGACAAATAGATGCAGTCCTCTAGGTAAGATTTCCTAAAAACGATTTCATTTGTTATTATAGCACTATAGCAACTTAATACAGAATGTATCATAGAATGAAAATTTGCAAATCAACACCTGGAGTTCATGGCACAAATAATGCATTAAAATTCAATTCAATTCAATTCAATTAAAATTAAAATTAAATACATTTTAGTCTTCTAATACATGAAAATGATTAGTAAAGTATTACGTTGTAGTATTAATTACAGTAAAAACAATGTAGATTTTAATTAGCTAACAGCTTTAAAACATGGAAAATATAAGCAATAACACACCACTATAATATAAAATATATGTAAACAAATGTTACTCACCACTCTAAAACATTCGGTCCGGAGGTCAAACGGTGTGGGTGGCTGGAGAAAGCTACAGTCTACATTCACTCCGGAGCAGAACAGACTCTATCAAGAGACTCAAACAGACTGGAGTGAAACAGCCCACAGCTCTGTACAAAATGAAAGTGGGCGGGCAGAGGGGAAATTCTGATGTGCAATGGAGACAGGAAGCAGCATCACGGGCTCCCACCATCAACACCTTTTTAGCTACAAATGGCAAGCTGTTGTGGCAGAGGGTGGAAAGTGTGATATACGTCACTCATGTGAGCACGGACGTAAATGGTAGCACGCGGATAATAGAGAATATAGCAATAAGAGAAAGTTCATATCAAATTACATGGCAAGCAGACTCAAAAACATGCATGTCATGTTACATCTTCCTGTAGTAATATACAACATTAAGGTAAAGTCATAAACAACTGAGATTGTTATTTAAATGCAGCAATTAACATTTATATTTCACTTGCTATATGAAATGCATGACAGTTATTTAATTAATTTGAATTCTTTCTTCGGTGTCTGAAGGTTTTTCTGGTAAATGGGAATATAATTAATCTTGGCCAGTGTTTACAGTAAAAGCACTTCTATAATGATTCACTATTTTGCTGTAAATGCTTATGATACCCAGGGATTTTTTAGAGTAACAAAAACAATCATTTTGAGACTCCGAATCTGACAGTGTTTGCCAACTGACTCACTATCATTCATGAAACCAGCCAGCCCCCATGTTTTTGCATGATATACAAAATAGGTGAATTCATCATGAAAATAAAAGAACTGCATTTGACCGAATGGTTTTCAGCATACCCACCTACTGCTTACAGTCTCGGCGGAAATCAGGTCACTGGCTTCTCATCAGGAGCTCTTTGATGTTTTGGAAAAGTCAAACATGTAGAGTTTAAAACTCAGTATCTCAAGTTTAAACAGTTATTATGTCTTTACTGGGCAGAACTGGGCTTCTTGTCATACTTTTTATAAGTATTCCAGTGAATGCTTCTCATTAGGTTTGATTTTGAAAGTTTTTCCTAAGCTACAGTACATACTTAACAGTTAAAATTTTATTAAATATAATGATTTGTGAAGGACCATGTGACACTGAAGACATATAATAAACATATATTTAAAATTGTATTAATATTGCTGTTTTACAGTATTTTTGATCAATAAATGCAGAATAAAATACGTTAAAACTGTTGTATAGATATTTCAAACAAGTATTTGTGGATTTGGAATTTATCTAAGATCTTTATAGTCGCTGAGTTTGTGAGAACTAGCCTCTACATGTTAAACAGCCATGTTCTATTTGCCTGAACCACATTAAACTTTATTTAGACAAGATGACACCTGTGCATTTCCTCGGAAATTCATAAACGCATTCCATTTAGATTTCTTAGATGATCATCATAAATATGATAGAACAACAAGTCAAAGTAACAAACATCTCTCTCTGAGTAGTGCGAAACATTTCTGGTCATCCAGGGCATTTCTAAAAGATTAGACACAAACACTATAATTATGACTGAGACATGAGTAAAAATGTTGTTGTGAAATGATATTCTAATGCTTAATTTATAATATGAAACCACTCACCACAGGCAATTTCAATTTCTAAGTGAAGTGTGAATCACCAAACTTTCCCCTCGTGTACAGTGAAAGAAACCAAGAGATTTAATGCGTGTTTACAATTATAGACACTTCTTACATAGCTTATACATTAAAAATTATTATTGTTCATCATTTATTTAATACACGTAAAAATGCCAAACAACCTATAGCCTATTTCTTTTTTTAATCACACCTGTAGGTGGCCTAATTTGAATGACATTCAAAGCTGCCCACCAGGGAAAAACCCACGTGGGACAGTATGCATCATTATGTTTTCTACGATTGGAGGCTGAAAGACCACCAGACAACCTCAAATTTTACACATGCCCACTTATAGTACCATCAAAGGTCACAAACAACTATTATTCAGTCTTTGATTGGACTTTATTATAAGACAATTATCATCAAAATTCATCCTTAATGGTGAAATTCGGTTGGTCTTCAGGTTTGAAGTCTATATTGGGGCTGCCGTCCTCATTGAGAACACGTCCGCTGGTGTATCCCACAATGGGGTACTTTGCTTTGTATGTGCCTTTGAATATCTGCTCAAGAGACTGTAGTTGACTCTCAGTGAGGCCCGTCTAACCAATAGCAACGAAAGAGACAATGTGTAAGTTAGTGCTAAAAAGTCTGGTGAAATCCAATAAGAAACTGAAACGAATGTTTGTTTTCTGTGGCACAGTTGTGAATTTGTTAAAATCCCCAACTTACAGTGTCATATGTGAGATCTGCTGGCTCAAGAGACATTTTGGCCACAGCTCTGGTTGAGTCTTTGCCCACAAGGGCATTATAAGGCGCTCCCTTTCCGTAAAACTCTGGAAATAAAAGAAACACAACAGGGTTTGCACACACTTTGAACAAGGAACTCCCATGCTATTCTTGATTACATAAATCAATAAAGACTGTCATCACAAATGACAATTTCTAATAAATAAATAAATTTGAACTCAACATAACTTCAAAATGCAAAAAGGCACGTGGTTTCCAATACACTGCTTAGTGCTTATGAGCAAAATAGGGAACACAGCACACTGATCTCTCAAACTGATGGATGTAGTTCCTCAAACAAGTTGTATTATACACAAGCACACAAAAGATTGGAGAACGTTATGTTGTAAACAATATCTAACCTTTTCCAGTTGTGACGTCAAACACTACGCCTTTAATGGCCATGTAAATTGGTTGGCCGTCCTGTAAAGTGGGAGGGGGACGTTTAAAGATATTTTATAAATGCATTTTGCATTTAATCTTGAAAAAGTCGTCAGAAATATTGTTTTTATGACACAGCACATAGCCTACCTCGCTCCCATCGTATCTTTGCAACTCCTCCTCGGTGAATAGACGCACCGGGTTCGGTGCGTTTTTTATTTTACTCTCATTTGAGGAACAGATACTTAGTAATGCGTATAATACAACACTACGGGCAAAAAACATTGTGGACGGTCGTGCTGAGGTTTGTATGTTGTAAGAACCGAGTCTGCGGCGTCAGACAGTTTCCTTGTTGTCATGGGACTGTTTCCATTCAGTCTTTCAGATCTGATCTCGGATCAGTTTCACAGTCAGAGGTGGAAATGCTCCATTTGTTACGGAACAGAATCTGTAATTGGTGCTTTGGAACATAAGGATTTAACTTTTTAATGAATCGTTATTTAGGCCATTAGATATAGTGGACTTGTATGATTTACACTTAATATGAAAAACACTTCTGCTTCGGGAATTTTCTAAACTTCCACTGCCGCAAGTTTCTGTTTCTCCATTCACGTGATTTGGACCGGAAGTGACGCTGACGACTGAAACTACTCCTTGAGCACGTTCCTCAGCCGTTAAAAGAGGGAATTCCCAGTTTCATAGGTATTATCCACAAGGTGTATTAATAAATCTCTACATTTAGACCAAGAATACATCTTTTTATTGTTATGTAATGTTTTTGAAAGTCCCATTGCATCAGAAAAAAAACTTTTAAACCACAAAGTCTTATGTATGTTTTACTGCAGATGCTTACTATTTACATATATTTCTGACATTTATTTATACTGTCAGGATATAATTGTAGCCTATATTTATGTTTTCCTTTGTACAAATACTCATGGCATTAAAAATAAAACAGCTTCGGTAGTGACAATTTTAGATAATTTGGAACCTAGCTCAAAGATGCTAATCAGCACATGATTAACTAGCACAGATCTGAGCAGTGCTATACATTTAAAAACTAAATGTTATGGAATAACAAAAAATGTGTTTCGGTAGAGACATTCGTTAAAGTTACATCTTTATTTTTCAGACGTTTGAACACATTTACCTCAAAATGGTGAGAAATATCTACTCACTGTAGCTACGAGAGAGGAACACGGGAATATTGCCTGATCATAAATGTATGGGTTTAGTTCAAATCAGTCTCGGCCAACAGACTAAAACATATACTGTTTCAGCAGTGACATGAAAAATGTGGGACAGTTTCATAATTTACAAAGAATACACACACACACATATATATATAAAATTGTATTTATTTATTTTTACTTTTTAAATAATCAACAAAAATACTTTTAAAAACAGCAATGGAAATATATATATATATTTCAATATTTTCAAAAGTTGAAATTTAGGGGTTAAATGGTTCGGGACAGACACCTGAGAGTACCCAATAGATGATGATTTTATATATGTATTTAGCTTACTAATATTTTCTATATTATTGTGGGTTTCAATAGATAATAGAAGGATCTTACTAAACATACGATTTGAATACATAAATGCTTTTTAAATGTTTTTTTTGGTTGTGGGACAGCAGTTTGCACCAATTCTGTAGAAATTAGAATGGCCCAGTATAAATGAATCATTCATCAAAAATATTAATTCAGATTTGTCCAGTAACTTTTCTGCAGGTTAGACAGTTGTAGACTGGAATAGATGAATAGTTGGTGGACTTAAGTTGAATAACTAAACCAATTATGCAAATGATTCATTAAAACGTAGATATGTTCATAACTGAAACAATTATTCTTCTATTTATTAGACTAGGCTTTTAAAGAAACTTGAGAATTGGTGTTAAGCACCATAAGCGCTTCCCCAAAAATAAGAACAGGGCATACATTTTTTCATCTGTCAACTAGGCATGAATTTTATCCCGCTACAAAAGCTTTTTATTATCATCCTTGCGTCATATTAATTGTTTGTGATGAACAAAAGTAATTTTTACACATTCATAACTGCTTTCTCTCCTTGTGTATGACTCAACATAACTTCATACATGCAAGCCATGCCCCTCTAATCCAGTTGAGGGCGTGTTTAGCAGGTTCAACCAATGAAATGCTCCGTCACATCCTGTTTTCGAATGCTATTGGTTCGCGCCATTGTCAGTCTTTCATGACATTAAAGTCACGCGTTTCAAAAGTATGAACTTCATTCGCTTATAAAATACATTACACCTTACTCTGCGTAAAAACTTTCCCCCAGCACTGTTCTGAAAATAACTTGTTTTTCTTTCTTTATACAAGAAACTACTGTCAGTTCATTACAGAAATGGAGATGAATTGTTATTATAATGTACGGCAGTGTGTTTTTAATCATAAGAGAAAACATTTATGGAAACCAAGTGTGATAGACATCTGCGAAACAGAACCTATGGAAGATTTAAGCCCTTCCCAAACTAACAGCTGTGATGTCACGCTTGGCATGATTTTGGCCATTGGCTGTGCCTCACTCCAGCTCCTCGAGCGGATCCGTAAGAAATTATCCTGTATCCTGGAAGTTGATGGCAAAGTTTAAATGCCACAAATATTCGGCGGCGAAGCAGAATGCTGAGGAGAGACATGTCTCGATCTTATCAGGAGGTAATGAAACTCGTGAGAGAAATGCGGTTAGATCCCGCAGGACTCCTTCATCTGCTTGTGCTCGCGATCACAGTAACGCAGGAAGTGCTCAACAACTGCAGTCATGTGATAACAGCTGACCGCTTTATTGCAGACAGATATGAGGCGCGAAATACTATATACATGTGTATCCGTGTATGTGTTTTATTAAAATGTCACTTGTTGTTGCACTGTAGTTCAACGGCGAGGACTGTGCTGGGCCACTTGGGTCTTACCAGAACAATGACGTTTCTGAAGAGGAGCAAGATCAAGCCAGCTGTGACCCTTCACCAGGTCTGAACTTATTTTCTACAAATATGATAGTAATACATGTTTTTTTATATAGATATATATTTATATGTAGAGTTATTTATGTAGACACTAGACAGAAATCCAGTGGTTATATTTAGCGATTTTTAGGTGATTCTTTATTTATTTATTTAAAATATATATTTTAGTTTATTTTGTATATTTAATAGTATTTATTTATATTTCATTATTCATGTCATTAACTTCAGGAGTTGTTTTGCCAAAGTTTGATTGCATGATTCTATGGCACACAAACATGATATATAATGCATGAACATGATTAACAAACATATGATATGCTTTGTATTAAATTGTGGAAATAAAAGAAACTGCCAGAACAATACTCACAAAATAAACCTCTTTAACCTAAAAAAATGCATCTGTTTTCCCATTTTTTGATGCTGTAGTTTAGTTGGAGCAATTGTGTTTGATTTATTTGTATATTAATATTATTCATATTTACCTTTTGGGACAGTACAGTGCATTATAAATAAATAAATTCAAACAATACAATATATTGTACTGTCTCAGAAGGTAAACAGGCAAATATAGATATTTTCTGAGACAAATTTTTTATTTGTATTTTATTTTGTCTTTTAATAAAGGCATTGCTCTAAAATAAAGTTCCATTATATATTCCAGATGAGGACGTTGTGGACAACAATCCAATGCCCATTGGTTTCAACAAAGCTTGTGTGAAGAATGTTTTCACAGCCATCCTCGTCCTCATTTACTTGCTGCTCACTACAGTGGCTGTGTTCTTGGCCTACCAAACCATTTCAGACTTCATGGAGAAGCTCAACCATCCAGTGATGTCCGTCTCATACAAAGAGGTCGAGGAGTTTGCTGCACCAGGTGAGCTCGAATACACAGTCATTCGTGGTATCTCAGTATCTGTATTTACAGTATCTTTCATCATTGGTTTTGCAATCAGGGATTGCTTTATATCCCGGGAAGGCGCAGTTATTAAGTTGCATGCACCACTATCACGACAACATTCCACCTCTTGTTGCATTGGACAGACCAGAGGAAAGAAACTGTATAAAAGAGGATGTTATTTACCACGGGCCGTATTCAAACCAGACTCAAGTATGTTTTAGATCTTCCTCAAATGTATTTTGAAGAAATGGTGCTATTAATAATCTTTGACGTAACATGTCTGTGGCAGAAGCGAGCCATAGTGGTCAGAGGACCGACTGACGTGAGGAACCGAGAACTTCTATTCCTCCAGTTCAGCCGGAATGAAACGGAGGAGGATTTCAGCGCGATCAGTTACATGATTTTTGCCAAATTTAGCGACATGCTTGAAAGGTAGAGCTATATTGGAATGTATAGCATGAATCACATGTGTTTTACTGTTTGTATAAAATCACTTTCTCTTACCAGCTCAGATAAAGCTGCTTTTATGATGGACTGTGAAAGGAATTACTCAATGTGGACCTTCTCTGGAGGCTTTCGGACATGGGTCAAAATGTCTTTGGTCAAGACGTCAGGCAGAGGAAACGAATCAGTTGAATTTAGACAGGAGGTAATATATTATTTATAGCACTATTGGCCGATCTTTGGCAACTTCAGCAGAAAAGTGAGGATCATAAACGAAGACTAACCAATTTGGGCTTTTCAGTTGCTGATTCTTAAAATATTACATTTGATCCATAAATACTGAATATTTGATTAATCATCCATATTTGTTTCAGTCCAATGTGGTGAAGTATATCGACAAGAGGCCTCCACAGGAGCAAGCCAATGAGCTTTTCTTTGTTGTCTTCCAATGGCGAGATCCATTTATACAGCAAGTCAAAGATGTAAGTGTGCATATTATTAAATATTAAACTGTTATTTACCAAACTGTCTGAACGTTCAGCTGGAATGCTTTATAGAGAGTCTAATCAAGTGTGCCTTATGTTTTTGAACAGATAGTCACAGCAAACCCGTGGAACACCATAGCCATATTGTGTGGCGTCTTCATGGTTCTCTTTAAAGCCGCAGACTTCACCAAACTCAGCATTAAGTGGATGATCAAAATTCGTAAAAGACACTTAAGAGCAAAAGTGAGAGAACTGAACCAAATAAGCTAAATCTTTACAATTAAGCTAAAAAACAACCTCAGTGTTGAACACTACAGCATTTTGATTTATGAAAATCAAACACTTTCAGAGCAAAGAGTCTCCACACTTTCATGAGAATTGTGCTGATATTGTACATTTTGTTTTAACTGGACATTAGATTTTATTTGGTATGGTAAAGTAAGTGCTCATAGTGAAGAGTGAATGCTGAGGCATGTGTTCTGCAGTCCAAGGGCAAAGTGTCTTCATGTGATTTTGACACTGAAATATTAACTATTCATGTTCTCTGTGAGATTAAGCTAGTTAAAATGAGGACTAAGAAGGGAATTCGCTGAAACAAAAAGGGTTTTAATGACAGGGACCTTTGGTTAAGTTGCATTTCCCAGCAATCAATAAATAACTACTGCAGGGCATTCAGTGACAGACATTCTCTAAAGATGGGAATCTTGTCTCACTGCTGTCTTCTTTTTTGCTATCAATGTGAATGAGATCAGTTTTATCAATATGACACATGTTGTATAAACCTATACCAGTCGTATTAAATTATTTAATTGATCTAAAAACATTCTGAATTATTTAACCATGCTTACCAAAACTATTTAAGTTTTTCTTATGTCTGTTGTTAAGCACCATTACGGTGCTTTCTAATGATGAAATTACATTTTGTTTCCATGTGATGTAAATATATCTGTTAGTTTCTTTCCCCCCAAGGACTAAACGAATGTTATGTTGTTTAAACTATTGTTCTTAGTATATTTTAAGATATGTGGGGAAATGCATCATACCAAATTTACTAACGCATGTTTTATAAAACATTTTTTAAACCAATTTACTTGAATTATCTTCCAGTGAATGCAGCTGAATCAAGAATGTAATGTTAATGTAAAGTAAAGAATGTATGTTAATTCAAGTTATGTTATTTTATGGAACGGATTAATAATTCAACAAGAGCATGCATTTATTTTGGACCCAAATCAGAATTTTCACCGTATATTGTCATCTGAATAAGTAAGTAACAAAGTCATGTTTGTTTTGCCCAACTGAGGAAAAAAGCCAACGGCGATTAAATCTAGAGATCGGTTAGCAGCTCGTATCAGTGGCGTGCACAGGCCTACGGAGGGGCAGGGGCCAAATGGAGGGCACAATCGCAGACGTGTGTGTGTGTGTGTGTGTGTGTGTGTTGTTCCCTCTCGGCTATAGGGGGTATCAGATTTTATCACGATTCTTTGTCATGTTGGTTTTTCTATTTTGCAAGTTGTTTGAGCATTACAGCCAAATTAATTTCACTATTATAAAGACAACGTCTTTCAAGGCAACAAAATATAAAAAACTATGGCAGATAATTAGGCCAAAGTGAGTGAAAATAAAAATGGTTGTCATTATTTTATCTGTGTTATTAAAAAATGAGAGCAAAGATACACATTACAAATACACACACTGTCAGAAACAAGGGGATGGTTGGGGTCCATTTGTGAACACAAATTGTGAAGTTGTACCGTCAATGGGTCATAATTGCACCTTAGGGTACTCGTATGTACCATTTAAGGTTAAAAAAGGAACAAATATGTTTCCGACTGTCAGAGGGTCCATGTTTAGACAATTTAATCCCCAAATAAAGATAAAATCACTTGTGTGAGCCAAAATGTATGAAACGGTCACCCAAAATAGATTAAACATATGATAAGAAATTATAGAGGCTGTGTCATCTTTAGCAAAAAGGTGGCCAAAAAATCAAGATTAATTGGATATTTAAATTAAATATTTGGTCAATAGCCTATAGGATATGATCGTCCTTTAAGAGTAACAGCAGCCAGGCCTTTGGCGCCCTTTACAGGCATTTATAACATGTAATGTTGAAAAAAACAATAGACACCATCACAACATTTGTAATGGTTTTACTGGTTATAATGGGACTTGTATTGGTTTTACTGGAAACGGTTATGGACTCTGTTGGTCTCTACTAGTAATTGGTCACCTTCTATTGGTGGTTTGTTAAAACAATAAATCCTAATGGAATATATCCCAAAACACACTAAATAAACCCATATTTTATTGGTTTTAATGGTTAAAATTTGATGGTTTGTAATGACATTTGTGATTAATTTGTGATGGTGTTAGAATTTTCTGTGATGGTTCTATTATGTTTTTTTTCAGCAGGGTTGCCTCGTTATTTTTATATACAATGCATTTTAAGTCATTTTAAAGGCTGTTGTTGGCTTAGGTCTGTTTTTATAACCACAAAAATATATATATTCTTTTTGATTACGAATGTAGCCTGCCTCAGTGCTTTTTTTTCTTTTCTCGGCGCCGGACTGCTGATGTCTTTTCAGGGACATAGTTGTCCATCAATTATGATTATCTGCATCGCCCGTTCTGCATCGTGCCCGTTCAGCCGCAAACATTTTTTTTTTTTTATTGAACAGAATGTCATCACATTCAATACAAATTAAATTACAACAAATACAATCGAATTTAAAATGCTAGGGGGAGATTGAAGAATGCACAAACTACACTTATACAGGTGCATCTCAAGATTAGAATGTCGTGGAAAAGTTCATTTATTTCAGTAATTCAACATAAATTGTGAAACGTGTATTAAATACACGAGGTGTTCCTTTGGCTCAGTGGTTAGAGCATTGCGTTAGCAGCGCAAAGGTTGTGGGTTCAATTCCCAGGGAACACACATAGTGACAAAAATATATAGCCTGAATTGCTTTGGATAAAAGTGTCTGCTAAATGCATAAAAATGTAAATTAAATAAATTCAATGCAGACTAAACTAGTTTAAGTCTTTGGTTCATTTAATTGTGATGATTTTGGCTCACATTTAACAAAAAAAAAACACCAATTCACTCTCTGAACAAATTAGATTATGGTGACATGCCAATCAGCTAATTAACTCTGCATCTAACCACCTGCAAAGGTTTCCTGAGCCTTCAAAATGGTCTCTCGGTTTGGTTTTATCAAAATTATCATAATTAAAAGAACCGAAGACTTAAACTACTTCAGTCAGTGTGCATTGAATGTATTTAATACACGAGTTTCACAATTTGAGTTGAATTACTGAAATAAATGAATTTTTCCACGACATTCTAATTTATTGAGATGCACCTGTAATATCGTTCATATCGCACAGACTGGACCGCAAGGGCACTTTAGCGTCGGACCTCAAAGATGCAGGGTCTCGATAAATATTCAATGTTTATGCGGCAAAAGCGGAACAAAAACTTCTTTATGTTTACAGACGTGACGTAATGACGCAGTGTCTTGCTCGAATTTCCCGCGGAAACCTACCCGTACCACTCAAATTAGAAAACATTATCATAAGCTAACCTTTATGAATCAGGCTAAAGTAAGGTGATGGGTTTGAACACTGGCTCGTTATGGACTTTCTCAAATATTGATTTCGGATCATTTTTAACCAAAAAAAGTTACGCACTGCAGCTTTAAAGTCCTCGTGAACTGGAAGTTTTTTAACAAAAAAAATATTTTGATTTCACGCAGACTTTAATCTAATAATAATTATCAAGACCAACCAAAGAGAAGAACATATTTTTCTACTCAAGTTTTGCTGTTAGAAATAGTTTTTTTTTATTATTTTAATTGTATTATTATTCTTTTTATTTTTTATTTTATTTTTTATTAAAACTATCTAAAAAGTATTCTGATTATGTATTACTTTATTACACGAGCGCATTATGTTACTAAGCTTTGTTTTGTTTTTTTTTTTACATACCGCACACCGTTATTCGATGACTTTTACGCTAAAAGGCTGGCGGCCATTTTGAGACGAATCTGTTGTTTCCTATTTCGCAGTAACAAGGTACCTCCATAACGTTATTAAGAAGCGTGGATTATCTATTGAAATGTCGTGTTTATGTGGAGGTTGGAAGAGATGCATTCTCTACGTGAATTAATAGGTACATATGAAACCGAACTTGTCTTTATCCACCTTGTTTTGGCGCTCACTTGATTTAATTTCCTGTCCATGCAGTGTGTTAGCCTGAATGCTAAACATCTGCACATGAGCCACACGGATGTGTGCACATTTAACTTAGCCCTTTCTTTTTGTTTTATTTTTTAGTTTAACCACCTGTCAGTCCGCAGTAGTACTGTACATTTATGTTAGCAGCATTATTCTTACAGACGTATTAACCAAATAACAAATGTGTGAGTAAACAGTCCTCTGCTGGAAGGAGTTGTCTCCTTAAAACAAGATCAGTTTGCCAGCTTCAGCTAATGATAGATTTCAGGAACTCAAACCTGGTTATTAATCTTCAGTCTGTTTTATTATATCAGCAGACTGTTTTGCGGGAGAAGGAACTCTGTTTCTGTTAGCCAGTGTTTGAAGAGGACACGCACACTGACATGTGGTTGAGAGTTATTGAAAGCATTGTTGTTATCAGTGGCACTAATAGAAAGTCAGTCCCAGGTTTAGTCTCTGACAGCATTGAGGTTGTGCCATTTTCAATTCATGGAAGTTGAATCTTTTCATTGTGGCGCAGCCTAATGTTGTGTCATTTTTTTTAGAGCACACCAATTCATAGTCATATATCTAAACTGTTAGTGCTATGTGAGATCATACCCCATTCAAGAGTTTAATATGCTTTATTCCAAAGTTACTGAAAGGATCACTAAAATAAGGGTCTCTTTTATGGAATAACAAGGTTATCTAAGGCTCCTTGAAGCACATTTCTGTTTTCTAAATTATATATTTTTTTCCTTAAATGGATGCACCATCCTATAATTAAAACTCGCTCATTATTTACTTAATCTCATGCGTTCCCATATATATATATTAGTGATCGACCGATATTGATTTTTTTATAACGATACCGATTATTTGTACATTTATGTACTCGATAACCGATATGAAGAACTAATATTTATTTACTCTTATAAAGTAAATAAATAACAGAGTGAAGTAAGTCCATTCTTCGCTTTGGTTTTTCCTCCTTTCAGTCATCTTAACAACAACAAAAAAACTGTTGAAAATTAACATTCATTCATGTTAAATTTCATCTTCAAATTACAACAATATAAACATTTTATTTCTAAAAAGCATCATCAGCAACAATGATATTAACAGTAAGCAAAAGAATGTCTAATGTATTCAAATGGAGAAAATAAAGACAGAAGTCATATCAACTTCATTTTAAACTACAGTTTTAGTAGGTTTATAAGCTGTTGAATAGGCTAAAGAGTGAATAATAATTCACTGGATAATGTTAATTCAATTAATAATATTCTCTGGAATATTGAAATAAGCTATAACAAACAAAACATCGTATTTTATTGCATTTCTTAACTGGCACGTTTTATCAGAATAGTAAATGTTAATATAATTTAGTGTGTTTCAAACAAGTGAATCTTGTATAAAAGTTACATGCGGTGAACAGTATCCACTGCTCCAGGTGTGTGTGAGTGAACAGTGTCCACTGTGTGTGTACTTGGATGGGTCAAATGCAGAGAACACATTTCACTGCTGGTTATACTCTGTATAATTGTGTATGTGACAAATAAAAAAAATATATTGGTTATCGTTTTTTTTTCCAAAACCGATATCCGATTATGGTAAAATGCTTAAATATCGGGAAAAATTTCGGTAAACCGATATATCGGTTGATCTTTAATATATATGGCTTGCAAATGGATGGGACTTCAAAAGTACCCAAAGTTAGCACAGCTGTAATGCATCTGATTAATCAATGTCTTTTGAAGTGAATCGATAGGTGTGTGTGAGGAAAATTTTTGTGAAGTGCTACATTGGTTGTAAAATTTGTGCGATTGTCACTTTTTGCACAAGCTTTGCAACGTGTTTACGTCACTGTTCACAACAAGCTGACATTCACATCAAGTGTGAATTCATGAACGCACATGAGATGTTTTGGCTGGAAACTGTGGTTATAGTTAAAAAGTTTAAAATACTTGTTTTTGCACACCGAATCTATTTATTAGTTGGGGCTGTAAAAAAAAAAAGGTAATTTATATCTGGGACTTAAATTTACATACAGGTAGTTGTCAAATTAAAATTGGGCTGTGTTCGATGGTGTGACATAGCAAAAATGTAGAAAAAAAACCTTATACAAAAAGCATGAGAGAGGATTATCTTTAATGTTAGGTTATTTTAATAAAAAAAAATTCCATCACACCATAGGACACATTGATACGTCATCTACCATATATATTTTCAGTTTTGGGTGGAGTATCCCATTAATGCAAAAGAGTCAAAGTGTGGCCAAGATCCTCAAATAGTGTGTCGGAATTATTTTTTTTTAGTCAAATAAATTTTATGTGTACTATGCTTTTCACAATACACATTCAGCTTTATGTAAATTAAAATGTTATAACTCTTTCTGTTCACCTTCTGTTTCTGACATTTTACATATGTTTGCACTATGTATGACAACAGGACAAATTGCTTTTATTCACTTTGTGTAGACAGCTTTTGAGGGCATTCCCCAAGAATGGTTATTTTATGTAAACATGCTTTAAACTGACATGTTTGACCGCTGCATCTCGCAACACAAGTCAACAAAGGTCAAATTTTAAATGAAAAACATGTTCTGGATGAATAGTCCCTTACACGTGTGGAAACTGTGTTTGTGCAGTGGGTTTTTCCAAACTCTGTTTGTGAACTGAACATGCTAGGACACGACCCTGCAGTGGTTTTGTGGTCGGCTTGTGTGCTGCAATATCAGCATGCTTCATTTAGCTTCTTGACTTGAGTGCTGTCCCTGGTTTGTGTCCTCTGGCAGGTGGAGCCAGAGGCACTGACCCTCTTTCCGTCTTTATGGAGTTTGTCCAACCTCATGCATTGCTGATACCACACAATCCAATGTAAGATTTGGCAAACCCTTATATGAGCCTCTGTGGTATGAAGTAAACAAGAAAGCTCAGTCAAATGCCAAACTGCCAAATGACTTCAGCAGCGTATCAAACTACAGATTTCTGACTGTTCAAGAAGATCTTTACATCATGTCATATTAGTTATTGGTTTTTGATTCATAGTTTATTTCATCCAGTAGTTTTATTTGATGGTCCATTAACAATGCTATCTGATTATTTTATTTGTCTCTTTATGCAGAACCCTGTTTATATGTGGTGGCCTGAGATATAATAATCATTCAACATGGTTAAAGAACAGAAATGCATTCTTTGTGAAACTGTCTACAGCTCCAAACAGGTAAACCTTGCGATTTAAGCATACATCTTCTCCCATTTCTTGCTCGAATGTGACAATGTTTCCTGGGTCCTTGTGTAACAAACTGTAATTCACTTGTGCATGTTGGCACCTGTCTTGATCTATACACATTTGCTGTTCTTTTGAGACTTTTGGTTGCAAAAAACCATTGTCTTGCATATAAAAATAAATTGCTTGTTATTTATTGAAATTAATTTAATTCCACAATGCTATTTTAATGGTATCTTTTTCGTTTTTAGGAGATGGAGGAACACATGAGAAGTATGCTGCACCACCGGGAGCTGGAGAATCTGAAAGGCCGGTAAGAGCCTGTGTTACACACCAATGTTACAAACTATCATGTTATCCACATTTTTGTTAGCTGACTTCACAAAATATTTAAGTACTGCATTATGTTTGTTAATATTTGAATAATTTAACAATACTTTTGCATGTTCATGGTTTTCTGGTATCCTAATGTTAGTAAATGGTCACTTGACAGACAGGCAGGCAAACAAATATTTAATCTTTTTTTAGTAAGCGTTTAATTTGAGTTTTTTAGTCTTATATTTTTACGATTAATTATTAGCTTTTCATCAACTCACAAACACGAGTTTGGGAAACTCGTCTCTACACTATCAATATAATACTCTAAAGTTCAGAGAACTGGGCCGCCTTTAAATATCAGCGTTATTTGAGACATCTGTATGCTAATTATATGGCAAAATTGTTTTGATCTTTTATTTAAAAATTTAGAAATCACCCCTGAATTTTGTTTAAATTAATTTTTAAAACATCCTTATGCAGCAAACATGAACTAGGAAGTGTATGGAAAATATTTTGGAAAATTATTTTGTGAAAAGGTTTGCACTATGGTTATGGTCAAAGATGAAATGCATGTGTATTGTAAGTTCCATGCCTCCTTTGGTCAGTGGATAGATAAGCCGAGGCAGCTGACTTTACCCGAGAGTATATATATAGGGACATTGGAAACAACTGGCAAGGCCAACAAATGACAACTGCCTCATGTGACAATTATGTACATCTCTGGAATGTGAAAAGTGAGAATGACATTCTCAAATGGGTAGGGTATTGAAATCTAAATTGCAAAGACCACGATTTTTAGAGGTTTGTCATATTTTTGAATAATTGCATCTTGGTAATAATGCTGCTTATAAGATTAATGTTTAGAGCATTAAACAGAGCCTAATTTAGTGCAGAATAATTTGTTTACTCAAATGGAAATGAGCTGCAGAACATAGAGATAATCACACAAATCATGATCACAGTCATAGTACTCAATCAGACAAAAACTTTAGAATTTTAAATTAGAAATAACAACTTAACAGACTGCTTACTGCAAAATGGCAAGCTGCCATGACACAATTTTTCTAGGGATAGACCATCTGCTAGCAGCAAGTATCTATCAGCTCACGAGCTTGGCACTAAAGATAGCAACTATGGCAGGAAAGAGTTTTCAGGTCGGCAACTGTAAGCAGCTCGCATTACAGCTAGCCAAAGAGTCCCACCCTTGCTGCAGCCCCAAAGAGCAGAGGAAGGTGGAGACAGAGGGTGGGAGGAATGGGATTTCACACACAAATCCAACAGCTCTCCCAACCTCGTCTCAGAGCACAGCGGACTCCATCATGACAGCGTGCTAAGGCTCAGCAGCTGCTGAGAGGGTGGTCACCCCTCTGAGCTCAAGATCTCCCAGTGCCTTCTGCTCTTGCCTGTTCATTCTAAACCATCTGTGAAGCCCCTGAAGATGCACCACAAGATCAGGAAGATTGCATTTGTTTAGTAACGAGTTGGATTTAATTTTATGATTGAAAAGTCAGTTTGCCTCCTGATCTCTTAGAAAGACCTTAACTTTGCAACACTCAGAAGCAGTAGCTATGCCTGAAGGAAGCATTGAGCAGCCTATGTTACCCTCCGTCCCCAGGGACTGTGGACACGAGTGCCGGGTCTGCGGCATAACGGAGGTGAGCCTGACTGACTATGCTAGTCACATCTCCAGCCCTTTTCATAAACAGAGCGTTGAGGATCATAAGAACCGGCCCACAAATGAAGACCAAGATGAAGAGTACTTTGACAAGGACATTGTGCAGCTTATTGAGAAACGCAAGGAAATGATCAGGTGAGTCTTTGCTTTGCTTGCTGAATTGCAAAGCCTTGATGGTGATTGCATACCTGTTATCTAGTAATTAATTGCATGGTAGTGTTTAAATCTTTGTCTTTGTGTGTTTTCTGAGTGTTTTAACCTGCAGTTCTATATTAAACTATTCTGCATACAGCTCTGGGCCCGGTTGCATGTAACGCACCTTAAGTTTTTTCCTTAAGTATGAGACTTAAGGCGTAATTTTCCCTTACCTAAGGGAATGATTTAAGGTGTTGCATACAATCTGTTATGTATTTCATGACAGCGACCCAGATTTTTTGCAGTTACAAAATCTGTTTTAACATATAAAGCGGCCGATCGTGTCTTGTAGAAGACGTTTGGATTGAATCTTAATTGAAACAATTAAGGTGACGTTTTCCATACCTTATGTTATACTTAGGAAAATTATGGTTAAGGGGCTTTATGCAACACTTAATGGGCTTTAAGGGATACTTAAGAGAAATTCTAAGGTTCATGACGTTTCACCTAAAGAAACCCTTAAGTGTCATTTAAGGGATATCTTATGCAATGCCCTTAAGTATAAGGGAAACTTAAGGTAAAATTACCCTTAAGGTGTTTTATACAACCGGGCCCTGACACTGGAGACTGGTGTCATGTGAGGCCAAAAACAGCCATGACTGCAACACTTGCACTCTCACACTCTTGGATGCATACCACACAGTGCCTTTCCAGCCCAACCCTTAAACCGTATGGGCACTATGTCTTTAAATAGTCTGACCTCACCAACTATTTTTATGCATTTTAAATGTGATAAAATATCCGTTGTTCATCGTAAGCTTGTTAATAAAAGTTTGATCAAATAAAATGAGTTTGATATTGAAACTTATACAGATTTGGTTTAATCGTTCATGGATAAACAGGCTAAATTTGAGTCTGCAATTTGGTTTCTTCAGAGCACAATAAAAGGTTCTGAATGTGGGTAATTTCTGAGTTTTGGTGGGGAATGCCCCAAACAGTAGAATTTTCACAAACAGTGGATCATCAACAGCTGTCATCCGGTAACATGCCTGACTGTATACGATTATATGGCCTCCTTATACACTGGAAGACAGGGAAAGGCAGTATTCTTAGCAGTTTGTTCTTATTTCCAACTGTAAAGAAAAATGTGTTTGTTTCTCCTCATATTTGAATTTACATGCATTGTTGTTTAACCTACTCATCACCTGTTCATCTGTCCTTGGGCAGTTAAATCATTGTATGTAACATTCTATACTGAACTCTATTAGGAACGAAGAGGCTTCTGCAAAGCAGACTAAAGAAGAGCAGGAGCAACACAGGAGGTGGCAGGAGCTTCATACTCAGTGGCTTGGGCCAAGGCCTATGATGTACCAGCAGTGTGGCCCTTGGGACCGGCCCTATCCGAACTTTCCCCAGATGCCCAAAAGGGGCAGAGGCTCCAATTGGCAGAACTTTAGATTTTCATCCCCTGAACGTGGCAAAAGGTTCAACCGAGATTTTAGGTGTGCCACGTGGCATGCTGAAGGGCCGCCCAACTTGCAGAAATGGGAATCTGGTGGACGTCAGGGAGGGAGTTTGCACAACCAAGGAAAATTCTGGGATGGTAGACAAGGTGCCTATGGAGTCTGCCCTCCACATCTGAGAAGGCAATTTACATGGAACAACAATCAGTTTAATGTCCCTTGGAAGGGACAATATATGCCACCACCTAGGTTCTTTAAACCGTCTGCCAAAGAGCCTCAGAAGACACCCAGCAGCGCTGAGAATCAGACACAGGGTGAACAGAGTCTAGAAGAATCTAGTGGAGAGCATGATCCTAACAAAGGTAAGGGTCAGAAGTCAGAGAAGGCTCACCGATGGGCACCATATCCACCAGCTAAACTTGGGGATCCTTCATCTCAGACTAACCCTCAGCCAATGTTAGATAAGTCAGATGTGGAATCTCCTCAAACATCTAAGGCACAAAGTTTCAAAGAGCGCAGTCAAGACATGGAGAGAATATCCCTGGCAGAACAAAATAAATGTCAGTATAAACCCACAGATCATAAAGAGAGAGATTACAGGGAGCAGAAGAGTTCCTTCAAGAACATTGGCAATACTAGCATGGATAGTTTTACCTACCCCTCCAATGCCACCACTAGGAAAACAGAGAACCCCAGCAAGCTTGTTGAAGATGGTTCAAAAATGAATCTCGGACAAACAGGAAGTCAAGATTTTGTTAGCTCCAAAGGTTTTAAGCATTCCCATTCAAACTCTGAATTCCCACAACATGCCACTTCCAATGCAGAGCAAGATAGTCTGCTGTCAGAGATGCTGCGAAAAGCTAAAGAGACATTGCTTAATAGAAATAACCCTAATGACGTATCTGGTACAGAGAGCTGCCCCAAAGCATCAAAGGCTGTGCCTCAGATGAAAGAGCAAGTAGAGAGTTCAGAATTAAACAAGAATCCAAAATTACACGAGAGTAAGAAGAAACTGAACAAGAACAAAGGTCAAGAAAAGTTGGGTTTTGTGAGACGTTATAGCAATGAACGAGAGCAGTTAACGAGTACTGAGACCTCAGTACAATTTGGCAATGTGCGCAATGACTCTAGGCCGTCTCTGCAGTCCTTACAAGTAAGTACCTCCACTATGGACCACGAAGATGAGGACTGTGGTGGTGAAATGGAAGAAGAACTTCACTTACCAGTACAAGATCAAGTCATGGACACACTGGATGAAGGTTTGTGCTTAGCTGGTGAGGGGTCCCACAGCAGCCTGTCCCAACAAACTGCAGGTGGCTCTGTGCCCTCTCTAACTAAGCTTGCATTGCCTGCATGTCTCCAAAGGGATCTGAACCGTCATATTGGCCCCAAAGGCAAAGCAGCATCCCATGAACCCAACTTGAATATTGCCAGATGTTTTAGAAATGTGAGTGGCACAAGAAAAAATGAGACCGAGAAGGACGCAGGACTTATTAAACCCACCTTGCGACAGCTGATTAGCTCCTCTGGCTCAAGGCGAAATGTAAACTGGGACCAAGTATACCAGGAAGTAAACCGGAAGAAGCAGGCCAAGGGCTTACCAAGGTACTGCATGAGTATTTCTTCATTTTGTTTACTCGCATAAAATAGTTACTTCCTTCATACCTTAATTTGTCCTGAATCTTTTCAGATTTGGTATAGAAATGGTACCCTGTGAACCTGAGGGTCCGAACCAAATGGATGATGTACCTCTTTCTGAGGGCTTTCATTGGGACTCTCTGTTTGAATTTAGTCAAGTGCCTTCCCGCAAACGAAGCTTGTCTGAAAGCAATGTGGTCAAAGAAAGCCCTGCTGGGACCAGCTCCCTCCCCAAAGCTGTAGACCCAGTGAGGGACTCTCCTACTTGTGGCCCCTCACAGCCACAGAGGAGAGAGGAGCTACAGTCCACAGGTCGTCTGGAGACTCAAGGTTCAAAAGGGCCTCCTAAGGGCCCTGAGGAAGTTGAAGAAGATGGTGGTTGTTTATCAGAGTCTGAACTGATTGACACTCAAGGAGCTGGGAAGAAACGCAGAGCTCCTGGGGTAAGCTTCATACTGTCTACTATGGTTTATGCTTGACATACTCAGAAATACAGTAGCTCTAATTCTAATATAGTTGGCAACCTGCTACATTACATAGCTGCTTCAAAGGCAGCATTCAGTGTCATTTTTTTAAATGTTCTACATCAGAGGTGCCAAATTCTGTTCCTGGAGAACAGGAGATTCTACCTTGCTGCAAAGTTCAGCTCAAACCCTGATCACACAACTGAACTAGGGCTGTGTTGAAAACTCTGTTCTTCTAAAGTGTAGAAAACTCAGAAGAGAAGACCAGGAGACTTCGGATTCGATCGTCAGCAGAATTTCTTTATTCTATGACATGTGTTGTTATCTGCAGTCATCGAAGATCTCATCTTAAGTCATTTTTACAGGGTATCTTTATAGTCAGGATTGGAGGAGGGACTTTTTTTAGGTTGAGACAAAACATCAAAGCTGAGGGCAATAAACCTAACGAATCCACATCTGGCCAGGACAAAGTCATTTGCAGAATAAAGGTTCAATCTCTCAGTAGTCATTGATCTCATTGACAAAAGGCACAGCTGTCCCAAGCCCAAATGGTCAGGAAACAATCTCAAGCACCTTTGCCTTGCCCGACACCTCTTAGTCAGGACGTGAATTCAAATCAAACATAGAATAACATTTGTGATCCTTCAATCCCTCTTTGAGAGTTCTAATAACTCTCACAAAATACAAATTTAGACACTTAAAAGTTAATTCTTGTAACTTGTAATCGTTACAGGCACATTGTACATGTTCAGTGTTGTTAGATGTAATTGCATGCTGACACAGAAACAAAACATGCAATTAGGGTCCGTGAAGATTTTACGGGTAATAGTCTTTTCTGGTTGGAACTGTCATTTCCTCGTGAGGCGGGCGTCATTTGCTGTAAGAAACACTTGATACTGTGGAGGCATAGATAGTACGCAAGTAGGAGAAACAACAGCAGAATTGCTATTTCCTTGATCCACAGCCAGGGTTTACCTAACAAGTTTCGAACCATGAAGAATTATCTTCAGTCATCTGGTGTAATTTTGCTGAAAGACCAAGAATGTCTTGTTGGATTTTGTTCAAGTTCTCTGTTGGATCCATTAACCCGGTGCAGCATTCAGGACCGATAATGGTACAGGCTCCCCTTGTGTTGCAAGAATGTAATCCAAGGCCACTCTGTTCTGTAAGATCATCATCTTGAGGCAAGAGTGTCTTTGATGTTGCCCAGGGCCAAAACCGTATCATTGGCCAATTTCTGTACTGAATCCGACAGGCTTCTGACTTGATCGAGCCTGCATGACACCATACGATGGGATTAATGCTCCAAGAGTTCTTGACCACCACGTTTGTACACAAGTGAGTCCTGGAATGCAGCCATCTTTGTTGGTAGAAGCTGAATTTTGTAGATGTGGAGAACTTGAGGTGGAGTGTGTATTTTCTCTGATGGCTGGTAGGACATAAACCAGGGTGCACCTGCCATTGAATTGGCTGGGTAGGATGCTGTAGACAGAAGTCCCACATAACCACAAAGTGCCAGTCGGTGGAGGAATCATACACCACTGATTTATGGCAAAAGTTTCGGTAGGGATGGGTTCCCGAGAGACACTCTTTAAATCATTCTCCTCTTCGTATCTGGTGTAGTAACGTACACATCGAATTCGGTTCTTCTTTCAATCACAAAGCTGCAACGCTTCACGAGGAATTTCACCCAGTGTAGTCGATGCTGGAGCATGATTTTCCATGCACCAATAGAACATCCTTGGCATGAGTAGATCTGTCATGATGGGAGTAGCTGAAGTTAGGTTGCAGGATGGTAGTCCAGGAATGCAACACGACGAAGCTGGAGGAATTGTTACGTTGTGACATGTATCCTTTTGTGTAATCCACTGGTATGATGATCGAATAAGGTACACGTGTCACATTTGGAGATAGGGTGCCACCCATGGGATTCCTGCTCCTACTGAAGGTGCGGCATGCAAACATTCTTTCCAGCAAACAAGGCATTTCTTGACATATTCATCAGCTCTACGAATATGTTGTTTCTGGGGTCTACACTTTGCGTGATGTCCATGATGGTTAATAGTACGAAAATCTTGATCATGTTGATGGATGACTGAAGTTCCGTATGTGAGTCTCTGCGTTGTGTATTTATTTATTTTTTCTTTTCTTGTGTGATAGTTGGCTCGATGGGTCTAGTTGTTTTCTAGAGGTTGTGGCTTTATCCGCAGGTGAGAAGGGTGGTGCATATGGATCTCAGGACAGCCATCAAATGGTATCTGCACAGAGGAAGAAAGAAACACAAACAAGAGAGAACTAACGGCACAGAGCAGTATTTGTAGAGTCTGCATACATTAGGGTTGTATCCTCTGTTCAAAATATAGTCTGCTATGGTTGTTCCTTCTTTCCCTATTTCTCAATTCCTGCGACACCTAAAGAACAGTGAGGAAAGGATGGACTAATGGAGGGAAAGGCCTATGAGGAAATCTTCACCTCAGGGTTGGCCCCGAAGCCTGTTGCTTTCGGTTCTTCCCTGGGCTCCTCACTGGTTCTTGTGTCTGCCCTATCCTATCCCTGCAGGGGAGGAACAACCTTAATATGTGACACATGAGTCCAAGTTTTCCTTCCTGACACAATACTGCAGCTGCTGTAATCAACATCACTTGATGTGGTCCGTACCACTTAGGCTCTAATGGCTTGTTTTTGAATGTCTTTATCATGACCCATTGACCTGGGACGATTGTGTGTCCACCTTCTGGTGGAGTCTGCCAACACGACTCAACTCTCTCTTGGCACTCTGCACTGCCTTTGTGAGGTTTTCACAGTAAGCGATCAGGGCATCTGAAGCAATGTGCACATCAGCATTTCTAAGATCAATCACACCTGGCATCTGCATTGGGCCAGTAATAATCTCATGAGGGCTCAGTCCTACTGATCTGTTAGGTGATGCTCTCATACTACACAGTACTGCGGGCAGTGCTTCAACCCATGGTACTCCTTCCTGATGCATTTTGCTTAGCCTGGTTTTGATTGTTCTGTTTGATCGCTCAACCTGTCCTGATGCTTGTGGCCTATAGGGGCAGTGAAGGTTCCACTTAATCTTCAACATTCTAGACACTTCCTTGACTACCTGTCCTGTGAAGTGGGTACCTTGATCTGAGTCAATGCAATCTGGTAATCCCCATCTGGGAATGAAATCAGTGACAAGACATTTAGCAGTGTGTGCAGCTGTAGCCCTGTTGGATAAGCTTCTACCCATCTTGAGAACTTGTCTATTACTACCAAAACGCCAGTTTTTCCTTTACAAGGGGCAACGATATGTAATCAACTTGCAGGTGACGAAATGGCCCTGGTGGAGCTGGGGTATGTGCTGCTGGTGTAATGGCTGCTGGTACATCATTATTTTTCTGACATGTAACACATCTCTTGACTGTTTCAGTGGCTGCGTTTCTGAATTTTGGATTCCACCATTGATTTGAGAACCTGTGATTCATCGCTGGACCAGTATGACCCAAACTGTGTATTTGTTGAGCCAAATATGGCAACAGTGATTCGGGAGCAACATACTTTCCCCTTTGGTCCAGCAGCCGGATGAATCCACAGTGGCTCCTTTGTCTAACCATGTCCATGCTTCATATAGAGGAACGCCTTTATACAGATCAACGATTGATTCAGGAGGTAGAATTATCTTCTGTGCTGTACTACCTGAACACACTTGTACAGTTGCATAGAAACAAGCCTGTTTAGCCGCTACATCAGCAAGAGCATTACCTTTAGCTTCCGTAGTATTAGTTGTGAGATGTGCTTTCACTTTGATCACTGCTAATTTCTTTGGGAGTTTCATGGCAAACATTAAATCTTTCACTAATCCAGCATGCTTAATGGGGATCCAGCAGAAGTTAGAAATTTTCTGGTTTGCCAAATGACACCAAAATCATGAATTACCCCAAAAGCATACCTGGAATCTGTGTAGATATTTGCAACCGATCCTGAAGCTAGCGTGCATGCTCTAGTTAAGGCTACTAGTTCTGCAGCTTGAGCTGAAAAATGATCTGAAGACGACCTGAAGCAACTACTTCAGTGGTGGAAGTTACTGCATATCCTGCTCGCCTGTTACCTTCAATAACTTGAGCTGAACCATCAACAAACAACTCCAATTCATGCTCTCTATGGGAGTTTCTGCTATTTCACTTGTCGCTGCATATGTAACACAATCATGAGTCATTTCGCCTTCATCCTCTAACACAAATTCAGTCATTGCAGACATCATACATGAGGATGGGTTCGTGACTGGTGCACGCTGTATAACAATATTCGGGCTGTGAGAGTTGCTAACCAATTTCCCCAACGGGAGGAGGTGACAGAAGTGACTTTTGCTTGATTCATTAGTGCGGACACTGTGTGAGGGCATTTTACGTTACAGTCTGACCTAACACCATTCCTGATGAAGCCTGAAGCGCTAGATGAACTGCCTGTACTGCTCTGAGGCATGGGCCCATACCTTGAGCGACTATGTCAAGTTTACCGGAATAGTAATGAATTGGGCGAAGCTGCCCCCATGATCTTGCATTAGACATGCAGTCATAAAGCCTAAGTGTTCATGGACATAAAGCACAAAGGGTCTATCAGATTGGGCAATTCCTAATGCTGGTGCTTGACATAGTGCTCTTTCAAATCATTAAAAGCTTTGAGATGAAGTTCTTCCATACAAACAGTATCTGAATCTTTACCATGGCCTTTCAACAAATCATAGAGAGGCTGAGCCATCGAGGCATAGTCTTCAATCCAAGGTCTACAATAACCTGTTGTTCCTAAAATGAGCGGAGTGTTTTAATGGTATTAGGCGGAGGTATGGCTTTGACTGAAGCCGCCGATCCTGTGTAATGGATCTATTTCCTGCACCAATTGTTTGACCCAGAAATGTGACTTGCTTTTTAGCAACTTGAGCTTTGTGAAAGCTGCATTTGTGTCCTTTATGCAAATAGTCCAACAATGATGCCAATTCAGTTTGATGTACCTCATGATCTGTTGAGGCAATCAAAATATCATCAACATATTGGATCATAGTGGACTGTTTTACCGGACATTCTGGGTCACACAAATCACGCCTGACAGCCTGATGATATATGGTTGGGGAGTTTTGAAATCCCTGTGGCAATCGTGTCCACTGGTATTGTTCATAGTCAACTGTGAAAGCTAACCATGGCTGGCTGTCAGAGTGCAACGGTACAGAAAAGAATCCATTAGACATATCAATTACTGAAAAATCTTACAATCTAATGGTAAGCCATTACAAATTGTAGATGGATCTGCCACTAGGGGTGATTTTTCAATATGTTTATTGGCTACTCTGTAGTCTATTGTAAGTCTCCATGTCCCATTAGATTTCTTGATGGGCCATATGGGTGAATTACATGGACTGTTGGTTTTAACTAGCACTCCTTGCATCAGCAAATTTTCTACAATAAGTTTGATTCCCTGTATAGCTTCCTTATTAATCGGATATTGTTTGGTGACCGGAGGTGGAGTTCCTGTCAATTTAACTGGTTCTACACCTGTCAACAACCCACAATCATCCTTGTCTTTAGCCCAAATTGGATGATTCTGTAAGAAAACATACTGGAGGGGTTGCATTATTGGT
The DNA here is from genome assembly GCA_027564155.1 of Gymnocypris eckloni scoliostomus. Classification (NCBI taxonomy): domain Eukaryota; kingdom Metazoa; phylum Chordata; class Actinopteri; order Cypriniformes; family Cyprinidae; genus Gymnocypris; species Gymnocypris eckloni. The sequence continues at coordinate 28,988,143 of CM050428.1, forward strand.
AGAAATCTGTGCTGAGGAAATTTTTATGCTAGTAGATTCTGAGGACATGTCTAAAGTTAGATTTATTTGTCTCAGAAGATCCATGCCTAAAATTGCACCTGTATTTAATGGAGCGCATAGTAATTTTGTAGTCAGAGTTTTTGGGCCAAATTGTACCTCTATGGGCGGAGTTTCATACAAAACAGAATCTTCACCTATTACACCAGTTAAACAAAGTTTGGTTTTCTTGTATGGGATGTTTAAACCTTGTGCCAATTTTGTAGGAATTACTGTAATTTCTGCACCTGTATCAAGCAAAAATCAATCTTCTCTTTTATGCTACCTTTCACAAAAATTCTTTGGTCATTGTGTTGGATTACAGGGGAAAGGTAGCTACCACAGCCCCAATAATTAGTTTTTTCCTGGTCTTGTTGTGCTCTTAGAAGAGCCTGAACTAACTGTCCTATAGTTTCAGTGGTCACTGGAACTACTTCAGGGTTGTGTGCAGGCTGAGAAGGAGCAGAATTATGCATAGCATTTCTTTTACTATCTTGCAACTTCTTCCTACACTCTTTCTCCCAATGTCCAAATTTTCACAGTATTTGCATTTGCTTTCTCTTTTAGACCATCTATTGTCTTGTTTGTTAAACGTAGCTGCTGCTACTCTTACTTTTGCTTGACATCAGCATCTCTTTCCCATGTAGTTAACCTGTCTAGGTTACTTCTGAGAGTTCTGTTAGACCAAGTTAGATCTAAGAATGGTAAAGCTTTTCTGTATTCGGCTACAAGGCCATCTGACCAGATACTGAACCAAGGGTCCCTTGTCATCTAGCACACTTTCAGGGTCATCAACAATTCCACTGTAGATTACAGCTGACTGACAAAATCTCTCAGTATATTCACTCACAGTTTCTTCTTTCCTTTGCACACAGGTAGTAATTCTAGACCAATCTATTTTGGGTCCTAAGATATTCTTTAGGATTTTCAAAATACCTTCTCTTAAATCACCCTTACTGGCATTTCGCAGTTCAGAAGTGACAGCAGATTCAAAACTGTTGAATTCAGATTCAGTTAGTATTTGTGACATCAGCTGCGTGACTTCTGTCAACGACATGTCATAAAGACGCATTTTACTGATCAATGTTCTTCTAAATTCAGAAAAATGTGTGCGTGTTGCTGGTAAACTTTGAGATAGTCTCTATATCTTTAGGACCTAAAGCTTTGGCAACAGTTTGTATTTGCACCACAGAAGAATTGAGAGGAACACTATCAGTTTCCTCAATCCCCTGAGATCTCCTCCTCGCACCACACACATTGAAGGAATTTACAGGCACATCAGTTACTGATTGGAGAGCTACATCTGTTTCAAAAACGCTTGTAAATCAGGGTAAATGTTATCAGGCTGACTAACCTCCACATCTTTTTGCTGCAGCTTTCTTGAGGTTCAATTTCTTAGTCAAAGAGGATACTCTAGCACAGAGCTCATTGTTCTGTTTCTCTAGCTCTGAGTTACGCTGAGACTGTTGTGTGGCTAGCTAAACCAAATTCTCTGTGGCAGCAGATAATGCCTTTCACATTGTTCTTGCGAATACATGCTCCCAGTACCTTTTTACACTCATCTACAGACCATGTCTTGTCTGGATGGATCTCATATTTCTGAGTTAGTTCTTGTCTAACTTTCTCAGTGACTATTATGTTCATTTGCACTCCTAAAAGTGATTTGAATTCGCTATCTGACCACAAAGGAGTCGCTAGACCACCTTTTTCAGTTGTGGGATCAGTCTAGCATTCTTTCTAAACATTTTGTGAGTTTCTTTGTTATCACACAATCAAAACACTAAAACTTCTCTGATCAACAGAGGGTACACTTGTTAACACAGATCAACTATTGTTAACCTTCCCTGGCAAAGCAGAGGATAACACAATTCACTAGCACTTTACGCTAATCTTCCTGCATGAACAGAGGATAACCAATTCTTCCTGCCAAAACAGAGGATAACAAATATTAGCACGTAATGCTAAATCTTCCCTGCCTGAACAGAGGATAACAAATATTAGCACGTAATGCTAAATCTTCCCTGCCTGAACAGAGGATAACAAATATTAGCACGTAATGCTAAATCTTCCCTGCCTGAACAGAGGATAACCTTCATCTCTAAAAAGACATTTTTAGAGGATAACTTAGTTAACCAAACCCTACAGCTGTTAACTCTTCTCTGACGGCGCAGAGGATAGCACATTTGTTCTGGTCTTAAAGGTTCTTTTGGATAGAGTGACATTCACCAACCTTTGGTTGTAATGGAAAGCAGATCGTTGTTTGAGCTTGAAATTTCAATCTGAATTCAGGTGAGGAGCTCTATCCGGTCACGGCAGCATCTGTTGAAAACTCTGTTCTTCTAAAGTGTAGAAAACTCAGAAGAGAAGACCAGGAGACTTCGGATTCGATCAGCAGAATTTCTTTATTCTATGACATGTGTTGTAATCTGCAGTCATCAAGATCTCATCTTAAGTCATTTTACAGGGTATCTTTATAGTCAGGATTGGAGGAGGGACTTTTTAGGTTGAGACAAAACATCAAAGCTGAGGGCAATAAACCTAACGAATCCACATCTGGCCAGGACAAAGTCATTTGCAGAATAAAGGTTCAATCTCTCAGTAGTCATTGATCTCATTGACAAAAGGCACAGCTGTCCCAAGCCCAAATGGTCAGGAAACAATCTCAAGCACCTTTGCCTTGCCCGACACCTCTTAGTCAGGACGTGAATTCAAATCAAACATAGAATAACATTTGTGATCCTTCAGCTGCAACAACTAATCGATAAAATCTATTATTACCGATAATGAAAATCATCGACAACGATTCTCATTATCAATTAGTCGGGTCTGCCCACAGTGCACATCCAACTTCAGCCGGTTTGGTTGCGTCAAATTACAGCACTGAATAACGCATTTCTATCGACAAAATGCATCTAAAAATAGTGGAGGAAACAGAATGAGATGCTGCGAGAGAACTAGGCTACGTGATCCAAGCTGCCCAAAACATGAGAATTCTTTATTTTAATGCATTAGCGTAATGGCTTGCCCTGTCAGGCTCTTTGACAGATGCGTGTGCATCCTCAGTGCAAAAACGTTCAGTTTACGGTCATATCCTTATCTATAAATGTCACAGATTCACGCGAGCATTTCCATTTTTGCATAAAGGTCTGTCCTGACAGCCTGTGTTAAGTTTAAAATATCGAATGAGCGCCGTGCAGGCACGTGCATGCGTGTCAGACAGACGGACCACAGAGGGAGACAATTAAAAGGCAATTCAGCGCAAAAAAATATCCATTGTGCTGAAATATCTGTTGTTGAAAGTTAAATTAAGGCTTAAAAGTCAACATGCCGTGTTACAATTATCTAATTGTTGGGTCTTTCCACTAGGATGTTGTGTCTCCAGAGATTCCTAATGAAGATAGGAAAAACAAGAGGCAAAAAATTAAGTCTAAGAAAGGTAAGAACTTTTTTTTATGCTATTTTTTTGTAATCCAAAACGAGGCAGTGTCCTTATTAGAGTGTTTTAATGTTTATATGTATTGTGTTTTGCAGAGCACTCGCAAGTGGATCAGTTGCTGGCTGTGTCTCTACGTGAGGAGGAACTTAACAGCTCTCTTCAGGCTGTGGACAACTGTCTTATTCAGGCACGTGCTGCCCTGCAAGCTGCCTATTTGGAAGTACAGCGTTTGATTATGTTCAAACAACAGGTAAGCCAGTAGCGCTAACAAAACTGCATTCAGTTGTTTTCAGCTCTCGCTGGGCTGCCACTCGATTTTACAGTTTTTAATAACTGTTTTACAGGTTACCGATGAGATGGACTCTTTGAGAACCAAACGCATTGAAATTCTTCAAGGAATGCAAGGTATGTTAATCAGAAAGCAGGAGGCATGTAATCATATTATTAACTTTATAAATCTAAGGTAAATGATAAGGAAAGTCAGATTAATACCACATATCCTTTTATACTGTACAAATTACCTGTAAAGGTGGTTTGTGGCCAGTTTGTAGTATGCATCAGGTATATTAAGAGTTATAACAGTAAGTGCCATACAAAATATTATTTGTTACTGATGATAAAATAAATATGGACAACAAAATTCTTTTTCAGGTGAATTTGAATCAAAAGAAACAGAGAGGAACAGTGAGGAGGTCTTAACGTCTTCCTCAACCCAGGTTTCTCAGATCACTGCCAATCCTGTTCCCTCAACAACAGCTGCTCACGCATCCTCTTTGATCTCTTTACTGCCTGTTACCATAAAACAGGAGCAAATCTCTAAATGTAACCCCATTCCTGAGCCTAACCTTGTCAAAAGCCCCCTCCCAGCACCTCAAAGTATCGCTCCTGTCCAAACTGTGTTTGCAGCTTGTCAAACAGGTAGGTTCCAATCACAAAATTGCAGCTTAGAGGTTATTTCTAGCCGTACTGAATTATAAAATGTTTATTTTTCATTTTAAAACAGATACTCCCATCAACACTAAGATAAAAGCTTCACAAGAGGCCACAAGCATGGCTTTGACAGCAGCTTCCTCAGTTCATAGATTACAGCCGTCACCCGTCAAAGAAATTCATCAAAATTCAAGCTCTCAAGAGCCGTTAGCCAACCCATCTTCCTCACTAATATCTGCAACCCCCTCTCCTAAGCCACTGTCTCCCTCTAACCACCTAGAAACTAATCCAGAAAAGCGTATTCGAAAGCTAAAGAAGAAAAAGTGTCTTAATAAAGCAAAGTTGAACAAGCAGCCTGAAATCAGCGAATCTGAGCTTGACGCAGAGCAGCCCGCTCCTCGACCTACCCGCAAGTGTCGACCTCATCGGCGATCCAGCAGCACCTACGTCTCACCCCCCCCATCAGAAGAGAAAGATGAGAATGAAGAGATGGTGGTGACTGAAGCTTCAAAGGCGCAACCGCAGGAAACCAAGCTAGCAACTCCGCCAGTGAATGAAGATCACTCCGAATCCTCTGAACTGGAGATGGTGGAGCTTCCCCCACCCGATATTGATATTGTCAATCTAGATTCTTCAGACCCAGATGAAATGCCTGAAAGGAAGGCCAAGGAGTCAGCCACTGCGTACACAACAGACCATGCCGTCACAGACCCTCAAAAGCTTGCCTGCAATGAAGTCACCTCCACTTGTGAAATTGATACTAGCCGTATAGTCAAGACTTGTGAAAGGTAAGTCTCATGGTTTGAAGTGGGATTTTCTAAATAATTATTCTTAATATCTTTTAGTAAGGGTGTCCATTCCTGTGCCTGGTGGGCCTGCATAGTTTAGCTCCAAGCTGACGGAGCACACTTTTATCCTACCCGTCAGATTTTCCTACCTCGGTTTACTGCGCATGCGCGCATCAATATTGCATCCCTTTTCTCACTCTGAACAGCAATATTTAATGTATCTGCATTACTGTAAGGGGTAGGTTTAGGATTGGGGTAGGTGTACACATGAATAAAACATAATTTGACAGGTAGCATTTGTCGTTATCTAATTGTACTACCTACTGTTTTAATGGGAGGTAGCAATATCAGACAGGGTAGGAAAAATCGCTGTCAGCCATCTTGGATTAATGATGTCATCAAGCAATGAATATTTGGAATGCAAGATAGTAGCTGCTGCCATCAAGTGGTTTGGAGAAAATGGCCATGATACATTAACCCTAAATGTAGTTAAATTAATTGTCCACACGTGGACAACATGCATGAAAAGATTAATTACTTAAAACCAGTGAACTAACTCCAGGTTATGGCTAAAAGCAGCCTTATTTAATCTATTAATTTAATGTATTAACTACAAAATATATATTTTTAATCAAGTACCAAATGGATGTTCTAAACAATTTTTAATATGACTGAATTTGTGTTTAACATGATAAATATTTTATAGAAACATTGTAAGTTACTCATTTTAATGCTTACATTTCCTCACTCAGCAACAGTATATGAGCAAAGAATATTTACATTATCAAAGAACAGTCTAGCTTGAGTTTCTGCACCTTATGATACACTGTATGATACAATTATATCTTATACTTACATCACACACATATACCTGCACTTTATGATGAGAGAAATCGTGAAACCATAGAATTAAGTCCCTCAACACACACTGAACAACAATTCTGGTGTTTCAGCGATGACTCGTTTGAATCGCCTCTGATTGGAAAATAATCTCTGACTAACATCGATACACGATACTATCAGCATAACCCTACAGTGTATGTAGCTTAGATATTGTGAATATAAAGCAACATTTTATGTCAGTAATGTATAATACTGACTTTATTCAAAGTAATAGGCTAATAAAATATTTAATTCTATATTTTCTAGTGCTTTTGATTCCAAAAACGGTGTGATTAGAAAATGAACTGGATCACAGTGAAAAATGCTAATCAAACTAGCTGTAGTTAGGACTTGAGTGTGGAAGCACCTTTATAGTTTGTCAGAAAAACAACATGGCGTTTCCAAAAAGTGTTTTTAATCTGTATGATCTCTGAGGTTAGTAAACATTCTGAAAGATGGAAGATATTGTTTAACATTTGCATGTGTCTGTCTGTTGGGCTATGAAGATGGTAGAAAACACAGCAGATTGTGGTGGGCGAGAGTACACAGTAGAGCTGGGCGGTATGACCAAAAATTTATATCACGGTATTTTTCGAAATTATACCGGTTTCACGGTATATGACGGTATTTATTTTTTTCATGCATGACCGGGTGTTAACCACATTTTCTACTGACTGAGGAAAAACTGCAGTAGATTGACTTAGAATGCCATATTTTAGTGTCATGATGAGTGAATATTGTAGAAAAAGTCCACACTAAATACAGGGGTTAAAGCAAAAAAATATATTTTGACTGAAAATATTTCCTCGGCCAAACCCCATTCCACAGCCATACGGCTACAGTCACACACACAGTTTAAGAGCGGTGCTTTTCTTCTTGTAATTAGGAGCGCTTGTCCTCCTAATTTTAAATATTTAGGAGTACCTTCTGATCAATAATAAAAAATTCTGATAAAGAAATTAGCCTTCCGAATACGAGGTGACGTTTGACTCCTTAAAGTGACTTACAGGGGTATTTTATTTTTACCTTTGCAATAGCATCATTTACATCTACTTCAAATTCAAAAATGTATGTTTATAAGCTTTTTAAAATTTAAAAAATATATAATAAGTACAATACGACAAAATTATATTATAATTATATATAATTATATTATATATACAAAAATAATTTGTATAATTTGGCACAGAAGAACACAAAAGTGGCTTGTATGTACATTTTCAGACGTTTAATGATGCTCAGAGGTGGCATGAGTGCAATTACATTCATAGATTCATGTGGACATTAATGTTTTAAATATAAATGAGCTTTTAGTGATGCACAACGGCTCAGCTGTTACTTTATTTTGAACTATTTTCGTTGATGAAATAGAACAAAATCATGCAGTACTTGTTTATTGATCTTTTGTATTAAATCAATATATCACATTTGCAAACTCCCCTTATAATTATTAAAAGCTGTCTCCTGATCGCGATCTGTGGGCGCACAGAAATTAAGAGCGCGTGAGTGAGCTCAAGAATCAAAAGCACGTGAAAATGTGATGCATTCTGTCGGAACCTGTGGGAATGAGTATAATTATTATTAATAGCCGCAATCCCGCGCCGAAATTCAAGTTCTGCTCGGTGTTCTCTGCTAAGAACCCGACTGTGAATGATGCGAGCGTTACTATGTTGTTTGCCGAGGCGGGGATGATTTTTGGTGTTCCGCAGAACAACAACAGTGTGCTACATGATTCCTACATGTTTCTTTCCCCTCAGTAATCCCTGATAACGTTTAAATGGTGAACACAGAGCAGTTTCTCCGTGAGCGGGAATGTAAAACCCGGAGTGGATCCAGAGCGGAGTGATTACAGAACGCTTAGAGCGGAGAGAGGAACGTGCTTTAATCCACTCCAGGCTTTGATCACATCCCCCTCAGCAGACTGAATGCACCTCGTCTTTCCTTCATTTAAGACCTATTCAAGCTAAAATCAAGACATTTATAACACTATTTGAGAAATGCAAGCGTATTTACGGTCTTAAAGTTATGAAAAGTGAATTTAAGAAGGCGGGAACCCTGCAATTGACGGGAATCCGTCGTATCGACGGAGAACTTTAGTTTATGAGAGACGCGGGAGCTTATGCAGCGGATGGTGGATATGTGGTGCGGTCGATGTGGATATTGTGGATGACTTCTTCTCTCTCATCACATTCTACGAGTGCTTCAGTTTCGGAACTTTCACGCTTAGTAACACATACAGCTGTATCCTCGCCAAAATGCAATAGTGAAAAGAGACCCCTCTCTAACAGTGCCGCGTTTCAAACGTTATTTAAATGACACCGGTATTGCGGTATTTTAAAAATTCATATCGTAAGAAAAATAAACACCGGTATTCGGTATGAACCGGTATACCGCCCAGCTCTAGTACACAGACATAACAGATACAGCTTGTTTAATGTCATGTTCACTGACTGATGGCCTTTTGGCACTCTTTCTGTTTATTGTCACCTGAAGTTTCTCAGTGTTGCAGTATTGAAATTTCTCTTTCTTATTGTTGCAGTGAAATAAAATCAGCCTCTGTGTTGGAGACCAAGGTGCCTTCAGGTATGTATTATGTTCAAAAACATATTTGGATGCTGAAGCAAATGTACCATAAATACCACTTCACTTCTGTTTCAGCAAAATGTCTTAAACATGAGATATGTCATGTGCGAAACACTTATGTCATTTATTTGATTTCTTCTGGTAGCAGTGAGTACATTTACTTTCGTTTAGTTCTGTGCTCAGTGCAGTCGTAATAGAACGAGCAAATTAGAATACTCACACTATCAGCATACAGAAATAGTTCGTCAAGTCCTTAAATTACTTTTTAAGGGCAAGGTATTCTTAGTGCCTGTTAGTTTTATACTTGACCTGTGCCTCGGTGAGTGACTGCCAGGATGACAACCCTGAGAGCTCTGACAACTCATGTACAAAATCAAGAGCGCCTGTGCTGGTTTCTTGGGAACTCCATTAGATGACTAAAATTAAACATTAACTCACTTTCCCAAAGGATAGGTTAAAAAGGTACAAATTGTGATTATGATCAGATTTTATGATCAGCCCTTATTTCGCACTGTGGTGGCAGCTTAAATCCAAAGTACACTGCAGTTTTCCCACAAATGTTTATAAATGTCTTCAGCCGAACATGTAAACCATGACATTTTTATCAAAGTTTGCATTGTGTTCTGTTTGTTACGTAACAGCACATACAATATCTCGACACATCTCTTTCATAGTGTTAATGTTTCACTCAATAACTGATTGTATCAGATCCTGGGGAGGAGGAGGTGCCAACAGAAGGGGACTTCGAAGGCCATCAAGAGGCCGTGAATGGAATGCAGATCCATAACGGACTGCTCTACACTTGCTCAGGGGACCGCACTATACACGCTTTCAATCTGATCGTAAGACTTTGTAGAAATAGTCTGAAGCATGTAGCTCAGTTAAAGCATTTTGACATGAATATGATGATCTAGTCGCCGGAAGTGTATGGCGGTGTTTGAAGGTCACAGCAGTAAAGTGAATTGTCTGTTGGTGTCATCTGGAGGAGGCCTGCAACAGCGCCTGTACTCAGGATCAAGTGACCAGACCATCCGCTGTTACGACCTCAATATTTTTTGATTCACTAACTTTTTATTAGATTTACATTTACACATTTTCGCATTTAGCAGGCTTTTATCCAGCGACTTTTATTGCATTCAAGTTACAGTTTCTACATTTTATCAGCTCTTGCTTTACAGAATCGAACCCATGATCAGTTGCTAATGCCATGCTCTACCAGTTGAGCTACAGGAAAGCTTTTGAAATAGATCTGTGTGAGTTTTCAGATACACGGGCTGAGAGGGATTCACATTCTCAAAAAGTAGCATTAAATAGTTCATACAACTTTTTATGTACTAGATCTGTGTGAGGAAATAACTGACAACTAAAATACATTTTTTTTGTCTACATTTATTAGTTCCAAGCTCAAATGACTTTATTACTTCCATATGAGTTATTACGCAATATAGCACCAAAAATGGCAAAAAGCACCATCAAAGTATTAGAAGTAGAATTGATGACTTCAAAGTTAAAATTAAAATTGATTACTTTTTCAAGCCATCTAATATTTAATAGGTAAGTAGTTATTTATTTAAAACCTGCCACCATTCACTTTGTGCATGGAAAAAGAAGAAAAGATTGATAATCAGTGTTATTTTAGTATTATTTATATACTTTTATAGTGTTTTTGTCTTATAACTTGAATTAACTTTTTTTTCTGGATTTAATTATACTTTAAGTTTATAATTTCAGGATTTTACCTGTTTTTAGGGTTCTTTTTTACTATTTTATTTTAGCTTTAGTAATATTAGTACTTAAAATTATTTCAGTTAGTGGTCAGGGCAACATTTCAAATTTGTAAACTATTATAATAAATTATATATATATGTGTGTGTGTGTATGTATAATATATATTATTATTATTATAATAAAAGCTATATGTTTTTTAAATCTAATATTCGTATTTTATTTAATCTTTATTTTATTTACTATTAAAAACTAATTTTTCATCAGTTTTAGTTTACAATAACAACACTGTTGGACATCCTGCCTAACATCATTTTGTTGTTTTTTCTTGGAAGAAAGTAATTAACATGAGTTCCAGTAATAATGGCACCGATGATAGAATGACAGGAATTCTAAGTCCTTCTGTTTTTAGCGTTTTCTTTATACTGTTATTTTGTCATGTCTTTCTATAGCATTGAGAATATTACAAGGATTTCTGTTTGTTTTTCTCAGACAACAGCATGCGTGGAACAGCTGTCTCGCCGATCGAGTGCTTTGTCTTCATAATCGGTGGAAAATTCTCTATGCCGGTCTTGCCAATGGCTCTGTGATCACCTTCAGTCTTAGGGTATTAAGTATTTAATGAATCAGAATTCAGGGTTTGGGCTAAAATAAGCTACATTTTTAATAAGCTGAGAGCTTATTGAGTCCTCTGTTCCCTGATCGTGGGGTAAATCACTTTTCTCTCATCTCCTGCAGAACAATAAGCAGCTGGATGTGTTCGAGTGCCACGGCCCGCGGGCTGTCAGTTGCCTGGCGACGGCTCAGGAAGGGGCTCGACGTATCCTGCTGGTCGGCTCTTATGACGCCACCATCAGCGTTAGAGATGCTAAGAATGGCCTGCTGCTGCGAACGCTGGAGGGCCACAGCAAAACTGTGCTCTGCATGAAGGTTTGTGTCTGATCACATTTTCCCAAATGATTATGCTTAATGCAGTTACATTAAAACTGCATTATATTAAAAAGAGTGGCTAGGATATCCTTTACAAATATTTTTTTGCCACACAAGTAGAACTAGTCAAAAACACTAAGTTTGTATGTGTTTCTTCTTTGCAGGTGGTGAATGATTTGGTGTTCAGTGGCTCTAGTGACCAGTCGGTGCATGCTCATAATGTTCATGTGAGTACTTAATGCACAGTGTTTCTCACTGAGAAGCGAAAATTAAGTGTCTTGCTTGTATTTTATTCACTTCTTTGTCTCTGGATCTCCAGACAGGAGAACTGGTGAGGATCTATAAGGGTCATAGTCATGCCGTCACTGTGGTGGCCATACTGGGAAAGGTGATGGTCACCGCATGCCTGGACAAGCTGGTCCGTGTGTACGAGCTCCAGGTATAAATGACACATTGCACATACCTTTATATCAAAGCTTGTCAAGAAATGTCCCCACCATGTCCAGCTAAAATTATAATATTTTTTTTTATAACACTAACTTTTTATTCGATTTTTTTCAGGGCAATTATACTGACATCCTTTCTTTTGTTTCTTTCTATGCGTTACTTTTATTATTCTTGTTATTTTCAATGATTACTTTAGCACGTTATTTTTTACAGAATTACAGTAAATCAGTACCGTTCAGTGCTATTGTTAATGAAGATTAAAACTTTTAAAATGGTTTGCGTTAATTGAAATAAACTTAAATAGAATATACATATTAAATGAAAAACCTTCAACATGAAACACTTATTATAAAAATTATTTGCAGACAATTTCCGAGGCAGCATTTCCAATTTTCATTTAAGTTGAAATATTAAATACGAGAAAAAAATAATAAAGCATTAAAAATTATTTACCTGGGATTCCCATTTAATAATGATAATAATTACAATTCAAATTAAAACTAAAAGATAAATAATATAATAGTACGTAAATAATACTAAAATAAAACGGTATGTTTATTAAAATCATGAAATATTACTGTGCTGTACAAATACTTTATAGTTGAAAAGTTACATTATGGTAATATGAATGTGAACAAGATTCTTTTTCAAAAACGTGTTAATGAAAATTTCTGAGATCAAATACTTAAAGGGATAGTTTACACAAATGAACATTCTGTCATTAATTACTCACCCTTGTGTCATTCCAAACCCATAAACCTTCATTCATCTTCAGAACACAAATTAAGATAGTTTTGATTAAATCTGAAAGCTCTCTGACCCTCCATAGACAGCAATGATCCTTACATGATCAAGGTCCAGAAACGTCATGAGTACATCGTTAAAATAATCCACGTGACATCAGTGGTTCAACCGTAATTTTACGAAGCTATGCGCAGAGAAAACAAAAATAACGACTTTATTCAGCAATTCGTCTCCTCCGCTTCACCCTGGTGCCATTTTGGAGAGTATCACATACATGTATATACACGGATCTGTTGTTTACATTGGTTATGCTTTGATCTGAACGTAAACAACATATCCGCATATACATCGCATATGTTGTTTACGTATGTGATACTCCTATTTTAACGATGTACTCATGACGTTTCTGGACCTTGATCATGTAAGGATCATTGCTGTCTATGGAGGGTCAGAGAGCTCAGATTTAATCAAAACTATCTTAATTTGTGTTCTGAAGATGAATGAAGGTCTTATGGGTTTGGAATGACACGAGGGTGAGTAATTAATGACAGAAGTTTTTACTTTAGGGTGAACTATCCTTTAATTGTAATGAAATAATGTCATAATGTAAAAACATATCAGTGGTCCATTTTCTTGGATTCACTCACGAGTTGGATTAAAGTAATCTTGTTGTAACCTGTTTTGTGATATTGACCATATCTCTGGTTTCCAGTCTCATGACAAACTTCAAGTATATGGTGGACATTCAGACATGGTGATGTGTATGGTCATCCACAAGAGCATGGTGAGCGCATCTACTTACCCTATTGGGATCCAAAACCAGAGTTCATAAAGATATACAAGCATTAATTATTGAAGTGAATGATTCTAACAGTGATGCTGGTGGTGGTTTGTCTGTTGCAGATCTACACAGGCTGCTATGATGGGAGCGTGAGAGCTGTTAAATTGAACCTGATTCAGAACTACCGCTGCTGGGTAAGAAACTGAGGTCATGACAGACTCGGTTAGACTGAAAGAGATTCATGATGCTAGTTAATGTGTGTTGCATGATTCTTCTCAGTGGTACGGTTGTACGCTAATCTTTGGCGTGATGGAGCACCTGCAGCAGCACCTGCTGAACGACCACACCAGCCCAGCACAGCAAACATTCAAGTGCCGCTGGAGGAACTGCGACACCTACTTCACCACCCGCAACGGCTCCAAACAGGTACCGCAGCTCTCTGCCACTCTGAATGTCACTTTCACACACGAAAACCATAAAGATGCACTGCTAAAGGGAATTTTTATATTTTGCTTCATGGTACCACGGGTGTTACATAAACCTGGCTTTGTGTGTTTGATACTTAGTTACCATTAAACATGCCTATGTCAAATTATTCTATCTACTGCATCAGAAACTAGAAAAATAATGATTTATTTTCATGATGGTTAGCCACCTTTTCCTCCCAATTCTCATTACATTATTACATGCACAAAATTGATTTTACCATGGTTTTATGTTCTCACAATTTAAAATGTTTACATGTTTAAACTTTTTAAGAGCAAAGTTCTAATAATTCAAATAAATAAACACATTTGTAATGTAATTTTTTTTTACCAAAACCCTTTGACTACTGTGCCAAATTTGGGGTCAGTTAGATTTTTTTATTCTTGAAAGATATAGGATAAGACAATATTTGGCCGAGATGCAACTCTTTGAATATTTTGAATCTGAGGGTGCAGAAAAATCTAAATATTGAGAAAATCGAATTTAAAGTTGTCCACATAAAGTACTTAGCAATGCATATAACTAATACTTTTTTTTATCAGTTTTGATATATTTGTTAGGAAATTTACTAAATATCTTTATGTAATATCCTAATGATTTTTAGCATAAAAGAAAAATTGATAATTTTGTACCCATATAATGTATTTTTGGCTATTGCTGCAAATATACCCCAGTGACTGGTTTTGTGGTCCAGGGTCACATATATCATAACAAAATATTTCCATTTTAATTGACTATTTATCAAAGTATTAAAAAAAAATTGGTTTCCTCAAAAATATTTTAGACATTTTTATTTTGTAACAAACCAGCATGCCATCACATGAATAAATAGCACTTTAAAAATATATTAAACTGTAAAACTGTTGTTTTACATTTGAATAACCTCTCACTATATTACTGTTTTATTGTATTTTTCATCAAATAATTGTGGTAAGTATAAGAGACTTAAAACATAAAAAAAACAATCTTACTGACCCCAAACTTTTGAATGGGTCAAAAAAGGAGATTTTATATATGATATCAAATACAAATGTTAATGTCTTGTATTTGTTTTAAACTTTGATATGACTCTTGTCTTTGTAGGCAGTGCATTGTCACATGCAGAAACATGCTGAGGACGACAGTAAAATGGAGCCATGAGGGGCCAATGCAATTTCACAGACCGTCTCTTTTCCCATATTGGGAACGATTCAGCCCTCACCAGAGGAGCCCTGTTCATGGGCGTATTTTTATATGATCCATCAGGTACCAACAAACTGCCACTAATGCCACAATTTAAATAATGATTGTTGATTTTAAGCTGAGAAATTGGTTTTAAGTAATAAAAAGACAAGTATTATTGTAATTTCAAACAAAAAGAAAAGCATTTCTCTATAAGTGGATTTGATTTGTTGGTATTTTGACGAGAGGACGTTTTTTACATGTGCCTCCTCTCTTTCGCTTCTATCTGAAGTGTGAAATATGCTCAATTCTTTTATACTGACGTGGCATTGCTCTGATACTCTCCTGAAAGGGATTGATTTCTGTATCAGACGCTTCTCCGAGTCTCTCTGATCATACACTATCATATCGTCAGCTCTGAGATTTACTGACCAAATAAAGACAGAACTGTGGGAAACATTTGGGTACCGGTGCGGCAGCTCCCTCAGCAAACACGTGTAGCTCACTATTGTGTGTGGCGTGGTATGACTTTACAGATCTGATGTGAATTCAGAAAGCATGAGACTTGTCGTGTCGAGCAACCAGATTTTAGTGTTGTAACGTTGCAGGCTTTTATGAAGGACAAGGTCAATCAATTTTCATGTTACATGGTATTAAAAACATGTCAACGCAGTCTGTTATTATGGGACACTAACATTTCAAAATGGTTTACAAATACAAAAATCAAGTTTAGTCAAGTTGTGTCTGGTGATTTTATTTGGTTTTCTTTTTTGAATTATTTCCAAGAATTTATTTGTTTTGGTTTCTCACCAATGGTGACGTAAAGTCGATGGATTCAGGTTTGCCGTGACTCTTAAGTCTTCAGTTGAAATGTTTGCTGTGCTGTTGACAGAGACTTTTAAGTGGCAGTTGGTGTGCGTAAACTTTTGAGAACAAACGCGAATGTGTTTTATTGGACAGTGTGAACAAGAAGACAAGTTCCTTTTTTTTTTTTCTGTAGAGAAGTTTGTTTTTCTTTATCTTCACAGTATTTTGTGGCGTTTGTGCCAATGAGATTTGTAGTTTAATGCAAGTCCTGGAGGGTCCTCACACAGGAAAGTACCTTAATTTTGCTGCGTGAGAGTGAAAGTTGTAGGGGTGGTGCAGATGGGCAGTGTATTACTTCACTTCCTATAATCCTCAGACCTGTTGTGCACACCAAAACTTAGTGTAACCATAAACTGAAAACATCTTAATAGCCTAACTTGGTTTTGTAGGTTTCTGATGTAAGGTTTTATATACAGCAACCGTCCTTTTATGTTGAAATAGAACATTTTACTACCCCTGAAGAGTTGTATTTTTTAACTATATATGGAAACTTTTTTCTGTTTTTTAGTTCTATCATTATGGATAAATTTACAGTTTGTTTTTTCGCCAAGTCATAACCTTTGAAACGCGTCTCGGCTCTTTTGCTATAGTTGTGTGTTGCTGAGGAGAGATTTGCACTTACCTGGTATTCCCAAGTTTCCCACACTTGTTTATTTCAAATAGTGTTCAAATCTTTATAGACATTTTGTACACAGATGCTATTGAAACAAAAAGAAATAAAAACTATACTGTGCCACTGTGTGGATTTCTTTCATCCTGGTAAATTTGGTTTCATGGAGTGTATATTCCAGTGTAGTACTTCACTTGAGGTGAATGGGCTATATTCCCATTACGTTTTGAAACCAATTACAACTTCTTTTAACACTGTGTCTTCACCGGACGTGAGCAAGCTATTTATTTATGGAATATATATGCTTGTTTAAGGTCTATTTCTACAAATATAACATTATGTGGTTATTAAATGCTGGGACTTTGTAACGGGCTGAAAAAAAACTAACCAGATATGAAATAAAGCGCTTTACAGACCCTTTTAAAAAGAAAACAATTCTCCGTTTATTTATTTTGTAATTGGCACGTATGCTTGTGTAAACAATTACGCTTTTGTTCCTCCTCGGAAAGCACTTCAACCAAGAACTACACATTTATTTTGTTAAACGGCTGAAGTCAGTACACTCATTTGAACAAAAGGTTAAATGTGGGTCAAGCACAAAAAAAAGCCTAGGTTTGACCCATGTCTACACCCACAGTAATGAAATAAAAACCCTGAATGTTGCCCTCCATCATGAAATCTGAGAGGTTTCTCCTCTAGTAGTTTTTGATATTCTCTTCCTTACCGGGTTCTTCATGTTAACTTACAAACCGAAATGTCTCACAAACAACAAGGACCACCTACATGGTCCTCAATCAAGCTTTTTTTAACCGATTTTGCTATTACCAAATCAAAATGGAGGCTGGGATGTATGCAGTGCATATCTGAGTAAACATGGAAAGAATTTATTTTTAAAGAAATCTGAATGAGTGATAGTATGATGATGAGTTTCCTAGTGAAAACTCTGAGGTTTGTCTGTAGTTTCACAAACCTACTCCATATCTGGTGTGAAATCAGAAACAAATCTGGATTGTGTTTCAGTGTGAATGGTCAAACCAGATATCATGAAGTTTTTCTCATCATTGTTATGCATCGAGTCGTGTGTAAAATATAAGCGTGCAATACTGTCAAGAGTTAAATTTGAATGTTTCTTATAGTTCTATGTAATATTAAATAATTAATTATAGATTAGGTCCATCAGCATATTGCAAAAGGAAATCTGAAACATTAGCATATTTTGAGGCTAGTTGGGGTAAGAGAGAAATGCTGCCTGTAACACCAGTGCAGACAAACTGAATGAAGTTCATGTGAAAAGCTACTCTGAGGAATGAATTACAACAGAAAACTAGCAACTATGACGTGCCTCAAAAGTTGCTACGCCCCCAAAAATGTTTCCTATGCAATCTGACGTTGGTCTGTAACACTAGTACTCATTTCACGCTTCTTGCCATCCCATATACAACTGAAATGAAGAGGAGGAGTAATGATGTGTGAAGCTTCCAGAGCTGTTGTTCAGTGTGGGCTGGGGTACAGAGAAAGAGGTAACAGTAGTCTGGCACATTGAGTGTTGAGGTAAGAGCTCGTAGTTCTGGTCTATGCCGAGTCCGGGCTCACTTGGATCCATAGCTGGTCTATGCGTAAATGGTAAGCTGAAGCCACTGGAGAAATTAAAATTCAACACTGAAGTTCAACATTTTGCAATCAGCCAACCTACAGTTTTAAATGGCGTCGTGACTCGTGATGCTAAACGTTAAATTATGTCTTAAGATGATGAATTGGTGTCCACTCACCTCCAGTACATTAAGTCTGATGGTGCCATCTCCACCTTGATCGAAGGCCTGGAATGTTCCTACAATGAGAACATGTTCACTTTAGACAGTACGCATGCATGTTGTAGGATTTTAGCATACACAGGCCTTAAATAAATAGTTGGTAAAAATGAACATGAAACTTCAACCTAAACCCACTGAAATCTTTAGTTGTTGACATACTTTTAGTCATTTGCAGAAAGTGGTTCTGTATGTGTTCCCCATGACATTTCTGTTTGTAATTTCATTTGAACATAAATTTATGAACAAATACGAGAATATGAATTCGACATGTTTGAAATAATGTAGAATTCTAGGGCTAAGCTAAGGCTTATCATTAATAACCATAAATAACTATTGGAACATTGCAAAGCTGTAACCACATATTGACTGATGTAAACAATAAAGCCACAAATTATACCTTTTTATGAAAATAACCCAAATGTTTTGAACAATACATTTTAAAGGGGCTTTACATAAATGCTGTAATCTTGATACAAAGGATACATCCGATTATTTAAAAATAATCATATTTCTACATTTACTGAGACATTTATTAGGTATGTCCTTGTTTGTAAACAGCAGAGACACCACCTTGTTCAAGACATCTTTGAGTTCATTGGCTGTGATCTCCATTTGCTGCAAGACACAAGAATGAACAGAAAGTCAGGTGTGGTGATATTTGCTACCAACATATTTTGTCATGGCTGTTATAATGTCCTCAATCTGAACTCAAATGTAACAGGTTGACCAAAAATTCTCCCCCAGCGCCCAGTGGCTCCCCAGTACTTTTGAATGCGATCTGCTGGAAAATAGACAGGAACTGCTGGTCTATAATTACTATGGCAAAGTTCATATTGTAGATGCAAAATAATGTAAAATATTGATAAAAAAAAAATTCCACCTTAAAGTGTGAGAAGCCAAAGAATCTGATCACCAGTAGATTCTATATTCTCCATAAGTCATGCAGATTTTACTTGGACAGTTTGTCCCTCAAAGTAAGAGTCAAATGAAGTACGGAGAAATAACAGAATGAGCCGAAATTGCTCGTGGGAAATTCGCTTGCTAACTGGTTCAAACAGGGTTGCTAATGTGTTCAGGTTGTTTCATAGAGCTGGTTATTCAGACGGAACCCTGAAATCTCCATACACAAAACATGTGACTGGATTTAGTGACAAGACCTTAGAGAGAGTTTAGAACGAGAAAGATTATAATAAATTCATCAAAAATCTAACCTGCAATTCTTGAAAAGTTAACAGACTTTAGCCTACATATTACATAAATAGTTATGTTTAAAGAGCATGTATGGCTGCTCAAATTAAGTTTTTACTAATCATGACCAAATCACTGTTTAAATTATTGATCAGTATAGTTACTCAAACTCATGCACACTGTTTGATCATGTTACAAGTGTACTAATTGTAGATTAGTTTTTCCTTTCAAATCCATTTTGATTAGGATTAAGAGAGATTTGACCCACACTTGTATCTTGGGTACACATAATTTCTGCCAGTAATGAAGTGTAAAGGAGAAACATGTGGAAGACACCCATTTACTTAAAAAAAAAAATGCTCAAATTTGAGCATGTCAGATATCCTGTTATGCTGTGAAATTTCCATCTTTATGTTTTTGAAAGTCAATCAAGGCTGCATTTATTTGATCAAGAAGTACAGTAAAAGCAGTAATATTCTGAAATATTATTACAATTTAAAATAACTACTTTCGGTTTCAGTGTACTTTGAAATGGCAGCTATGGGCCTGTAATGCCAAATGCAGTGGGGTAAATTGACGTCACTTGATTCTCAGAAATCATTTATGCACTGATTTGATGCTAAGGAAAATGTCTTAAGTACAATGTTGAATGCGATATTATGCAACTGGTTTCATTTACCATAAGTATACATCCATGATGGATTTTTATTTTATAGGGACAGTTCAAGTGAAAAATAAAAATCTTATAAGAACCAGAAGATGCTTTGCATCAAAATTATAATATATATATATTTCCACCTGTAGTCCCTAATGGTCTGTAAAAAAAAAAAAAATGACAAGAATCTTTTCACTAAAATGTGCATTCGTTTCAGTTCATTCATTCTAATTATTACACGTATGTTTATTTTTTTCTGTTTAGTTAGTTCTTGAGAAGGTTATAACTTCTTGGCAAGGTTTTAACACATTGTTTCAGAAATTTCAGACATTGAAATTGAATTTGGTTAATGTTGTTTAAGTTAGCTTTAAGAAAAGAAACATGACAGTTTGTAAAAGGAAATTCATTTTTAAAAGAGGTCAATTATTTTAAACGTTTAAAAACGTGTTTGGATCAGATTGAGTTAGATGGTCAGTTTACACCTTATCCACTGACTCGGTTCAACTTACCCCTAACCTGAGGCAAATTCAGCCACGGAAACACTTTTTATATACAAGAGGCCATATTTTTAGAACCCTTTGTCATAGATAAACTCTGATCATTTAAGAGTTCAGAGTTAATAGTTTGGTAGTATTTGTAATAAAGGCACGTCTCAGTTGAACTCAAATGCTTTGTAGATGATCAAGTACTTACCACTGGATGATCAGCTTCAATCCTGTTCTCTATCTCCCTGAGAAGAAACCAACAAACACCGGTCACCACAGTAAACAGCACGAGTCATCAAAGAGCTTTCATGTAGGTTTTCCTTCATATTTGAGCTTATTCTTCAGCATGTCTGTCCTGTATTTTGAGCCACTTTTGATTGCCAAATGATCAATTGTTATTCTGCTTATCCCAGCCATACTTTACAACCATGCTTTTTTTTGTAGAAATTACTCAAACTTACCACGTGAGTAATCATTAAAGCATAATTACTTAAATGTATCATTAAAAGTTAATTCTCTGCATTAATTGTATAAAAGGGGACAAGTTTGATTAATGTTATGGTTAAAATGACTATCACAGGGCCAGTGGTTAATACACATTTAAGTCACATCAAGAAACTGGAAATAATTTTGGACATGATCCTTGTTAAAATACTCTGATTCCTCGTCCTTCATTAGCAGTCCTTTGTGTGTCCATGTTTTTCTTGCAGCTGAAGTTTAATTGTGCTTCAGACTGGGTCAGAACTGAAAGGAAATGTTTACCGGAGGGTCCCAAAATGTTCTGGTGCTTGTCCTAAAAAAGATTCCATTACAGCCTCGAACTGGGGCCGATTTCTTCCAGCTCTACAAATCAAATTGTCGTTAAAATTTTTGTCCTTGTGGTTTTTTCCACCCAACTGTTTCCCATCCCCTCTGTATAGAGAACTCAAATCAGGTAACAATGGCATTACCTTGGTATTCATGTGAAATGTAACCATGCCCTTTATACATAAATAACGCCCATTTAAAGGTTTAGTTCACCCAAAATTTTTTATTAGCCTTTGTTTTACTCACCCTCGAGGCATCCTAGGTGTATATGACTTTATTCGTTCAGACGAATAGATAAAGGACTCCTGTGCATTTTTGTAAGAAAAATATCCATATTTCAAACGTAATATAAACACTTTTCTCTCACTTGAGTCTGTCGTACACAGACGCCGTTCCGGGCAAATTATGTAGGATGTCTTTTTCTGGTGTTTTATGGCAGTCGATATAAGCCAAGAGTAGACTGGCTTTCCTTTGCTAAAGTAAGGAAACTTTGCTTCCTTTGCTCCTGCAAACAAACTTGCAAGACTAGCATATCTCAGAGGCGTGCACGCGACTGGGATGTTGCCCCCCCTAGGAGTTGATGCCCTACGCAGACATACTCCGAGCGGTGGTACTGAGTAAAACACAGGCTTATTTTTTGGGGGGTGAACTAACCCTTTAATGCTTTCAACTTCTGTAACAGCTGCTTTCAAACCAAGTGTTTCAGAAGTTCTTCAGTGGATAACCATACATTTGTTTTCAGGGGTCATTTAAACAGACTGAGTTTTTGAAATGAAAAAATTGTATCTGAGCGCCACATTTTTGTTTCGTGAGATGCTCCAAACACAAACTGGGAGCAAATAATAAAACACATCTGTATAGCATTTTACATCAACAAACAATGAAATAGCGGCTCACTGGAATCCAAAAATGCATTTTTTGCGAACAGTCCCCTTAAGCAGCATTTTGTTGTTGTTCCCTTTCGATAATTTCACTCGTAATGCGTTGAAAATGCTTGTATGGTAAAAAATTTTTACTCTTCAACTGAAGCCTTTTATAATTACGCAGTAAAACTGCACATCCATTGGTTCGTGTAGAACTAAAAAATTAACCAATGGCTCGGCAAGCGGCGCGGGAGCCTATGGCTATGCAGCCCGCCATATCCCGCCAAAATGGGAGGGGCATCTGGCTATATAAACGGCCGCGTCGCCACCGCATCTCAGATTTCTTCTCTTCAGCGACGAAGACCCTTCTTCGCTGACGCCGAGATCTGCCATTGAAGCACCTCAGCAGCTGGATTAGGACCTCTTGCAGCAACCAGCTTGCAAACTCGGTCCTCCCCATGCGGCTATCCGGTAAGATCTAAGAATGCCTTACTAGAAGAGCACATTTCAGCGCAGCGTTGTTGCAAATGCCGCGCCGTCATTGTAAGATGTGCGGGAATCCCCTGCACGCTGATGACACTCACGCTGAGTGTGTCACACTTGGGGAAATCCCACGCTGCGCTCAGCGGGACTGAATGCTTGCACTGCTAGCTTTCTTTTCAGAGAGCGACTCAGCCCCTCGCGCCCTCTAGTTTTCTTCCTCCCAGGGATCTGTGTGAAAAAAACAGCAGGCAGAGGATTTGAGCGGCCAGTGACAAGCGAGCTCATGTTGGCTCAATGCTCGCGTGCCTCGCCCTCACCGCAGAGGAAGAGAGCATTCGCCCGTCCTCTTCACTCAACATGATCAGCGTCCCATGGCTGTGAGCGACATGATCTTGTTCGGTGCGAGTTACGGCGAAATAGATGACAGCCTTTTTTCTGGCAGCTTCGGACGCAGAGGAGTTATCGGGCTCTGTGACCGACCCCGCCCTCTTACCGTCGTCCTCTTCACATAATGCCAGACTCAGAGCGGATGAAGAGCTCATCCGCATCATGACAAAGCCTGTCAATGAGCTCGGGCTCGAATGGTCTCCGTTGAGGAGCCATCTCGCAGCAGGATGCACAAGTGTTTTCTCACGGGGCACTATCAAGCCCCCCACCAACGCTCGTCCCCCTTCTTTCCCGAAGTTCATACGAGCTCATGATATTGTGACACGCCCCACTCATCTCGCATCCGTCCTTCTGCTTCAGCTGCTCTCACATCTGTTGATGGTGCTGAAGAAAAAGGATACGAGCACCTGCCTCCTCTGGTGGAGTCTGTGGCCGCACATCTCTGCCCGCCCACAGCTATCGGATGGAAGGCGAGGTCAAGCCATCCGTCCAAGCTGTGCAGAGCCACATCTGCACTCGCTGGACATGCCTACTCGGTGGCTGGACAAGCGGCTTCAGCGCTACACTCTATGGCTGTGCTCCAGGTCTTCCAGGTCAAGATGCTCGCCAGTGAGGAAGCCGGTCTGAATGCAGCTTCACTCAGGACCTGAGGAGGGCAACAGACCTGGCTCTACGCACCACCAATGCCACTGCCCAGGCCATCGGCCGTTCGATGTCCAGTCTGATAGTATTAGAGTGCCACCTTTGGCTCACGATGGAGATGAAAGAGGCAGGCAAAGTTCTCTTCCTCGACGCTCCGGTTTCGTCAGGCAGCCTGTTTGGAGCAGCTGTGGAGGGCTTTGCTGAGCGCTTCATGGAGGCTCAGAAGTCATCTCAAGCGATGCGACACTTCCTCCCTAAGCGCACCAGCTCTTCTGCTGCTTTCAGTCGCCCCAGGCCAGTGCCGACTCAAAAGACAGCTAAACCAACACCAGCCACCCCTGAGCCCTGACCTCCAGAAGGGCGGGAGATAGAGGGTGCTCACACTCGGCACGATGCTACCCCTTCTCAAAGCGCCAAGGACCCCGGCCCAAGATCGCCTAGGATCCAGCGCCTCAGAATCCTCCTGATTAGCCAGGCAGAAAGAGTGGCCCGAGTCTCGCTACCGCTGGACCACCCCTCAAGCAGCCTCTAATGTGCCTCTTGCCACCCGCTTAACGCTGGGTGCAGAGGAAAGTGTGTTTTCCTCATGGGCCCACTATAGTGCCCAGGTGTCCGACCGCTGTCATAGCGGACAAAATAAAACATACATTTTCAAAAAGAGAGCAAAAAAAAATGTTCTGCCTACCATAAGCATGGCCATCCCCAGTGTGTCAACATGGGTAATGACTACGGTAAGATGAGGTTATACTCTCCAATTTGCTCAAAGACCACCGTGCTTCCGCGGTGATGAATCTGCTGTAAAAAGAAGCCATAGAAATCGTTCCTCCAGCCCAGAGCGAGTCAGGCTTTTACAGCTGCTACTTCCTCGTCCCCAAAAAAAGATGGCGGCCTGCGACCTATTCTAGATCTCAGACTCCTGAATTACGCCCTGATTAAAAGGTCGTTCAGGATGATCGCTTTGAAACAGATCTGAGTATTCTCTTGACTCCTCTGGGTCTTACTCCCACGTGGGTCTTTGTGTCAAATCGTTCCACGTCATAGCACGGCGTGATAGTACTTGTTCCCATACAAGCGTCTTCAACGCAGTACAAGTGAAATATTGAAAGGGAACGTACTCGGTTACTACCGTAACCTCGGTTCCCTGAGATATGGAATGAGTACTGCGTTCCTGGCTGTGCTATGAGCTGCACTCCTCAGTTACTTCTTTTGAAGAAATCTGAGATGTGGTGGCGAAGCGGCCGTTTATATAGCCAGACGCCTCTCCCATTTTGGCGGGCTGCATAGGCTCGCGTGCCGCTGCCGAGCCATTGGTTCATTTTTTTTGTCCTGCACGAACCAATGGACGTGCAGTTCCACTACGTAATTATAAAAGGCTTCAGTTTAAGAGGAAAAAAATAGTTTTTCCCATACAAGCGTCTTCGACGCAGTACTCATTCCATATCTCAGGGAACTGAGTTTACGAAAGTAACCGAGTACATTTTCCAGTAATAAAATTGTTATTTCACTTAAGAATAAAAATCTGAAAGTGTGAGGAAAATTTTTCTAAAAAAAAAACATCACTCCCATCCCTTCTGCTCTCACTCACCCAGAGGTATTTTTCTTTTCAGAGAAGACGCGGAGGATGAACTCGCCTTCCTGGTGGGGCTCGTAGGTGGAGGGAACGATGACATACTCCCCAGGGCTCAGGCGGAAACGCTGGGTCACCTCGCGCAAGTTAATGTAGGCCCTGGAACGAGCCTTAGAGGTGCTAGACATGAAGAAATCCTTCGGCATGGGCTGCTTGTTTCCGTGCATCTGACAGACAGAGAAACACAGAAGCAAAAAAAGGAATCTGATCAGTCATTAAGCTATTTATATTTGATCTATAAAATAGTGGTAGATGCCAGTAAAAGTGCAAAGGAACTAGGAGCGGTAAAGAGAGAGCACTGCATGAACAGCACGATATCCTCAAGCCTTGAGTCCAAACATTTATGGTCTTCACATTTTCCTACCTCCTTTGGAACCTATGGACACATGGAAAGAGTATTGAATGCATTATCAACCAGATAAATCTCTGTGTGATGAATGTTGCTATTTGCATAATTTCACACTGTTAATGGCAGAATAAAAACACATTATAATATTATCCATTTTATACCTCGTAAATGGAGAATCCAATAGTGAAGAGATTTGCACCCATCTTGCGTTCCCTACGCCTGTTTTTCTGCATTAGAGCAACAACAAAACTGCAAGTCACTTCATCACCCTCCGGGTCATCGTCTTCCTCCAAGAGACGCAGGCGGTATTGTGGATTTGTCCAGAATGTGTCTATAGGAGGCCAGACATATATTAAAACCATTATTGTTTTCTCTGAGCATTCTTTTTTTATATTTTTAACATGTGAAGCACTTTTAGATTTTAAGAATGAAAGCTGCTATACAAATTAAATGTAAGATTAGTATTATAATTAAAATATAAAATAAATGATTTGCTTATTTTAGTTGTTTTTATTCTTTTCAATTCATTAAAATAACACTCACCTGGATAATTCCTGCATCCTCCAGCGGAGCATCCGCTTACCCAGCATCCCTCATTAACAGACACTGTCCATTTGTGTAACTTATTGTCCTCTAGAGCATCAGGGGTCAGGTTGCAAATCTCAATTTTGGTGAAATTTTTCTTAAAATCCTCAAATGACATCCTACGATTTGACAACAAGTTACACATTTATTTCTAAGTGAATAAAGACAAAATATATTTTACAATCAGCTTTTGTACTATTTAAAATATCTCAGTATTGTAGTCGAGACCAGCTCATTCCAGTCTGAGTCAAGACCTTATTCTCTAATTGATCTGAACCAAAACACTGTCCCTGACTCTCAGAAACATTATGATATGTCTGCTTGCTTGTATGAACTCACCAGAATTCTCCATCTTCAGCATTCTGTAGCTGAAGTTTCTCTTTTTCCTCTTTAGAGATGGTTTCCCACTCTTTTGAACTGCAGTAAAACAAAAATAAATGATTGTAGTAACTGTATACTAACATCTGCTTTTTAACCTTGTGAAGACTGACAAATTACATTTTTAATGGAAGTTTATTTAGTTTATTTGAGTTTTAGTAAAATCTAAAAATAAAATATATGCATATAAAATATGGAAATATGTATATGAAAAATGAAAATAAAATATAAGATTTCACTCTATATCTCCCAATAATGTCTTAGTAAGATGATATTTAAATATTTAAAAGCTTATTTTTTTAATTAATGCTCTGTAATTTTTATTGGGGGGTGACAAAGCATACATACAGTACAGTGATTATTGAGAGAAATACAAATAAACATTCCTCAGAAGATCACACTCTTATGTATTTGATGATAATGATTTTTTTACAACATAAAAACGCTATATATGGATACTTAAGCAAATCCAAGTTGCTCCAGTCCAGAAAGTGTTCATCGTGAAATGTTACTAACAAAATAAAAATGTATTCTAATGTTTAGTTTATATATCTTTATAAAGATTTCACAGAAAAAAGACACTTCATGTACCATGAAGATGAAAATTGTTTACACAAAGATGAACAATTATTCTAAAATGCCTTTGAAAAAGTATACATTTTTTAGCAAAACTTCTATCAGATGACAGAATGCCCGCAGCAGGTTGCGTGCAACAGGTTTTAAACATGTTGATAATTAAGAGGTCTTAGCAATATGCATATTAAATATGATGCAGTAGGCACTACAGTCTTAATCAGGTTCAAATTCAGGAATAAGTAGATACTCACTTATCGCTCCAAGGTCCATTCCATTCAATCTGACCCCAAGGGTTACGCAGACGCACCAGACGAACTTTAGACTCCTTCTGCTGGGACTGTTTACACTGCAGACACAAAATATCACAAATACCATCAGACGCTCTCAGAGTAAAGTTAGAAACACGACTATCATAAACAAAATAGTGCTGGGCACCGATTTATCATGATTAATCGCATTTGATAAAGATTTTGTGTACATAATATATTTTTGTGCACTGTGTATATTTATTATGCATATATAAACACACACACACACACACACACGTATATATTTAAGAAAAATATGTTATGTTTACATATTAAATATATTTATATATATATAATATAAATGATATGAATATAAATATATATACTTGTAAATATATTATATTTTCAAAATACACACTGTATGTGTGTCTTTATATATAATAAATATATACACTACACACACATATATTATGTAAACAAATCCTTTATTTTGTATGCGATTAATCGTTGCCCAGCACTAAAAAGAAATAATCATAAAAGTACCAAATAATAGAAGGTTTACCTCCTCTACAGCAGTAACAGAGTAGGCATGGCCCTTCACAAGGCCTGTTGTAGTACGAGTTTCAAAGCGGGCTGGAACCAGGGACTGTGGATAAAAAATCATTGGTTTATGGAAGGATACTAGGATTTGGACCAAAAGTTATTGTTTTTATCAAAAATAGTTTACGATTAATAGTGTTTCAAAATAAAATAGCAGAACATTATGCAGGTCATTAAGCTTCCTTCTTCTGCTTGACTCACTTCAATGGAGCAGCCCATGAGAGAGCCTCTCTTCAGAGCTTTCTTCATGATCTTATACAGCTCTTTAGGGGCCTCCTTCATCTCGTAGAATTCAGTCACTCCACCGGTGAAGTCTTCCATCGCCTCAGCAGTGTTTCCACCTTTAAGAGCCTCATAGGAACCATGGAGCCTTAATAGGAATACACAAATTACATTGAGACTCATTACTGGCAAAAATAAAGGAAGTGTGAAAGGAAGAGTACACCTCACTTCTTTGTATTGAGGTGTTATGTGCACAAATTAATTATAATAAATTCCTGCTGTACTTCAGTTACTGTACAGCTACTTACTACTTACTAGTTTAAAAAAGTCTAGTGCATGTTAACACAACAACAAAGGTAAAGCAGCACAGTGCAATGCAAAAAACAAACTATAAGTCACTTCATGTAACAGGGTTGACACAAAAGGTGATGTGTTGATTAATGGAAACTTAAAGTGAATGATACTACATCAACTTTATTTGCAAGCTGTAACTGTATTTTTAGGATTGGGGGTATGGACAGTATGATATTCACATACAAATCACAAAGTTTCATCAAAAATATATTTTTGCATTAATAAAATCTTTAAAGATGTTCCAGCTTTTAAATTTGACGGACTGACCAATTCCAAAACATATGAAGTAAATGTCATGCACAGATACTTGCTTAGCATAAGCTTTTTCCAGCAGAGCACTCCAGAATTCATTCCTTTCAGCTGATTTGGTGAACACCAGCTGGTTGTTGGAGGTGGGAATGCGGTCATCGACAACGACATCCACCCAGTCGCCATAATGCCAGAACTGAGTTGGAAAACAGAGAGAGGAAGACACAGAAATGTAAAGAAGATATCAAATCAAAAGCTATTTTGTTCAATGTCACTGACCTGGAAATGGAAAATTCCAGCATAGCTTTCTGAGAAGCTCTGCTCTTGAAGTACAATACGATACAGCAGCTTGTCGTTCAGAGTCAAGGATGCAATGGCTGCAAGCAACCAGCAGTCTCCTAAAAATTTACAGAAAATAATATCTCACATCAACAGGGCATATTTTATATATTGTACTATTTGCAGTAAAACAGGGGCTTACACTGCTGATCGCAGCATTTTCAGACTGTCCAGGGCAACATGCCAGGTTAGTAATCTATTCTATGTTTTAGCAACCTTTGTGTCTTTGGTCTCTTTTATTGCCCATGTGGGTCACAACAATAGGAAGCGCTGCTAGCTGGATTCCCTTCTAACAGAGTAACACAATATGAAGGGGTCCCGCTGGACTGTAGGTCTGTATTTGGGGGCCAGAGAGAGGTGCTCACTGCCATGAAGTTGAGTTGCCTAAATACACTCCCCAATGATCAGGTAAACAGTCTGTCACATATCGTGTTAATATGGTAAAGTGTTCTCTTACCCAGGTCTCCCTGGCAGATATCTGTCCTGCTTGCGTCTCCAACAATGAACTGTGGGTTCTCACAGATCTCCTGCAGGACACACAACGTCAAATAGTTTGTTTATGACTGATACAAGAGCTTTGAAATATTACACACAGATTCAGAGATATGAAGACTGATACTGTTTCTGATTCTTTCTGATGTTTTGAATGAATGGATTAATCGATGGACAGACTAGTTGCCACAAAGTTTTAAAGTTAGAAGTTATGGAAACCTGTTTCCACCTCAGATTAAAAATAATAATAATAATATGGTATAAGTTTATTTCTTTGTGAATTTAATTTCTTGTCATTGTGACTTGATATATCTTGATTGCACCTTTATTTTTCACAACTGTGACTTACTCTGTCCTGCATTGTGCCTTGTCTCATAATTATGTGTATCTCACATTTTGACTACTTCTCAAAATAGTGATTTTATTTATCACAGTTGCAACTTAATATCTTACAATGTGACTATTTTCCACAAATTGTTATTTTTATCTCATAATGTGACTACTCAAATGCGACTTTATACTGTATCGAAGTGTGACTATTTCTCGTAATTGTGACTTTATATCTCACGTGACTTTATTTCTCACAATTACGATTTTATATCCCACAATGTGAATTTATTTTTTGCACTTGTTGCTTTTTATCTCATAATGCTACTGTTTTACATATTTGTGACTTTATAGCTCACAACAACTATTTCGTAATCATGACTTTTTCTCTCATAATGTGACTATTTCTAGCAACTTTATATCCCACGATGTAACTTGTAATTACAACTATATTCCACAGTGTGACTATTACTTGTAAATATGATTTTATATCTCACACTATGACTATGTCTTGCAATTTTGAATTTATACCATATCTTATAATGTGACTTTAATCATAATTGCAACTTTATATCTCACAATGTCATATTTATTTCATTAAATTGCGACTTTATATCTCGATTTTTCGTCTTACAATGTGACTGTTTCTCATAATTGTGACTTTATAGCTCACAATGGTTAATATTTCTCACAATTGCAACTTTATATTCCACATTGTGACTGCATTTTTTGCAATTGCAACTTTATTTCACTGTATGAATAATTATTGTATATTTGATTTTATACCTCACAATGTGTAAAATGTCTATTTCTCGCAAATGTAACAATACTGTATCTTACAATGTGACTTATTTCTCTTAATTTTGACTATATTTCATTATGACTCTCTTGCAATTGCAATTTTATAACTAAAAATGTGACTCTCTCTCAATTTTGACTTTATATTTCACAATGTGATTTTACAGTTAACATGCAAATGTGTTGTTAAATTATTAAAATATTAGTTTACAACATCAGCTGGTATTTCAAGGAAATATTTTCGGTCAAAGGGTTTGGGTCAAAACATTTGGGAATGCTTGGCATAACAAATGTTAATTTGTGCATTTCATAAATTCCTCTGTGCTTCATAAATAATAATACTAAAAACTCATCAAATACCCTTTATGCTATTATATGCTATTATTTTGTTGTCACTAAGGAAAAGTGTTTAAACCAGGCTTCTAAACACGTTAAAAAAGTGATGCCTGGCCCAAGTTTTACCCACATTCTCTCTGAAATCGTTTGCCATCAAAGCATTATCATTACCCATGAATGTGTATTTACAAACAATTAAATACATTTTTAGGGAAGTCCCATTAGTTGAGCTGCTTCATCCATCCCATGTGCCATTTCCACATCCCACTCACTATAGTCCCAGTCCAATCAAACTGACATAGGCCCTCTGCCTCCTACCTTGGGACGCTTCCAGACAATGTTCTTGACTTTGTTGGACTTGTGGCCCAGCTCTTTGAAGCCAAGGGAGTCCACAGTGGCAGGGAAGGATTCATCCTCAAAAAGGGCCTTCTTCTTGATCGACTCCTGCTTGAGGGTGTTGTAGTCCTGGCCACTGAAACGAATGGGTTTGTTCAGGGATCCTTCGCCATCTCTTCTCTCTCTTTCACGGATTAACCGGTCACAAAAAAACCCAGATGGCGTATAGGGCATCTTGTCTCACTGGGACAGTGTTTTTTTAGGAATTGAAAATACTGGCTTTTGACACCACAACTTAAATCTCACAAGCCAAAAATCCCTGGCATAAATTCAAACTGCTGACCTCTGATTGGTTGCCCTGCTAAATGACGCACCTTTCATGCGGTCAGGGAATAAAAAACGGGGTTAGAAGAAAAAGACAATGTGTGAACGAACTCATTTTACATGCACAAACACATACACACAAACACACCTGCATACATACACAAAATGCTATAGTCTTCTCTTTGGATTGCTCCCATTGGCTGATGAACAATGCGTATTGGGCAACAGTTGTGCTCTTGCGCCACCATTGTAGGGTGACACAAAGGAGAACGGCCCTGCAAAGAGAGGCCAGTGAGATGGCCTACCTCAGCAGAAGGCATTCACAGCCTTTAAACCTGTTCTCAATAGAGTTCAGCATTAAGCACTCTCAGCATAACGACAGCAGGCTTGATCGAACTAAACAAAACTGTCTAGAATATATTATGTCACTTTATCAATGTGAAAAATGAATAACCCTCTTTTGTAACCACAATTGTTGAATGTTCAGTTGTTTCATACAATAGTGTTTAAAAGTTTTGGGGTCTGTAACATTTTTTTAAATGTATTTTATTCTCACCAAGGCTCCATTTATTTAAAATTAGTTATGTTGTGAAATATTACAATTTAAAATAACTTTCCTATTTTAATTTATTCCTGTGACGGTAAAGCTGAATTTTCGGTGTCTTCATTGTCTCATGATCATTTGGAAATCCCTTTAATATGCTGATTTGGTGCTCCAGTAATATTTATTTTATTATTTATTTTTGTGGAGACATTTTTTATTTCAGAAGTCTTTGATAAACATAATTTGTTTTAAGTATAATTCTATGTTATCACCATACATGTCACTGTTGATCAATTTATTGCATCTTTGCTGAATACAAATCATTTCTTTAAAATACAATCTTACTAACCTTAAACTTTTTGAATCATGAAAAACATCACTCTTTGAGAATTCTTTATTTAGAAATTAAGATTTTTGCACAATATTTCACCTCCATCATGTCAACTCTACAGTCTCACGTAAGTATGGCAAAGTATGGCTAATAATTCATGTTAAACGAACCCAGCCATTAAAATCATATCGTGTTATTAGATTTCTGGAGGTAGATGATCATTGTGGAGGGAATCTATAATATTACATTCCATTATTAAATTGCTGATTTAATTAACCAAATGTTTTATTGCAATTGCAAGCATCTGAAATACCGGAAAACACCCAAAAAGCGTAAAATATTAATAAAACAAACCCTGGTAATTTGAAAATATCATCCACTATATTACTATTTCCCAGTCTTTGTGTATCTCTAGGTCCAGTCCAGTTAAAGTTAACACACCTTGCATTGCATCGAATTCAAACGTGACTGCTGTCTTCGGCGCACCTTAAAGAGAGAAAGAGAAGGTTTAGTGACTAACGCTCTGGTTTATATCTAACATCACATTATTTACGTATGAAGTACTCCACTAATAGTTACCACAGAAGGAAACTTTTGGCCTCCTCACACCTGATTTGAGCTTAATTTTTCTTTTCAAGCCATTCAGACCAAGAATGACCACTGATTCCACTTTGT
This sequence comes from Gymnocypris eckloni scoliostomus, assembly GCA_027564155.1. Classification (NCBI taxonomy): domain Eukaryota; kingdom Metazoa; phylum Chordata; class Actinopteri; order Cypriniformes; family Cyprinidae; genus Gymnocypris; species Gymnocypris eckloni. The sequence continues at coordinate 29,021,560 of CM050428.1, forward strand.
CATCCGAGACAAACGAGCCTTGATCATCAGCACAGCTGAAAACACACGGCACAAGGAGAATGGCATATTGAGCTCTCTGAAAACACACACTGCAATATAACCAGTTCTATTTTTTTAAACACAATGTCTCATTCTTTTCATCACATTTCCCATTCCTATAGCCCCCAAGGAACGGATGAACAAATGAACAAACGGACAGATTGATTGAAGTAAATTAAAAGCAATGTTGGTTCATTACCTGTTGACAAGCCTGCCAGCTCGCATGGTAAAACGGCGCAGACAGAACTGCATTTGGTCTCTGTAATTAAAAGAGTGGCCATCGTCCGAATAAAGAAATCCATCAGCATTACCCTATAATGCAAAACATGGGATCAAAATCAATAGTCTGTAAATATTTGAGCGAGTGCGTGTTCAAATCTCATTTAACATAGCATGGATAAAAGATCTGACTATGAGCCCTTGACAAAACTTTCAACCATGATTCGTTAAAAACACTGTTTTCTGGACATGTATCATTTCAAATAATTTAGAGCAGTAGTTCCCAAACTTAACAAAATGTAATGACATATTTGCATATTATCAGTTCTCTGGTGACAGAGAATAATAATATTAGGTAATATTAACTCTAATTATAAAAATGAAGACAGAAGAGCCCACAGTGATGCACGTGTCACAAAAACTGGTGATTATCAGGAAAGGTCTTTTTAAAGCGTTATCGCTCACTTTCAACGACAAGTCCCTAAGAGACATAATGAACACATTGGAGGGAAATTCTGCAAATTTCTTTGCAGAATTGTTTCATTCAGCCACAAGCATGAAAGGACTTGTTTAAGGTCATGCCACAGCATCTCAATCTGATTTGAGTCTGGACTTTGACTTGGCCACTCCAAAACCTTCATTTTGTTTTTCTTGAGACATTCAGACTTGCTGGTGTGTTTCGGATCATTGTCCCGCTGCATAATCCAAGAGTGCTTGAGGTCACAATCTGACGGCTGGACATTCTCTTTCAGGATTTTCTAAAAGAGTGCAGAATTCCTGGTTACATCAATTATGGCAAGTGATCCAGGTCCTGAAGCTGCAAAGCAGCCCCAGACCATCACACTACAACCACCATGTTTGACTGATGGTACGATGTTCTTTTTATGAAATGCTGTGTTGGTTTTACGCCAGATGTAACGGGACACACACCTTCCAAAAAGTACAACTTTTGTCTCATAAGTCCACAGAATATTTGCTCAAAAGTATTGGGGATAATCAAGATATTTTTTGGCAAATGTGAGATGAGCCTTTGTGTTCTTTTTGGTCAGCAATGGCTTTTGGCTTGGAACTCTCATGGATGCCGGGTTTACCCAGTCTCTTTCTTATTGTTGAATCATGAACACTGACCTTAATTGAGGCAAGTGAGGCCTGCAGTTCTTTAGATGTTGTTCTGGGTTCTGTGAAACCCAGTGAAATTTAACTCAGCTTTCTAAAATAATGTTGTTAATCACAGTTCATGATTTCTTGATTTAACAGGAGGGACAATTCATTTTTCATGCCAGGTAGGTAGACAGCTTTTATCCCGTAATAAATGAAATCATCATTTAAAAACTGCATTTTGTATTTACTTGCATTATCTTTGTGTAGGTGTAATATTACAATTTGTGTGATGATCTGAATCTTTTAAGTGTGACAAATATGCAAAAAACACAGGAAGGGGGCACAAATCTTTTCACAGCACTGTACATTTCTCAATTCCACATGTTGTTTTGTCATGTGGTCACCTTACTGTCCAGGGCCACAGTGAGAGTGATTGGATGCTGCTGTAAGTCTAAAGTACTGGACCCACAACCTGCTCTCCTGGGCACCACTGTCCCCCCACGCTGGAACACGGGCACCTAACACAGAGGATATAGCGTAAATAACCCTGTAAGAATACTAGTATTCAATTGACTGCTGTATCACGGATGTAATGAGAGAGTCACTCACAGTGTTCAGAGTCACTGGCAGATCCAGAGTTCTGGCACCTTTGTGTACCGCTGCCGTCTTTGTGTCGTACCACAGCTTTCAAGTAAACAAAACATCTTTTATGAATGCACTTTAACCTCCAGTACAATGTATATTGTACAATTCATATGGAACGTAGGCTTACCTCATCAGACCCTGGGAGCAAAACCTTGACCTCTGTGACCCCAGGATCTGTCACAGGGCACACAAGGAGAGCACCGCCTGTAAAATATGTGTTAGTTAGAATGGTATTGGACTGCTATGTTTTAAGAATTATATAATTATGTGATTAAATAACCAGTGGAAGATGAAGAACACATACAGTCATGGCCAAAAATATCAGCACCCTTGGTAAATATGATCAAAGAAGGCTGTGAAAATTAATATGCATTGTAAATCCTTTTGATCTTCTTTAAAAATAAAAATAAATCACATACATCTAACCCTTTATTGGAGAATAAGAATTTAAATTGGGGGGGAATATCATTATAAAATACATGTTTTTCTCTAATACACATTGGCCACAATTAACGGCACCCTTTTATTCAATACTTTTTGAAACCTCCATTTGCCAGTTTAACAGCTCTAAATTTTCTCCTATAATGCCTGATGAGGTTAGAGAACACCTGACAAGAGATCAGAGACCATTCCTTCATCCAGAATCACTCCAGACCCTTTAGATTCCCAGCTCCATGACGGTGCTTCTTCTCTTCAGTTAACCTCACTCATTTTCTACAGGGTTCAGGTCAGAGGGCTGGAATGGCCAGAGCAGAAGCTTGGTTTTGTGCTCAGTGACCCCTTGTTTTGTTGTTTTTGAGGTTTGTGTTTGGATTATTGTACGGTTGGTAGATCCAAACATGGCCCATTATAAGATTTTAGCAGAGTCAGTCACTTGTTGATTATTTATCTGTTGGTATTTGATAGAATCCATGATGCCATGTGTCTAAACAAGATGTCCAGGACCTCTAGCAGAAATATAGGGACACAACATAAAAAATACAGCAGTATATTTAATTGTACACATGGGGTACTTTTTATCCCTGTGTTCACCAAACCCATCTTGAGTGTTTGCTGCTGAAAAGCTCGTTTTTTAGTTACATCTAACCATAGAAGCCAGTCCCATTTGAAGCTCCAGTCGTGTCTGATAACTGAATATGCTGGAGTTTGTTTTTGGATGAGTAAGGATAATTTTTCTTGAAACCCTCCCAAACAACATGTGGTGATATAGGTGCTGTTTGACTATTTTTTAAAGGTTTTCTGATCCTGAGACTCAACTATTTTCTGCAATTCTCCAGCTGTGGTCCTTGGAGAGTCTTTAGCCACTCAAACTCTCCTCCTCACCGTGCATTAGGATTATATAGACACACGTCCTCTTCCAAGCAGATTCATAACATTTTCTGTTGATTGGAAATTATTGCCCTGATGGTGGAAATGGGAATTTTCACTGATCTAGCTCTTTTCTTAAAAGCCGCTTCACTAATTTGTGAAGCTCAATTTTATTTTGCTGCACATCAGAAATATATTCTTTGTTTTTTCTCGTTGTGATGGATGATTAAGGGAATTTGGGCTTTGTTTTCCCTCCTATTTATATTTCTGTGAAACAGGAAGCCATGGCTGGATAATTTTATGTTCATAATCACTCTGGAGAGCTCAAAATTGTGAATATGAATGGTAATATACTTCAGAGATATTTTACTCATAAGAATTTCTAGGGGTGCCAATAATTGTGTCCAACGTGTATTTTAGAAAAACATATGTTTCATAATGATACCCCCCCCCATTTTAAATTCTTATTATCCAATGAAAGGTTACATTTTTGTGATTTCTTTTAATAAAAGATCAAAAGGAGTAACAATGCAGATTAATTTTCACAGCCTTCTTTTATCATATTTACCAAGGGTGCTGATATTTTTGGCCATGACTGTAAAAAAAGGTGAAAAAAAACATTAGCACTCCTTTTCCATTTTTTAGGAAACTTTACGTACTTTATAGTAAGTATTGAAAGTAAAAAGTGCTGATCGATAAACCATGTTTATTTATTTAGCAATTTTATATACTTCAGCCTACAATAAATTAGTAGATGAAAACACTGAATATGTATTGATCTGCAAGTAAGATAATATTTTATTGTATTACCAAAACAAACACTATCAAAACATTAGACTTTAATATACATTTATTTTAAGATAATTCAAGTGAAAAAATACATTGATAAAATGACATTATAAGAAATCCTCACAAATCAAGCATTACTATTGCATCTAGGAGTAGATGTTGAATTCTTGCAGGGCTCGCAAAATTTCTAAATCCCTGGTAGCCCTTCGGGCAGGTACTCTTCAGATTTTGGTAGCCCGAAAATGTATTTTACTAGCTCAAATAAAATAAAGACTATAAATGTCAATCAAAAACATTTTCAATACACAAATATCAAGGAAAGAGTATTATTTTACTATTTACAGGGTATCTGCAAAAAAATCTATTTAAGGCAATTTGAAAAATGAGAATTAAGACTTTTCTTATATCATTTAACATATAAAAAAAATTTGGATCAGGTTTGATTTTTAGCGTTTTCGCATCTGTAGCAAGCATTTTGATAGGAAAGGATGACGAATTCAGAAAAACTCCAACTCAGTGTCCAATGGCCTTTAGACCGTAGATTTCTTTGCATGTCAAGTTTTCCTTTCTCACGACATGTGAAAAAAAAGGATATTGTGGCCATTTGTTCCCATGTCTTATTAATTAATTCCCTCATTTCAGTTAAATTGTGACCACAATTAAAACAAAAGTAACAGATTACTGCAACATCACCGCAATTTAACTAAAACAAAGGATGAAATTAATCAAATGTGGCCAACAACAAAAGCTGTGGGAACAAATTCTTAATTCATAGCCACAATATATATATTCCTTCATTTGGAGGGCTCCATAAATATATGTACTTATGTACATTAACAAAGTAAAAATAAAAAGTAAAAAATTCCACCACTGATAATGACTTTATTATCTGTATTACACAGCTGTTCTGGTAATGCTTACCAATCATGTACTGGTTCTCCACCGCAAACATGCTTGTATCTTTGGGGAACTCTACCCAAAGAGGTCTATGAGTAAACACACAGAAATAAAGATGGAGGTTGGAACAGGCCTGGAGAATACAACATGCATCTTTCCTGTCTCCTGCACTAACTACCAGCTCACATCTCTGATGTAATAAAATGGAAATCTATTCTTCTGTATCAGCACGTGATATGAGTCATTCTAAATAAGGCTGTGTTGCAGATGAAAATGCAGTACCTGATGGGAGGCAGGGCTGACGTGTGTGCTTGGTGAAACAGAGTGTACCAGTACGGCAGGAGACGGTATCTGTCCTGAACAGCAGAGCGAATCTCAGAGGTCACTTCCTCCCCAAACAGCCAGGGCTCACGCCGCTTGGTCGTTTTAGCAGAGTGTCCCCTGAAAAATGGCTGAAGAGCACCTGCTTGGTACCAGCGGACCAGAAGCTCAGGGTCTGGATCCTGCACAAAGCCTCCTACATCAGCTACACACACATACAAAATCATATGAAATCAGTGATTCTGAACCTTATGCCCGTTCAGCAAAAACATATGCCGGTCAAAAGTTTGGCGTCAGTAATTTTGGTATGTTTTTGAATGAAGTCTCTTAAGCTCATCAATTCTGCTTTTTTTTACCAAATAAACTAGTAAAACATTAATATTGAGCATAAATATGAATACAATTATTTTTTTTTATATATATATATTTATTAAGTATAATGTATTCCTGTGATGACAAAGCTGAATTTTCAGCAGCCATTACTCCAGTCTTCAGTGTCAAGAAACATTTCTTATTATTTTTAATGCTGAACAGTTTAATATTATTTTGTGTGAGAAAATATTTATATATACATTTTATATTTAAATATATTTTCATATTTATTTTAGCTTTTTTTTATATCAGCACTGTATATTTAATGGTAAGTAAAGAAATACAATTTTAATAAAAAGTAATCTAAAAGTAATCTATATAGTAAGCTAAGAGTATACATATACTATTGTGTGTGTGTGTGTGTGTGTGTGTGTGTGTAATTCCTTTTTTCAGGATTTGATTAATAGAAAGTTGAAAAGAGCAACATTTACTTGAATACAAATGCTTTTGTAACATTATAATATATGAACTGCAGTGTATAATGTAATATTTATCAACATTAATATTACAATCAGCGATACACTGAAGGGTAAAGTATGATATATGAGATAAAAATCATTATCAGTCGAACCTCCACAAAATTGTATTCCTGTCAAACTTAGCGACAGCAGCATGGGTATTGAAATCTTCAAGTACTCCCAAGTAGCGACATTGTCCCCAGTCCAGATGGCCCCTGTGACATAAACAGTTCAGTGTTGCTATGGGTCATTTTGTTTGGCTCTTTCGTTTGATTTTGAGGTTACCTAATCTTTGAGACCCAGCAAAGAAAGAGCGTGAAAGGATAAACGGCCTCTCCGTGCCACCTGACCGGGTTAATAAGCCCTCAAATGTAGCCATATGCTGTGAAGGAGGAAAAAACTTTATAGCCATAGTCTGTATCTACATCACAGGCCTGGTTTGACTGAGCTTACCTGATAAAAGCCATATAAGTTGTGTAGTTCCCTGTGTTCCCATCCTCCGTGGTGCACTGCATCTTTGGGGATTGTCTGCTCTGGCCCATTAAAGACAGACGGTTCATTCATGTCATTCCACACAAACAAAGTTTCTGTTGAGCCCTAATGCAAGTATAAAGAAATTGTTTAAAATATAGGAGATACAGTAAATCAGTCAAAATAATTCACTGTGATTATTATTTATTTATTTTTGTAATTAAATCAATTGAGACTACAACAGAAGTGTTAATGATTGTCTACCAATTTGTATACTGATGTCTACATGAAACTGATGAGATGAATCAGGATGCAGGTTAGGGAACATCTCAAAGAAAATAGCAAAGATTCTATTTGATCTCTGATTCTGGTAGAGACAGGGACAGTTTTCTAACTGTTAGCCCATTACACACATAAATGGCCCTTCTTAGCTTCACATCACCAATCAGGATCAACTTTGATGTTTCTGCGGACAATGACAAAAACAGGCATTTATAAATAGCACCACTGATTGTCAAATATTCTTTCTTTATCCCATTATTTTACCTTCCTGTTCTTCTTCTGAAGGTAATGCTGTAGTTCTGCTGGGTTTGGAAATAGATCCGAATCCCAGGTGAAGTAGCGCTTCCCCTTTGTGTGCTCTATGTCCAACCATATAACATCATACGGAATACCGTGGAGGTCAAATCCATCGACACCCTAGTGCTCAGATTAGTTATTGGTGATAACCCAAAGAGACACTGAAGATTTTGCCATTTACATGTCTGTCCTGTAAACTTAGTATACTGAGAGAACATTTAGCTATTGTGTTAGACAAAAATGAAACAGTGATGTAGAGCCTCTGATATCCATCTCACATCATTTTAAAGCAGATCTTGCTCATTCTGTACACATTGGTTCATCTCATCCTGTTCAGAGCAAAAGAAATTAAAAACATCTTAAAATATTCGAGTCTGTCCACCTTATTTTTAACATCATGTGCAGTGCACTTCTTACTTGAATGTGTCAGACTTCCTTTTTTCTTCAGTTTTGCAGTATGTTTATGCTGTGATACAAACATGTATTTGTTTTACAAATGTATTTATAGTTAAATGAAATAGGAATGCACTTCTTTGTTGTTAATAATTAACATATAAGTTAGCTATTCAGCCAGATTACATCTGTAGCTATTTAGCTGGTTTAGTGATCTATTCCACAGGACAGAACTCTGAGATTCTAGTTTTCTTCCCGCTCCAGTTGCGGCTTTGCACTGCCTACAAATTAGAGATGCACAGAACCAAATAATTTTTAAATCTTACTTAAAAACTTTTTTCTTGACTGTTATGATTTTTATATCTTAGTTTGTCTTTAATTGGTTGTTATGTGTGTGTTGGATTTTTACTTGTTTGTTTTATTATGTAAAGCGCCTTGAGAAACTGTTTTAAAGGCATTATATAGATATACAATTATTATATTTTCATGTGGAAAAATATAGTGGATGGTCTTCTATAACATATACTTAAAGCTGCAGTCCGCAACTTTTTTGTCTTAAAAATGTACAAAATTAATATAAGCCAGTACATCATGAATCCATTTTCCAAACCATGCTTTTGGCTTATCCTGAATCACTACGGTACACCTATAATACGATTTTATATTCAGACTATTTCAGACTGGTACTGGTGGAACCGCTGCGGAGAAGCCAAGTACCTGCATGATTCGTCACAGACATAAACAGAGAGAAGTAGCTCCGGTCACAATCTTCTTCTGCAAGATGCACGCAGTTCTGCTTATTAACCGTTAGAGCATCAAAAGTTACGGACTGCAGCTTTAACTATTGTTAACAGGGAGGACTGCACAAAAATCTAAAGAAATTGTTTAAAATATAAGATACAGTAAAATAGTACAAAATAATTCACGGTGATTATTATTTATTTATTTTTGTAATTAAATCAATGAGAAAAAACAACAGAAGTGCTTGGGTGATGTCTAGCAAATTTGCATAGGGCTATGTCTACAGTGAAACGTGATGGACGATGACATCAGGAGGCGGGGTTAGGGGTGTGCCCAAAGTATGAAATGCAGAAAGCCACGGAAAACAAATAGTTCGCATTCCGGATCATGACGGCTCAACTTCGTGATGTCTGTCAGCCACCATATACATGTAGTATCACCCAATCGCCCAACCTAGTGCTAATGTTAGCTTTTGGTTATACCACCACTGACAATATTTGGGGTATGGTCAGTACCTGTAAGTTGAGCATACTGAGAGAACACCTGGGCAGCAGTGGGTCCCAGCAAAATGAAACAGTCGATTGTGCCGCTCTCTGATATCCATCTCACATCAGTTTGTGGCGAGATCTTGCTTTTCTTCCCTGGTGGTTCATCCTCATCCTGTTCAGACAGCAAAAGAAACAAAACATCTTAAAATGCACATTCGTCCTATTTTATTGATTTAGGCTATTTAACTATTTTCTGAAAGTTTTGCAGTATGTAATTTCTGCCACACAATCATAATTGTTTCCAAAAAAGTTTGTCTATAGTTAAATACATAACGGAACTGCACCTCATTTGGCTCTGGGTTGTACTTGACATCAACCAGCGTCTCAGAGGCGTTCAGCCAGAACACTCCAGCTGTCCTCTCCGGCTTGTGAGCTAACAGGAAGGGGACAGAACCATAAAGACCCAACCTGCTATTGATATCATAGCCAAACACATCCAAGTTGTACAGCCGATACGCCTCCGTGACACTGTGAAGTAAACCAAGATTTATGTTTGACTGCATTATGACGGCAAGAGTCTATTCTGTTTAGTTTGTCTTCTATTTATGGACAGTTCTAAACCACATTAGTTTTTGAATGCGTCTTTATTATTTTTTTTATTTTATGAAGTGAACTACCTTGTGTCCTTCAAAACCAGGGTATCAGCATGTTCCGGAAGACCATACGTATGGTTGAACCCATGGAGACTTAAGTCCATCCCCACAGAACTAGGACCTAAATTAAAGACATCAGCAATAATTTGTTATAATGTGACTACATCGAACCAGAAAATGTGGATTGTGCTTGCAAGCACAATGTAAATCGCAGGCATGATGTTAGGGTATCCTGGGTGGCTTCTAGGGTGTTGCTTTGGTGTAATGGGTGGATGTATGTCAGAAGGAGAATCCAAAGTCTCTGATACTTCTGGTGCTCAAGATACACACCAAAGTTAAGGTCTTATTAGAAAGATTTTAGTGAAATTTTGCGTCCACACCAACGTACAATAACATTCTGTTTATTATAAGTGTACTCAGCAGTTTTTTCATCTGCCTCATTAAACATTAAAATTATTTAAAGTCGAGTGGGTTCTGACTGGCAATATTTGTATCATTTGTCATCAAGAATGGAATGTTCATTCATAAAAGTGTACTAAATAGAATTCCTCTGTGTTCTATTGTTACACTGTGTTTTACTTGAATTACATTTAAGCCGATATTTTTGATTAAATAAAAATATCCTTACTATAATATGGATACTTTTTCATTAATCTTTACACAAAACTATTTAACAGTAATTTTACAGTGGTAATAATAATAATACTTCATGAATATTACTTGAAAAGACAATGTTACTGCTCATTATTTGATTATTGACTTTTAATTTTTTGTAAGTATTTCGTATTTTAGATACATATTCAATATTCAAAAGAAGTATAGACAGTATAGATTTAAATGTATAAAAAAGATTCTAATCAAAATCTAAAAATCATATATTTAAAAAAATATTAAGCATCAGAACTGTTCTCAACATTGATAATAAAAATTAATTATTATTGTGCACCGAATCAGGATATTAGAATGATTTGTGAAGGATCATGTGACACTGGTTTCAGCTTTGCATAGAAATAAATTATATTTTAAAATATACTTAAATAGAATAAATGTATTTTCACTTTTAATACTATTTTACAATATTACTATTTAACTGTATTTTTGATCACAATAAAAGCACCCTAGCTGAGCAAAATATACTTTTATTAAAATCTTTAATAACCCCAAACTATTTAACAGTAATATATGTAACCATGGTACTGAATGAACATATTCATGAATAATGTACTGTGCTATTTAAATGGTACTGCATTAAACATGATTTTATTTTGACTTTTGTAATTGTTGGTCAGCCTAGACCAGCAGTTTTCAAACATTTCAATTCCCTGGGACCCCCTAAATATGATGCCCTTATGTGAGACTCCCTTTCCAAAATATGAAACAAATATATTTAATCCTTAAAATAAAAAAATATATTTGATTTTAACTAATGATTATATCCCAGTCTTTAGAAAGCAGAATGAAAAAAAATATAATTTCAAATTAACTAAACGTGTTAAACATTTTGACAATCATACTGTCCCAACAGCAAGCAAAATAGTGAGTGTATATGGAAAAGCATAAAAAGAAAAGAAAAAGTAAAGCAGTGTCAGTCCACCTGAGAGTCCCGTTCACAGAGCTCCAGACTGGCTCCTCTATCTGTGAGTACTAAAGTATCGAAGGAAGCAAAGTACTGAGACACTGCTTTATCTCTCTGTCTCCTAGAGTTCAAAGGTTAAAATAAAAATAAAACTTATTCAATTTATTAAATATGTATTGACTAAAGAGACTTGGTTCCTAGAGAATGTTATATATTAATAATAATAATAATAATAATAATAATGAAATATACCTGTAGAATATTATGTCATTGTTTTTCTTATACTTCTCTTGAAACTCACCACCCGGCACGATACTGTAATAACATTTTATACATAAGTAGTGCATATTACGGTTGTGATTTAATACTTCTAATACAGTGATCTTTAAGCATATGCTACGTGTCCTGCAAGACAGTAATGACAACACAAATCGCAAACAAATTAAACAACGTGCTTTTGGTCACATTGTGTGTGACCATGAACATCGTCCCAACGTGGCTTCGTTGTAATTTACCTCTCAAAAGATTCAGTTGAAACATTCACCTCCATGGTCCGACAAATGAAGAGGAAGTAATAAGATAGGGCTATAGGTGTGTTCTTTCCATTGGGCGACAAACTAGCTTACTGCCAAATGTAATATGACACAATGTAATATTCCCCCAAGGGGGCGCATGATGGCTCAGATGGCTCATCTGTTCAGATGCGTTCAAGTTTCAATGCGTTTCTGAGTTACATCAGGTATTTGAAAACATTTTTAATATTTTTTTTATTTTTTCAGCGGCTGTTATCTGATAATACGAAGGGGAGCTTGAGTCAACAGTCTGTATAAAAATACAGTTATACTTCTTGTGTACATTAATCACTAACAGTTGTGATTTGTCCTTCCTGAATAGCGTTGAGAAAAGTAACAAGTATCAGGCCATCGCACCACAGACGCTATTTCGGCAACTCAGCTGACAATAATAGGCGCGTTCGACTTTATACGGCGCTGCACAGAATGGTCAGTGTGTGACATCAAAGTACCGCGAGAGCCATTCGAAAGCATAGGATCCATCTGCTCTCGTATCGCTCTCGCGGTACTTTGATGTCATACACGGGCCACTGGATGGGTTAAATGCAGAGCACAAATTCCGAGTATGGGTCACCATGCTTGGTTGTATGTCACGTCACTTTCACTTTAATTCACAAGCTTTTTTGATTGCATTTATGTAAAATTAAGATTTTGCTAATTTTTTGTTTACCTTCCTACAAAAGGGATCACATATTAGGCTATAAAGACCAAAACTTAAAGGGATATTTTACCCAAAAATGAAAATTCTGTCATCAATCACTCACCTCATGTCGTTCCAAACCCTTAAGACCTTTGTTCATCTTCGGAACACAAATTAAGATAATTTGGATGAAATCAGTGTGCTCTCATACCCTCCACAAACAGCAAAACAACTGAAATATTCCCAGCCTCAGAAATGTTGCAAGGTCATTGGTAAAATAGTCCACATGACATCAGTGGCTCAACTTCAATTTTGCGAAGCTACGAGAATATTTTTATGCACAAAGAAAACAAAAATAACATATTTATTCAACAATTCTTCTCCCAGAGTTAGCATCTGAACGTTGATTACATTCTGGGGAAAGCACGCATGTGTCTTGGACGTGGTATTCTCCAAAATGGTGGAAGGCGGTAACTCAGGAAGAAGAATTGTTAAAGAAATTGTTATTATTGTTTTTTTTGGAGGCCATTATGGTCAAGACCAATTTAGGCCAAAGTGGGCAAAGATAAAAAATATTGTATCTTTCTCATGAAATATAAGAACAAAGATACAGATTACAAATACACATAATGTACAAGTAAAACAAACAGTGCTTTATTTCCAGGTACAATAGATGTATTTAGCAGGAGCTTTCAGGAAACTGAATGAACAAATGTAAAAATAAAAATGTATATAGACTGATTCCCAAAGTAAGCAACTGTAAAGTTTTTCAGTCAAGAATAGTGAGTGATTTTTCTCTGTGTTTTGTTGTTTTATTAGTGTTCCTGTGGCTCAGTGGTTAAAGCATTGCGTTAGCAGCGCAAATGGTTGTGGGTTCAATTCCCAGGGAACACACTGAATGCACTGTAAGTCACTTTGGATAAATGTATTAACGTTAAAGGAATAGTTCATCTAAAAATTATGCCATCTGTCTCTTGATTCTGTCATGGTGTTTTATTTTTATACCATCATTTACTCAAAAGTTGTTTTAAACCTAAGTGAGTTTCTTTCTTCTGCTGAACGTAAATGCTATTTTGAGGAACAAGGAAAACCAAACAGTTTGCTGATCCTCGGTGACATCCATATTTTTCCTACTATCAAAGTCAATGTGGACCAGCAACTGTTTGGTTACCCAGATTCACCAAAATATCTTATTTTGTGTTCAGCACAAGAAAGAAATGAATACAGGTTTGGGAAAACATGAGAGTGAGTAAATAATGACAAAAGGAAATTGTAGGGTGAACCATCCCTTTAATGACAGTCGGCTGCATGTTTAATACTGTCCCTTTAAGACCTGCACACATCTAATATGCAGGTGCACATCTGTTTATCTCAGCTGTTGTGTTTAATTTCATTTTAGACATAACCAACTGAGTCTATATGTAAACCTTGTGTGTTTTGACCATATTAGCTTAAATGATAACTTAGTTCAGTAATCAGGCGCTGTTTGACATGGTTTTAGTGCGCGTGCCTCTGGTGTATGCGCTCAGAAAAAGACCAGCGCACGAATGAAGCGTTTTACCGGCAAGGCTTGTATGCAAATAATGTACTTTTGCGATCGCGAATAAGTGCAGTGTCATGTCAGAGTAACTACCGCTGTATGTCATGTTGTACACTATATAGAGACGGAGAAGCCAGAACTGCAACTGAAAGAATGTAGCACGATACTACAATATTTCTTCAAAAGCAGATTGTGGAGACATTTTTATCGTCCATGATCAAAAATCATCATATCGCACACCCCTAGTTCAATCCCTGTCACATGGACTATTTTATCAATGTCCTTGCTATGTTTCTGTGCCTTGATCGTGTAAGGATCCTTGATGTCTGTGCAGGGCCAGAGAGCTCTCAGATTCCATCAAAAATATCTTAATCTGTGTTCCGAAGATGAGCAAAGGTCTTATGGGTTTGGAACGACATGAGGGTAATTAACAAAGACTATAGAATACCCAAGACGTGTCACTCGTATAGTTTTGAATGGGGAAAAATGCAACACTCAATATGGCCACGCTATCGAAGGAAGCCCCGCCTTCTGAATAAAAGAGCCAATCGCTAATTGAAAAAACGTGTAACTGCAGCTGCCGTTATAGGCCTACGCTTTTTATGCTATTTGAGCAAAAGAAACAACATTTATGCAACGGTTGTTGTCAGATTACATTGGTGATTTCAAATATGAAATGTAATTTAATCATAAGCTTGGTGAACAGTTTTGGAGAACTTGATGTTTCTCTATTCAAAGAGATAGGAGCCCTGGCTTTTGCATGCCCGAGAGGCGTTTCGAAGATGATCGCAGAGTGAAATAACTTGCCCTAAAGGGACTTTGGTAATTAATAACAGAGTTTTCATTTTTGGGTGAACTACCCCTTTAACAAGAGGCCAACACTAACGTTAATGCTGATTTGATGATCGTGCTGTCCCGGGTTTAAACAGAAGAGGGCACCTTTCTCCCAAGTTTGAGTCGTTCTCGGGGACGCGCTCTGAGACTCCACGTGCACCCGCAGAGTGGAATGCCAGTTCACGCGCTTGCTGTTGCGAAGGGCGATAGCGTCGCGAACGAGCGCGCACGCGAGCAGACGGATCAGAGGAGACGCGCGTCACGAATCCGCAGAGATGCTGAAGGAGTCGCGATAATAAAGGTGCATATGTCAGAGAAACGGATATTCCCGCCGTCCTCATGGATGAACACTCCGCATATATACACCATCTGACGTCTTCGACATGATTTTAAATCGCATTTTGAGAGATTTATAAACCACACCCGGCGCTGTGAGGAACGGGATTGTGGTGAGTAACATGGATACGGACTCACGGCTCTGTGACAGCTGCAGTCATATTAATGCAGTATGGACATCATGCATACATATCCTATAAAAGTATGCCGTTTTCAAGGTCATAGCCACCGGAATGATCAAGATGTAATATGTGAAGTGTGTGGATGTGTTGTCGGTGTTGACTGTAGCAACGCAACACATCGAGCTGTGCGGGTCACATTTCAACAGCGGGCCGCTGCCATTAACCCAGACCAGACTCAAACAGACAGAGTATTAATATTAAATACGGCAGATACTAGCCTGATGTGTTTATTAAGAAAGTCTTATGAATTGAGGACAGCATTGGTAAATGCCGTTATGAATAGGTACGGTACCTAAGCTCTGCAAAACACGCTCATAGTGCTCCATACGGCTTTTAAAGTCTGCACACCTCTAATACATTA
Source organism: Gymnocypris eckloni scoliostomus (assembly GCA_027564155.1). Classification (NCBI taxonomy): domain Eukaryota; kingdom Metazoa; phylum Chordata; class Actinopteri; order Cypriniformes; family Cyprinidae; genus Gymnocypris; species Gymnocypris eckloni. Next base: position 29,037,075 of record CM050428.1, read on the forward strand.
GTTTAATAGATCAGTCCTTTAGTGTGAGTAATAACGTGTTAAAATGACAGCTCCCAACCACTAACGTTAGCTCTTTACAGGCAGGAAAGGTTTATCTCACGTCTAAGAGATGATATCATGTCTTTAATGGTGTACTGTCTACAATTACATTTCCCTTACGTTTTCATCCAAAGCATCTAGTAGGCCTAACGTTATAAAACCGAGCCATTTTTTCAATTTGAGAGTGATGTCGTTGTGATGCTCTATGGCACTACTTGTCTGTGTTCCAGAACATAGTGTAAATGAGCATGTGTCATGGAAAACCCGGAGTGGAGTCGGATCAGTGATTACCATGGGCCATTAGGGCCATTACTATTAGTGTCATGCATACTTCAGTATGTAGTAGAAAAACGCGGCCACTCAGAGACATGCAGAAACAAGCAGATTATTTATTTAGCAGTCTCTTCGCAGACAACTCATATCTACTTTTGATTTATCCATCAGATTGTGCATTTTACGTGACATCTTCAGAAATCATATGCCTTGATTAACTTTTGTATTAGTGAGACACACCTTTATCTGCACGGATGGATGGTGTCCGTGAAGATGTTGGATGCATTGCCTGCTTTTGCAGCCACTTTGCGTCCACATTTTGTGCAACTGGATCCGTCCTCAAGGACAACCCCACTTCTGTCAGCCACAAAGAATAACCTCTTGAAAGAGATCACTGGAAAGCTTATTTTGAAATGTACATCACATATTTCATAACAGCTCAGTGACAATTTGACAAGTAATTAGCGACTTGATTATTTAAAAATTATTTGTCTGAATTATTATACAATTATTTATTGAATGTTATATGCAGATTTTGATTTGAGACTAATTAGATTAATCAAACAATTTCCCTCTTTCACAGGTCGCACAGTTTACTTCTGTCAACAAATTAAATGTATATAGTAACAGGTAGGGGTGCTCCGATTGATCGGCTACCGATCACCATCGGCCGATAATCGTTTGGGGATGTTTGATCGGCGGTCTCTTAAAAGGCCGATCTAAAAAGCGAGCTGCACAGTTGACACAGTAATTGGCACTTGTACAACCAAGGCAGTGTCGCATCGTCACTTAAGTTTTAACTTGCATTTTAATTATTGCCAGTGTTTAAACCATTCAGCGCTCGTGCACTCTCCTGGAGACCGGTCGTTGCAAAGAAGTTTAGAGAGATGCACTTCTTTGCGTGCCTATTTAGCCTTTTGCATCGCATAGTTCATAGCACCTGAAGGATGCCTTCGTTACGCAAACATTCAGAAGGTGGGACCCGCTTTGAAACTGCAACATTAATTGGTTTAATTGCAGATGAGTGACAATTCAACTATATTCAATGAACAATGAGACTAGAATTTGCTGTCAGTGGACTGGCGTATAGGGGATGTTACAGTTATGGAGGCCCCTCCTCGAGGCCCTAGGCAATCGCCTGCTCTGCCTATAGCTAGCGCCGGCCCCGAGGCCACCTCATATACTGTGTGCTTTGTGTAAGCTATTGTGCTACAATTGCACGATTGTCACAACAAAAATGAAGTGCATGATCAAACATTTAGGTGAGATAAATATATAGTTTTGAAAAATGTAAAAAAAAGCCCCCTTCCACCCCTCAAATTAAAAAATCCCCTCACAAGAGTCACCTAAGAGGAGAATTGATTTTCAAAAATGAAATTACAAACTTAATTGGATCATCATCATAAATAATTCTACATTTATAAAAAAGGCTTTAAAAAGATCTGTATTGGTGATTGTATCAGCAGATACTGCTTTCTGTGATCAGCCTCAAATATCCTGATCGGAGCACTCCTAGTAACAGGTTTAATAGGTCAGAATGTGTACCAGAGCTCATACAATTGAGAAGTAGAAATAGTAATAATAGATTTGATTAAGTGCTATTTGGAGATTTTGTGCAGTATGAGTTAAAATGTGTATAATTATTTTCTTTTATTTGCTGTATTGTTTTTTATTGCAGGCACGTGGGCATCCAACTTAAGTATTGAATTAGTATTTAGCAGTTTTGATTACTGAATATGAAGCCAGTGATTGTGCATTGTAAATTAGGGGTGGGACAATAAATCGATATAGCGATATATCGTGATCCTTCTCCATGTGATACAAGAATCGATATCTGGGGCCAAATCTCAATATTTTAATTAAAATGCGTGGAAATCACGGCCGCGCCATTTTCAGCTTCTTTCTAAAAGCGATCTCACTCTGAGCAAGTTCCATGAACCGCGTTCTCTATGAAGATGGGGAAGCACGAGAACCCGAAGGATAAACAGATTTCCAGCCACTGCATTAGCTTTCTACAAAACTGTCCCGGAACAGCTATCAGCGTGGACCATAGGCACCGATCATGTTATTATTACAGAGCGCATATTCAGTCCGGCAGAAGCCTCTCCGCTAGAATCGCAGGTGGATTTCCCTCACTATACGAGTGAGAGAGCGCCGCCGGTGCGTCCAGTTTTATGTGAACAAAACTGTATGCTCTTCCTCTATCTCAGATATTACAAGTGCGCGTTATGCAGTGTGAACCGACCGGCAGAAACATAAATCTGCACCTATGTGTATACTATACTATATATATATATACTATACGATATACTATATAAAAAAAAAATCTGTTTGATAAGCAGTTAAATGTGTTTGTTTACACACAGAGAAAAAATAAAAGTGGAAGCTTTGAATAAGAACTGTTTTCAATCTGTTTGGACTTGAATAAAGAAAGAACACTTGCTCTTAACCTTTTCACAGGCATTTTGTTGAGACAGATATCGCGATGTATCATTATACGATTTTCTAGAAATATATTGATTATCGCAGAATCGCTGTATCGTGATATTATCGTTATCGTGAGCCACGTATCGTGATTATATCGTATCGTGACGTACCCTGTGATTCTCAGCCCTATTGTAAATGCTGTCACAGTACAACAAGCAATACTGACTAGTGATCGACCGATATTGATTTTTTTTAATAACTGATACCAATTATTTGCATGTTTATGTACTCGATAACCAGTGGTGTAGTCTAGCTTTTTGTAGTGAGTATACTGTGCTTTTTTCCCCTCCCAGCCTCATACGCACCCATCCCAGAGCGACACCCCATGGCACCACCACACTCACTAATGCATAAAGTATGCATCTACATGTAATTGAGAGCATTATTAAAGACTGCTTATGTGTTATCAACATTCCAATTTATTATAAACAACAAAAGACAGTCAGCTGATAAAACCTGTGCTCCAGGTACCATATTCATATAGTATCATCATTCTTAAAGGTATAGTTCACCCAAAAATGAAAATTGTTATAATTTCCTCACCCTCAAGTTGTTCCAAAACTGTATGAGTTTCTTTCTTCTGTTTAACACAAAAGATGATATTTTGAAAAATGTTGGTAATCAGACAGTTGGCAGCACCCATTGACTTTCATAGTCTATATTTTTTCCTACTGTGGAAGTGGCTGTATTGGTGTAAATGTTTTAAATTAGACATGTGCTAGTATCTGTAATACAATACATCACGTCAATCATAATGAACATGCACTATATTATTATCGTGGGCACTTCAAAATATCGTGAATAATTATTTATTGCAAATTATTTTTATTTTTAGAATGCATTTTAAGAATACATTTTCCCATTAACCATTTAAAATGCACAGCACCACTGTATTCTAAGTCATTTAATTACTTGCAATGGCAACATAAGTGTTGACCAACACCAAAAAAGTTATACTTGAATGTGTGAGGTTATTGATGTACAAAACATTAAAAAGTCTCTGTTTCATTGTAGGGCTGTGCTCATGTTTGTGCTTCAAGCTTACAAGCTGATATAGTCACATTACATCTCTGCAGATGTGGGTTACTGATGAAAATGCGGCCGAGATGTCCGTACAGTGTGTATGGCTAAAATAGTACTGTTAGGATATGGGTGATTAAGCAAGCACAGTCCCAGGAGGTTTCATCATGCCGTATAAAAGCATAAAGGTAGGGTAGGCAGTTTTGATTCTGGGCCGCACCGAAAATTTAGAAACAAAATTGAAAATGGCGAAAACTGAAGTATACTAATATATATATAATATATATATATATATATATATCATAATATTAAATTATTGGGGGCTAATTAATTGTGTTAATTAACAGATGTGTAATGTTTGATTGTGTTATGATGCATTAATTCGTTTAATAGCCTAAAATCGAGATCAGTTCAGACAGTTCTCGTTTATTGTCATCTTATTCTTAAAGTGTTTAGGCGAACCCTGCACGAACACTCAGTCACATCATCATTCAGATCACTGCAGGGGCAGGAGATCGCCGGTCCTGCGCTGACATGACAATCTTTGATAGGCAGACGCGTGATAACAGCTCGATCGTGAGTGAAACCTAAGCGCTTGCACGGTTGGGAGGGTGGGTGACATTCATTTTCGGTTTACATTTTGCCTGTTTTTAATTTCGCCCGAAACCAATAATGCCATTTTCGGCCGAACATTTTCGTGTGTGCTGAGCAGCTGATATCTACCTAACTTACTGTCTATGAATGAAAGTTCTGTCACAAAACGATGTTGTTACGTATCCTCACGTTTTTTAAGTGGGTATACGGAAATCCTTTGACTTTCCTAGTGGGTATACGGCGTATACCTGCGTATCACGTAGACTACACCACTGTCGATAACCGATATGCAGAACCGATATTTATTTACTGTTATAAAGTAAATAAATAACAGAGTGAAGTAAGTCCATTCTTCACTTTGGTTTTTCCTCCTTTCAGTCATCTTAACAACAACAAACAACTGTTGAAAATTAACACTTTCATGAAAAATGTAATCTTAAAATTACAACAATATAAACATTTTATTTATAAAAAGCATCATCAGCAACACTGATATTAACAATAAGCAAAATAATGTCTAATGTTTTCAAATGGAGAAAATAAAGGACAGGAGTCATATCAACTTCATTTTAAACTACAGTTTTAGGTTTATAAGCTGTTTAATAGACTAAAGAGTGAAGAATAATTCACTGAATAATATTCTCTGGAATATTGAAATAAGCTATAACAAACAAAACATCATATTTTATTGCATTTCTTAACTGGCACGTTTTATCAGAATTATTAAAATCTAAATTATGAAAACTGCTGACAGCGCGGTTTATCTATTTACAAAGAACTACACTCAAACTGCGATCGCTTGCGGAGATAATAAATCATTAATTTCGATAGAGATGTATTTATTTAGATGTTTATTGGCGAAATAATGGTTCTATAGTAAATATTAATATAATTTAGCGGGTTTCAAACAAGTGAATCTTGTATAAAGTTACATGCGGTGGCCGTGCTGGAGCTTCAACCGCTAAATGAACAGTGTCCACTGTGTGTGTGTGTCCACTGCTCCAGGTGTGTGTGTGTGTGTACTTGGATGGGTCAAATGCAGAGAACACATTTCACTGCTGGTTATACTCTGTTTAATTATGTATGTGACAAAAAAAAACCAACCTTTTTTACAAAACCTATATCCGATTATGGTAAAATGCTTAAATATCGGGAAAAATATCGGTAAACCTATATATCGGACGATCTCTAATACTGACACAATGTTCTTTTCTTCTCTGGGTCCAGTGAGCACCACACGGCTCCAATGCCAGATCCAGACCCCTGTCGCTGGCGTTAGGGGACAAGCTCGACCACAGACAGGATGAGCACAGGGCAGGAGCAGACAGACATCCTGTCCTCGGGCATTCTGGTGAAGGAACGATGGAAAGTAGTAAGTCTGCAGGTTTTATCTAATGCACATCAGTGTAGTGCTTGGCTTGTTAAATGACCAGCCAGCCTAGTTATTGATTTAGACATTTCTTAATGATAGAGTTGCTCACAAAAATTTAAATCCTAACTGTGAAAGAAACGGAAATCTGCTTTCTGGAAAGCAAGTGACACTACGATAACCTACGCTTACGTATGTGAGCGAGACTGTTTTTAGTAACTGCAGATAGTGGCAGGTAATGACTCACTCCACACGCTGATCTTGTAGTGCAGTGTGTGGTTATCTGTTGTAATACACACACTGACCAGCTCCTTTAGTGCACTGACCAGTAATACTTTGCTTCCTCTGACGAAACATGTTGTATAAGCCTGCTGCTGAATCAACCGAGTATAATCCCCAGAGAAAACCAGATTTGTCACTGTACAGGGAGATCTGAGGGGAAAAGGAAGTGGCACAAGAGGGCAGAAGAGATTGTGGCACAAAGGGACATGTGATGCCAAGAGAAATAAATAGCAAAATATAGAATATTTAATCTGACTGCTGTGCAGAATATACTGTGATGCTATTGGAGAGGACATGTGCATTAAATCTAGTATTATTGCTGTACAATATTTAAAGGGGTCATGTAAATTATTTTATTTATATCGATGTTTTTTTTTCCCTTACTCAATGTATTTTACACCAAAACAGTCAAATTTAGTATTTTAGTCTGTGACTGAGATGCATTTCATATTTAAATATGGATGTGATTTGCATCAGGTTCAAAAACATTGGCTTAGAATTGAATTGGCTTAATTAAATTACTATTATTAATAATCTATAATTAATCATTCATCTTTCAGTTCAAAGATAATACAGTGATATCACTCTGTTTTTTACCTCAGATGAAGAAAATTGGCGGTGGCGGCTTTGGCGAGATCTACGAGGCTCTGGACCTGATGAACCGCACCAGTGTGGCTCTGAAAGCAGAGTCCGCTCAGCAACCCAAACAGGTTCTGAAGATGGAGGTGGCGGTCTTGAAGAAACTGCAAGGCAAGTTATTAAGCAGAGAACGATAAATGTGATTGTTATATATTCACAAAATGCATACTTTAATTTCACAAATGTGCAATTTCTTTTTTTTTAAGTTTCATGTACTACCATTCAAAAGCGTGAGGGTCAGTATGATTATTTTGAAAGAAATTAGTACTTTTATTAAGCAAGGATCCATTAAATTGATCAAATGTTACATTTCTGTTTCTATTTCAAATAAATGCTGTTATTTTAACCTTTCTATTAATCAAAGAATCCTAAAAATGTATTACCGTTTCACGAAAAAATGTAATATTAAGCAGCAGCACGTTTTCAATACTGATAATAATAATAATAATACATTTCTTGAGTACCAAATCCGCATATTAGAACGAAACAGAAGTGAACTGCTGAAAAGTCGGCTTTGTAATCACAATATTAAATTACAGTTTAAAACATATTACATTTGAAAGCAATTATTTTAAGTTGTAATAGTAGTTCACAAACGTTACTCTTTTTACTGTATTGTTTGATCAAATAAATGTTACATCAATAAATGCAAGCATTAAAAAATCATAGCGACCCCAAACTTTGGAATGGTAGTGTATCTTGTGACACTTTTTTCTTGGTAAAAACTTGCATAAATACTTTATCGTTATGTTTTGTTTTATTGGTTGTATATAGTATACCTTTCTATGTTCAAGTTTAATGCCGTCTCTTTCATTGAAATTTGCTAAGTTTAGCACCAGATAAATGCAACCCTGAATTCTGTGATTCAAAGAGGAAATCTTAATAACTTCATATAGAGCAAAATAAGCAGCTCTTCAGACTCAGTAGCCAAGCTTGACATCAAACTGCGTCTTCTTTTCCTCTGGGCAAAGACTCAACAAATCAATTAGCAGAATGACACCATCATTATCCTTTTCCCCTCCCTTTACAGTCTTCCACCTCTCCACTCTGCTTATGAAAACAAAATCAATGTACTTGTATCATGTTAGCTGTAACATGGCTGTATGATAGGACAGAGCGGTTTTATCTCTTCCTTGTAACCGGAGATCTCTCCATCTACTTGCTACCCCCCAACCTGTTTGCAGAGAAGTAAACAAACACATGCCATGATACTTTCTTTTTTCTTTTAAATAATATATGCTAATCTGTTAGTATTTTTCTTACATAGTTTTTGGTATAATTCAGTGTACGAATACTTCATGACTAATGAAAATAAACAATGCGCTCAGAATAATCATGCCTTCGAGGAAGAGGCATATTAGTAAGAGAGGGTCTTGCGGGGGACTGTAGGGTGTCAGGGCAGAAGGCAGGAGGAGATCAGAGTAGAATATGGCTGAAGCCGGTCTGATCTGGAACTGCGGCCTAGAGAGTGTCCCAGCAGAGCTGAGCCACACTGAACTAAAGCCATAACTCCTCTCCTCTGGACAGACCTCCATTAAGAGGAGGAGTAGTGGAGCACATGGACGGAAAAAGAAACAAACGTACTGTTTACTATTTGTCTTGTGAAGTGGTCAAATTCCAAACTTTGGTCACATTTTCTCTTTGCAGTCCAGCTACATTTTCATCATGGTTTCATTCACCAAAACAAAATATTACACCTCCCCTTCGATCTTTATAATTAAACACGCTTATTTAGACTTATATGACCGCCTGCCAAAAAATGAGTTCCAGTGATATGTAGTCTAACGAAGTGCCATCTCATTGTTTCAGGAAAAGATCACGTTTGTCGGTTTGTTGGATGTGGCCGCAATGATCGCTTTAACTATGTTGTCATGGAGCTTCAGGTGAGGTCTGATTGACAGGTTATGCATCTATTTTAACTTAATGTGTGCCGAATATTACAATTAATTTGTGATGATCTTCCAAGTCTAAAAGCTGTAATGTGAGAGTGCAGTATTGTATACAGAAAGCTATGATGATAATAAATAGACAATAAAGATGGTTAAATAAACTGAGTCACCTAAAATAAAAGCTATGCCTGTAAATGTATCACTTACCTGCAATATACATTAATTTAACTGTGCATGTAAGAACCAAATTAAATATCATTCAAATTAAAGATATGCCACTAAAATGATTAACTGTTGCCTTTTTGGCTGTGCAGGGCCGTAATTTAGCGGATCTGAGGAGGAGCATGAACCGTGGCACTTTCACAGTCAGCACTACACTCAGACTGGGTCTGCAGATGCTGGAGGCCATTGAGAGCATCCACTCAGTTGGCTTTTTACACCGTGACATCAAACCGGTAAGAAACGCTTTTAACTGCCTCCAACAACAAATTGTAGTGATTATAAAATATATGTGACCCGTGCTGGCAAAATGAGTCGCAATGCGCATGGGCTAATTACAAGCTACAGGCCAAACAAGTGAAGCATTTATATTTGGTTAAATTTGAGGTAATCACAAAAATAATTTAATTAAGCCCTCGTCTAGCGATCCCAATGCTCCACATAGTAACTAAAGATCTAAAATTATCTTTATGTGTACGTTTTCTGAGAGGTCTACCTTCTTTGTTGTAAAAAGTTGTTTTTTTCCATTGAAAGCAAAGCACTTGTGTCTGACATTTTGGTTTCGGTTTTGAAAGGAACATGCAGGAATGAGAATATCATTTGATGGAATTAATTGATGTTGAAAGAGTTATTAAGAGCGATAAGCCACTAAAAGGATCTTACTCGAGCTGACTGACACATCCGAAGCATGTGCACAAAGACACCTTTAATACAGTGCACCTGATATATACATGGGTCAGGGTTCTGGACTCTTTGTTCTTTGTTTTTCCTTTATCATTCCTGTGCTTCCTTATTTGGTTATTTTCCGTTTCCTGTTAAGTTGATTTGATTATTCCTAGCACCTGTTTTATTGCCATGTGTTTATAAGCTCGCTCAACCCAAAATGCCCTTTGGTAATTTGCTAGTTCCAGAATCTGTGGAATAGGCGAAGCAATAGTTTGTCTAAGATAATGTTTCTAAAAGCAAATTCAAAAACCCTGTGAAGATTGACAGACGTTTTAATAGACTGCATTTTCCCGCAGTTTAGGTCTATTTTAATTTTAGAAAGTGTTTTTCTTTTATTTACGCCACAAAATAATTATTTTCATTTCATCTTGTGTGTGCTTTCATGGGCCTGATAAGCAAGGTGTATTTTGTGAATTTCTAGATGTGCATTTCATCTTGTGTGCGTGTTTCGAATGTTCTGTTGCACAATAACTGAAGCTGTGTTTTCATGGAAACGTATAGGCTACTTTTTCAGTTATTACATTTTTCTAAGAAGGTTTGCCAAGTGGCTTCAAAAACAAGACATATTTTTAAATTAATAATTTTAATTTAATGTATTTAAATTAATACAATTCTACAAACTGAACATCACCCTGAAACATAACCGTTTTTATTACTTTATGCATATAAAATGCATATATAATCGGATCGTTATCCTCTGAATTGTAATAGAATCGAATTGTGAGGCAATCAAACGTCTTCTGTGATTGGTCAAAACACCCCGCATGGTGCATTGTGGTATCATGAAAAAACGTTGAACACGTATTTTTCCTATGGTGGTATTACCAGGGATTGTTTTAGTATGGTTGTTTGGTGATTTTGTTTTGGAACCTTCAGAAAACTTTAACTAGATTTTTCACAAAATGGACTTTGCTGTCTCTTTTGACTTTATTGGTGTAGCTGTCATTTTTTGTCCGATTCCAAGAAATCATGTCATTTAGAAGTTTTTTCTAATTAGAGAATATGAAAACAACAATTTGCTCATTCTGACTAATTTTGCCAGCCGGGTCACATAGTTCTGTGTTATAAATAAATAGCAGTATACTTAACAACCTTAATTAATGACATGTTTGCACTGTTTTCAGTCCAACTTTGCCATGGGCCGATTCCCTAGCACCTGTCGAACGTGCTACATGCTAGATTTTGGTTTGGCGCGCCAATTTACAAACTCCTGCCATGAAGTCAGACCGGTCAGTATCAATAGTCATTTCTAAAGCAGTCTTTCTGACTGTACTTGTTTGTATGTTTGTGAGTATTTATTTGTTGCAGGGTTTTATATTTATGTGTACTGTAATACTCTATTCTCTCTCAGCCCCGTCCTGTTGCAGGGTTTAGAGGTACAGTACGATATGCCTCAATCAATGCCCATAAGAACAAGGTAAGAATCCCCCTATTCGCTCTCATGTTCCTGCACAGTCTCAGCTGTTGTTTATAATGTTTCAGCTACCAGGATAATTCTGGTCTGATCCGATTTGTTTTCGTCTTTCTTTCACAGGAAATGGGAAGACATGATGACTTGTGGTCTTTGTTCTACATGCTGGTGGAGTTCTTGTATGGGCAGCTACCCTGGAGGAAGATAAAAGACAAGGTGCTGATCAGGCAGGAAGAAGAAGTGCTGTGAAAAGTATTTTCTTGTTTGTTGGGAAGTGATAATGATATTTGTCTATTTATGCATTAGGAGCAAGTAGGGAAGTTAAAAGATACGTACGATCATCGGCTCATGTTGAAACACCTGCCCTCAGAATTCAATGTCTTTCTGGACCACATCAGCAATTTGGACTACTTTACCAAACCTGACTTTCAAGTAAAAATTTGACACTTTAATAGATCAATGAAATATATAACAGTAATTGGTCAATCTCATGTGAAACCTTTTCTCTGCTTTAGCTACTGAGGACCGTTTTTGAGAATAGCATGAGAACCTACAACGTAGTGGAAAATGACCCGTATGATTGGGAAAGGATGAGCTCAGATAGCCCACTGACAATCACCGCTGCAGCAAATACGCCACAGCACCATACTCGCCTCACACCAGCTCAGATGGGGTAAATCATGTGACTGCTTTACTTTCATTTGCTTGAACTCTCTTAAACATTTACATTTTCCTAGTTGTGGTATCACCATGAAGAGTTCTCTGATGCTTCTGTTTTCTTCCAGCATTGTGAATGCCTCACTGCTGCCTGGAGATCTTCTGAAGGAGAACACAGATGAAGTTCTGCAAGATGAGCATCTCAGTGATGGGGACAATGCTCTGCCCGAGAACCTGCCTGGATCTCCGAACCTTCCTTTCAGGAACCAGGAGCCTGATGTCTGGGAGGACCTGGACCGCAACCGGAACCGAATCTGTCCTGCTGTCTGGAAGGTACAAGAATATGTACCATGAACTGAATCAATCATAGATATCTTTGTCTATTCTTGGAGGTTTCATATTCTGTTGTCATTCTCTTCTAGATGGTAACAGAGGATGAGCATAGCAACCAAGGCAATCAGAGCCCCCATGCAGGGCCTAGCATTGGTTCACCAGTGCGAGTCCGGTCAGAGGTGGTGCCCTCAGATAAAGACACTCCTCTTCTGAGGAAACTGCGCAACATCCATAGCTTTGAGCTGGAGAAGAGACTAACTTTGGAGCCCAAACCCAACACTGAGCGTTTTGTAGAGGCCTGGTAAGTTTCTTCTCAAGAGTAGAGATCGACCGATATATCCTTTTCCCGATATTTCAGCATTTTAACATAATCGGATATAGGGCTGCAACAAACGATTATTTTGATAATCGATTAATCGAACGATTATTAGAATGATTAATCGACTGATCATTGATTATTCCACTGATTAATCAATAGACTTTGATTGATTACTCAGCTTTTGCAATTAGTTAAAATATTGAGTTATACATATTCTAACAAATAAATAAATGTAATCACTACAGCTTTTGAAAATCATATGTGACATTGGACCACAAAACCAGTCATAAGGGTCAATTTTAGAAATTTAGATTTGTACATCACCTGAAAGCTATTATTATCCAATATTCCAGAGAATATTATTATAGTGAATTTACATTATCCAGTGAATTATTCTTCACTTTTTAGCCTATTAAACAGTTTATTAACCTAGAAAAACTGTAGTTAAGTTGATATGACAACTGACTTGATATGATTCCTGTCATTTATTTATTTTCTCCATTTGAAAACATTAGCCATTCTACATTTATTTTGCTTACTGCAATTCTTTTTTTATTATTCTTGTAATATGAAGATTAAATTTAACATGGAAGACATGAAAAATTGAAGATGACTATTGAAGATGATTTTTTGACTAAAAGGATGAAAAACCAAAGTGAAGTATGGACTTCATGTGGTTATTTATTTACTTTATAACAGTAAATAAATATTGGTTCTCCATATCAGTAATCGGGAACATAAACATGCAAATAATTGGTATCATTAACGGTTTTAAAAAATCCATATTGGTCGATCTCTACTCGAGTGCATTTTTCAAGTATTTAGCAACTATTCAGTATGTTCTGAAGACTTAGTGTGCATTCTTTTGGTTTCTGTGACCAGTTCTGGCAAGCAGCCACCTGGTACAGCACAGGAACGGGATGCTGATGGTGTCCCTGCCATGGCCATGTTGAACGGAAGTCACACAGAGCATGTTTGGCACTATGACGAGGAATTCCGCTCTGGCGGTGGCTCGCCCAAGCCTGCCTCACCGGGATCTCCTGAGCAGGGCGACGGTGCAGCTAACAGTGGCTTTGTTGCTCTAAACCTTAGCTCAGGTCTACAAGATGTTGAGTTGCGTGATTGGGTGATGGTAGAAAAGGGCTCTGACCTGCAGGACTTCAAAGAGGCAGCAGGAAGTAGCCCAGGTCGTGAGGCTAAACTCACTAGTAGCCCGTCTGATGAGTGCGAAGAGGAGCCAGAAGTTTTGCAACCAATGGATGAATCACCGGATAAAGAATCCACTCCTAGTCCCGTACATGGAGATGCCCAGGGACTACACAGGATGGATCGGTTGGACCTCAGTGTATTCCCTGCTGCTGGTGGACCTCCTGTTACCCCCACCAGCCCTGGTGAGGCACTGGCCGAAGGAGCACTCACACAGGTAACTATGGCTCAGAAAACTGTTTTTTGCTAAATTGTCTACAATTTCAAATTTGGTCAAATCATCTTTAGACCCACCCTCAGAAAAGGTTTCAAAACAGCTCATCAGTTATGACAAAGGTGCCAAACATAATGTGAGGCTCTATCTTGGCAATGCTTTAGCTTATCAAGACAAATTTTGGAAGGTGTTATCGGTACCAAGACCAAAGGGGACCTGAACGGTAGGATGATAGTGCCACCTAGTGGTCAGAAATTTAGTAAAAATCACAATGACTTTGAATTTTGTATTATTATTATTATTATTATATTTTAGACGATAATATTTTATATAAAGCCTGTGTAAACCCTGCCAAGTTTCAAACTAAATTTAGATGAGGTGAATTTTATACTGTTTCTCTCTTACAAATGCGAACATGAACAAGCCAAACAGGAACTGAGTATGAGGTAACACTTTGCCAAGTATCTTGGCAACACTTTAATCATATACAAAACAATAAAAGACTAGTTGATTAAATGCATGTGTATAAGGTGCAGTGTTTCCAACTGGTACACAATATAAGGTTACTTAAAAGGTATAGTTCACCCAAAAATGAAAATTACCCCATGATTTACTCACCACCCATTCACTGCCATTATAAAGCTTGGAAGATCCAGGACATTTGTTTATTATATAACTATTGTATTCATCTGAAAGAAGGAAGTCATATACACCTAGGGTGGCTTGAGGGGGAGTAACGGTAGTCTGAGCTAAGCTGATCTTGTTAACTGAGCTCTTTTATCCTCAAGGCCCAGGTCAGGACACTGTCTGTGGAAGGAGTGTTGTAAAATTACACAGAACTGGCTTAATTTATTACAGTGTTGCAATTTCAAGTACATTACTTACCCTCTGAAAGTTTTATTTAAGTACTGCGGTCTCTGGAAGATTTCAGTGAATTCCTTCTACCAACATAACCATCTGCTTCCTCTTCCTTCATTACCTCCTACAATTTTCTGTCCATTTTAATATCTTTTTACTTTATCTTTACTTTTCTTCAACTTCACTACCCATTCACCACCCCTGACCTGATCCACCTCACTAAACGCTCTTCGCCTCCCTTCCACTGTTCCCCACTTTCCTTTTCTAGCTGCCCACCTCTCCTGCATCCCAACCTGAGGAGCCTGTGGCGAGGACGTGCAGCCCCCTGCACCTGCGCTCCCCTAGCCCGCTCACCCTCCTGACCACCCTGTCGGACCCCCTCCACCAGCGTGCCCCACCTGGGTTGTTGCGCAGCCAATCTGTAGACTACCAACACCACCCTTCCTCTTCCACCTCCTCGTGCCACGCATTGCTGCCACTACCTTCCCAGCCCCGTGCTGCCCATTCTCCTGGACGCAGGAAACTTCCTGCCATTCCAGCGACAGCTGCAAACACCAAGTTCCCCTCAGTCATACGAATCACCCGCGCTCAGCTTCAGCAGGTGAATCCCATTCCGTGCTTCCCATTACTTCGACCATCTCTGCCCACCAAACATGTCTTCTCTCCAGTCTTACTGCTTCCTATGTTTTGTATGTTCTTGAGTTTTTTGTGCACTCTCTCCTCAAAGAACCCCAGGAATACTGTTGTCAATTATGCATGCCCAAATTTTTTTCTGTTGAGGTTGTCTTTAAAACTGTGTACATTGTTAATAGCTCTGTTCCTGGTAAACCTAGTGAACTAGGTTTGGGTCTGCCTAGTCACATGCGTCCTAGGATAGTCTGGGATAGACTTTTTAACTGTAGAAGGTAGGCTTTCTTGTGTCTGTTGCTGTGTAATAACACTACTGTAGCCTGGTGTATTGTACAACAGGTTATCTTTTCTAGGTATATAGTATTGTATTACTTGCAGGGCTGTCACTAGTGTTTTATGACCCTTATACTGTTTATGACAGGGTTGTCCAATCCTGCTCCTGAAGGGCCACTGTGTTAGCTTAGCATCATGCTAACTGAGTTGAAACTCAGTTGGAATCAGTTGTAAGTCAAGTCCTCCGCTTGTCTTCAGGAGATAATTGTTTGCATTGTTTGTGCCATACAGAAGCAATGCTTATTTAGAAAGTTCCAAATCAGTCACTAGGTTTTGGAACAGGGCTTGTGTGTTTTTATTCCTCTGAATATGTGACTAACCATCTTTAATCCAGTTTAATTCAGGTTTTGCTTTTCATCCAAGTTGTCTAAAGCAAGGGTGTCTAATCCTGCTTCTTGAGTGCAACTGTACTGCAAAGTTTAGCTCCAACTCTAATTAAACACACCTAAACCAGATAAATTCTTCTGGTTTACTAGAAACATCCTAGCTCGGTGTTTTGAAACAAATTGTAACCTAAACTCTGCAGGACGTTGTCCCTCCAATAGCTGGATTGGACACCCCTGGTGGGAAGGATATTATAACTTAGACATTCTCTTTTCACTAACATAAAGATGTTGTGTGTGGTTTGTCAAAGATCTATTTATATCTGCATGCAAGCATGTTTGGTTACCAATACAAGCATCTATATCAGGGATGGGTGACTTTGATAGTGAGGAGGGCCAGAATGTTTCACATTTATACCAAGGGGCCAGATTACTAATATCATTACTAGTATCCACATATACACACCTTTTACACTGTCTTACTCAATTTTATTTTTATTGAAGGAAATAAACGTATAATTAATGTAATTTGTTTTTAAATAATTTATTGACTATAAAACGTGTGCAGTTATGCTAATTCAGAAGGGAAACTTTGTTGTCAGTTGACAGCAATATTACCCCAATTAGCCAATGTAAACTTAATTTCATTGTCTGTCAATTTGCAACAAACAAATGTACAGTAGCGGCCTACAGAATATTCTCAAAACAACATAAGAGGACAGTTAAAAAGGGCTTATTCAAAACATATTTACTACAAATGGTATAATAGTATAACTGGGTATCTGCAGGATTTTTAAATCAAACTTTTTAAGACCTAAACTTCACATTTCCGTCTTTAAACTATTTTTAAGAAAAGGAATGAGTCAAAAGTATCAATTATCATATTAATTTAAACAATCATTATCAAACACTTATTATATTAAATTACATATATCTTAATTGTGTAGATTTTTATATACAATCCAAACATATGGGTATCCCCTTGAACTTGGTAAAAAGATCATCTGTTTACCATCTTGACAGGAAAATATTATTTCATGATCAGTTTTTCACTTATTATTTGCTAATGTTGTGAATTATTTGCTAATGTGAATAATGTATTAACTTATTGGTGAATGTTTACATTGAGAGTGCATGTCCTACTGCGCTGAAATTAATACGGGGAACAGCCGGAAACTAGCGACCTCTCCTGGTTGGAGATAGTACTAACCATAGATAAACTGAAAGCAATCTTTATGTGACTTTTCAAATGTTTTAATATTGATCATCCGTCTAATATGATCCAGCGGGCCGTACTAAAAAGACGGGCCGCCAGTTGCCCATCCCTGATCTATATCAAACTGAACCTGAATTTGTGACCCCCAGGTGACATCAAGGACATGAACATGTATGTAACCTATAGCTCATTTTCTCTATCCCTCTCTCAGCTGACAGCTCATCGCCCCTCTGTGCTGTCCTCCCAATCTGCATCCGACAGTGTTCCACTGGAGAGACGCGATATTGAAAATGGCAACAATGAAATGCATCCACATGACAACAGATCTGACATCAACTCTCCACAGGAGCAGGTTGCCTTCCATCCCATTAGCACCTCTAATTTTGATGGGGATGCTTTGCTAAATGGGAATGGCCCTCTGAAACCTTCAAGCCCAGTGCCAAACCTGGTGCCGTCTCCACGGACACCTCCCTCTCCGCGTAGCCCAGTTCTGATGAATGGCTGTCATACACCTCCTTCAGACTCACAGAGAGATGGAAACGAGCAACCCCCAAAACTAAAAGACTCCAAGAGGGAGTCTCCCATCATTGAGTGCTCCATTAAGCCCAACCAGTGCACTCTGGAGGAGGGAAAGGAAGATGCACCTTCCAGAAACGGCCATACTTCTCCAGTCTCTGCTCCCAAACAAGACCCCAGTCGTCGGCACAGTCGTATCCCAGTGCTAGAACCATCTAGCCTTCTGGATCCACCACCTGGATCTGCTAAAGAGAAGTTGCTGCAGAGGAGGGTTCACCACTTTCCAATTTCACCCTCCGCTTCCCCGTCGCTATCCTCCGACAGGCGTGTAATCGTGGCTGCTATGCAGCGGGACCAGATTTCTTCTGCCTCTTCTGAACGCTCTCAAGATGAAGAATCACTTCTGGGTTCTCATTCCGATCGTCACGGAGATGATGCTCCCTCACTGTCCTCATCCTCCAGCCCACTTTTACGGAAGAGCAAGATACCTCGCCCAGTTACCCCTACAACAAGCGGGGAAGCCATTACTGCACACCTCATGCCTCGTCCACCACCAGGAAAACCTCCTGGCCGCTCCACTGTGGATGCAAGGTAGTTAGCAAACATATAGCAAACATATAGCCAACATATTGTTAATTTACATATGTGGTTCTGTCAGAATCTCTAGCCCTAGTACAAGTGGTTCCCATTCCTGGTCCCTCACGTTTTTGATGTCTCTCTTTTCTGACACACATTTGAGATCTAGGAGTCTTTACTAATGAGCTGATTAATTGAATCAGGTCTGTTTGATTAGGGAGACATCTAACATTCAGTTTCGGGGTTCTCTAGGAACAGGATTGGAAACCACTGTTCTAGAAAACCTAAATTCTTACCTATCTCTAAGAACTTTGGGACTACAGTCCACCAAATGTGGCATAGTCCTTCAACTATGCTGTTCAAAACACCTTTTCAGCTTCCTGTCAGTTTTCTGTATACTATCGAGAACACCTAAGCAAACATCCAGAACTTTTTATTAAAAGGATAGTTCACCCAAAAATGAAATTTCTTTAATTAATTACTCACCCTCATGTCGTTCCAAACCCATAAGACCTTTGTTAATTTTCGGACAACATAAAATAATATATTTTTGTGAAATCTAAAAGCTTTCTGACTAGGACTGCAAGATAAATCACATGTGATATACATGCGCATCTTGTTAGTAAAGCCTGTTCTGTAATCAGTAGTAAATCTCAATAACATGCATGCTTTCAGATGGATCAGCATTTACTACAGATTAGGGCTGAAAAACTAAATTCGATTAAAAAAAATATATATAATCAAAATTCGCATTATATTCGAATTTAAAAGGCATAAATTCAGTTAGAGAAAAAAAGCTTTTGGCTTCTCTCCTGAGGCCACAAGAGCAAAATATTAGCAAATGCACATTTATTCAAAGTAGGGCTGGGCATATTTTGTATTCGGATTAAACAAATAAATAAAGTGAATGTAACGATGTAGGCATATATAATGTGCAAAAGGGGTTAAAATCACAATTCATTCTAACATTGTAAACATTGCGATCTAAAAATTTATATTTTGTATAAATTATATTTTAAAATATACAAAATGTATATTTTAGAGTTATTGCACTCCCATTTCATTGCGCTCTGTGTTTGGCTTGAATGCGCGCAGTAGCGCGCGTTCAGAACCAAGTCTGTGAAGTTTAGCGGAGAATCGCAAAGCAAAAGCTCATGCATGTCTGACAGCAAAATTGAAATATTTCATTGGCGTTCTAACATTTACAGACTGAGAATAATCCCGTGAAATGTAAGTTATGCATTTGGGAAAAGAGTACATAGACAAAGACATTTCTTGTACTGTGACTTATACCGTGGCTATATTTGTATGTAAAATTAGAGAAGCAACATAATATCTGTTTTAACTGAACGGGCTCCTCCTCTCAGACGCTCACTGAACAGAGCAGATGCAGAGAAAGAGCTGCGTGCGCGCTGATCTCGAGCCGCTGCGGCAGTACCAGCGATCACAGAGACTCGCTAAAGTTTGTCTAAGAAGTCGCTAGATTTGTCGCTAGTCGCTTTTTGGGGAAAAAGTCGCTAGGGGGGTCTGAAAAGTTGTTAAATATAGCGACAAAGTCGCTAAGTTGGCAACACGACAATGATCTGAAATCACCGACAATCAAGCTGGAGTTTAGCGATCAAAATGAAAGTGTCACTCAACCAATCTGTGTTCTGTCATGAGAACTCAACTGTATTGTTTGCGATTGTGATCGCTGAATAAATACACTTACTCAACCACTGTTGTTTGAACAGAGAAACATAGGCTATTGCAATTTGTTTCAACTGAAAGAAACTTGCACTGACTGATCTTAAAACATGTCAGTGCCTTTGTTTTGTCTTAAGATGAACACCAGTAATGCTTTTTTCTAAGGCTTGTTTATAAAAAAAATTACTTAATGTCCTAATTGAACTATGGCTTAATCCTGGTTTAGTCTAAGCCCTGTCTGTGAAACCGGGCCTAGATGAGGTAAAATAAACTGTATGAGTCCACATTCTATTGATTTGTGCTCATAGTGGTGGACCATCCATAAGGCACATTTCCCCAAATTTGCTAAAAAAAGGTAAGAAATACCTATGTGTTCCAATAATTATCGCTCCATCTGAGAGGGTTTTTAGTGCCTGTGGGAACATAGTTTAATGCCACAGAGCTTCTCTTAAACCAGAGACAGTTGACAGATTTGTGTGCTTGAATAAAAACTTTGAAAAAATAACACTTATCCCAGTTTAATTATTTCCCCAGTTGCACAGTGTAAATTGTCAATTGCGTGGACTAAAAAAGTTGACAGAATGCACATTCTGTATTTGTTTTGCATTACTTTAGTTACATATACATGTGTTCATTTAATAAAAAGCAGTAAGTGATCACTTGGTCTAGATTTTATTTTTTAAATGCTTAAATTTGCACTAAACATTTTGTATTTACTTTGTAACAATAGCTGTTTTATCTAAATATTTATTGGTTTTTTTAATGGGGGCAAAAGAAATCATGTTTTGTCATTATTTAAAAGCAAATGCAAACATATCGAGATATATATTGAATATCGTAAAAAGTTTAAATATATCAAGATATCATATTTTTTTATATATCGCCCAGCCCTACTTGGCAATGCACCAATCAGCCATAAAAATAGTTGCAGTTATCTAGAAATGATGAGTGAGTGACATACTCTGAATTTGTGCATTTCACCCATCCAAGTGCACACACACAACAGTGAGTAGTGAACAACACACAAACACACACCGTGAACACATACCCAGAGCAGTGGGCAGCCATTTTTGCTGCAGCACCCAGGAAGCATTTGGGGGATCTGTGCCTTGCTCAAGGATCTCACCTCAGTCATGGTATTGAAGGTGGAAGAGAGTGCTGGTCATTCACTCCTCCCACATACAATCCCTGCCGATACCAAGTCTCGAACCCCCAACCTTACAAGTTCAACTCTAACCATTAGACCATGACTGACCCTTTTTTGTGTGCCATAGCAGAACGTCCTAGCAACTTTCTAGCAACCAGCTGGCACCCAACCAGATCACCTGGAAAGTTGCTATACATTAAAATGATGGGTGCTAAGGTGTTCTGAGTGGATGGTATTGAATTGCTTATCGGTTGCTGTAGTGTTCTTGATGGTTACTAGGCAGTAACTAAATCCTTTTTTGATAATTGTAGATGTGTATCCTGCAGTCTGTTATTTCTTCATCAGTTGAATGCTATAGCATAGTTTGACTTCATTTGACTTCTCCTCCAGGCTACGGCGGTACAGGATTCGTGCCGGCAGGACCAATGACTCAGATCTGCTGACCTGTCTGGCCCAGCTAATGCACGCCAGCTCGCCCCGTGGCTCTCCGCACCCCAGCTGCTCCTCCCCTCAGCACATGGGCGAGAGGCACGTGTTCGTTGGTCCCACCGCTGCTCACCACCTCCACCAACGCAACTCTAGCGCCTCCCCCCGCAGCTACTCCTCACTACAGCGCTCCGTCAGCTCTTCCCCATCCCGTCACGAGCACCGCAGGGGCTGTCTGGGCCACAGCCGTTCTCCTCCCAGTTTATCGGGTTCACCTCTCCTGCGCCGCTTTCATCCTCACACGCAGGAAGGATGCTGTGGGAGACAGGCCCGCTCTGCCACTGTATACACCCAGCGGGGCAAAGCCGGCATCCGTGAGGTCAGGTGCTCGAGCAAGCTGAGCAGATAGTCAACCACAGGTTTCAGACACTGGTGGAATATATGAATGTGTGAAAGAGTGAACATTTCCACAATAGCTAAGGAGAAATATGATTCTTAATCCTTCACGCATCTGCAACTCCTTTGCTTTCTCTCCATCAGTAGCCTCAATTTTAGGATGCTGGCTTTTGGAACACCAAAGTCACTTTTAGGACATGGGAGGCTATACATGATGGCGATTGGCTGGATCTTTAGTATTGTGTTGTTTCTTTTCTGTAAAACATTTCAGAGCTTTTATGAAATGATTGTATGAATTCATAATCTACATGAGGTTTGCATCAAGATCGGCTGTATTATAGTATTTATGACATTATTTATTTGGGCTTTGATGCATTGCAGCACTCTCTGAGCAGTGGCAGGTACACTGATAGATCATGCCATCATTAACCCTTTCTGTGCTTGTGCTTTGGCTACTGTCAGCACTTAGACATGGTCTGAAACATTGTACGCAAGTGTGGGAACTGAAATGCTTTAATTGGCATTAGGGCTGTTAAAATGGCTGAAAACTAAATTCGAATTTTGTACTTAAATATTATCAATATTCAAATTCTTTTCGACTTTAAAATGCGTAATTTCAGTTAGGGTGAGAAAAAGCTTTTGGCTTCTCTCCTGAGGCCACAAGAGGGCGCCTAGAGCAAAATACTACCAATGACCGTTTATTCAAAGCAATAAAATAACATGACTATATGTGAAAAAGTGCATAATATTTAAAATAATGTTTATAAACAAATTCTAATTAATGAATTTGCTTAAACAACTATAAATAAAGCAGCATTGTGTATGCATAGTTTAATACAAAGGAGCGAAAGCCAATCACTTGGCTTTTTTCATTTAAAAACATGAAATGCAGTGGGATGGGGGAAAAATCCCACCATAAAGTCTCGAGATATGTTCTTTCAAAGTTGAACTTGCATTAATTTTACATGGCTTTCTAAACATGCAGCCGCAGACGTGAGTGCAACTGTAATAGGTGTCCCTGTAGAAAATGCACAAAATATGCGTTCTGTGTTAATGGCTTGGTTTCAGTGTTGATGTAAACAAGATCTCCTCCCATTGATGTTCTCTTTTTCTGCAATATTTTTAATGAACAATGCAGCAGCGCCGCATCTAGTTTTAAATTCGACAAATATTTTAAATTAGAATTTTTTTTCAGCCCTAATTAGTATGTTGCATTCGAAATCTCTGGAAAAAAAACTCAGTCATTAGTTTTCTTGCACGGTAAAGCCCAAAGTATACTTTACAAATTTTGTCACCAGAATTGTACACATAGATATGTATATATATATCTATGATAGTATACACATACTGTATGCGCACCACCCAATTTTGTAACCTCATGTACATTGCAGGTCGCACATGCGCACTGAATTTGTTTTGCACTAATCAGTTGTTCCACAAGGTGGCAGCACTGGCTGCTGTTTCACAGTAGAAAATGAAACTAAAGATAAATAGAAAAGACAAATAGCGGAGACTGCAACAACAACACAACCCCAACAAGGGCTGTCCATTTTTTTTCCGAATTTCGAACATTCGGCGAATTTAAAATACAAATCCACATTCAAATGCAAAGCGCTGCATTCAAATTTTAGGTGTCTGTCAGGCAGCTTGGCACACAAAATGCAATGAGGAGGTGTCGTTGCATTTTAATGCTTTTTTAGCCTGTCCAGTTGAACCCACTCGATGCGGTGCTGCACGTACAAAATATTGCGGAAAAAGAGAACATCAATGTGGAGAAGATGTTCTTTACCTCAAAACTGAAACCAAGCTGTTCACACAGAATGCATATTTATTGCATTTTCTAGAGGGACATCTATCACCGTTGCACTCGCGTCTCACACTAGAGAGCCCAAAGCCATGTCAAATTAATGTCAAATTAATGATTAAGTTCAACTTTTAAAAAAACCATGTTATCACTAGATTAAGAAATTAGCTTGCTAACGAATGTGCATATTAACAGTGTAAACATGAACCATGCGATCATATGATTAAATGTTAATAAATAACGTGTATCAGCAATGATAAATCTTTGAGTTTAAAGCAGCTCTGACAGAAAGACTGTGTGTGCCGCTGACAGAGACGCGCTATTTGAGCTATGTGCTCTTTTCCTAAAGCATAACTTACATTTCACAGGTATATACTCCATCTGTAAATGTTAGAAAGCCATGGAAAATTTCCATTTTGCCGTCAGACATGCATGAGCTTTTGCTTTGCGATTCTCCGCTAAACTTCACAGACTTGGTTCTGAACGCGCGCTACCGCGCGTATGCTCACCAAACACAGAACGCAATGAAATAGGAGCGCAATAACTCTCTCTGACTAAAATATACATTTTGCTGAAATGTTTGTAGTTGGACATTTTAAACCTACAAGTAAGTGTATTTGTATGATAGCACTAACTGTAAAGAGACTGTAACGGGGTAATCAAAATAGCCTTTTTACACTAGTCTTTGATTTTTTTAAATGTAATTATTTTTTTTGTTTAGTAAATTTAACTTTGCTTTAAAAGCATTATTTTAGTTTTTAGATCACAATGTTACAATGTTAGAATGTAATGTGATTTTATTGCTTTTTGCTCATTATATATGCCTACATGGTTACATTCACTTTATTTATTTGTTTGATCCAAATCAGCCAAGAATACAGAGATATTAATTTTTGCTCCTATTGCCCAGCCCTACATTGAAAAAATGTGCATTTGCTAATATTTAGCTCGATGCGCCCTCTTGTGGCCTCAGAGAAGCTAAAGCTTTTTTTTCCTAACTTAATTTATGCCAAATAAATTCAATTTTTAATTTGAATTTTGATAATATTTTTGTAAAAATCGAATTTAGTTTTTGAGCCAATTTGACAGCCCTAAAACACACCTGCACTGAGAAGCGCATGTGTGAGGGGTTATGAGATCGCAGCATCTTTACTTTAAAAGAGAACAATTATAGTTTTCTCGGTCCTAATAACCCCCGGAGAAAAGTATTGCAGACACTGGACTAAGATGAACCTATGTATGCTAGCAAATGGAGTTTACTTTAAAAGGCTGAGCGTTCGACTGTTAGCATACGCTAACGTACACATACATAAACGAAGTATATACTTTGGCTTATTTTTTGCTCAACTAAAATCATGAGCGGAGCAAGAGTTAGAATATTGCTAACTTATTTACCCACTCACATGTTGTGCCAAAACTTTCTGGTAAAAGGTTTTAGAGCTACATAAAGGTGAGTAAATGATGACAGAATTCTCCTGTTTGGGTGAAATACGCCTGTGTTCAATGGGACCATGTGCTTGTACTTGCTTAGACTGTTTCTGACCTCACTGAGTTTGCAAGAGGAAGAGTTTTTCAAGAAATGGTGACCACTGAAACAATCGGAAAAAAAAGTGTTATTACCCTCATATAATCTATGCCTGTTATACTTAGCAGAACACTTCAAACTGGACCTTCCATCATTGCATTTTTGAATATAAAATATTTTAGTTAATGTGATTTGTGCTTTCAGCTACTAATAAGATTGACGTACTCTTAGCTCTGTTAAACATTTATCATTGTTAACCCATTTTACAGATTCCAAGCAGATTCTCTCTGCGTGTCTTGGCTTTATTGCTCACCTTGCTACACCGTATCCGAGATCTGTCAACTTTAATGTTAAAAGAGAAGATTTTAAAATTGCAATAATTTCTTATTTTATGGGAAGAATTCTGATATGATAACAGTAGCCAATAATCATTGATTAAACATAGTTTATTATATGTGCCACATGATATATCCAATCAAACAAAACTGAACAAAAGTTAGTTTACGTTCGAGAACCTCGGCATTTGTCATTCATATCAAAGTTTTAATGTTTCAGAGTGCATAAAAAAATGACAATACTTAATTTTAAAAAGCTTTCAGCTAATTTCCTTCAAAGACTCAGACACAGCCGTCTTCCTTCTCCGCCTGTACAATGCTGTAATATAGCTTCCTCTTCCCATAGAAGGCCAACTCTCTGCATGAGCTACAGAAAAATAACAAAACGCTGCCATGTACAATAAACACAGCTTACAAGTTTTCATATACCAGGAGTTGTAGCCTGATATGCTTGTAAATAGGGACTTCGTTTGTTTTCCTGTCTGTCCTCTGGTTTATGTCTTAAATTGATTCTCTTAACCTCATTACCAATGTTTTAACTTTATATCAGCACTTGCAGAGAGACCGTTTATATGCTTACTCAATCCTCAACTGGTTAATATGCATTTATGTGTATGAGGATGCAATCTGGTAGGGGATTTACCAGGGCATGTGGGATATCAGCATATGGCATCATAAAAATCCTAATATTTTCTCACAGTATGGAATATAGGGATTAGAGAAAAGGCATGAGTAGCAAGATTTTTTTTTAAGATTTAAGATTTTTTTTTTTTACTTTAGTCAGAAACGAATTACAGTTGCAATCACAGCCTTGTATAATATATAGTCAGTTATTGGTATTAATAGGTCAGGTTTAAGACACTATCTGGTCAATCACTTTATTAAAAACAGCTGTTTTCTACCATCACTGCAATAAATCCTTTGGCCGAAGGAGATTACTAGCAAATTTCGCCGTAGCGAACTTTTCATGTTTTTCCACATCGCTGTTAAATAACAAAGAAAACAGCACAGAATTGTCCGTCTATTTATTGATTGGTGAAATACCATTTAGTATACTGGTTTTATCCCATACAAAACAGAATATTTAAAACAAATGCCACTGAGGAGGTTTTTCTTTGCTTGTTGGATCTCTACCTGTTTTTCCATGCGTTTTGTCTGTATATCGAACCCTGAAACTGCATTGTTTTGACAATGGACTGAAAGGTAGTCTGTGTAGTAACTACGATTTCTGTCTGTTTGCATTTTATCTTTAACAATGCAAAGGGAATTATTAAAACTAGCAAGTTGTGAATGTTCCAACGGCTGAATTTCTCTATTACTGCTATATTATTAATTGTCACAAAATGACAAGAAAAATCATCCATGATACAGTTTTACATCTGTACAATTGTATTTATTTTTTTCTTACTGCATATTGTTGTTCACGATTTGTGAAGTTAAATGTACAGTGTACAAAAGAATGTTATGGGGTGGGACGTTGTACATTATTGTAATTATTTGTGTTATTTTTATTTGTATCATAAATGCCTTGTACAGTGTTTTTTTGTCGTTTGGTTGTTTTTTTCAGTTGGAATTATTTTGTATTTTATTTTTATAAACTTGCTATGAATAAAATTTTAATCCAGCATGCCAACAGGTCTCGGACTTTTGTTTTGAAAACCTGACGTAAAGCGCGCGCTTGATTCTAGTTTCACAGTTTGAAACAGTTACCATAGAAACCGCACTTCTTTACGTGAAGTCTAAACATCCGCGCTTATCAAAATGTTGGACTTGACAGTAAATTTAAGCTCTCTTGGGTTTGAGGCTGGTCTCAGTGACGAGGAGAAAGAATTGGTATTTCTGCGCAGTCGGTCCGCTGGCTTGACTGTCAGTGGATGTGCGCATGCTGTATTTGCATATAAACTTCTCAGTTTGTTAAGGTAAGAAGAGTCCAACACTGTTGTGGGTCTCAGACGACTGTTAATTCTCACATAGATGCAGTTTTTACTACAGTTATGAATATTTCCACACAGAAAGAAAGCGAACGCTGCTAAAGCACACCTGTCTGTTGGCGTATTGGGAGGAGGACTCATGGGCAAACAGCTCGCGACGGCTTTACTGCGCGCATCCAGCCTCAGGCCTCGCCACTTCAACATCTCAACCAGAAGACCCGAGACATTGGGTTAGTCAGTCACTATATTAAAATAAAGTAATGAATTAAAAAATAATAATTATGCACCATTGTGTTCATTAAAATATGAGTAAACACACACACACACACACATATATATATATATATATATATATATATTATTGTTATTAAATAAATTAATGCTTTAATTCATCAAGGATGAATTAAATGGATCAAAAGGGACCGTAAAGGTCAATAACACTGTTCCACAAAAATTTATTTAAAATATATTTTTTTGAACTTTCTATTTATCAAAGAAAATGTATCACCAGTCAGAAACCTGTCAGTTATTATCATCATAATAGCACCAAATCAGCATATTAGAATGATTCTGAAGATCATGTGACACTTAAGACTGGAGTAATGATGCTGAAAAATCAGCTTTGATCACTGGAATAAATGCATTTTAAAATATATTAAAATAGATAGCAGTTATTTTAATTGCAATAATATTACTGTTTTATGATCAAATAAATGCAGCCTTGATGAGCAGAATAAAGTATAACTTTTTGAAGTCTTATAACTTTATCTATCCATCCATCCATCGATCCGTCTATCCATCCATCCACCCATCCATCCATCGATCCATCCATCCATCCATCCATCCATCCGTCCATCCATCCGTCCATCCATCCATCCATCCATCCATCCATCAGTCATCCATCAATCCGTCCTGTCAGTCCTGTCCGTCCGTCCATCAAATCATCATCGTCCGTCATCGTCATCCATCATCTGTCCGTCTATCATCCGTCAGGTCCGTCCGTCTCATCCGTCCATCAGATCTATCATCCGTCCAAGTCCGTCAGGTCCATCATCTATCAATCTATCTATCATCTATCCATCTATCCATCTCCATATCTATCATCCGTCCGTCCATCATCCGTCCGTCATCCAAGTCCGTCCGTCCGTCATCCATCTGTCCGTCCGTCTATCCATTCATCTATCCATCCAATTCATCTATCTATCTATCTATCTGCTCATCTATCCATCCATCTGTCGTCATCCCATCCGTCCGTCCGTCCGTCCGTCCATCTATCAATCGTCTATCCGTCCATTCCATCATCCATCCGTCCATCCATCCATCCATTCATCTATCCATCTCCATCTATCCATCCATCGTCTGCGTCCGTCCATGTCATCCATCCATCCGTCCGTCATCATATCTATCGTCTATCCGTCATCCCGTCGTCATCCATCCATGTCTTCCATCCATGTCCATCCATCCATCCATCCATATCCGTCCATCCATCCATCCGTCCATCCATCTATCCATCCATGCAACTTAATAAGTAGCTGCTTAGTTGTGATAGTTTATGCAACTAGCTAATATGTTTCAAAAATAATAAAAACAAAGAATTCCTAAATATATATATATATATATATTTGTGCACGTAAGATTAATCATGTTTCATTGGACACTTATTGAATAATTTATTTGGGAAACAAAATGTATTGGCAAGTTCAACCAGATGCAGTTCTACAGTTTTTAAAACAATTGCTTCGGAGTGCATTTAGACTGCTGTCCAAACGTCTCTTACGCTTGCCAAGGCTGCATTTATTTGATCATAAATACAGTAAAAACAGTCATTTCACAGCAATCCGTTGTGATAGTCCTCAAATCACTGTCAGGCTGGACATATTTGTGAGTGTGTGTATCCTTGAAGGCCCATCAAAGCTGCATAATCACACACACGGCGTTACTATAGAAACCCATGTGAAGGTCCACATGCATGAGACCACTGGCGCCCTCTTGTCTTAATTCTGCAGTCGAGAGCAGTTTCCCTCTAATGCTTTACCAATCATAAAAATCCTCCTGAAACCAGACAGTGTTACACTCGTGTGCCGTAATAGATAAATCAGGATTTTCATCAAGACCTATTAGTTCATTCAAAAATCTCTCTTCTCTCATTGGCCCATAGGAGAATATTCAAACATGGGTGTTGAGTGTTACTTTGACAACATTAGACTGGCTAAATGGGCAGACGTGCTGTTCCTGTGTGTCTTGCCCTCTCAGCTTCCTCAAGTCTGCGCAGACATTCGCTGTCATCTGTCTTCAGACTGTCTGGTGTACAGCTTCACCTCAGCAGTGCCACTCAACAGGTATTCAGACAACATACTTAAGATTATTAGCCAATTCCCATTATTTATTATGGAATTAGACAAATGACCTGTGCTTTGTTATCTGCTTGTTGATAGATTGTCTCTCAAATTTTGATTATACTTCCAAATTAGATTTTGAGGGAGTAATGGCAATAAAACATTACTTTTTAAGTTATTTTATTACAAAATTATTAAAATTATTATTATAGTTTTTTGTCTTAATTTCAGGCTTGCTGTGCTCCTTGATCACGGTTCTGTTATCAAACCCCAGTATGAGTTTGTGGCTTGTGAGGATGTCAATACAGTTTGGCTTCTCCACGATCAGGTGACCGCAGCTTTACGGGATGAAGAAGTAATATCAGCCGCAGTTCCTCTTTCAATGAATGGTGTGTGAAAAATGCAGATGTATCTTTGACTAAATATTTGTATCTCCTCTCAAAATATGTCAATATCCATCTGTCACTGTTATACACATAAAAAAACTAAGAAGAAATAATAATAATAATTATTATTAGTATTATTACTATTCACTATAACACATTTGGGTCAGTATTTTGTCAAATAAATAATATTTTTATTACTCAAGGATGCACTGAATTGATCAAAAGCGACAGTCAAGATAAATCTATTTAATATAAATGCTGATCTTTTGAATTTTTTATTTATCAAAGAAAATGAATCAAGGTTTCCACAAAATATATCTATATATTTTTTGGTATGTTTTTGTACACAGTTATTGTTATAAAACTAATAAAAAAAATATTGAAAAAAAGGTTTCCATAAAAATAAAAAGCAGCATAACTGTTGCTGTTTTTTACATTGATAATAATAATAAATGTTTGAGCACAAATCATCATATTATAATGATTTCTGAAGGATCATGTGACACTGAAGACTGGAGTAATGATGCTGAAAATTCAGCTTTGCATCATGGGAATGAATTACATTTAAAATATATACATAAAAAACAGTTATTTTAAATTTTAATGTTTTACAATATTGCTTTATTTTTTATTACATATTACATTTTTATTATAAAATATTTTATTACAACAATATAAAAAAATTTATCACAAAATGTTTTATTACAAAATAGCATAAGAGTTACACAAAATGTAAAAATCTTATTAACCCCAAATCTCTAAACAGGGTTGCCAGGTTTTCAGAAAAAAAACACCCAATTGCTACTCGAAACTAGCCCAATCGCATTTTGAGAAGTGTCCTCCAGTAAAAAAAATGTGTTCCGGAGGGTAAAATACACATTTTCTTACAGGGCTCCGTTGATAAAAATCGCATTCCAGGGGATAAACATCACATATTGTGGTCGCTTCAACCCACGGACATGAAATACATCCACGGCAACAGTGCTAAAGTAACCCAATTCCGCGGGAAAACCACAGACTTGGCAACACTGCTTCTAAACAGCAGTGTAAATGTACTAGAATTTTTAATCTGTAATTGCAGCTAGGCCATATATATATTTTTTTTCTAGACACATTTTTTTTAAAGTTCAATGAAACATGATTAATCTTAGATGCACAAATATCTTTTGTAGGAATTCTATTCATTTGAATTCTTTTGAAACTTTATAAATAGCTGCTTAAAGATTTTCTAAGCATCTTATTTGCCTTCCAAATATGTCTATGTCCATCTGTCGTGTGAAGTCAATATGGTTTGTGTACGGTGAGCTATAAGACTCTATTAAGTAAACGTGCACTGTTTGCTGAAGGTGGCCTCTTCCTGGATCAGAGATGGGTATCTGCTGTGCTCTACAGCCTCCTCAACATGTGCACGGCACAGAAGCTGGGCTCCGGACAGACTCTTCGGCTGCTAAACGAGCTGTTTGAGACAAACACATTTACTTATCACAGTTTTGTAAATTCACCCAGTGCATCTGATCTCAATAGCCCTGATGAGTGAGTCTTATTGTAGATGTTCAAAATGAATTATCACTATTATTCAACCTTGCTTTATATAGTTATACTAGTTTGTCTCTGTTGTTTACAGCCTTTTTCCGTGGATCAGTTTGGTTGATGCACAAACTAAAGACACTCCATTGACTGATTTGGTGTCGAGGGATAAAGGTTTGCGAGACTGCATTTCAGTTATGCACTACAATGTATTCTCAAACGCAGCAGAAGGATAGGACATCATTTTGTTCAGTTAGTTCAATGAGACCGCAAATTAAATTGTGCAACATTTAAGTCTGTGTGATCTGCTTATCTTTAACAGCAGGTGTTTGTAAAGTGAAGTCTGATTTAGGTGTTAATTAAACACAGGGGAAAAGTTAGCATGTCAGCTGGATCCCTTTGAGCTGCCGAGTGCTATATTTGTGTTTTATCCTCTGCAGATTTTTACCACACATGGCCCAATGACTTTGACATGTTTCCCAGTATTTGACCATGCCAAGCATGCTGCTAATAAACAACAGGGCTAGATCTGCTTACTGCTTATCTCACAAATATTGTAATGCTACCAATAAAAACACTTAAATGCAAGAAAAATAAATGTAAGATAATTTGCATTGTATTTTATTTTAACTTAAGAGAAGTAATTCATGTGTGAATAAATAGGGGTGTGTCAGTAAAAATAAAAAAATCAAGAATGACAGATGAATAAACTATATTTAATTACATTTGTATTATGTAATATACAGTAAATAAAATGTGTTCCTCTCTGTGAAACCCCAGCTAAAGTCATTTTTTGTGATTTACTGTTTTCTACATAAAATCATCCTTCATATGATAAAGAACATTCTGTGAAAATTTTACCTTCATATCTTTAATATTGACTGAGTAAGGCCATGTCAAATATTGAAATTATAGTGAAATTAATGGTTGAAATCCAACTTTGATGCTTGTATTTCATAATTAGATTTTGAGACTTTAGCCTGGATTTCACAGAGAGGGCCACAAATATACATATATTTGGCTTATCGTAAAAACAACAATATTGTAAATATTATTACTTTTTTACAATTATTATGTCTAATTTATTTTTCTACTTTACTTACTATACTATATATTAAAATGTAATTTAAAGCTGTGATGGCATTACGCCAGTCTTCAGTGTCACATGATCATTCAGAAATCATTCTAACATGAAGATTTGCTGCTCAATAAACATTTCTTATCATTATTATTAATGGTAAGAAGTTATATTGCCCAATATGTTTTTGGAAACTCTAATACATTTTTTTTTCAGGAATATTTAATGACTAGAATAAAGGTCAACAGAACAGCATTTAGTTGAAACAGAATTCATTTATAATATTATAAATGTCTTTACTGTCACTTTGATCAATTGAATGCACTGTTGCTGAATAAAGTATTTGTGACCCTGGAGCACAAAACCAGTCATAAATTGCACAGGTTTATTTGTAGCAATAGCCGACAATACATTTTATGGGTCAAAATGATCGATTTTTCATTTATGCCAAACATCATTACGATATTAAGTAAAGGACATTGTGGCCCTCTCTGTGAAATCCAGGCTAAAGTCTCAAAATCTAATTATGAAATACAAGCATCAAAGTAGGATTTCAATACATGAAGATATTTTGTAAATTTCCTAACGTAAATTTCCTACCAGTGGTCACATTTAATTAATTGAATATATATTATCAATTTTAGATTTTCTGCACCCTCAGATTCCAGATTTTCAAATAGTTGTATCTCAGCCAAATATTGTCATATCTTAACAATCCATACATACATTTATTCAGCTTTCAGATGATGTATAAAGCTCAATTTCATAAAACTGTACAAACTGTATGTGCTATTGCCCTACAACAACCCTACACCTAAACTTAGCCCTCACAGAAAACATTTTTAAATTCTCAAAAAAAAACCACTCCTTATGATTTATAAGCGTTTTGAAAAATGGGGATATGGGGTAATGTCCTCATAAGTCACCTTAACATTGGTAATACCTATGTTATACTCATGACATTATACAAATGTATGCCCTCATTTGTCACAAAAACGCGCACACACACACACACACACACACACACACACACACACACACACACACACACCTAAAACCGTTCTTGAAACAGAAATAGCTTCTTCCCAAACTGCATTTGCGGGGACTTTTATTATGTAGTCGTATGTGTCTGGCAGCCATTCAGAAAAGACTTAACTCTTCAGAACACGTATTTACAAATTAGTGGACTTCCTGGGCGTCAAACGTTATTTGTCAGGCAGCGCTGTTGCATCTACAGCATCACACTCTCGCCTCAGGTACGTGTGTGTACATTATATTATGAAACTCTACTGTACGTGTGGGTTTAGCTCATAGGGCGGGTTTGTTTTGTCTTTTTTCCTGTGCTGAGATTGATGGTTTGATGTGAATTTCACTTTAGTCACTCGACGTGTCAAAACTGATTCGCAGGTGCTTCACGTGTCAGACTGCGCGCAACATCCTTGTATAAAATAATATTAAAGTACAGTAAGGCTTATTTAATTTCTTCTTGCAGATTTAGTTTGTTTTTAATGAGGTTCATTGAAAGCCACCTCTGAGGCAGGTAAGAGTTTTCAGTTGATGAACCGAATCTTTGATCAGATAGTGATGATGGTTTATGTATTTCATGTGTTTTCTCTAGAGATGGAGAAACTAGAGACATCAGAGCTTCAGTCTAGACTTTCATCACTGTCTGTTTCTTCTTTCCCTGGTATAACGTCAAACAACTGTGAAGAAAACCCTTTAAACAGGTTTGTGCAGGTTTTTTCTCCAGAGCTCAACAATGGTTATTTTAGATTTATTTTATAGGTATGTAAACCTCTTCTCACTTTCATTTTGAAGACTTCAAAGCACAGACCTTTCCAGGACATTAATCCAGCCGGACAACCAAACTAAAATGGACGATAACAGCAATAACAGAGAATCTGTGAAATCCACCGAGGTACAGTGAATTCAAGCCTGTCTGATGTTTGTGTATAAGTGAGCTGTAGCGCTGTGCTTGTATGTATGTTTTGTGATGTTGTCAATAGGAGCCCAGCACATCTCTGGAGAAGGCAGAGGCGGGTGACTCACAGGAGAGCAGTACTTCACACTCCGGGGAGAAAAAAGGTTAGTAAACCTCCTATTAGAGAGGTGAAGCTAAGCTCAGGAAACCTTCTCATCATCTTTCATCATTGCCCCTCGAGAACAGAGCTGTCAGGAAAAAAGAAGGATGTTTGTGCTATTTATAATGTGCTGTTCACAACCTTAAAGAATATTTTTTTACCATCCCAAAAATTATAATCTTTCTATATATGACGCTTTAACTGAAGAAGCGTGTGTGTTTTCTTTCGAGTGGCTATTGGGCAGGTCACGTGACTTTCAAAAATAGCATGCAGTGTTCATTATATAGGCCAAGTTCTGTATTATGCAGTAAAAAAGTAATTTTTTACAGGCCTAGCAGATAATTAGGCGCTGATTGCATAAAGCATGATGAAAGCTGCTGTAAAAGATATTGATATATAATCCAAACTCAAGACTGCTTATCTATTTATTTCATTATATATGTGCCAGGTCTGCATATTACCATTAAGCTGAAGTTATGCTAATTAAGCATTTTAATAGCAACTATTATTAATAGCAACCCAAAAGTCATGGGTTTGATTTTCAGGGAATGCATGAACCAATAAAATGTATACCTTTAAATTATGTGGCTTTGAATTAAAAAAAAGTTAGCCAAATTCATTAATAATAATAAATGCTGCCATTTTTCTTATGTCTTTGCAGCTCTTCCTCCGATGAAAGCAGCATCCACATGGACCTCCGCGGCTCTGAAGGAGCTGAAGACGAAGCTGTGTCAGGAGAAGGACAGCGTGGTGACGGTATATCGTGGAGACATAATGACCGTCCTCGTGCCCACCGTTCCCGAGGCCAAGCGCGTGTGCTGGGAGTTTGCCACAGATGGCTATGACATTGGTTTTGGTGTTTACTTTGACTGGTCACCGGTCACTAGCCGAGCCATTACTGTCCACATTAGCGAATCCAGTGATGATGAGGATGAAGATGATGACTTGGAAGGTGAGGGAGTACTTCCTGTCCTGTTTCCTGCTTTTGTTCAGACAAACTGGTAGGAGTTGCTTTGTCTTCTTTTGTCTCTTGAATGCTTCGTGTATCCACACAGTTGCCCTGAATTTTAATTGACAAATTAAGACTGGAACATGATTTTTGTCCCAATTTTCCCCTGATTTACATTCTTGACAATAGTTGGCAAAAGTTAGAGCCAGTCTGTAGATTTGAGTTGGCAGATTTCACAGAAAACCGTGTTGTCTAATGTCTATGATGGTCATAGATTAATGTTTAGCTTCAGATAGGGGTGTGCGACAAAAATTATATCTATTTTCTTGGATTTTATCGATAGCGATAATTATTTTGCTAAGTGTGTTATTGCGCTGGTATCTTAAGGATTACCGTGGACAGCTGACTCATAAAGTTTTGATATTCTTCATATTTTGTGTGGTGGTTATTTCTCACCGATCGAAATTAATCTTTTCCAATAAGTTTAAATAGATTTTACCTTTTATGGACATGTTTACCTTTATAAAGCCATTTTTCCTAAAAGTGCATTATCTTTTGAATCAAATTCTTACATTTATTCAGTGAACTAGAATAATAAGAGCTATTACCAAGCAAATTAAATCAGTATTATAATCTTTGCAATGCAGAGGAAACACAGAAGCGGCATCTGAAGTGGCATTTAGATGCATTTACACACTGTTTGATGCAGGACATGAACGCTTTAACCTGCAGTTACAAATGCATAAATCATGTTTTGATATATTAAACATAAAATGTTGAATACTGATATTTGAAATTATTGAAATAAGAAAAAGGTACTTTAAATATCAAACTAAAACCGGCAGTAGGTGGCAGCAAGTCACGGTTGATTCAGTTGAGGCTGTGGTCATTTTTGGAGAAAAAATTGCACTCTTTGTGTAAAATTGATTAACTATATGATTTTATGAAGTGGTATAAATCCATACTTTTTCTGCCCCCGTGTCTTGAATTTGTGATCATTCTAAATGTGCTTTTATAGACTGAATCATGCAGTGAAAGAATGCACTCGTCTAGACTTCACGTAATGTGTGCGTGCGCTCTGTGGATGTTTTGCATGTTTTTTTTGTAAAATACTTGATAATGTCAAATCACGCATCGTTAAAACAACAATTTCGATATTATCGCAGACGATATATATCGCACACCCCTAGCTTCAGACGTTGATTCCAGAATCAGCTGATTTCAAAACACATTGTTTTTATTTTGTGATGTGTCTTCTAGCAAGTTTGTTGTGATCGGATGAAGGTTGAAATCTGGTAGTGTATGATTCTGCGTCGTATAGTGTATGATGGACAGTTTTTCCACTGTGACTCTCAAGAAACCTGTCGATATTTTGTCCAGGTCGTATTTGACCCTAAATCCAAATAATGAAAGACAACTGTTATATTTTCAGTAAATAAAAAGCCTTCTTTTAGGGTTTTTGCAGTGTGACAATTATAATGATGCTTAAGCACTCTCTCTCAAATCGTCTTTTCCATAATGAAAAAAAATCATTATTTATTATTGCTTGTTTTTATCATTATTTGAGAAAAATTATATATATATATTTCTACATTTTGGAGTCAATTATTTTTTTTATACATTAAATATATTTTCTTTCCTAAAAAAAACTTTTATGTTAAATGTTGTGATTTTTGTTGTTGTTGTACAAAGCTTCACATAAGCAGATGCATGTAAGGAATACTTTCTATGATACATGGACAATTGTTTTGTCAAACAGGCCCCGTGGTTCCTGGAGACCTTGAGAAGGGCTCTAAATCACTTGCCAACTCGAACTTAGGAGAAATCCTGCCTGTGTACCGTCAGGACAGTCATCTGGCGGTTCAGAGCGGGAACCACGAGTTTCCAGGAGAAGGTACATACCAGCTGAAGTTCGACAACTCATACTCGCTGTGGCGCAATAAGACTCTGTACTACAGAGTGTACTACAGTGCCTGAGGAATCAAGTGCATATTTAAAACGAAGCTTTCAGTGATACTATTTTTGATTGTATATGTATTCAATAACTGTATAATTCTTGCTATTGTTGATTTGTGCTTTTCATTTTATCCAAGCCCTATCATAGATAAAAATGACTTCTATATATATATATATACAAAATGCTTTTTTAAGTGAATGGAATCATGAGGCTCATGATACGTGCAATGTGTTTTATGTGGCTTATGTGCAAAATGATATATTTCATATAAAAGGTCCATATATGTTTTATAAGTGTATCGTCTGACACCACAACAGAACCGTGGCATCGTATATCAGGGACTACAGAGTAATCAGGGAAAGTATATGGGTGGTGAACCGGGTCAAATGCTTTTCAAACAGTTCTAAACCATTCAAAGCAAACAAGGAAGGTGACGTGACAGAGGTCACTGCTGATTCAGGGAATGACACGAGTGTTTTCTGTTCGTTTGGTTGTTTTATGTCATGTAATACTGCATTGAGTAGCACATTGGAATGGCCTCTGAGGTCAGACACTATTTCTTACACACTGCTAATAATACTGGGTTTGTTTTCTCAGCCACAAAGACACTGGATAAAATATGATTTATGGCAGTTATATACTTTACCAAGATGGCTATCACTGCAGTCACCAGGGTTACTACTCATGGAAATGGTCAAAGCCAGCTTCTTTACAACTTTAAACCATTTCCCACCACAAAAGCTCATTTGTTGCGTAACTAGTCCAATATTTGCATGTCCCAGGCATGATTTAGGGTCGTTTGGCATCAGTTCGGTCTGTATAGACGTAATGCAGATGGCCTGTTGAAGATATTTTATTTATGTTTATGTTCTTAGCGGATGCCTCTTTACCAAGATAACTTACTAAACTACCTACAGCATAGGTTTTACGATTTTAGTTTTGCTTCTATCACGTGTGATATGCCACAATAAGTGCTGCCAGGTTGTAGTATAGTATTGTTTCATTTAAATACTCTGTTCTTGATCATATGAATACCAAATCAATCTCAGTTATTTGCATATCTTTGCTGCTGAGGTACTCGATTCTGCCAATGTGTTTTTCTGCTTGTCCTTCTCTGTATTTTTATTTGTTTGTATGATATGCATATGATATATGTTTGTCATCCTTTTCTTGTTTTTCGTTAGCTGTTTCATTTGCTGTTTGTTGTTCACAATAAACGTTGACAATGAGTCAAGTGTGCAGTTGCTGCCTGTTACATATCCAGATTTATGGTTCCTTCCTTTCAGCACATGGCACTTCCTCCTACCATATAACCATAAAAAGTGCTTTCTCAGCCTTAAAATATAGGTTTTCATTGGATGAGCACAAGCATCATTTCCCTTTTAACTGATGTCAATGTATTGAGTAACAGCAGAATTAAGTGTTATTGTTTCTTGTTTTAGATAGAGGGCGCCGTTAAACTGAAAAATTAATATTATTTATGTGTGTGTATATATATATATGTGTGTGTGTATGTATTGTATTCATTTTAAAATAGGATGTTTGATTATGGTAAATACATATGACATATTAATATTATAATCAGTTTATACTATGAGAATATAATGTAATGATCATGTTTTACTTTATGAACAACATGAGCAGCCAGAAAGTGAGAATATTTAAATTATTGAAATTTCTATCCGTTTAGTATTGATGATCAGTCCTAAAAAATAGCACACATTTTTTTTCATCAAAATTATTTTTGTTTAATGTCTAACTGCTATGAATGAATTAAACAATTATTAAGAAATACATTTTGTTATATTACATTTTGAATAACTTATCACGGGGCTGTGTTTTTTTATCAATCAAAAAATTTGGCACTTTTTGTATCAAATTTTGTCAAACTATACATTTTCTTCTAAACTCATTTCACATGATTATTCACTTTTATTTGCATATTTTAATGTGTTCATTGATTTCAGCAAAGCTGTCACTCCATAACTAAACATTCTCCGTATAAGATGTTAGTTGGTCAAACCAAAAAATTTAAATAAATTAAAGATAGAAATATAAAAAACTAATAAAACATAACAAAAGTACATGTCTTACATGTTTTTTAAATTGTAATTCAAGATTTTTGGTTTAATAAATTATATATATATATATAATATTTAAAACAACTATAACAAAATAAATAATTCGGGATTACATTTTGTGTTACATTTTGTTAATTTATTTGTATTTATATTTCACAAAATGTGGTACTGTAGGCCTAGTTTTTCTAAACCTTTTTTAATTATTCCGTTATTGATTTAAAAACTGTTTTTATTAGATATTTGAATGTATTTAATTTATTGCAGATTTTCCTGTTGATATTGGATGTTTCCAGAGTATGAGTGTCAGAGATGTTAATTGGTCGTGACGTGTGGCGCGTGTGACGCGGGAGGTGATAAATGCGACGGCGGTCGCGGGGCTCGGTCCTGCAGGCCGCACATCGACAGAGAGAGCCCTGGAGGAGTCGGATCGATCCTGGATCAACAGCATGGGCAAAGTGCACTTTTATGCCATCTGGTCTTTACGTGAAGCATCTCGACAGTTTATTCGGTGAGCGCTTTCATTTGAGCTAACGTTACTTCACTGTATGACCTGATATTGTTTTACTCAACGTTAGTCAAACATGTAAAAGTTTTTTGTCACACTTTCACAGAAACGAGTGTCTCAGGATAGAAATCTGTTGGCTACGAAAATGTAGCTGAACATTGCCATCATTATTGCCAAGGAAAAACATGCTGATTTGAGGAGAATGTGATTTTATTTATTTGTTTTGTGTATTTATTTTGTTGGTTTTTATTTGAAATACTATTCTAATGTATATCAAAAAGATTATCTAAGAGGGATCATACACTAAATCTGAGGACATTTTCTGTTACAGCAATAATAAAAAATGCAGGAAACAAACATCAAACCACTGATGTGTCCATAGACTGTAACAAATGACTAAGTGAAATTGTAATTATATCAAACATATAATACAGCTTGTCTTAACCTTACAACAGTTCTTAACATGGTTTTTGATTAAACAAGCATTTACACAATCGTATAATATAGTTGTAGATCTAGCCCCATGTTTTTGGTTTTCTCTAATTGACCTCATGTAGAAATGTCAACCGCATGACGTACCAGGTTCAGATGCCGTTACCTTTGCCGAAGCAGCTGATAGTGTTTGGTATTGGGGAATGGTCATCCTTCTCCAGTGATACGGAGATCTCTGTGGAGGTTCTGCTGGGTCCAGAGGTCAAGTCACAGGTCATCGGGGCTCTTTCACCTCACTCCAGGCAAGTGCACTGAATCTTATGATTACAGCTCTGCCCTGAAGTAAATCATTTGGTCTAAATTCATCCAGATCAGTGTTGGGGAAAGTTACTTTTAAAAGTAATACGTTACAATATTGCGTTACTCCCTAAAAAAGTAACTAATTACGTTACTTTTAATGGAAAGTAATGCATTACGTTACTTTCGCATTACTTTTTAAATATGAGCAGGGCTTGATTGTTTGTTTTTAATACAATAAGTTTTATTTATAGCAAATGTAAAGCCTTTCAGACCAGAAAGTGTAATGAATAAACCTCAGGCTGAAGGAAGAGTAAATCACGTCTGTACAGTAGAATGAAAAGAAGGTTCAACACTCTTCAGCAATAAAAAACTAAACAACGAAGCACAATTGTTAGTTTATCTAAAGTAATTTTTGCTTATTAGTATGGTTGAACTGGATCATCAAAGGTCAGCAGCAAACACATTGGTTAATAAAATGAGATTAGATATATTTGTGTTGTTTAACATATTTAATTATTGCAGGTTTGCATCATATTCTGAGTTTGCATTTCACTGTTTTAATTCATTTTTATGAATACTGAATCTGTTTTTGCGAGTGGGATGAATTAATACACATTCACATTTAGTCTAGATTAGAACTACAGTAAGATCATGTTCACACAGCGCACTGTCATCAATAAATGGGAAAAAAAGTAACTCCGATATTTTCTAGTAAATTGAAAAGTAATGCGTTACTTTACTAGTTACTTGAAAAATAGTAATATAATTACGTAACTTGCGTTACTTGTAATGCGTTACCCCCAACACTGTTCCAGATTGACCGTTAATTAAAATTATTAAAGTTGTTTACACTAGCTAAAATAAAATTAATTAAATAATATAAAATTAAAATAGTACTTAAAATGAAAATTGGAAATGCCTTGGCAACTAACTAAAATAATTATGTATTATGTAAGTCCTAAAACTAAAATACAAATGAGTTAAAGCTATATAGAAATGTAAAAAAACAAGTGCTGTCAAAATGATTAATCGCGATTAGTAGCAAGTTTTTGTTTGCAAAATATGTGTGCGTACTAGGGATGCGCGATTTGGGATTTTTTGGATAACGATAATCAGACAATATTTTGCAGAGTGTGTTATTGAGCTGATATCTGACTACCGTGGCAGCTGCAGTTTTTGATATTCTTCTTATTGCAGCTGCAGTTACAAATGCATAATGTTTTTATATTTTAAACATAAAACATTGAATACTGATATTTGAAATTATTTATGAAATTAAAATCGCCAGTAGGTGGCATCAAGTCCCTTTTAACAAGTGAATCATTGCGACTGAACCGAATCATTTAATGGTTGAAATATTCAGGAACTTAAACATCGTCATGTTGCTCAGAGACACAAAGCAGTGCTGTAGCTGTTTGGAATAATGTTTTGTTGGCAAAATGGAGCAAAAACAGGCAATATTGTGTCTAAATCGTAAGTCTCTTAAAATTGACTTATTGTTTATTAAACTGTTGTATAAAATCAATATCAAAATCATGCTTATTTTTGAACAAAAAACAGCACTCTTCGTGTAATTTTAATGATACGAAAGGATATATATATATATATATATGTATATGTGTATACATATGCACACACATACATTCTCTGCCCCATATCTTGAATTTTGTGATCATTCTTGATGTATTTTATTAGACTGAATCATGCAGTGAAAGAACACACTCTAAATGTGCACGTGCTCTAGTCTAGACTTCACACAATGAATGCGTGCACTCTGTTGGGGTGTTTTGATTGGTTTTGCTAAATACTCGATAATGTCAAATTGCACATCGCTAAAACAATTACGATATTATCGCAGACAATATATATCGCACACCCCTAGTGCGTTCTGTGTATATTTATTATGTACAAATTAATTAAATTTAATTAAATGTATTATGTATACATGCATGTGTGTGTGTATATATATATATATATATATATATATATATATATATATATATATATATAAAAATATTTACATGCATATATGTATATTCATATAACTTATTTATTTAATATATAAACATAACATATTTTTCTTAAATATATGCATGCCTGTGTGTGTATTTATATATACATAATAAATATACACAGTACACACATATTATGTAACCAAAAACCTTTATTTTGAATGCGCTTAATCATATGACAACTTTTTTGGCAAAAGCACATAACAAATGATTTAAAATGTGAACCAAAAACTAAATATAAAAATAAAAGCTAATACAAAATATTAAAAGTACTATAGCAGTGCATGAATACAAAAATAACACTGATCCTGATTAATATTTCAAAAAGACACTAACATGATGACTTTAAATACAATATATTGCAATTTGCAGCTGTATCAAATAGCCCTTAAACAGTTCCAGAAAGCCAAGTATATATAGTTGTCTTAATTAACAGATAAATCGCCATCATTTAACTGTCAAAGTCAAACCCATATTTTTCAAAATGAATTCAATAAATTACTCTGATATTCCCTAGATTTCATTTAAGCTCTGTCTGGGAAACTCTTTCTGTGAAGGTGTCTGATCTGGCAAGGAGTTTGGACTCCTGAGCTTCTCACTGAAGCCACACAA
This sequence comes from Gymnocypris eckloni scoliostomus, assembly GCA_027564155.1. Classification (NCBI taxonomy): domain Eukaryota; kingdom Metazoa; phylum Chordata; class Actinopteri; order Cypriniformes; family Cyprinidae; genus Gymnocypris; species Gymnocypris eckloni. The sequence goes on from CM050428.1 coordinate 29,080,710, forward strand.
AGAGGCAGGAGAGGAGTTTACGCCAAAGTCATGCTCAACATCCGTGGACAGGTATTTAAACATAACATTATGTCCTCAGTCATCTCTCACTAGTAGTGCTGATTGCAAATATCTTGCATATGTGTACAGTATGTCTTGTTTTCAATAATTATAAATTTCTTATCCATCACAAACTTAGTTCAACCGTATATTCTTTGTAGGTGAGATCCAGCTTTATCAGCAGCACTCCACGATTAACAAGGAAACGTCTAGCGCTGAACCACTCCTCCAATCCGTCCAGTACCCTTCTCAGCAGCGGAGAGAGTCATGATGTGAGTCACGCTTTGCTAAGGACTTCAGGGAAATGATCTGTTCTTTGTTCTTCAGTGGCCACAGGGTCATTTCTAACTTAAAAGGAAAGTTCACCCAAAAATGTAAATTCTGTCATTATTTACTCGCCCTCAAATTGTTGCCAGACCTTTATGAATTTCTTTCTTCTGCTGAACACTAAAGAAGACATTTAGAAGAAATTTGGTAACCAAACAGTTGATGAACTCCATTGACTTTCTTATTGAGTATAGAAAAAGATAAATGCCATCGAATACAAAGGGTTTTTGGGTGAATGTTCCCTTTAACTAGTCATCGTTTTTTCAGAATTCTAGACATAAGGTTTATGAGATGCCTTAAGACATGGCTTGTGATGATGTGAATACACAAAAGAGTGACTTCTCCTTATGTCTTCATGAAGATCACCCAGAGATCTTCTCTCGAGGGAAGCATCAGCTGTGCGGAGCTGGGCAAAAGTAAAATGGAGAAACGAGAAAACGCTCTACTTCAGGGAGTGTGGCCGATGGTAAGGACTCGTCCACAAACTAGTTCTTCAGCAAATGGATTGAACTCCAGGAATTGAGAAGGTTTCAAATTTTAAAAGGCACTGTCTTTGTTTTGTGGTTTTTGAAGGACAAAACTCCAAGACGCTCCATTATAGGAATGAAAGGATGTGTTTGGAATTCTGAAGATCCAGAAAGCCCTCAGGATCCAAACCGAGTTTCAAGCACAAAGAAGCACAAACTGTGTAAAACGTCTGCAGTAGATTTAGAGGACGAGATCGCCGTCAAACGTGTGAAGAGCTGCATGGCTGGTAAAGGCTCATTCAGCTACTCATTATAAAGGTTTATTTATTTATTTGTGATATTTTAATGTAATTGATATTTATATAATTAAATAGTTTTATGTTTTTATATTATATTTATATAATAATTAATATTAGAAAACCAGTGGACATTTGAAAAAGTGATATTTATTCTTTGTTTAGCTGTCTGTTTGCTGGTGTTTGCCAAGGCAAGCATCATTATTACTATTGCTTTTAAAAAGTTTTAGATTTTTTCTTCAGAATTGTGTATGTATGTATTAGGGGTGTAACGGTTCACAAAATTCACGTTCGGTTTGATACGACAAAGTGGTGTCACGGTTCAGTACGTTTTCGATACGGGGGGCAGGGCAATTGGTTATGCTGCAATGTTGGAAATATTTCTGTTTTAAATCATGAAGGCGAGCCAATGGATATCACACAAGCACACGTTCAAACTTTGCGCAAGATTTATGCCAATGAACGTCGTAATCAGTCGTTTCACTATAAGCAGAAAGTGAAAGTATAAATGCAATGATGGAGCTTTCAGCATCTGACGCCGCTTATTCTCTTCGAGACAATGAGAGACTAATATACTTACACATGCTGATAACGGTTTAGCCTATAGCTGTTTCATTTATTTCCTTTATATTTATTGTGTGGTACATACTGAAAAAAAATGAGAAGAAACATATTTAGTGTTAAACAGGTTGTTTTTGAAAGTCTGTGCTAGAAATAAAAGCTTTTTATTTAATAGATTTGTATTGATGACTGCAGTGTTAATATTTTTAATTATAGGACTATAATTCATTGTAGGTAGCCTATAGCCTAATAGACCTTTTAAAAAAACATTTTAATTGAGGAGTAAATAGCCTAATCTTATTCTCGCAACGCGTGAGTTATGCGTTAATTATTGCGGGGCAAATTGTCATTTTAATTTAATAATAAAAGTAACTTAATAATAATAGGCCTAGTAAAAATAAGAATGTAACAGGCCTACATTAATTGGAAATGGCAAATCCTCTTAAGATTGCCAATAATTTATGTTTTTGACTATATCGTTGATACAAGATCATCGTCTTTCGACGCACCCCAGCTAGGGGAGGTTATCACGGAGCAGACAGCACGTTGCCTGTTACGTCGTTTGGGCTGCGTTGTTGAGTGCAATGGCATTGACATTTCACACACTAAGCTTTTATTTTCCAGACATAGGATTAGTCCAACGAATATTTCGGTTTGTAATGCGTACCAAACCGAAAGCCTCATACCGAACGGTTCAATACAAATACGCGTATCGTTACAACCCTAGTATGTATGCATATGTATATTCATTTTTAAATTGTATTTATTATTCTCAGACTGTCCATCAAAGCGCTGGAGCCACGCCATGTGTTTGAGTGATCCTGAAACAGCCATTCTGATTGGTGGGGAGTCTGATGACCAGGCCAGTTGTAAAGATTCTATTTGGAAACTGGAGATCGGTGCATATCATTTATAAATTCAATGTGAAAAGTTAAAGGGGTCATATGATGCTTTTTTCAAAGATCATTCATTTTTGTATTTAGTGTAACATATGTTTGCATGCTTTAATGTTCAAAAATCATATTATTTTTCAAATACTGTACATTGTAGTTCCTCTATGCTCCGCTCTCTCTTAAACACTTTTTCTACAAAGTCCCTCTTTTCAACAAGTGCAGTCTGCTCTGATTTGCAACTGGCACAGTGCATTGTGATTGGCCGAACACCACAAGCTGCGTCTGAAATGTAACGCCCCTTTCCATAATCGTGATTTCTTTCAAAGTAAATATAAAGACAGTCAATAATGTCCTTAGTTTTAGCATCAGTTCAAGCCCAAAAGAGGAACAGTCGTGTTACAGACACAGTGATGATGCTCGTATGTGTTTGCACACAAGCCACTATTAAGATAGGATGAGATGCTGTGATGTTTCTCTCTCTCTCGCTCTCTCTCTCGCTCTCATAAACTGCGATTAAGATAGCGGATGTTGCGTGCACACACACGACCAAGATGCGCCAAACTCTGCATTTGAACAGTAAATAGCAAATACTTAAACTAATAACAAAACATATAGTCGCTGATTCAGAAGCGCCATATTGTCATAGCTAAGTCAGGATTACCTAGGTTCACAAAAAGGTCGTCCATAACCTGTTGCTCTTCTGTTGTAAGTAAAATGAATGATTCCTAAATGCATCTATTTTCAGAAGGCCAAATAAAGTGCTTTTGCTTTCGCCTCGAAACACAGCTTCTCCCTGACACGGCTGCATCAACACTACTGCGGTTAATGAAACCACGCCTTACGCAAATATTTCCACATCGTTATGTAGACATGTGGGGCGTGTTTGAATGAGCTGTTTTAGGGGGGCGTGGCAGAGTCTTAACTTTAATAAAGAATATCTCTTTGGTTTTGAGACTTTAGTCTTTGCAACTTCAGAGATCTTATCTATACACCATCAGCTTGTAACACTCCAAAGAGAAATTAAAACCTGAAATCGTATCATATGACCCCTTTAAAAGATTGTTATTTGCTTTTTTTCAGATTTAGGCAGCTAGTATTTGTAAATGTTGCATGAATGCAGTACTATAACTACACAAGCAAGTATACATTATATAATTATAATTGGATACATTTATTTATTATTATTATATATAATTTTTTACTAATTCATTTGAAAATAAGATGGGGCTTTTCCTTTTGTTTTCCTTTTCTTTTTTACAATTTTGCTATTAATAATGACATACACCTTTTAACATGTAACATGTATAACTATAATAATTCTCAGATAATGATTTCTGGTTCCCCATGGACGTCTCCTCGCCGGAGGTCAGTCCACCAAGCTCAAAAGGTCACTCCGCAACCTTTGATCCGGAGTCTAAAGCCGTCTATGTGTACGGTGGTCTGAGAGACGCCCAGCGATACAGTGATATTTATATACTGGACACTATAACATGGAAGTGGAAGCTTGTTTCTGTGAGTATTAGATTATTTGTTATTTAATATATTTAATATATAATATAAATACAAATGTGTTTATGGTTCAGTATATAAATAAACTATGCTGTCAGTTTTTCCACAGTTATATCAATAACTAATTCTGCAACTATGACAATGGTCTAATTAGATGTAACACTTATTGTTGCATATATGCATGGCATTTTGGGTTGACCTAGGCAAAGGGAAATATACCATCATTGGCGTACCACAGTGCCACAGTCTATAAGAAGGAGCTGTATGTATTTGGAGGGGTGCAGCCCAGCCGATGTCCTGAAGGCAAGGTTTGCAGTAACGCGCTCTACATTTTCAACCCTGAACATGGTCTGTGGTATCAACCGATTGTGGAGGGTGACCGTCCTCTGCCCAGGTTTGGGTAAGGAATTTGACTTCGTCTCTTCATCCAGTTTCATAATCACCATCCACAGTATATGCAACTAAAATCAAGAGGGTGTCTTCATTTACTCATTCTCATGTCATTCAAAACCCCTTTTATATTCTTTCTCTACAGTCTTCCACTACATCATAAAATAAGCTTTGTTTTTTTGCCTGAGGTTTTTGTCCGTCTTTTGTAACTATATAATTTGTCCTTACTGGTCATTTGATTGTAGGCACTCGATCACACTGTTGTCGAATAAGATGATCATTTTTGGTGGGAGAAAAACTGCCACCTACCTCGATGATCTTCACATCCTGGATCTTGGTAATGGAACTGAGCATCTGAAGTATTCCCTGTCGGCTTTGTTGTTCATGTAATCTCAGTCTTGTATACCAAGTCTTTTGTTTCTTGTGAAAAAGGCTTCATGGAATACACTGCTGTAAAGTATGAGAACTTGCCACCATTGGCCCGTGGGTAAGACTTCAAAATGTGAATTGTACAACTTATTTGTAAAGAACTTTATAGAATAAGCTGATAATGCAGAATTTGTAAACAGTTCAATAAGGAAATTTACATGCATGTATTTTGAAGAGATGACTTGTTTTGTGATTCTGGTGTGCAGGTTTCACGCTGCTCTACCCGTGTCTGACAACAGGGTGCTGATCAGCGGAGGCTGCAGTGCTGTAGGACCCCTACAGGACCTCCATCTCTTTAACATAGGTCTGTCATTTACTAAACTAAGTACCATGCAGCTAAATATAATGTAGCTATTTACAGTTTTTAAAGCTTGAAGACCTATGAAATGGTTTGACAGTCATACTTTTGACACACTGATGGGCTTTTTAAAGAAGAAAATAGCATACAGCTTTTTTCACTTGTTAAGGTCTCTACACATTAAAAGTCTGACATTTTTGAAAGTTGAACAATAAATACGACCTCACGTTGTGACGGTCACGTTACACACTGCCTCAGAAACTTTCGTCCGTCACAAAAAATTCAGATCAGGTTCGATTTTCTGCATTTTCGCATCCGTAGCATTCATTTGAATAGGAAAGGATGAAGAATCCGAAAAAAAAAATGGAAAAACGCATGCAAAAATTTCAGACAGTGGCATTTATTGCTAGTCAGTAGCAGGAGGATATGAAACATTAACTAATTTTAGAATAAGATGATAATTCTTGAAAATTTGATGTAATAAAAATGTATGGTCCATTTTTGACCAAAATAGAAAGATTGTTAATTTTTAAGCAGTGTCTGATTCCAAGGCCCAACATTGTCTGCAACATATTTGAAACCCCTAGCCAAAGATTTGTTTAAAGCTTTTTTTTATTCTAATCTATTTAAATGTAAAATAATTACAATTAAAGCTGCAAGGGCGCTTGCACCTGGGCTCACCACCACCCGGTGGTTTTAGGAAGACAGCGAATGGTGGGCAATATGCATTTAAAGCAGTAAACATAGAAGGAATATGTCAAAATCAATTATATGTCCTAAACTTCTTGCTACCAGGTGGTGGCACTATGACTATAACTGGATATTGGGATGTAGATGTCTTCAGACCAGCACTTGTATCAAACATGAAGTTTGGTGCAGATTGAACATGGGATTGGTTGGTGCAAAGCACGACGTGTCCTGTTGCCAACAGGTGGTACTATGATTATCTTCAAGCCCTGACGCTTACCAAACGTGTGAAGTTTGGGGCAGATCAGACACTGTATGTTTAAGTTAGTGTAAAACAAGTCATTTCCTGTTGCCAGCAGGTGGCGCTATGATTATAACAGAATAATGGTCTTTAGATGTTTGCCGGTCAGGACTCTTATCAAACGTGAGGTTTGGTGCAAATTGGACATTGTATGCCTGAACAACTTCCTTTTTCATGGCAAAACATCGAAGTTTGTCAGGCCACCATAGAGAAGGCCTTCAACAAAAACTCAAGATCTGCGCAATTTAATGTCACAAAAGGCTTTAGATTACACTGACCAAATATGGTGTTGATCTCTTCAAATCTCTAGGAGGAGTTAATTTAAACCTAATTTAAACGCCTGAAAAGCACAAAAACGGCACAAAACTTGCTGGGAAAATAACAGACTTCCTGTTGGGGTTTAGATTTTATACCGAGGGACTTGTTTGGAGGTATTGGTGTGCTACACGTGTCTACCGAATTTCGTACATGTATGTGAAACATAGCTCAAGATAAAGTTCATAAAGACAAACTTTGAAGTTTTGAGAAAGCCAGACCAGAAAGTCGATTGATCATTCTTCCATGTCTCCTTTCTTTTTAAACAATTAATTTACATGACTCTAACAGCTGTCAATGATTTAGTGCAGGGGTACTCAAATCTGGCTCGCAAGATCCACTTTCCTGCAGAGTTTAGCTCTAATCCTAATCAAGCACAGCTGCGCATGCTAATCAATGTCTTCAGGATCATTAGAAAATCACAGGTAAGGTGAGTTTGATCGGGGTTGGAGCTAAAGTCTGCAGGAAAATGGATCTTGCGTGCCAGATTGGAGTATCACTGGTTTAGTGGTTAGGGATTAAGGATGTTATTTGTTGTTTTGGTTCCCGCTGACTTTAATTATAAGGACAAAAACGGTGTCAACAGTGTTCCAACAAAGAAAGGAATCATACACGTATGAAACATTACAAGGGTAAATAAATGACAACGAGAGTGCATTTTATGGTGAAGTGTCCATTTAAGCATGTTTGTCAGTTTTATTTTAAGTACACCAGCATATAGATGGCCTCAAAACCAAGACTTGAAGTCACAAATAATTGATTTCAAGGTTCTTTAAAAGATTACAGTTTACAGATATTAGTCTGAATGGCTTGAAAGTTTAAAACGATGCATGTTTGCAGATACCAGCTCCTGGTCCTCAGTGGCGTCTCCATTGCTTTGCTCTAAGCCTCGCGCAGGCCACAGTCTGATAAGCCTGGGCTCTACAAAGCCTTTATCTTCAAACCCGAGGGATCGCCGTCATAGCAAGAGCCTCTCTCTCCAGTGCGCCGTCCTAGTATTTGGAGGGTCCGATTGTTCAGGAACGTTTTATAATGACACTGTTAAATGCACGGTGGAACTCCCTGTTTAGGTTCAGGGACTACAATTTATACATTTTTTCTTAGAAATGACTGTAGGGTACTTACAGAAACGTCATAGAAAAAAATTGGAACTTGAAGCACTTTTATCGTTGTTTTTTTTTTAAGTTGCATTTTGCAGTTTTAGCATGAACAGCTGTTTTACAGCTACCGTTTTATATTGATTTCCTTAAAAGCAAGCAAAGCCTTCACACTCTCATGTGTAGTTGTACATTCAGAGACTATGTATTTTTGTGCAATAATAGTTTTCTCTTATTTTGCACATTTAACTCATTTTCATGTATGTATTTTTGTCCAATTTGTATGTTTCATATTGCACTCAAATTTTCCTTTAAGTCACTGGCATGTACAGCTCAACTCTTGTTCATAGATGACTGAAATAGTCTTTTCAACAAAGCAATAAATGCAGTACTTTGCTAAAAAGAAACCGAGTTGTCTTATTAATGAAGAGGCTTGCATAACTGTTTATCAAAGTGTTTTATTGATTTCATTATTCAGATTATGCCCGCAAATCATCAGGAGTATCAGGCTGACATGAAGGATGAGTGACTTTGAAAGCGTCAATCTCAATTAAGGTCTGGTTTAATCTTTTGATAGCAGGGAACTGGGACATATCCACCTTGAACCTTTGGTAAAGGACAGAAGAAAGGCAATTACAGCATTTTGCATTGCATAAACAATGTCAACTTTAAAGAGACACGTACCTTTCAGCATTGTAGACTTGAGGCACAAGACAAATATCTGCCATGGATATCTAGAAGTGTATTAATGTTAATATTTGAAAGCATTTTAAACCCGAGTTTAGATTTTGCAAACACTACTGTTCAAAACCTTAGGATTAGTAAGTTTTTTCCTCAAAAATGACAGTAAAGACATTTAAATGTTCCAAAATATTTCAGTTAAAAAGAAAAAGCTGTTCTTTTTAATCAAACTTATTTCCTATTCATCAAAGAATCCTGAAAAAAGTCATGGTTTCCACAAAAATATTAAGTAGCACAACTGGTTTCAACAAGAAATGTTTCTTGGAAGGCGAATCAGCACATTACAATGATTTCTGAAGGATCATGTGACTGAAGATGCAGAAAATTCAGCTTTGACGTCACAAAAATAACTACATTTTCATATATATTCAAATGAAAACTGATTTCTACTCTATATGCAGTGACCATGAAAGACTTCTTTCAAAAGCATTAAACAAACCAAAGTTTTGAACAGAAGTGTATATCATATAGTGCTATTTATGTTTATATTTGATGAAGTAAAACAGCCATTACCTCATCGCCAACACAGTATTTTCCTGCCGTCTGCTTCAGGATAGGCTCTAGGGCTTCAAAAAACATTCAATAAATTTAAATTCCTCATTCAAACCAATCAGCTGTTAAAGGATACTCCACCACAAAATGAAAATGTTGTCATTATTCACTTACCCGCATGTCGTCCCAACTCCATAAAAGCTTTGTTCGTCTTCGGAACACAATTAAGGAACTTTTAGATAAAAACCAGGAGGCTTGTTACTGTTTTTTTTTTTATCTGGAACGACATGTGGGTAAGTGAATAATGAAATGTTTTAAATTTTAGGGTGGAGTAACCGTTTAAATATTTGTTACAATACATTTTGAGCCTCTCTGTGATGGTACCACGAGGCGTCGCTCACTGGCAGATCTCAGACTTCTGGAGGGGATGTAAATTCGTAATAGTGAGTGGAAGTAGGTGGGTGTTGAGCCTGTGGTTGTTCTGTGGTTGTCCTCCATTGCTCCTTGGGCAAGGTGTTAGTTTCGTCTGGAGCTATTAGCACTCTGTTAGGCTTATTGGGCTGGGCTAATCAGAAGCCGTTCACAGCGACTGTTAAAGTATTTAAACTGCTTGGTTGTTGCTTTGAGTTGGGAGAAGCCGATTAGTCACCAGAAGAAACGGACGTCAGCTTGCTGACGCGGAAGCGTTCAGCATCCTCGTGTGAAGACAGACGAGAGTAAAGACAAACAACTTTTTCCTGCGCGACTTTACCCGAGCAACGACACCGGCAACGTATTTAAGTGTTTTTTTCTTTTTTTGTTTTTTTTCCTCACACACTCTCCTTTGCTATCCTCTATACTTCCACCTCTATCATGTGTTTCAAACCCATTCCGGTTGTCTCTCGACCACGCTCTAACATCACATGCAGACGGCAACGTAATCCTAGTAACCTGCACCCCATCTCTACATCTTCTACTACACCTCTTTCTTTCTCTATGGCTCTCTGGAATTGTCAGTCAGCTGTCAACAAAGCAGACTTAATTTCCGCTTTTTCTTTACAATCCACTCTCAGCATCTTGGGCTTGACTGAGACCTGGATTCGTCCAGAAGACTCAGCAACCCCAGCTGCCCTCTCTAACAATTTCTCTTTCTCTCACACCCCACGTCCAGGTTGGCGGGTGGGGGGCACTGGTCTGCTCATTTCAAATAATTGGAAATACTTAACCCACTCGCCCTATGCAATTACAACTCATTTGAATCTCATGCGATTACTGTAATGGCTCCTATAAAACTCCAGATTGTGGTAATCTACCGTCCCCCTGGCCAAATTCTAGCCCCCTTCCTAGAGGAGCTAGATGGGTTGCTGTCCACTTTCATGGAGGATGGAACTCCACTTTTAGTTTTTGGCGATTTCAACATTCATCTAGAAAAGCCTTATGCTACAGACTTTCATTCGCTTCTAGCTTCATTTGATCTCAAACGCCTTACCACTACTAGCACTCACAAATCAGGCAACCAACTTGATTTAATTTACACACGCGATTGTACTGCAGATAACATTCTGGTACAACCACTACATATCTCTGACCATTTCTTCATTAAATTCACATTACACTTTGCTACCCGGGTGCCACCAACCCCCTTACCGGTTACTTTTAGATGAAACCTACGCTCCCTTTCTCCCTTACATCTTTCCTCTGTAGTATCCTCTTCTCTTCACTCACCTATCTATTTCTCATCTCTGGATGTGAATGCTGCTACTGATACTTTATGCTCTACTTTAACCACTTGTCTAGATGACATTTGTCCTCTCTCCTCCAGGCCAGCACAAACTGCCCCTTCTAACCCCTGGTTATCTGATGTTCTTCGTGAACATCGGACCAGACTCCGAGCGGCAGAGAGAAAATGGCGAAAATCAAACGAGCCGTCGGACCGGAGTATGTATCAATCATTTCTTTCATCTCTCCGCTGAAGTCCACACTGCCAAATCGTCACATTTCCATAAGATCAACAATGCTCCAGATATGCGTAATCTCTTTAGAACATTTAATTCTCTCCTCTGTCCCCCTTCACCACCTCCCACCACGTCTATAACAGCTGATGACTTTGCAACTTTTTTTACAAACAAAACTAAAACAATCAGTAGTCAGTTTTCATCTCCACTCACACAGGACTCCCAACCAACTAGATCCACTGCTCAAACTCCCATCTTCCTCCTTCTGTCCCCTCACTGAGGCGGAAGTATCCAAACTTCTCCTCTCCAGCCATCCTACAACATGTCCTCTAGACCCTATCCCCTCACACCTTCTCCAAGCAATCTCTCCCGCACTCTTACCAGCACTCACACACATTATCAACACATCTCTCCTCACAGGCATCTTCCCCACTGCATTCAAGCAGGCTCGGGTAACCCCACTGCTCAAAAAACCTACATTAAACACTTCTCTTTTAGAAAACTACAGACCTGTTTCTCTCCTTCCATTCATTGCCAAAACACTCGAACGAGTTGTCTTCAACCAGGTCTCATTGTTTCTTTCACAGAACAACAAACTGGACACTAAACAGTCAGGTTTCAGGAGTGGCCATTCAACTGAGACTGCGCTACTATCGGTCACTGAAGCCCTGCGAATTGCAAAAGCTGATTCCAAATCATCAGTCCTCATTCTGTTGGATCTGTCTGCCGCTTTTGACACTGTCAAGCATCAGATCCTCCTGTCCACCCTCTCATTACTGGATATCACTGGGATTCCACTTCGCTGGTATGAATCCTATCTCACTGGTCGGTCTTTGAGGGTGGCCTGGGGCGGGGAGGTATCCAAAGCACATCAATTGGTCACTGGGGTTCCCCAGGGCTCGGTTCTTGGACCCCTCCTCTTCTCCACATACACTACATCACTGGCTCCCATCATACAGGCACATGGCTTCTCCTACCATTTCTATGCTGATGACACACAGCTCTATCTCTCATTTCGACCAGATGATCCAACGGTAGCTGCACGGATCTCAGGCTGCCTGGCAGGCATCTCGGCATGGATGAAAGAACACCATCTACAGCTCAACCTGGCAAAGACTGAGCTTCTTGTCTTCCCTGCCACTCCAACTCTACACCATGACTTTACGATTCAGTTAGGTTCATCAACAATTACCCCATCAGCTTCGGTCAGAAATCTTGGTGTAATCTTCAATGACCAGCTGACCTTCAAAGAGCACATTGCAAAGACTGCTCGATCTTGCAGGTTTGCACTACACAACATCAGAAAGATCAGGCCCTTTCTGACAGAGCATGCTGCACAACTTCTTGTCCAGGCCCTTGTCATTTCTAGACTGGACTACTGCAATGCTCTTCTAGCTGGACTTCCATCAAACACAGTCAAACCTCTACAAATGATTCAGAATGCAACGGCACGACTGGTCTTCAACGAGCCCAAAAGAGCCCATGTTACACCTCTCTTTGTCTCCTTGCACTGGCTACCAGTTGCAGCTCGCATCCAGTTCAAGACACTGATGCTTGCATATAGAACAACCACAGGCTCAGCGGTCTCCTAATTCCACTCACTATTACGAATTTACACCCCCTCCAGAAGTCTGAGATCTGCCAGTGAGCGACGCCTCGTGGTACCATCACAGAGAGGCTCAAAATCACTCCAGAACATTCTCTTTCACCGTTCCTGGCCGGTGGAATGATCTTCCCACCCCATCCGAATGCTGGATCCCTGTCAATTTTCAAGCAACAACTGAAAACTCATCTCTTTCAAATCTACTTGACTACTTAAACATTTTTTTTTTTTTTTCACTTTTTCAAAATCTTCATCTATATCTTTCTCTCCTTCCCTTGCTAGCTTGTACTTATTTGAACAATGCCTGAGACTTGGTGTTATTGGCACTTCCTCTGTATGTTTGCCTCTTCAAGATTAATCGCTTTATGTACTCCCAATTGTAAGTAGCTTTGGATAAAAGCGTCTGCTAAATGACAATGTAAATTCAGGAAAACGTGTTGAGAGAGTACTTGGATCAAAGATAAAAAACAAATAAATTAGTTCTGTCAAACGATTAATCGCGATTTAAATCGCATCCAAAATATAAGTTTTTGTTTCCATAATATATGTGTGTGTACTGTGGATATGTATTATGTGTATATATAAATATACACTCATGCATGTATATATTTAAGAAAATTTAATATATTTATATATGATATAAATTATACAAATATAAATATATACATGTAAATGGGTCAAGGACGAAAAAGGGTTTAAACATAAAACTAGGGATGCACGGTTGACCGGCCAAAGATCGAACCGGCCGGTTTTGCTTATAATGCTGTGATCGGCAACCGGCCGGTTTTTGTCTTTTTCGGCCCGATTTTTCCGAAAGTGTCACGAACATGTCATTTGTGTGGAAGGCATTCGGCAGGAGCACAACAAACACAGAAAAACAGATACAATGAAGCGAACAGCCGTTGGTGTAACATTACTGGCACACAAATAAGAGCCGCTCCTTTGCTGCTCTAGCTGAAGTTGCTAGTGATGGGTCGGTCTTGAACGATTCATTCATTTTGAACGAATCTTTAATGAGACTCGAGAAGAAGAGTCGTTCGGGAGTGATTCGTTCAGTCGTGCATGCGCACCATCCTAAAGGTTCTGTACTGGAATTAGTTCACCTGTTTCGAGTCTTCGTTTTTCGAGTCGTTCGTTCATCACGTGACTAATGCAGTATGAGCCGGAAAGATAATTGATTAGTTCACTTTTTGAGTCTTGGGTTTTTCAGTCGTTCGTTCATCTTGAGCGAGACTCAAAGTTCAGTCGGTAAAATGATCCGAACTTCCCATCACTAGAATTTGCGCGGCGTATCTGTCCACGCCCTGCACAAGAATAGACCGTGAACAGTTGTTCAGCGCAGCTTCTCACGTGTTGGATGAGAAAAGAAACAGACCAACTTGCGACAAAGCTGAAATGCTACTTTTGTAAAGAATAAAACGTTCAAGCGTATAAACGCGTCAGTTCTGTACAAGATTATTATTTTATTTTACCTTAAAATTACATTGACTTAATTCGATTTAACAAGCACGAGCTGTAGCATCTTTGTTTTTGCTCGTTGCACTAAACATTATTTGATTTAACATTTTGGAATAATTTATTTATATAGCCTACTTTGGTTTTATTTAGTTTCACTGGTAAATACCTTTTTCTTTTACACCAATTTTAAAAATGACAACAAATGTTGATTAAGTAACATCTTTGTTTGGACTGTTGAATGTGTGTTGGTTGTGTTGTTTAGAGTGCATTTCACATGGTTACTGTTAATGTTTTCATTTAAGGCCAGTTTTATGTAGTTTCAACCCAATTTAAAACCATCTTGGTCCATCTTCAACTGGGGTGGCAAATGAGAGGCAGAACTTGTAAAGATGCTTGTTTGTTTTTCTAATAAAATATATTGATAGGCATTTAAAATTAGTTTAATATGCTATATCCATTAAAATAAATGGATTATAATGCAAGTTACTAAAGGCTCTGTGTTACCAGAAAATACATTAACACCAGAGACAGTAACACCACATACAAATCAGCTTAGACTTTCCTAAAATGGAGGCTACCATCATGATGATTTCAAGATCAGGGACATTTTGGAAATATCAACAAGAAGTGTGTATTTATATATTTTTTATCAAAATATGCCAGATCTGCAAGTTATCAACATAACACCACATACACTAATGACAACATATGAAATTGTCAGAGATTTAGCTAACTTCAAAATTTATAAGAAAGAATGTACTCCCCATGCACCCCTCAGATCAACCAGCACCTGCAGTGACCGTTACACACAGGAAGTAGTCCAAATAGAATTCTCCCTTTTCTTAAAGGGGTGACATCCATTGTTGAAACACCACAGACATGAATTTGGGGGCAACTTTTTCTTAAATATATATATTTTTTAAACAATTAAATATTATACATGTTAAATAAAATCTATATTCACTATATAACCACTTTATTTGTGTTAGAATCTTTCATTATTTCTTGTTGGTTGCTTAAAGGGAAAAAAATCGGTATCGGAATCGGAATCGGCCAGTTTGCTCGAAAAAAATCGGTATCGGAATCGGCCACGAAAAATCATGATCGGTGCATCACTAATAAAAACAAGTATAATACTACTTTAAATTGTTGTTTTTCCACAAATGTAAAAGGTTTCAGTTTAATTTTATTGCAATTACGTTTTTGTTTTTCTGTGCAAAAAAAATTATATACATTTTCCCCCTGATTTACAGAAAATACCCACTAAAATGTAATTCATTGTAACAATCTTGTCCGACATATTTACAAAAAAAATCTATTTATGACTTATTAAAAGACTAATTACTTTCATCCCAAATATTAATTATTTGTATTTTAAATTGCCACTATTCTAGGTTTCGCCCATTTGTCAATAACTTTTTATTCATTTAAAACACAATCAAATTGAATATGCTCCCTTATTCTTTAATATATTTTAATATCTACAAGTCTGAATAAACATGTTGAATTTTTTACATAAATATTATTACACTGAATGACAATGTAACATTATTTCAATCAAATGTTGACATTTTATTCTCCAAAAACTTTTGAAACCTTAAAAGTAGACACTTTACTTACATTTAATGTGCTTTCTATGACAAAATCACTTTTGTACATTTCTTTTAATCGGACATCTTAACGTCTTTGACCAAAATACATGTACATATTTTCAAAATAATGCTGTGTGTGTATTTATATATACATAAATATACACCATACATGCAGATACAGTTGAAGTCAAAAGTTACATACAGCTTGCAGAATCTGCAAAATGTTGATTATTTTACCAAGTAAGAGGGATCATACAAAATGCATGCTATTGTTTATTTAGTACTGACCTGAATAAGATATTTCACATAAAAATATCAGGTCTTCAGAAAAATCCTTCAGGTCCCACAAATTCTTTAGTTTTTCAGCATTTTTGTGTATTTGAACCCTTTCCAAAAATGACTATATGATTTTGAGATTCATCTTTTCACACCGAGGACAACTGATGGACTCATTTGCAACTATTACAGAAGATTCAAACGCTCACTGATGCTCCAGAAGGAAAAACCATGCATTAAGAGCCAGGGCGTGAAAACTTAAATGAAAAACTTAATGAGGAAAAACTCACCCTCGAATCCTCGGTTGATGAAATGTTGAGCCCATTGTACCTTCTCTGCTCCAATTTTCTGAAGCACATATAGATTCTGAAATACAGCGTCATTGGAAATAATGGGGTCTTAGTTTAAGGAATATTAATCAAACATTACATTAAAGCACTGATGTGAAATTCTTGCTTGTAGAGGATAAGTGTTAATAACTGTTCCATGTGACTTGTGCCTTACAGATGATCTAATAATTATGGAAAAATTGTAGAGAATTTGGGGTGGGCTCTTTTTACTTGTACCCATCTAAATCATTCAGACAACCTTCTAGCAGTTGAAACTTTTACTTTGTGCACCTTTAAACACAATGTCATGTCTAACCTGGAGAGGCTGGATGCCAGCCGCGATGATGTCACAGATGATGCGGACCTGAACCCGCTGCTTTGGGTCTGCAGGCAGGAGGCGGGGCTCTGGACGAGTTTCCTCAATGTACTGGATGATGGCCAACTGAGTTAAATAACAAAACAATGTAAACATAACTGAAATTCAATGTGCCACAAAGCAGGAGAATGCATGTTCTTACCGACTGAGACAAGGTGATGCCATCAATGGTGACTCCAGGCACTTGCTGCATTGGGTTTATTGCCTTGAATTGATCTGTTAGCTTGTGAAAAAGAGAATTGAGTTAACATGGAAAGATATAGATATGACTAGATGAATAGCAGAAATCTAGTGCAGAGATGTGATGTCATTGTCAGTACATATACCTGTTGCCCACCATCCTTGATGAGATTTACTGGTTTTTGCTCATAGTCAATGCCTTTCAATGCAAACGCTGTAAATATTAAAACACATTTAAATTACATTAGATACAAATATTTAATATAGGCTCGAGATGCTAGTAAATAGAATGATCTGATGTATTCAAGACTCACCTATCCGGACTCTCCACGAGCAAGAACTTCTAAAATATCCATAAAGAACAGGCTAGAACATGACAATATAACAGTTAAATCATGCATTGCAAATAATACATTCATTTAAGACAAGAAACATATTTAACCTTCGCTTGTGTCGCCATGGCGTGCAAATCAGTCCAGTTACTACTGAAACTATACATGAAAAACCCACTGCTTTGTCAACCAATGAGATGTACTACTAAAAACCCTCCTCCTGTCTGAGATGCTCGTGACTAAGCAACTTCAGTGGACTTCGGAAGACATCTGGAAATGATTTCGTTTGTGTTTTTCTTTAGATGTCTGCCATGTTCAAGCATGCATACGGGATTTATGCATTTACCTTGATTAAACGTGCAGCTGATGAACTCATATTAGATTGTTGGTCCTCAAGAAGAATGGACTCTGTTTGAAATGGATTTGTTAACTGCATACACAGTAGTGAAGATCGGTTTACTAAAGATTCTTTTTTTAATGAACCGATTCTTTTGAAGATTCAGTCGAACTGATTCGCGAGTCATTTAAGAGGTTTGTTTAGGAATAAAAATAGCTGTTAACAATATTGTGAATTATATTATGTTTAAAAATAACATTATTATTTATTAGGTTATAAGTAATTATCTTCTTTGTGTTGTTAGCCAAAACTCTGTTAATAAAAAATATATATATAATGAACCATTTGAACGAATCGATTCTCTAAAATGATTCTGAATTCAAAAACTAGTTCAAAGCAATGCAGTTAACGTTAAGTTACATGAGTTTGCATCAGAACTGGAAAGATTTCACCGAATTATATGAAGTAAATTAAATGCATCAAAAATGAAGGTTAATAATAGCGTGCTTTTTTGTCGTATAACATAAATTTGTCACATGCCTTCTGTCTGTGTAATTAATAATTGACAGATTTAATATCCTCTCACTTCCTACGCAACAGCTCTGGCCTATGATGTGTGCCTGTGTCATCAAAGAAACGCCTTTCAACAAACGCGCACTACTATTGGTCCATCATCTGCGAGGCCTAACCAGTATATTTCCTGAATTTGGGGGGAGTATTTGGCTTTAGGACACGATTGGCTGTTTGAACACGATATCCCGCCCACTCTTAAAGACACAGTAAGAAAAGCGGTTCGTCTGCAGGGCGCAGGTCTCGGCGCACGTCCTCTGGTGGGCATTGAATGCATATTTGGGGAGCGAAAACAGCATTAATCTATGAATTCCATCATGGCAGCGACATTAATTCGTTCCCTGGTAAAGAAGAGGGTAAGAAACACGAAAGCATCGCATTTTACAGTCATACACGTAGAATGAGTTTGACGTACGTCATGTTGTCAAAAATATCAACTTCACGGTCAAACACCTCGAGCAGATTCTTTGTTGAACATTTAGCCACAATGAAAGTAACTATATATAATTCACTATAAAAATAGTATGTAAGATATTTTAGTAATTGCAAGGAGTTTGTAGCCTAATCACCACAACGATACTAACGTTACATTTGTTTTACATAATCTCGTGACACTCTTGTCAAGTTCATAGCACGCGCTAAGTGCTAACTTACTAGTGTTATCAGTCCTAGAAAACATTGGACTTCAGGCATGAATACTTTTGAGCAACAACTTAGTCCTATATGCAGTCAGAAAAGCAGTTTATCTGTATCTAAAGATAATTTTTCTTTTTTCATCGAAAGCTGTATAAACCATTAATTTCCTTTCTATGCTGATTACAAGCCAAGTTAAATTAACATAAGTGCACAGCAGTTATACATGAGGTTGAATATATTGACTGACATCTAATGAAATGATCTGCCCAGACACAATAATAGAGATCATTTAATATTGTACCTGTGACCTGTTCTGCAGGTTCCTCTTCAGATGGGACGCGTGTGCTACTCCTCCTCCTCTGTGGTAAGGTTATCATGTATTTAAGCACATTGAGTTTTGTGCATATTTGTGCAAAGAGTGTTTGGGGCTAAGAGTAATATGTGGGGTTAAGAGACATGTATCAAATGTGTCAAAAACATTGTTCTTTTTGAAAACACAGTAGTTAAGTGATTATGAGCAACAAGCAGACAGTGAACTTTGTATGAATATTGCTTATATATATCCAATTGTTCTAGGACTTGGTCATCAACTGATGTTCAGTAGTGCTCCATGAGCCTTTAACCTCTACACAATGTAAACATCACATGAAACTTTACCTCCTTATTTCTGAAGAGCACACCCCCATTTGCCTCGTACTGAACCGTGCACTAGACTATATGATCTGACCGGGACAGAAATCACTCGTTCATTACAGACTTGTATCTCCCTCTTTTAAGAGGATAGGAATAACGCTCACGTTGTCTTGTGTAAAGACTGGAATACACTACACGACTGAAAATCTGAACAGATTTGAAAACACTAGCCATCAAACACTTGCAGAATTTGGGGAAAGTTAGGTTGTGTATTCTAGTCTACCGATGCAATCTATCATTATAGTCTCTTGACAAAGTTATTGTTGTAATTGTAAATGAGTTGTGTTTTACGTTTGCTTTTTACATTCATATTACATAATTTTCTCTGTCCTTTCTAGCCCACCACCAAGTTGTTCATTGATGGAAAGTTTGTTGAATCCAAGAGTTCAGATTGGTTGGACATTCACAATCCTGTAAGTTCATACGGTACTAACAAACAGCAGTTTAACAGATTACACTCATTGACCACACATAGGCCAGGTTAAACCCATTAGATTAGTGTGGTTTAGCACATGTGCTTTGTGCTGATCAACCTGACTAGACAAAACACAACACCTGCATTACCATCAATCAGTAAATAATACAGCTTCGGTTATGTTGTTAATTCTTTTTACACTTTTAAAAATGTTTGCTCATTGGTTATTTAGTACTGTTACAAATGTGCAAAAGGAGCAATAGAGAAAACACCAAGATTAACCTTTTTTTCCAGAGATTTGCTGTAATCTGCTTTGCACAGTAGATAATAATTGCTTTTTGGTTTCTTCGCTCTATTTTTGGTACGTAAAAGGTTACATTTATTTTAGTTGTTGTAAGTGGTTGAATCGTGTGTGTGTGTAGTCTTTTATGTTTAGTTAATGTTAACACTACAGCAAGAAAGTATAAGCTGTGTCAGCAATCATATTTGTTTTTATTAATATTTTATTTATTTTTAACAAGTGACTGTATCAGCACTTTGCAGAAAAAAGACCACACACCATTAGTTACAGGTGAACTGTCTCTGTGATTAATTATAATGCATGCGCTTTCCTCAGGCCACCAACGAGGTGATTGGTCGAGTGCCAAATGCCACGCATGAGGAGATGTTGGCCGCCGTGGACTCGTGCTCACGGGCGTACCACGCATGGTCCGAAACTTCCATCCTGGCCCGCCAGCAGGTCTTCCTTCGCTATCAGCTGCTCATTAAAGACAATATTGTAAGTTACTGCTGCACATCCTCAACTCACTTTTTTTTTTTTTTTTTATTCATTTTCCAATCAACACCAGACTTTATGGTTGATATTAGAATTATTTAGGTCTAGATCTTGTTCTAGACACTTGCTATGCTTGTTACATATGGATACGTACAGTAACACGGTGATGGACCTTCAATTGAAAGGTTTACACTGGGATTTCATGGCAATGGAAAACTTAGAAATATCAGGGATTTGTGATTCCTAGGTCTGGAAAATTTGTATAAAGCAGTTGAAACCCTGTTTTTATTAACGGGATTAGTGTTTAATAGAATTATGGAAACTATTTTAATTCATGCATGTAATGTTTACGAGAGTGGCATACACACAGGTCTACAAGAAACCAAACAATAAAGATGGCTCTGAAGTTTAGTTTAGTTATTTATAAAGCATATTTAAAAACAACAGGAGCTGCAACCAAAGTGCTGTACAACAAATATAAAACCAAGTAAAAACATACCCAATCAAGACAAACAAAGGGACAAATACAATTGTAAACCCTCCAATAGAATTAAAACATACAGAATAAAAATGGGTTTTCAAAGCAGATTTAAACAAAGAAATAGAATAAGATATACTGATATATATATATATTACAAATATACTGGGGAGCATAACCATGTAAAGCTATAAAATAAAAAAAAAGATCAAAATCTTAAAATCAACACGGCACTTAACCGGGAAACTGCCACACAAGGCGATGACAAGATACTGTGAATGCTAAGTTGTGTAAAAAACAGTGTTTGCATTGCCTTCATTCTGATTGCAGAATTAGGAAAGAGTGGATGAACTTCATTTTTAATGAATTTCCAGACCGCGTCATGCAGAACTCAGTCCTTTGTTCACTTCATACCGTGAAATAGTTTTTTTTTTTAAAGCACCAGTCGACATGATATTTTCAGAAAGATTGAAACTAAAAGATGATGTTGTGCCGATTATATTGGATCCAATGTCGCACCACACAAGTGTGAGTAAAGACCTTTTCACACTGAACGCGAAAATCAGCTCGAAGATGCTTTTGAATCGAAAAAATAGATGATTCTATTTACACCAGATGCAATCTTTTGCAGTGTGAAAAGGTTAGTGTATTTTTCGTCGTCTTTTTTTAATTTTTGGCTCGAGCAGGTAGCATTCAGTCCATTATAACACATACATTGTGCATGTCTGCCTATTACAGCTGCATCTCAATAAATTAGAATGTCATGGAAAAGTTCATTTATTTCAGTAATTCAACTCAAATTGTGAAACTCATGTATTAAATTAATTCAATGCACACCGACTGAAGTAGTTTAAGTCTTTGGTTCTTTTAATTGTGATGATTTTGGCTCACATTTAACAAAAACCCACCAATTCACAATCTCAACTAATTAGAATACTTCATAAGACCAATTAAAAAAAGCATTTTTAGTGAATTGTTGGCCTTCTGGAAAGTATGTTAATTTACTGTATATGTACTCAATACTTGTTTGGGGCTCCTTTTGCTTTAATTACTGCCTCAATCCGGCGTGGCATGGAGGTGATCAATTTGTGGCTCTGCTGAGGTGGTATAGAAGTCCAGGTTTCTTTGACAGTGGCCTTCAGCTCATCTGCATTTTTTGGTCTCTTGTTTCTCATTTTCCTCTGGACAATACCCCATAGGTTCTCTATGGAGTTCAGGTCTGGTGAGATTGCTGGCCAGTCAAGCACACCAACATCATGGTCATTTAACCAACTTTTGGTGCTTTTGGCAGTGTGGGCAGTTGCCAAATCCTGCTGGAAAATGAAATCAGCATCTTTAAAAAGCTGGTCAGTCAGAAGTACTCCAAAATGTATTGGTAAACAGGTGCAGTGATGTTGGTTTTCAAAAAACACAATGGACCAACACCTGCAGATGACATTGCACCCCAAATCATCAAAGACTGTGGAAACTTAATACTGGACTTCAGGCAACTTGGGCTATGAGCTTCTCCACCCTTCCTCCAGACTCTAGGACCTTGGTTTCCAAATGAAATACAAAACTTGCTCTCATCTGAAAAGAGGACTTTGGACCACTGGGCAACAGTCCAGTTCTTCTTCTCCTTAGCCCAGGTAAGACGCCTCTGACGACAACTGTAGCCAAATTCCTTGACACGTCTGTGTGTGGTGGCTCTTAATGCCTTGACCCCAGCCTCAGTCCATTCCTTGTGAAGTTCACCCAAATTCTTGAATCGATTTTGCTTGACAATCCTCATAAGGCTGCGGTTCTCTCTTGGTTGTGCATCTTTTTCTTCCACACTTTTTCCTTCCACTCAACTTTCTGTTAACATGCTTGGATACAGCACTCTGTGAACAGCCAGCTTCTTTGTCAATGAATGTTTGTGGCTTACCCTCCTTGTGAAGGGTGTCAATGATTGTCTTCTGGACAACTGTCAGATCAGCAGTCTTCCCCATGATTGTGTAGCCTAGTGAACCAAACTGAGAGACCATTTTGAAGGCTCAGAAAACCTAAAGAAAAAATAGAAATAAAACTGCAGGGAGACCTTAAATTCTCATTTGTTGGCAACAGGTTTGTATATGCTTATTACAAATGTGGTGAAATGGGTGGCACAACCCAAAGTCAGAGCAGATGCAGAGATTAAGTTCATGTGGAGCAGGATTTACCGCAAACCAAGCCATTCTGAAACACTGGATCATGCAGTGCATATTTAATTAATTAACTTTCAACCTTTTGATGATTGCACTAAGCCATATTTGATTAATTGTTCTGCTTTATTGCCTGCTAAATGTATATGTGATTTGATTTGTGTTTCAGAAAGAGCTGGCCAAGCTGATAACCCTGGAGCAGGGAAAAACCCTGGCTGATGCTGAGGGCGACGTGTTCAGAGGACTGCGTGAGTCTCATTCTTCAGACAGTTCTGTAGTGATATTAAGAACAATTAGCATGGCGTTTGTTCATTCCTGAATGTAGTAATTAAGAATGTTGTGTGTAGAACATTATAAGGAATGGTCAGTTATTTTCAACCCAATGACTACAGTATGTACAACCCATACAATCATTTTGACTCATCATTTAACTTGTGTAGACAAGAAAAATGTATTTACAGTAAGTAACCTTATAAAGAAGGCTTAAGCACCGCAAATGCGTTATATAATCAAATCTGTTTGTGTCCAGTTATATCTAGTCATAACAAACTCAAAAATGTTGACCTAAAAAATCCAGGTAGAATCCAGAAGTTGCTCCATCTAAACAAAAACAAAAGTGATCTCAAAGGACAGTTAGTACTTTATTGTTGGATTCACAAGTGATTTTATTACGAGAATTCATGTAAAAAAAAATCATTCAAGTAATGAAAAGTGACAAAGACATCAATAATGTTATAAAATATTTTTTTTCAAATGAATGCAGTTTTTCAACTTTCTATTTAGAACCCTGAAAACAAGTTTTGTGGTTTTCACAAAAAAAAATTCAGCATTGATAATAATAAGATGTTTATGACCAGCATATTGGCATGATTTCTGAAAAATCATTTGACACTAATGACTGGAGTAATAATGCTAAAAATTTAGCTTTGCATTACAGGAATGAATTACATTTTTAAAATAGATTAAATAAAAAAATAAATGTTTAAATGTTAACATTTTACAGTAATTACTGTGTTTTTTTTTAAGGTAGCCATAGTGAACATAAGACACTTCTTTAATAAAACATAACATTAAAAAAATTCTTACTAACCCCAACCTTTTGAATGACAAAATAAGCATAAGGTTGGGATATTTTTTTGTGTGTTTTAGTACTACAGATGAGGCATTATTGGCTGTTAGGACCCAAGAAAGTCTTTGGCCTTATAACTGTTTGCACATTTTGTTTGTGTGCCTTCACGTTATTTACTTTAGTTGTTTGTTGGTCTTGCAGAGGTGGTGGAGCACACCTGTGGTATCACATCCCTTATGCTGGGCGAGACCCTCCCCTCTATCACTAAAGACATGGACACATACACATACCGGTTGCCCATTGGCGTATGTGCCGGTATCGCCCCCTTCAATTTCCCCGCCATGATTCCACTCTGGATGTTCCCAATGGGCCTGGTGTGCGGGAACACCTATTTAATGAAGCCCTCAGAGAGAGTGCCTGGCTGCACCATGTTGCTGGCCAAACTGATGCAGGACGCCGGTGCTCCGGATGGAACATTAAACATCATTCACGGACAGCATGACGGTAGGGAAAATTACAGAAGCAGAAGGGTTATAAATATTTTGGCCACATTATGATCCAGATTCTGTGTGCAGATAACAAAATGATTTGTTCCATGTGTTATTATAGCTGTGAACTTCATCTGTGACCATCCTGCCATCAAAGCCATCAGTTTTGTAGGCTCCAACCAGGCTGGCGAGCACATCTATGAGAGAGGCTCCAAAAATGGCAAAAGAGTGCAGAGCAACATGGTTGGTTCTTAACATGAAGTTAATGTATTTCAAAGAAAGCCATATTGCATGTGAAGGTCTGTTCAGTTATGACCAAAATAAATCACACAAATCATCCTCTCTGAATTTAAAAAGATAGTTCACCTTAAAAATGAAAATTCTTTCATTTACACATCCTTGTTGTTCTAAACCCATAAAATGTTGGTTAAGCGTCGAAGTTTCATCAATTTTATTGAAACTCCAGGTAACCAGAACTTAGAATATCCAAAAAGTAAACACTTATAATTTACTGCAGTGCATGAGCAATATGTGACTTTTTTGCTATATATATGGTGTCTTTGCATCCTTTTTTTTTTGTATATAGAAAAAAATGGCCAGGATCTTCTTCAAAATTTCACAGGGGTGGAGTAATTGGCTAAAATAGCAATGCTAGATTTTTAGTAGCATGACAGTAGCTCAGATGCTTTCCACAGTGTAACTTTGGAACAGTGGCTTCAATACCACTGCTCGTGTATAATTTCTCAGTACAACTTCAGTGGCCAGATGGTGGCAGCATTTGGTTACAAATGAATCTGCATCATTCTGGTTCATTCTTAACCCTCATAATGAGGCTGCAATTTTAGACTCAAGATTCAGGAAATTGGAAATTACACCTTTTATTCTTTAATGCCTTCACACTTAGCATGAGAGACTCAAAGATGATGGACAGCAGTGTATTACATTAAACTATGGAAAAACATACGCTATCATTATTCAAATGCCTTGGATTTAATACAGAAGATCCCACCTCCTTTGCTCCCACTGCAAATAAACTCCCTTTTCTGAAACCCCACAACAGCCCCTCCACTACCACAATCTTTTCCAGATTATTTTACAATTAACTTGAATTTTGATACTGAGTCTTATGCCAGTCTATTATAACTATGTTTTCAAGGTTTGAGGTCCATCAAATTTTCTTCCCCCACTTTTACTCTGCTTATTTTCACTCATTGTGTTTGTAGTTTGGTAAAAATGTGGAGCTGCTTCCTTACAAACTCATTTCTGTCCACCAGGGGGCGAAGAACCACGGTGTGGTGATGCCTGATGCCAACAAAGAGAACACGCTAAACCAGTTGGTTGGTGCTGCTTTTGGAGCAGCAGGTCAGAGATGTATGGCACTTTCCACTGCCATCCTTGTAGGAGAAGCACGAGACTGGTTGCCTGAACTGGTTGATCGTGCAAAGGGTCTCCGTGTGAATGCAGGTACTTGAGATTGTTTCTGTTTTTTGTATGGTTTTTATGCGTCTTACAAATCTGATAAAGTTTGGGCTGTGGAGCCCTGTGTCCTAGTCAGGCGCAATACAATAAAGGCCAAAAGATGTCCACGTTCCAACAAGTTATTGAATATCACTTAGGTTGGTTGCATTGTTGCAAACGTGTCCATCTGCACTTGCAAATGTTGGCGCACTCAACTGATAATCCTAAATAGCCACAATGAAAGGCATGCAACAAAACTTTGGGCCAATGATATTTTGTAAAACATTACATATACTAATTGGCTGTGGTTCTGTAAGGTCCCATATTTTGTTCTCAGTAAAAAAATTAAAAGAATAAAAGTACTTTTTACTACCAGTTAGTTTGTTCACAGTGACACAATATTGACCAATTCGGTTATTTGTGTTTCTGGGACCACCGAGACTAGGAAACCCAGGAAAACCTATACCATAAATATCACTTTAGACTATTTTTACGTGACATTCATTGAATAAAATCTATTTTCCACAGTTCCTCTCCATGTAGCTTTCTCTGAATTCATTCAGTTCATTTTATTCCTCTTTTCATAGACCACCCATGTCTTCATGACCACACCTCTCCCATAGCAACTTAAAGCATGCTCCGCTCACCCAGAGGATAGACGCACTATTTGTCTTGGTCATGCCACAAAGCAGAAGCACATTTTGTGGTATAAAGGGGACCAGAAATTAGTATGGGCCGATCAAATGTTTGAAAAAAATTCTGCCGATGAAAATTGTAATCAGAGAAGCAAAACCGCAGCTGCTATTCTGAAACCCTATAAGACCTCTAAGACATATTGCCTCAGGGTATCTAAAATGGTGTGTGTGGCTGTGTGTTAGTTTGTGTGTGTTTGGATATGTCAGTACCAATCCCTTTGGTTGCAACCGAGTAAAAAGGGGTAAATTAAAGGAAAGTCATCCATTCAGCAAAAATCAACAAAACAAACTATACAGAAACCATTTCTCCAGATTCTAGGATGTCTAAACTTTTGGTTAACCAACTAAACTGTTGTTTGGAAGACAAACCACTAGATGTTCTGCTAGCTGTCCATTTAACTCGACAGTACAGTAATAATTCAGCAAATTGGTGCATCTAGGTTGTGACCTGAATTACTGACATATGAATTCACACATTTATATATGATCAGATTTTTGCTTCAGTATTATCAGTAGTTATGTAGTGAATAGTATGTTCATTTAGCATTTGTGATATAGTGCCTAGTGATGAATGATGGATTTTGGAATTAATTTCCATTCTGATGGAATATGTTATCGCTGTAGTTTAAGTACCTTTTGTAAAAACTCCATAGCTTCTTCATCTCGTCTTTATTTTTCTGTATGTCTTCTCTTGCTTTTTATTTTGTAAGGTGACCAGCCCGGAGCTGATGTGGGACCTCTCATCTCGCCTCAGGCCAAACAGCGAGTCAACAGCCTTATTCAGAGTGGTGTGGATGAGGGTGCCAAGGTGCTGCTTGACGGCAGGAACGTGAAGGTCAAGGGTTACGAAAACGGCAACTTTGTAGGACCAACCATCATTAGCAATGTCACGGTGAGAGCCACAATGCCTACAAGGTTGTACAAGAAGTGTCCAAGTGCTGTATTACGAGTGCGTCCTGTGTTTATTTGCCTCTTTATGAAGAATCGCCTGTTGTATTCCTCAATTCGTCAAAAGTCGCTTTGGATAAAAGTGTCTACTAAATGAATAAACGTAAATGAATCCCAATTACTCAACCTCATTATTTTCCAAGCCTGTATGAGCTATTTCTTCTGTGAAACACAAAATAAGATATTTATTTAATCCAGACAGTGAAAGTCAATTAGGTTCAGTGTTATTTTGGACCAAAATGACATTTAGGCAGGCTAAAGAGTTATTTGCAATATCTTATTTTACATTCCATATATTAAAGAAATCAAATATGATTGCAGCAACATGCTAGAAAAGAAATCACTTTAATTTCTGTAAGTTAGATCATGTCAGTACCATGCAAAGACCATTTAATTATGTCCACTTGTTGTTTGTACTATAATTTCAGCCGGACATGAAGTGCTATAAGGAGGAGATATTTGGACCTGTGCTGGTGGTCCTGGAGGCTGACAGCTTGGATGATGCCATCAAAATGATCAATAAGAACCCATATGGCAACGGAACTGCCATATTTACCACCAACGGTGCAGCGGCACGTAAATACACTCATGAAGTTGATGTTGGTCAGGTGAGTTGTTTTTATTTTTGTAATTTAATATACATCTTGAACAGGGCTGGGTTTATAATACACATTTCCAATGCATCAAACTTTCATAACTGGACTAACAACTTGGGGCCAGTTTTACCAAACAGGGCAAATTAGCGAGAGCGCAATTCCAAAACAGTGCCGATGGGCGTGGAAATTTGTACGGGTGATTTACTAACAATGCGCAAATTAAAGAACACCGATAAAACATCTCATTTATATATTGACCAACACTATATACGAAGCGCATCGCAAATTAGCTTTGTCGCGAATTAACAATAAAGAAATAAATAAGCCACAGTTCGTTGAAAAGAACGTGACTCTTAGAAAAAGTGACTAGATGAGGGTTTCAAGTCGTCTTATATTTCCTAAAGCAAATAAAAAATATCATGGCTTGGCAAACGATATGTTCGGATAATGTGTTCTTTCCAAATAAAATAGTATGTGTGGAAAAATCCTCTCACTTCTTACTCTTAAATTATTAAAAAAAAATGGTGTATAAATCCGTGTATCTGGACAAAGCCACTATACGAATGTTCGAATCGGTGGAACGGCGTTGCTTATAACTGTTGAAAATCTTTTAATTCTTAAAAACACAGAACTCATGTGCGAGACATGAGAGCAACAGTCATACATGTCTGTCTCATGCGTGTACATAGAAAAACAATGGAAAAGTAGTGCATTGGAATGGAAAATGGCATCTAACGGTGTCGAAACAGTATGTGTGACTTGAAATGGGTGCATGCAAGAGTCAGACCTTTGAGAGACCTCGGTCAGTCTGCGACTGTGGAAAACTGCCTCCGTATAGACAACCTAGACATGTTGATGTTCACTTATGTCGTATTAGGCACCTCCACATGTCATGTAGGCTCTTGACAAGACCATTGTAGGTGAAGAATTCCTGGCACACCTCTAGAGTAAATATTAGAACGTGATGTAAATGAAATGTGTAAAATCCCTTGGCGCCACTCCTCAACCCATAGCCAAGAAGCACGGTATAGATGTAAGTCTTGTCTCTTTAGTGGCCATATATACACTAAGGGAAGCACAAGCCTTCCTTTAAAAATCTATGTAAAAACAGTATTTTTCTTTTCCCATTTGGCTTACCTTGTTTGCCACAGCTTCGAAAATGTACAGCTGCGACCAGAAAACATGTGCACTACAAATAGTTCACAGCAAATATGTGCTTTTTAATCAAAACAGCACTATGGCAAAATATTTTGCTGGTACAGCCCGAAGTTTTAAATTAAACTCAAAAGGGATCCCTCGCAACCTGTTGATCTGGTGGTTATGCAGAAACGGCCCTCTTTTTACCCGGTTTGTTTGCCCGTGGCGAGCAGCTATGCCGTGTGTTTGCGATTCACATGCTGGAGGACACGGCACGGGACATGTGCTGAGCTGGCCTCCAAAACCCTGCATACAAGAACCTCCTTTTGCTTTTTTTGCTCTGTCCACTCCCTCACGAGTCACCTTCGGCCAGAAGGCTCAAATTGTGCAACCGCATTTAAAAAAAACAAATTTCAAGATGCTCTGCCAGTTTCCAGCCTCACCCCAAAAACAAAATGTTTTGTTTAGTTATTCTCTGCATGCATTACTTTTCTCGGCTGGTACACAAACAAATGATTGTGGCTTTCAGTTGTGTGTCGACTGCTTCGTCAACACATTCAATAGAATGAGCTGATTGTTCCACGCTTTCCATACAGCTGAAGCCCAACAGCAGCTTGTGCTCATGTTTCTTCAACTTCAGATACTTTTAACTCTCAGGCTTTTATTTTTTATTAGAACAAATTTCAACTACTTTTTGTTACATAAATATAATATTATAGCTTACTTGGAACTTTTTACCATGCCATAATTTATATTTGCTACATTTAAAATGCCCTTCATATGTGCATAGATGTTATTGTTTTACCATTGTCACATACACAGACTTGGAAACTTAATATTTATTTTGAATGCATATTATTGATTATATTGTGAATGATTCACCCAAATGTATCTTTACTTAGATTTCTGTATTTATTTAATTTTGTAATCCATAAATGGATCTTCCAGTGAAGCGGCAGACTATTCTCTGGTGACTTCTCCAATCATTTAGTCCACATAGACCCTGTCCTTTTCACAGTTGACTACAAACTCGCATTCATATCTGCCTTCATCCAATAAACAACTAATAACATGAACAACCAATCTACTTTTTTGGTCATTTGTTGCACTCACATGTGACATTGTGGAAAAATGATCTATTGCTTCTTCAATTTCACCACTATTTTAAAATATGAAGATCTGTCATGTGAATATATAATGTGAAAATATGAATTTTAAAGGGGTCATATGATGCTATTTTAAATATAATTATTTGCTGTAACAGAATGTTGACATGCTTTAATGTTTAAAAATACGTTCTTTTTCAAATACTGTACATTATTGTAGTTCCTCTATTCCCGCCTCTCTCAAACGCTTCGTTTTCTACACAAGCCCCTCCTTCCGACAAGCACAGTCTGCTCTGATTGGCCAACTGACAGAGTACATTGTGATTGGCCGAACACCACAAGCACGTGTCAGAAATGTAACGTCCCTTACCATAATCGCGAGCTTCAGCTTTCAATTTAGTTTTATCAGTTCAAGCCCAAAAGGGGAACAGAGTCGCGTGACAGACATAGTGATGATGCTCGTATGTATTTGCAGTACACAAGCCGCGGTTAAGATGATTTCTGACGGGCTGTACACTCCGCTGTGATGTGACCCTGTTCCCCTCACACACACACACACACACACGACGCGTTACGCACAAAACTCTGCATTTGAAGTCAATAGCAAATACTTGAACTAATAACAAAACATACTTATAGTCGCTGATTCAGAAGCGCCAGATTGTCATAGAAAAGTCAGAATTTACCCTTTTTTAAATAGCCTTCATACAGCCAGCCTTGTAATCTACTAGGTTCACGAAACGGTCATCCATAAAATGCGTAGCACAAATTCGAACATTTGGGTTGTGCTGCTGTGTTGTAAACAAATCTTAACCAATGATTCCTAAATGCATCTACTTTCTGAAGGTCAAATAAAGTGCTTTTGCTTTCGCCTAGAAACACAGCTTCTCCCTGACATCAGCACCAACTGCATCAACACTACTGTGGTTACTGAAACCACGCCGCCTTTCTTTATGTGAACATTTGGGCGGCATTACGCAAGTATTTCCACACCATGACGTAGACATGTGGGGGCGTGTTTGGGCGTGGCAGAGTCTTAACTTTGATAAAGAATATCTCTTTGGTTTTGAGACTTTAGTCTTTGCAACTTCAGGGATCTTATCTATGCACAAACAGCTTGTAACACTCCAAAGAGAAAGAAAAACTTGAAGTCGCATCATATGACCCCTTTAAATATTTAAATCTACAGTAACCCAAAAAGTGTAATCATGAATCATTTTGATTCTATTGTGTGAAACTCATTACTATCAATTCTCTCCATAGTACTCCTAGTACTGCCAATGAAATATGAAATGTGCTAAAAAAAAAATTGTACGGCATTTCAGGTCAAGCAGTAACTCATATTGTAAAAATATGATTTACGTTTATGTAGGTTACAGAAAAGAGAAGAAATCAGCCTTTTGATATGTGGTGGATCTGAGACTGTTAGACCGTTTAGGAAAAAAATGTAACCTTTGATAGTGTCAAATGTGTTGTTAATAGAGTTTATTTTTTTTAAGTCCTCAAGACACTTAGCTGAAGAAACCAATCTCAGAGAAAAAAATCTACTGGGATCATTCTCCTGCTTTTTTTTGCTATCTAGTAAAGGTTAACACTAATTTTAAACTGTATTTTGTTTAACGGTCCTATTTCGAGACTTTAATTGCTACATTGACAGTGAAGTGCAGTGGACATGCTCTTCAATTCACCCTGGAAAGGTTGGAGCTGCACTTATATGATGAGATGTGTACGTTTACATTGAGCAGGGAGACTAACGTGAAGCGGTAATGTATAGAATTGACAAACCGTCTCTCCCACATGGTGTCTAGAGACGTGAGGAAAGCATACAGCTTTCTGCGGCAGACAAGAATGCATTTGCGTCTGACGGGTACGCTGTTGTCTTAACTGTCATCAGGGTGTGAGTGTGTCAGATATGTGAGATGCAGAGAACATGACTGCTCATGAGGGCAAACGCAGCTGACCTCTGAGACATCTGTTAATGTGCTGCTTGCTTGGTTTTTTTATAGATTGGCATTAATGTACCAATCCCCGTCCCACTGCCCATGTTTTCATTCACCGGTTCCAGAGGCTCCTTCAGGGGTGACACCAATTTCTATGGAAAGCAAGTAAGTATTTGCGATCGGATATGAGGATAATTTGCTTTGCATAATAGGTTTATATTAGACACTAAAATACAATAGTCATTTAATTATTTCGCTGCCTGTGTTTTGAAAAAGCTGCCAGCCACAATCAGCATGTATAATTTTTTTATTTATTTTTTTACAAAATCTCATGGCACCCAGAATATTTTGTTGTATTTGAACATGCAATATGTCAAAAGAAAGAACCGAGCTTCTGCATGTAAAAAAAAAAAACTTGAATGTGGGTAAGTTTCATAAAGCAACATTTTGAACAAAAAGCATTTTTGTCAAAGACTATGTATAATATAGAAATACAGTTAAATCGATTACACAATTAATACAAAAAAATACATTACATTCTGCCTGAAAAATTGAGAATTATTGGCCACATCTTCCCCAAATGAACCAGCTGAAGTGTAAAATCAGGTCACAGGCATGGCCCATTTGGTTTGCCATTTGAATGTTTCGTCTGCCATTTTGAGTTTGGCTGTAAAATTTGTTTTGATATAAAATTTCGTCAACTGTAGTTTGTCATAAAACAATGACTGACATGTTTTGACACAAGTGGTTTATTGTTCCCGCCAGCGCAAGTTTGCCAGCCACCTGCCATTTCTCATGTGATGTCATTGTCATTTTGAGAGTGTATTAAAAAGATGACTAATCTTGAGTCATTGTTTAGTCTTAAGAATTGTGCTATTCTTTCCATCACAGGGCATTCAGTTCTACACACAGATCAAAACTATTACCTCGCAGTGGAAGGCAGAAGATGCTACGCTGAAGTCCCCCGCTGTCACCATGCCAACAATGGGACGTTAAATATTAATCACCTGTATAAATTCTTCTCTGGTCCCCAAAATCTTCAACATTACTTTTAACTACTGTACAGATGGATATATTCAAACATACTGCCATATGTAGTTAAATAATTCCAAAAATGTGATATTTTTTTTTTTTTTTACTGTTCAAAAAGTTGCTAATTAACAAAGCATGAATTGCTTTAGACAACTGTCTTTAGACAAAAATTTGTCATGGTTTGCTGTTCTTTCCCCGATATAGCCTTAATTTCTGTTTCAGAAGATAATAACTCCACATTCAACACTAAATTGACTTTGGGTCTTGACAAGCTGTATTAAGTCTGCAAAAAGGTTGAGTGCTAAAACTTCTATCTGTAGCTAGCTGGCTCTTCTGAACTGTTCAACTAGCATACTGTCTTGTTAAATATGAATGTCTATATAAATATGCAACATTTGTGAACTGTTGTTGAATAGATGACTTTTTTGGGCTATTTGCCTCAATAAACAAGACAAAGAATTTATTCTTGTAAATGTTATTTATTTTAGGGTACATTGACAACAACAGTGTGCTAAAAATGAAAGTTTTACCTTTTGCATTTTTCATGTACAGATGACAACAACACTGTCGTAATGATCTGGGGAAACGATTTAAAACATTATGGTATGCCAGGCCAGTAGTTGGCAATGTCACTTTGTAAAGAAACACTACATGAACATGTAATATGTATGCGAATTATGCAAATTTACA
Organism: Gymnocypris eckloni scoliostomus; assembly: GCA_027564155.1. Classification (NCBI taxonomy): domain Eukaryota; kingdom Metazoa; phylum Chordata; class Actinopteri; order Cypriniformes; family Cyprinidae; genus Gymnocypris; species Gymnocypris eckloni. Next base: position 29,114,857 of record CM050428.1, read on the forward strand.
TTTTGTATTTTGCGTAGAGGCAATAACGGTATAAGTTTCAAAAACTTTATAACATCTTTTCAAAATTTAAAGCACCATTTGGTCATTAGCTTACTAATTTAAGTTAATGACCAAAATGAATAAAATGTTTTCCATTTTTATTTGAAAATGGTGTTGTGTAAATGTTCCCTTAGTAGCACCTGCTAAGGTATCACTGTTTTGCTTACATATCCCTAACTTATTCTGCGCCATGTGTACTTGTGCAACTATTACATATTGGTTAAAAATGATCCAAAATCAAAAGTATGAGTCATTAGCTTAAATCTTAAGTTAAAACCAAAATGGCTATAAAGTCAACAACTTTTATTTGAAAATGGTGTTGTGTAAAGTATTCCCTTAGTAGCACCTGCTAAGGTATCACTGTTTTGCTTACAGGAAAAACTAAAAACAACTCATGTGCTGCTGTCAACTTATCCACTGCACATATTGGTTAAAATTAAACCAAAATCAAATGAGCAAGTAAATATAACGGTGATTGTTCAAAAACCCACCTTCCTTGATAAAACCAGTTGATCCAGTGAAGTCTGAATCAGTTTGAATGATTATTTAGTTCCTGCGCGGAGTGTCAAACAACTGCTTGCTGGGCTCACACAGAGTTAAGAGCAGAACGTTTAAAGTGAGCGACCTGTTCAGGAGGAATGCCTTTGCCTGAGACACAATTAATAAAGATATACCAGAAAGGCTACATTTGTACATTTCGCAGAACAGATGGAAGAAGATCCGTCAATGTGCGTTTGTTTCATTATGTTCAGATGCCATGTCAGACGTCAGAGGTATACATACATTCATACAGGTATAATACATAATTAGTATACTTTGAAATATAATTTAATTCAGTGATTCAAATCAGAATTTTCATCAGCTGTTACTCCAGTTTTCAGAGTCATATGATCCTTCAGAAATCATTCTAATATATTGATTTATTACCAGTGTTGGAAACAGTTTTGCTGTTTAATATTTTTTGGAACATGTGACCTTTTGTTCAGGACTATTTGATGAATAGGAAGCTAAAAAGAACAGCATTAATAACAAGTCAATATATTGGAATGATTTCTGAAGGATTATGTGGCACTGAAGACTGGCGTAAAGGCTGATGAAAATTTTGATCTGCATCACTGAAATAAATTAAATAAATGAAAAATCTTTTGAATGGCAGGTGTGTGTGTGTGTGTGTCATACACACACACACACACACTATACATTTTATCTATATCTAAATTAAAATAGACTGTAGATATACAGTATAGTTTCCAAAGTAACTAGTAACTAACTACTTGAGTAGTTTTTTTTATCTGATACTCTTTACTCTTACTCAAATAACGATTCAGACTATTACTTTTGCTTGAGTAAATATTTCTAGAAGTGCTTTTACTTGAGTACAGTTTTTGGGTACTCTACCCACCTTTGCCGACAGCTACACATTCACTTTAAAACATGAGATTCATCTGTGCTGAAGCCCACGCAATAGAGATAATTCCACACCTGGCTGCAATACCAGGTTTTCAACAGAGGTGGCGACAAAGAGGCCAAACTTACGGACTGCAGCTTTACATTTACATTTTGCAAACGCTTTTATCCAAAGCGCATTCAGGTTAAACATTTTTTGTCAGTACATGTGTTCCCTCGGACTCGAACCCACAACCTTTGTGCTGTTAGCGCAATGCTCTTACCACTGAGCCACAGGAACACAGAAGCTTTAAGTATGTTTATATTTTTTATATATTTAACTTGTATATTTATATTATAAGTACACAATAAATAAAATTAATGTCCCCCCCCCCAAAAAAAATTACTCTGAACAGCCTAAACGAAGTCGTCAATAATACGAATTATTCACTTCCGTGATGATTACATGTTATGGGGTAACACATTTGCATAATAACAGCTTATGTTCTATGTTGGCTGGCCATCATGTCGAGAAGACGCTGTGAAAGCATTTTTATTTTCACTTCCAAAAGATGAGGCTGCAAAAAAATCAGTGGTTAAAATACTAGTTAATTATTTTTTTTTCACTGTACCACAGCAGTACAACCCAATCTTTTTTGTGTTTCTGTCATTTTACTGAAGACTGCATCTCTAATCTTGGGGAGTTCAGGGCGGGATTCACAAAACACTTGCTCTTGAAAGATGGCTTAGTACTCCGTTTATCTGGACCAGCTAGCTCCACTGAATCACAAGTATGTAAATAGTAAGTATTTATACTTTCTATCAAGCTTTCAAAATACAGAACTATAGCAATGAGCCTATCGTTTCAGACACTATGTGGTAGACCAATCACAACAGACTGGGCCATCAGACCAATCTGAGCAGAGTAGGCTCACAGAAAGGAGGGGTTTAGAGAGACAGAATCTTAGAATTGATTCAAACTATTTTGTGAATCGTTGGAAAATGCAGCGATTTTAAATGCATATTTTGAGAAAACACAAATATTTTTTTGACCTTGCTTGCATGTACACCTATTGTAGGAGAATCCCAAAACAATATTAGGAACCTTAAAAGTGGCATAATAGGAGCACTTTAAATGATTAAATCTAGAAATATGTGATCTGCAGATCTTGTGGGCCAATTAAGTCAGAGGTTGACGGGTGGTGATTCTTGGGTTAAAAAAACGTATGATGTGATTCCTTAACAATCCTGTTTGGGAGACAGCACTCTGTAGTACGCCATTAATTATGGTGAACCAGCATAGAGAAGATGTAAAGCTGAGATCAATTACTTTGGATCTTCATCTTACAGCTTGACTGCTCTGTCTGCTAAACAACCAACCTCAGATGGAGTAAATCTTGGAGATGCTTTGTAATTTGCATGGCGTCCTCTGGCATGCTAGTGTCTAACCCTGGATGGCTGGCACCCTTGGAAAAAGCTGACAAAGCCAAGAGATGGGCTGGTTTCTTATGTGGGTGAAGAAAAATGCAGAGACAACATAAAATGGTTTAAACTGTGGGGAGGATATACATTACCTGTTACCATTTAACTTTTAATTATTTCACTGGATACTAAAAGTATGTACATTTCAAACTCTTCAACCCAATATCTTAAATTATTTACAACTTAATAACTTTGAAGTGTTAGTGACGTTTTTAATGACCACAACGAAAAGGTTGTAATTTTCAAAATATCTTCCTTTGTATTCCACAGAAGAAAGTAAGTCATGACATGAGGATGAGTAAAGAATTACAGCTTTATGTGAACTATTGTGAGTAAAACTAGTTATTAAAGGATACAACATGGGTATAATATAATCTGTAAATTATGTCTCTTCACACTCTACCCACGGGATTTACATGGATAAAACAAACCCAGTTCTTCCACCTAAAAGAGTAGTTCCACCTTAAGCTTCATTAACACACATTTCTTATTAACAAGCAATTCATAAACATGCTTTCAAAAAATTCAAGTTTCACATTTCTGCTTCCACGAAGTACTGTATGACAATAAATGTGTTTTCCATTCAGTTTTACAAACTGAAGGATGAGTCAAAATTATTTAGCAATTAACCGCCTGCCACAAATGCTGGCCACTGAATAACCAAGAATATTGCTTGTGTCCACAACTCAGCATGATCTAATTAGGTTATCCTGCTTTTCTAGATAATCTACAAATCATTTGTAGTGGGATGTGGGATGTTCAAATTCTGCTTGCAGATGTTTCTTGTGGTGGGTATGTCAAGGCCAGTGCAGCCCTATTTTTACCCTTTACTCATGGTTTTGACTAACTCCTCTACCTATATTTAGTTAAATGGACTGTCAAAGTCAACTTTTGCTTCATGTCACTCTGACATTTGCCCTTAAAAGAGAAGGTTACTTAAAGAGAACTAAGTAATAACTGGAAATTGAAACTGAAATTGACAAGAGCTTTCATATGCATCTTATGCAAGTAACAGTACTTGTAACGCAGCCACGTTCTTTAAATTTTTGTTTCCCCTTCTTAAACAATTGCATTATGTTTGGCAGCATTACCCAGGTGGAAAAAGTTACCACGTGTAGTACACTTGAGTGTACTAGTTTATGAAAGATAGGTTCAAGTGTACTACATGTGGTAACTATATACTAGGGCTGCAACAATTAGTCGACATTATCTACAACATCGACAATAAAAAGTTGTCGACAAATATTTTTGTTATCGAGTAGTCGTTTGATCTCATATGACCTAGTATAGGGCCATTGCTAGCTATTGGCGGAGCAGGTAGTTGACACCTGCATTATGAAGGGCCTCCATAACTTTACCACAGTACTGTCAGGGAATGAGAACTCAGAATCCAGTTGCAAATGAATAGATGTTTAATGACAAACAGTGAGAGATGAAGCACGGTGAGTAGCTAGAAGGTCTCAAGCAGACGAGCCGATCTCCAAGGCACAGAGACTGTGAAGCACTGACCCGATCCAGCCGATCTCCAAGGCACAGAGACTGTGAAGCACTGACCCGATCCAAAACTGCAGGATTCCAAGGCAGGAAATAAACAGGAGACAGAGAACTGGAGAGAACAAACTGGCATGAGAAAACAACGATCTGACAACATGCACAGCAAACGCGAACCAGATAAAGGCAGCGGATAACGCACAGCAGGTGCGACCGTGCTGATTAGCTAATCAGCACTGAGGTTGCCGTAGCAACGCTGACAAGCAATCAGACAGGTGACAACACGCAGACACACAGAATGAACACACAGATCCGTGAACCGTGACAGTACCCTCCCCTAGGAGCGCCTCCTGGCGCTCAGGGAACTTACCTGACGATTGTAATCATCAATAAGTGAATGATCCAATATGTCTCTAGCAGGAACCCAACTCTCCTCCGGACCGTAACCCTCCCAGTCCACCAGGTACTGAAATCCGCCCCTCCGCCTCGAGTCCAGGATACGTTTTACCGAATAAGCAAGTTCCCCATCTACGAGTCGCGGCGGTTGGGGAACTGGGGCCGGCGGATTAATGGTAGAAAGAAAAACTGGCTTTAATTTGGAAATATGGAAGACGGAATGAATTCTCCTGTACGCAGGAGGAAGTTTAAGGCGAACTGCCACCGGACTAATAATCTTGGTGACAGTAAACGGGCCAATGAATTTAGGAGCAAGCTTATTACAGACGGCACGGAGAGGAATGTTTTTGGATGAAAGCCACACTTTTGACCAACGACGAGACGGGAGGCTTTGACCGGTGGCGATCGGCCTGGGCCTTGGTGCGTGACCCCACCTGGAGGATAGACTCTCTAGCCCTCCTCCAGGTGCGGGCGGCACCTCTGGACAAAGGCGTGGGCAGAGGGACCGCGACTTGGATTCCATACTCTGAAAGATAGGTGGCTGGTAACCTAAGCTACACTCAAATGGAGACAGGCCCGTAGACGACACTGGTAAAGAATTGTGTGCGACTCCACCCATGAAAGTTGCTGACTCCAAGAGGAAGGGTTCTGAGACACCAAACACCGCATCACACGTTCTAAATCTTGGTTGGCCCTCTCTGTCTGACCATTACTCTGGGGATGATAACCAGAAGAAAGACTAACAGTTGCCCCCAACAAGCGACAAAATTCCTTCCAAAATTTGGAGATAAACTGAGGCCCCCTGTCAGAAACCACGTCCATCGGGAGGCCATGAATGCGAAAACGTGGTCAATGACAGCAACCGCTGTTTCTCTGGCAGAGGGTATTTTGGGCAGAGGGATAAAATGAGTTGCCTTCGAGAACCGGTCCACCACGGTCAAAACTACCGTGTTACCCTGGGAGGGCGGGAGTCCCGTAACAAAATCTAGCGAAATGTGGGACCAGGGTCTCAAGGAACTGACAGCGTTGAAGGAGTCCAGCAGGGGCCGATTGGAAGTCTTAGAAATAGCACAGACTGAACAGGACAAAACAAAAGTCGAATGTCACGGGCCATAGATTGCCACCAGAACCGTTGTTTAACAAGAAAATTGTACGATTAACCCTGGATGACAAGCTACCTTGGAACAATGACCCCAACGGATGACATCGGACCGCAAATTCTCTGGCACAAACAAACGACTTGGTGGGCATCCAGGCGGAGGTGTTACCCCTTGTAAGGCCATACGGACCTTCGATTCGATCTCCCAAGTCACCGCAAAACCACGATTTTCTTGGGCAAGATGAGCTCGAGACAACGGGCCGGATTGGTCAAAAATGCGGGACAACGCATCCGGTTTAATGTTCTTAGAACCTGGACGGTAAGAAATAGAAAAATGAAAGCGACAAAAATAAAGCCCACCGAGCCTGCCTAGAGTTTAACCTTTAGCAGACCTGATGTATTCAAGGTTCTTGTGGTCTGTCCAGACTATAAAAGGTTCCCCGAACCTTCCAACCAATGACGCCATTCTTCCAAGGCAAGCTTGACTGCCAGCAACTCTCTATTACCAATGTCGTAATTTTGTTCGGCAGGTGATAAGCGGTGAGAAAAATACGCAAGGATGCATCTTGTCATCCGAGGAAGAGCGCTGGGAGAGAACCGCACCAACCCCACCTCTGACGATCGACCTCCACCACGAACTGACGAGAGGGATCAGGGCAACAAGAATTGGAGCTGAAACAAAGCAACTCTTTAGTTTGAAAACGCAGCTTCAGCCGAGCTGGACCACCTGAACATCGCCTTAGTGGAGGTCAAGGCAGTCAAAGGGCGGCTAGCTGGCTGTAATTGCGAATAAAACGCCGGTAAAATTGGCAAAGCCCAGGAACCTCTGCAGGGCCTTGCGGAATCTGGGGTTGGCCAATTTACCACAGCCTGAACCTTGTCGGGGTCCATGCGCATTCCTCGGACGACACAATGTAACCTAAGAAAGGGACCGACTGTGCATGAAAACGCATTTCGCCTTGACAAAAGCCCATTCTCTAGCAGCCTCTGAAGCACTACCCTGACGTGCTGAACATGTTCCTGGAGAGACCGAGAAAAAATCAATATGTCATCCAGGTAGACATATAAGAATTGATCGACCATGTCTCTCAGCACATCATTGACCAGTGCCTGGAAGACTGCGGGAGCGTTAGATAACCCAAACGGCATAACAAGATACTCAAAGTGCCCCCTGGGGGTATTAAAAGCGGTCTTCCATTCATCCCCCTCCCTTATGCGAACCAAATAATAGGCATTACGAAGGTCCAACTTTGTGAAAAAGGAAGCACCCTGCAGACTCTCGAAGGCTGAAGACATCAACGGCAAAGGATACGTATTCTTTACCGTGATGCTGTTCAACCCTCGATAGTCAATACAAGGACGAAGAGACCCATCTTTCTTTTCCACAAAGAAGAACCCCGCACCTGCAGGAGAAGAGGAAGGACGGATGATCTTGGCTGCCAGAGAATCAGAAATGTATTTCTCCATGGCCTCCCTTTCAGGAGTTGAAAGCGAGTATAACCTGCCCTTAGGCGGAGACATACCTGACAATAACTCTATTGCACAGTCATAAGGACGATGCGGAGGAAGAGAAGCAGCCCGAGACTTACTGAACACTCCCTTCAGGTCAAGATACTCAGCGGGCACGTTAGACAGATCCATATGTTCATCCTGTAACACAGAAGGACATGCAGACAACAAACACGAAGCATGACAATATTCACTCCAGGAAGAAACAGTGTTCTGGCGCCAGTTTATGTTGGGATTGTGGCGTGAGAGCCAGGGGTGCCCCAAGACCACAGGAGCTAAAGGAGAGTCAGTCAGGAGGAAGGAAATAGTCTCAGTGTGGTTACCCGAAGTGATGAGGCTCACCGACTCAGTGACATGGGTGACGGGTGGAAGAGACTGACCGCAGAGAGCACTGACAAAGATGGGCGAGTTGAGCGGAACCACAGGAACTCCAAATTGAAGCGCAGTCTTGTGATCTAAAAAATTGCCCTCCGCTCCAGAATCGATTAAGGCTTTACATGTAAATGCAGCACGATCCACAAGTAATTGAACAGGAAGAAGAGTAGCAGCAGAAGAAGAGGATTTCTCGAAGGCGACTCCACCCGTCAGTAACCTCCTATCTACTGGCGGGCTTTGGCTTTTACCGGGCACTGCGCCGCAATATGACCAGCCGCACCGCAGTATAAACATAGTCCCTGATTCCTCGTCTCTCCTTCTCCTCCCGTGAAAGATGGGCTCTGCCCACTTGCATGGGTTCAGAATCAAAAACATGACCGACCGCCCATACTGGAAGATCGGTCTTCAGTATTAACAACCGCATCTGTAGAGCTCGTTGGCCACGGCGTTGCAATCTAGCGCCCACCGGATCGCCAGATCAATTAACCCATCAAGAGAGGTAGGTAATTCTTGAGTATAAATTTCGTTTATAATACGGTCGGCCAACCCATGCCTAAACATGTCCCACTGCGCTTCATAGTTCCACTTACATTCAGCCGCCAAAGTGCGAAATTCGATGGAGTAATCCGTCACCGATCGATTCCCTTGACGTAACTCAGCCAATTCCCGCGCCGCCTCCCTGCCAGATGCAGCCCGATCGAACACCTTCTTGAGTTCCTCTGAGAAGGACTGGAATGAAGAACAACAATGGTGCTTCTGTTCCCACACCGTCGTTCCCCAGAGAGCTGCTCGTCCAGTTAATAGAGTGATCACAAAAGCCACTTTGGAATCTTCTGTGGGAAAGGATGAAGGCTGGAGAGCAATGTGAAGAGAACATGTAGCCAGAAATGAACGACATAACAGGGGCTCACCGGAGTAGACCGCTGGAGGCGGTAGGCGGGGCTCCGCGCGACGGCTGAGATAATCCACAGATGGAACAGTCGGGGGATTGAGCGCGGTGGGCTGTTGAGTAGGTTCAGTTTTAAACTGTCGGAACTGAGTGGTTAACTCCGAGACCTGTGTTACCAGTGCCTGAACGGCACGACCGGTAGCCATGATCTGTTCCTCTTGCTGTTCCATGCGAACTTGGCTGCTGGTAAGAATGTCTCTCAGCTCTGAGGCACTTGCTGGATCCATCTCTGGTCAGATCGTTCTGTCAGGGAATGAGAACTCAGAATCCAGTTGCAAATGAATAGATGTTTAATGACAAACAGTGAGAGATGAAGCACGGTGAGTAGCTAGAAGGTCTCAAGCAGACGAGCCGATCTCCAAGGCACAGAGACTGTGAAGCACTGACCCGATCCAGCCGATCTCCAAGGCACAGAGACTGTGAAGCACTGACCCGATCCAGCCGATCTCCAAGGCACAGAGACTGTGAAGCACTGACCCGATCCAAAACTGCAGGATTCCAAGGCAGGAAATAAACAGGAGACAGAGAACTGGAGAGAACAAACTGGCATGAGAAAACAACGATCTGACAACATGCACAGCAAACGCGAACCAGATAAAGGCAGCGGATAACGCACAGCAGGTGCGACCGTGCTGATTAGCTAATCAGCACTGAGGTTGCCGTAGCAACGCTGACAAGCAATCAGACAGGTGACAACACGCAGACACACAGAATGAACACACAGATCCGTGAACCGTGACAAGTACAATATAGGTAATAGCATATGTTGCATATGCACTCCCCACCAGGTAAAATATTTGGATTGTTTGCATCTTGTTTTTAAGCCCATAAATAATAATGTACACGTTCTAATACATTTATATTGTAATGTACTCATATTAATATACAAAAAATATCTAAATATTACTGGTAGGTTACCTACCATTGTACAAATTAAAGCATTCTCTACATAAAAAAATGTAAGTGTTCTAAACTAATGCGTTGTCTTCACTGAATCTCACGCACACACACGCTCAGTCATTCACACACACACACACACACACACTCAGTCACTCACATATCACGTTGCTGCCGCACACAGATATTCAGGAACAAACTGTTTAGTGCTGCTAAAGATATAGATTGTATCTATAAAATAGCTTAATCGCTCAAGAGCTATATTATCTTTCTCAACAAGGAGCTGGTAACATCATTATTTCTATAGGAATTTAAAGCCACAGCTTCACTGTTACAGTGGTAATTCATACATACACAGCATCTCTTTCTCTCTCTGCTCATCTGCATGCTCGTCGTCCTCATCGGGGTCTCGACCTGACTGCAGTTCGTCGTCGTAACTGACTTGAGTGGGCAAATGCTCACATTCGATGGCGTCTGGCACTTTGGAGAGGTGTTCTCTTCACGGATGAATCCCGGTTTTCACTGTACAGGGCAGATGGCAGACAGTGTGTGCAGGGCGTCGTGTGGGTGAGCGATTTGCTGATGTCAACGTTGTGGATCGAGTGGCCCATGGCGGCGGTGGGGTTATGGTATGGGCAGGCGTATTTTATGGACAACGAACACAGGTGCATTTTATTGATGGCATTTTGAATGCACAGAGATACCTGACGAGATCCTGAGGCCCATTGTCATGCCATTCATCCACGACCATCACCTCATGTTGCAGCATGATAATGCACAGCCCCATGTTGCAAGGATCTGTACACAATTCCTGGAAGCTGAAAACATTCAAGTTCTTGCATGGCCAGCATACTCACCGGACATGTCACCAATTGAGCATTTTTGGGATGCTCTAGATGCTCGGCGTTTATGACAGCATGTTCGAGTTCCTGCCAATATCCAGCAACTTCACACAGCCATTGAAGAGGAGTGGACCAGCATTCAACAAGCCACAATCAACAACCTGATCAACTCTATGCGAAGAAGATGTCTTGCACTGCATGAGGCAAATGGTGTTCACACATTTACACCATCGTGAGCATGATTTAGTAATTCGTTACCTTGTTTTTATGCAGATCCGTTCTTTTCATTGAATGATTTCTGAATAGCTTGTTGTGCTCTCTTTGTGAACAGGCAATCATGTCATACTTTATTCATAACAGTAGCAAAATAAGTCATTTCTCACTACATAAAAATTACAATGGGTTTATGAAATTGCGAACAGGAATTAGTAAAACACTCACAATTTTATTAAAATAATGTAATGAGTTAGTAAATTGTGTGCATGTTTTACTTAAAACTAGGTAACGAATTAGTAAGTTGTGGGAACGAATTGTTAGTTCATGGACACAATATTAATATTTTTTTCCCACGTCATGTTTGGAGTTCAGTATAAATCCCCCAGTGAAAGAGTTGTGCCATAACTGTGGCTACATCATAATATGCATACTTCTCTACTATATAGCATGCAAAAAACAGTAAGTGAATGGTAGTATTTTCGAATTCACAATATTCATAAAACAGCGGGCCTAAAGTACCCAGATAACCTAGTATTTCCAGTGAGGTTCTGAAGTGCCCATCCAGTAGGCTATTTACTACTTTCCCATGAGAGGATTTGTACATGGCAGTGGATGGACGTTACTGACGCTGGTACAGTAGGGTCACATGACAGTGACAAGTCTCTGTCTCAGACGCCACGCCCACGGACAGTTGGCTGAACGTCTGATGCGTTTGGCACACTTTACTGGAAACACTTAAGGAGTGTCGAAGTCGTCATCTGATTGGTTGACTAGTTGAAGTCTACATGATTTCTGGGAGATGTGTGTGTAGCGTTCTTTAACGTTCAGCCTGGAAAGAAAGATGCCGTGGCATCAAACCCCCCTCATGGAAGAACAAAGACATCACATTTACAACCGTGAAAGTGAGTGCTTGACAGGATCAACTAAATGCTGGATTTTCAAAAGTATGTGAAATATGTAAAGTTCAAGGCATAGTCTCCAAGAGTTTTACACACTGGTCTGTAATTGTGGGGACATTTCCACGGCCTTAAACAAGACGCGGCACAAAATGAAACGTGACTGGTTGCTTTACCTGTCAGTCATATGTCTTCTTGGGTGGTCCTTGGCCATTCAAAGCGGCCAAGGTTCCAAGACCTTCTGCCGTCAGTCTGAAGGCCTGGCTTACATGACTAACAAATGTAGTATGTCTGGACTATGCTTATACTATATAGAACATATTTTTTTTACAGCTGCTCAGTAATTACTTATTCAAAAAAAGTACTGACTTGGAGAGCTTTCAGACAGAGTCATTGTAAATCACTAAGGCACGCATTTCAGAAATGTACTATTGCTAGGGTCAGTGGCCAGGATTGAATTCTCTAGTATTCTTGCATTCTAGTTTGAATTCACACAGAATAATTTCATGCAATTTACAAAAAAAAAATTCTGTGAACAAAACTCTGAATGCAGTCATGTCGTTTTCCCTCCTTTACAAAATAGCAAAATAATCACAGCTGGTAAAATAGTTGGACTAGGAATGTTGTCAGTGGTTCTGAAAAATAGTGATGGGTAACAAATTGAAATGTAAGAGAAAAGATGGACTTTAACACACATGAGATATTTAAAACTAATCTTAAGCAAGATGTTTGTGAATAAAATTTCACCCTGTAAAAAGATTTTCCACCAGGCTGCAGACCGCTTAGACATTTGAGATGAGGTGCAATGGCTGCCAGTAAATCTTTGAAGAACTGCTACAAGTTTAACCTCCAAGTGACACAAAAGTGTGTACATTTATGGAGAGTAATCTTTAAAACTCCAAGGTGCCAGGGTGTTTTAAGGCAAGGGTGTCTGATCCTCCTCCTGGAGGGTCACCTTTCAGTAGTTTAGCTCTAGCACTTATTAAACACACCTGAACCATCAGAGAGTGGTTCTCCAGGAGCAGTATTGGACACCCTTGAGCTAAGGTATAGAACATCACTATGTCTATAATATTCTGGTCTCTCGATATGGCTCAGTGTAAGTCTGTCTGATTTTCCCGCTCCTTCAAACCACCCACCAGGCATAGTTCTGATCATTTAGAAACATAATACACACACCCCTCTGCTTACCCACATTAAAGGTGCAGTATATTGATAGCTAGCAGTCAAACTAGGAACCGCAGTCCAGCTTCCAAATATTGGAGGAAGTTGTTTCTCCCACCCCCTCTTCCTCAGACCAAACACTTACGTGGGTTGCCAAATTGAAAATAAACAACAGGAACCAGCACAACTGACCCTTCGCAAAGAGCTTGATTGACAGGCGATCTGACCAATCATAATGCTGAATTCACCATCTTGTCCAACAACCAAATCAGACAGGACAGTAGAACAGACTTAAACTTGAAAAATGGTGTGTATTGACATCTTTCCGTGGTTTAAATAAAATAAGTTGTGATGTTCATTCATGTTTATTTCATGCTTCAAGTAAATATAAAAAAGACGAACTGTTCACATGACGCTTGAAGTGAGGCAATACAGTGATCTGGTACAACACATTAAAGAGCCACAACATGGTATTTATTGTTTGAGTTTCAATTTTTTGGGAGAGAGAGAGCTGTGACCTTGTTTCATACCAGAAGTAATCTGCTCTGTCTTGTCTGTCAGTGTGCTGTACCATTTTGTTGCTCTTTAATTGTCGAGACAGATCACTGTATTGCCTCACTTCAAGCGGCACGTAAACCTTTCAATTTCCAGACATTCCAACACCGAACAAACATTTCAAAGCAGACTAACTGACTGTAGCATTGATTTTTGGAGAAACAAGTATGTGAACCTAAAATGTTTCCTAAATATCATATTATTGTGGTATTTTTATGCTAATGTAGTCAAAACATTACATACAGTACCTTTAAACATTTGCAGTTGTAATAGTGATGTTTGCCTTAGCAAGCGAAGCATATTACATAACACTGGACGCATGTAAGCTGGATAGATGTCTAGGCTCTCGTAAGTTCTGGGAACAAGATTATAATACCTTTGGTTTGTATGCAAGGGTATTCATATCTCAGATCGAAGAGTGTGTTCGGTACCAGTGTGTCCACAATTATGGTCTTCCACATTTGCATTTCCCAGCAATGATCCAAGGGCAACAAAGGGATTAGAGAACTGCCGATTTGGAAAGCAAGAGCTTCGGAAAGAGCGCCAAGCTTCAGGCCACAGAGACGGAAGACTGCCTCCTACTGTGGAGGTGAAAGGAAAAAAGCTACCACAAGCAAAACAAATACGCACAACGGTGCAAATAAATACCTTGGGAGAGAATACCATACCTGCTGTGCCCGGCAGAAATCAGGACATCCCGGAATAAAACTATTTAGCATAGAATCACTTTAAAGTATATCTATAAGTAGGTTTGTTCATTTCAACATAGGCTGCCTTGATCTCCCATAATTCTCTGTGATAGATTCTTTGCAACACATACAAAACCAGGGTGCCTTTAACATTACAGTTTTTTACTTCTATAAAGTGTGAATCTTAGTTTAACAGAATATTCAATGAGGTAATAAATGTAGGGTGGCAAGGGCAAGTTTGATGAAAGATTTGTTCCATCCAATGCAAATTTAATTGGGGTAAAAAAAACATTTTGCAAATAAAGCAGGTTTCATCATGCAAAATCAGAACAGAAATGTAAGTTTTAGCTATTGGAACCACTGTGGCTCTCTCTCTCTCTATATATATATATGTTAATAAACTACTTCCAAATTAAAATGTGCAGACAAAACACTGTGACAAACAATGTTAGTTAGCTTTCGGCAATTAGATTCTATAGCAGATTCTTTTCATAGAGCATTTATGAACGCAGGAATATATATTTGATTATTTAACCAAATTAAAGCACACACACATGCACACACACACACACACACACACACACACACACACACACACACACACACACACACACACACACACACACACACACACACACACACACACACACACACACACACACACACACATGTTGGTTTTTATGGTTTACGGGGACTCTCCATAGGCGTAATGTTTTTTATACTGTACAAACTGTATGTGCTATTGCCCTACACCTACCCTACACCTAAACTTAGCCCTCACAGAAGACGGTGCATTTCTACTTTCCCCCCAAAAAACTCACTCTGTATGATTTATAAGCATTTTAAATTATGGGGACACTGAAAATGTCCTCATAAATCACCTTCTCCTTGTAATACCTATGTCATACCCATGTCATTATACAAATTTGTGTCCTCATAAACCACATAAACATGCACACACACACACACACACACGCACGCACACACACACACACACACACACACAATTTTCAGTGCATTTGGGATATTTCATTGTAATCAAAAATCGCATACAAATTTGTAGATGTAATGTCAAATGAAGAGTTTTTTTCTCTGGATGGAATAAATGCATTGGTGAATTATGCTAAATAACAGAAATATATATTAAGACAGGAAATGGGGTCAGTTTTGATTTAGTGTTGAATAATGCCAGGCCACTGAGCCGGGAAAGACATTGTCGTATGCCAGTCATCCATCTTAATTACCTTGGGCACTGTGAAATGTGTCAAAGGCGCAACCAGATGATGCAAAATTGGCATGGAACTTTCACAAATTGTGTTACATCCCACCAAGTTACAATTCTGGGTCTTGGGCTGGTCTTGGCTCCGCTTAACTCTGACTCATCTAATTGAATTAGGCTAACCACAAGTGCTAGGTTTGGGGAAGCAGGTGAAGGATTGCCCTGTAAAAATACTCAAAATCTCCCTGGCAGGAGGCTTCCACCCATTTCCACATAAATGAACTAGATACTAGGTGTTTTGCTGACATGGCTTAAGTAAACTAATCATGTTATACTAACATGGCTTTTTGTGGCTATGAAAAAATAAACACAATGACAATTGCTAACATAATCAAGCATATGCCAGTGCTTCCCACACTGTGTTTGTAGAACAGCCCCATCCGTGAAGGTAATAATTGGTTTAGGTGATATATACTGTCTTCAAAAGGGAAAGTATAGAATTTTCAAAATCATAAGCTTTTTTTTTTAAACAGAGGTTATTTATGTTCATTTACTGCATGGCAGTGCAGTTTGAAGTGTAAAATTAGCCTATAATTGGAAAGAGGGTAGAATAGTGGGATGGACTGTAAAGTGCTAGCTGGGCAATCTTTGCTACTTCCTTCTGTAAGCAAATTTCTATACAAAGACACCACTTTTGCAGGTTTATTTTTCCCAAAACCCCACTTTTTTTTTTCACTTGAGCTAGACTGTCTCCACATGTTTTTTTTCAAGAAGAGGTATTCTATCACATATTTGTGTTTCCTGAGCCTTCCTACTAATGTTTAAAATACATTTTATATTGATATTCATATCGTGTACCGGATTATTGCCTTCTCGGCCCATGAAGAACTTACAACAGCCTTGCTGTAGGCTTTATTTATGTAACAAGCTCAATGACAGTGTGCATCAGTGCAGTGTCATCTAACAGTCAGTCATTACAGCAAATATTAGAGTGCTCTTTTTTGTTCCACAACCAGAAATTAACATAGCACAATTCTGCAAAGCCAGCACCGCAACCTAAAGGGTTACTGGCAAAAGCACAAAGTCTGACCTATGGTCTTTTCTTGTGATTCCGGTCAGAGAATACATAGTTCTTCAATAGCAATGTACCAGCTACAGATTCTATAATTCCAGTCCTTTAATTCTGTGCTTTATATTTTATTGACCACATTTCATAAATATCACTTAAAATTTCAAATGAGAAAATGTCCTTGAGTAAATTTGGTTTCTGCTTACTGGATCATCAATTTAATTACAAATATCATGGTATATGATGTTATTTCATGAGTGTCATCATTTTTAGAAATGTTATGCAGAAATGAGTTGTACACAAAATATGGATCACTTTTAAAATAATTTCCAACACATAAATCAGACAGAATACCCATCATTATAGAACAGCCAACGGCTTACAGACTATAGCCGAAGACTATTTTTGTGTCTAAGTGTGTGTTTTGGATTGAAACGCTGACAGAAATTTAAACAACGCCAATGCCAATGTTCTAAGGTTTTGACCATACTGTCAAACTGAATTAGGAGATGAATTTACACTTCATAGGTCAAATATCCTGTGGTGGCATTTCATGCCTTTTCTCTCTTCCTTCGCTGTTTTTAATTGCTGTCAAAAATGGCTGGGTCACAAGGGACAGCTGGAAAAGCCTTGATGAAATAACAGTTTGGCTGACTGAATTTCACTCTGTTTTTAGTCACATGTCAGACCACTTCACTAGTAATATATAAAAAAAGCAGACACTCACATTCTCTCGTTTTGTTTCCATTAGCTAAGCCTTCTCTCAAGTGTTTTTTTTTGGGGGGAGGGGGGTGGCTGTAAATGACATCCACCACAGTCCACCACAACAATACATTTTCCAGGATTTTGCTAGATTGGCAAATGTGAAATTTCCATGAGAGTCTAGAAAGGGATGTTTCAAGGTTGTCCAGACCAGGCTTCTTCTTTTCTTTCTGTTGGACACTTATTGGGACCCATTTTTTACCAGTATGAAGTAAGGGATGGCAAACGGAAAACAGCTGTGGACCAAAACAGCACATTTTCAAACTTTAAAACAACAGGCAAAACAACAGTTCTATTTAGGATTAAATGAACATTATTTGCAATGCACTTCGTGAAATAAAGGGTTTGTAAAACGTTTGCATCAGCATAATAATAAGGTTCAAGTTTCTTTGTGGGTTTTCTTTGTAATTCGCCAGTTGCCATCGCCAGCCCATTGGACATGTGAGGGCCATAAAAGCTTACACTTCAAATTAGAGATCACACACGATGTGAAATACATCTCCATAATGTAATCCACTACTGGCAAAGAAGCAGTAACAGTGAATTCATGCTGGAACTTTAAATTGCGTAAATAATAAATATAGTCCAGATAAAGATGAAGTAAACGGAACAGGGTGTCATGACCTGGTGACTCCCTGTTCTAGGAACACAAATGTCATGTTTATATCTAATAATACCCATCTATTTCTTTTGGCAATCTACTGGTTTCAGTGGTTTATACTTTCTATTGTCTTTGTGTAAAATAATAGAACAAAATGAATACTGTAAATGCCTCTTTGGTTATTATATCAATGCTTTATATAACACTATCTGGGTTGTTAAACCAGTCAGTGGTATTGTTGGAATCACAGAGCAATTAAATAATATATTATTTGGCAGCACTAATTTAGCATTTTTCTGGGAACATTCTCCTGTAACTGGACATCACGTGTACACGCAACTCTATAAAAACTCCATATAGCTATTTCACGCATGTGATGTGAAGGCTGTAGCAATTTTGTAATTATGGACATGTGGGTCTATAAGATTCTTTGGTCGCATTGTTTTTTTAGATGAGTTTTGTGTTTTTTCTAAAACAAATCTCTGAGCTTCATGTTAACTCAGACCAATATGACATTAAAAAACAAATATATCCATGCAAGTGGGGTTTAAACAGGCATAATTTCGCCCTTTATCCATAGAAAAAAATTGCATTCTGTGTCAACATATTCAGACATACAGTTTTGAGGAATTTTCTAAAAATGCTAACCTATCCACTACTATGCAAAAAATGTAGCTAAGATAAAAGCTGAAAATGGCAACATTGTCTTCCTCTGTTGAGGTAACTTCATATTTGAATGTAGGTTTATTTTGAAAGAAGGTCATTTGAGCTCATGTATTGAGTTGACTTGTACCTTGCCAAGCAGTTTTAAAAGCAATTCACATTGTTGTCATTTACTGATTTATTTCTTTGCTGTCAGTGCTACTCAGTCTTTATATAGAATTTTATTTTGATATCCATGGCTGTGATTAGAAGAGATTGGTTGCCATCACCCTATGATTTCCTATGAAAAACTGTTCACTCTGTGGGGACTCGTGTATAAAAAAGGGGTCACGTAATGCTCGGTATTCTCTGTTGTTTGCAATACCAGGGTGTAGCCTTCAGAAACCAAAAATTTGTGGGGTGAGTAACCGAAGCACCATAAGGTTATGTAAGCAAAAGGGGTTCACTTCCAGTTCTTCCAGAGGAAAGCAACTTGAGCAAGTGATTGACATGTCATTCTATAAGCCAGTATAACATAAGATGTGGAGTTGCCGCAAAGCTTAAACAAGATTGTAGTTGACTTAGCAGATTCTCAGGGGCCAAGCTTCTAAAAAAACTATGTAAATTTAGCTCAGAATAATTTCGAATCCATCCAGCAGCACCACCCTTGCATTACATGCCTTGTACTCAAGTTAGTTGCCGGCTTCCCAGCCGGTCATTTCTGTTCCGTTTTTTGATGAAGCTGGAATGCATCCATAAAACATTCCACAAGTAGAAAAAGGCAAAAGAAAATGTCAAAATGTCAGGGTGTAGCTACTGTAACCTTATGGCGGCTCTAGGCTTTAAGTTCATATATGTTGTTGGGCAACTAAATTTAAAGCTAATTGCTATGACTGAGATGAAAGCAGAGACACCCCCTCCCACACCCCCATAAACAAATATCATCATTATAACCAAATCTGTAATTACAAGGTTCAACAGAAGTTCTTGGGCAGGGAATCTGTTAAAATCCATTCCTGCGGCACATTATTTAATGTATTTGTAAGATTCATTTACAAAGCACAGGGCACATAACAAGTAAACTCACTTGTTCATTAAAATCCCTTTTAAAAAAGCACTTGATGAAGTGTGAATGTTTTTACATTTGTTAGTTAATTTCCGTGAAATGTGTAAGCATCCCAACTGACCCAACACAGCTTAACGGCTTAACCAATTGAATGAGATTGAGACGGGAATATTTGTTCGTCCAACCAATGGAAGACGGAGGAGTGTTTGGAAAACCTGTCTGATTATATTAGCATTTGCATTTGCAATTTTGTTTAGTGACACTAGAGGCGCACAAACTACAGGCTTAACCTTGGTCAACTATACAGTACATTTGCACAAGCTTACTTGCTGCAATAACTTTGAAATCTATCAAATAATCTAGAATATTTTCTGACAGTCTTGAGTTCTTTAATAAGTGTAAAAGTGATTCACAGTGTGCTGCAGTTGTATTGAAATTTACCAACATTCATTAAGTGATCTCATTTTGAAAAGGTGAGGATGAGTACATTATAATATTTTCATTTTCAGGTGAACTATCCCTTTAAAAAGCAATGCATATTGCATAATGAATAACACGTTGCGTTAATTTGCGCATGGTCAAACCTCACATTTTGTTTTATGCACTTTAAAAGTAGTTTATTGTTTTGTAACTGTATGTTTTCATTATAATGTAGATTAAAATTAGATTTTACAGGGTTGGCAACAAATTCTTCCAAATTATTATTGCTTCGTTGTGGCAAAACATGTTATAGTCAACATCACACAAATGGTTTTGAATGTGTCAGGCTTTTGGCGTGCATCCTGGTTTATTTTTTTCTATTGCATCAGTTAAACAATGTAATGTAATTGCCCTGCTTTATGCCATAAATACTGTTTATGATGTATTGTGATAATTCCATGGATGTACAGACTGCCTTGTCAGTAATTGTCTCAGTTATGTGTGAACATAAGTACTCATTTAGCGACAAAAAGGGTGCATTTAACTGCTGCTGTAACATAGTCACTATAGTGTGCAATGCAATATAGACCTGTCCAGCCTGAAAGCTAACAGCATAATAAGAAACCACATTAAGCAATGATCTTTTACAGGAGAGTGAGCAATTTTTATGACACTTAAGTAGCCAGGCACCTATTAAATTAGCTCTATATTGTTGCTATGGCATGGTTAAAAGTGTTCTTTTAGAAGTCAATACGAGGGTCTGCACATGCATGCTTGGCACGGGAGAAAAGACCATAATGTGGTACCGCAGTTGGAAAAAGAATAAAAAGAGGAAAGAAAGTGTAATATTTTTAGTTCCAAATTACAACGTTGGAACTGTTGCTTTGCTCAGCCGACTGTCCGGGGACTGGAATGGCATGATGGGAGCGAAGGCACTGCCAAACTCCACCCAGGCTCCCTCCCTCCTTCCCTCTGCCCTCTCTGTGCTTCTCATCTCCCCTCTCAGCACTAAAATCACAGACCGGGCTCCACCACCTTTTATTCCTGCTCTTCACCATCCCTCACCCGGGTCTCATCGGCAGTGGCAGCGTGAGCCATTGTTAACTCGTTGTGCGGTGAACCACTTTCATTAGTTGCAAGTGAAAGAGAAAAAGACATGTCATCGTAATGCAACCCTACCGTCAGGCCTGAATATTTGAGGATTGCAAAAAACTATTTATCTGTGCAAGCAGATGTGAGGCAAGTCGAGAAAACCCCTGTGTAACCCAACTATTCAGTTTGTAGGAGGTTTTCAACTGTGTCTGTTCGTACTTGCAGGATCTAAACACCTAATTGTTTTTTTTCTGTCAAAACAAATAAAGAGACTGCTTAAGAAAGCCAAAAAGCTTGAAATTCAGCGCTTAGCAAGACTGTCACCTAAGAAAATGCAATTACTCACATGCTTTCTCTCTGTATAATCCTACAGTATATTCCTGCCTTGCATAACATTTTTGTAAGGAGATGCCTCTTAACATTTTGCATTTACAAATCCTATAATTTAGAGTAACTTTAAAAATATGTATATATATATATTATTATTATTAAATGTAGCCATTTACCTCAAAAAAGGTGAAGTGTTTTGATTCAACAGTTTGACCCTACGTGTCCTGGGTACAGGATCTTCCACTAGTCTGCGGGCGCTGAAAGTACACAGACACCGAAGTTTACCATCTGCTGTGCCAAAATACCTGGCAACTGATTTGAAAACAACACAAGAAACCGTTTGTCTACCCTGTATTTGAGCTCTGAAGTTTAATGATAATAATGTCATTTTATACTCTTGCCACAAACTCCTACAATAAATTAGATAATGTCTACACCTCTTTTAAAGCGAACAAAAGAGGGGAAAGCCCTATTTTAGAAGTTACGAGAGAAATAACTCAAATTAACTACATGTAACACGGAATCTCAATATCCCAGTTAAATGGCCATTTAAGATTCTTTAGGAGCTAGTTCATGATATAACTACTATTATTGGAAAGGAAGCTGGCTTGCAGCAATTGGAAGCTTGCATGAGTAGGTTTAAATGCTTTTTAGGAGAAAGAAAAAGTGGTGAAGTAACAGGATTGACCGTAAGTAGAAAGTAAAGCTGTAAGTTTTAATTAAGTACACCCATAAAATGTATTTTTAAACCAATACATTTACTCCTAGCAATACAGCTGGTTTTGAAGTCTTAATATATACTCGCTTTCTTTCTTCTGAAGACATTTTAGCTGCATCTAAGCCACTTCAGATGATGGGGAGGGTATGAGAGGGTATTGCCAATTTGAACGCATTGCACGTAATTGACGAGAAAGAAACTGCACTCTTTAGCAGGTATTCCATGTCCATTTTTACAAGCAAGGGGAGGGGATGGTGGAGGATGGATTTCAGGAGGCTTGGGATGACGAGGCTCAGGATTGGTGGATGCCGTTGTTTGGCATGGCCCCCTGCCAAGCACTTATGTCTTTATATACTGTAAACAGATGACCGACCAGTCCCGAGTGTGTCTCTGTGCTCACCCTCTCCTTCTGGCTCTCTCCATCTTCTCTTTCTTCTCTTCTTCATCTTTTCTGTAGACCTTTGCTGCATCTGTACACCCTCAAGACTCTCTCTACAAGACCGGGCAAAAACAGCAAACACATCCTCCTCCATAAAAACTCTTGAGTCACTTTTTCAAGAAACCGCCAGTCAAGCCTTCAGCTGTTTGCAGTGTCGGCGTGGGAGAAAGAAACCATGTCTCAGCAGATGTTGCTCTTGATGGCGGTGTCCATGTGGCTTTTTGCCGGGTATTTCCTGGCAGAGGCAACAAATTACAACCACCAAATGTACAATCGCTACCGTGCGCTCAATCACCATACCAGCATGGACAATCAGCTTCCTCCAGAGGCACCTGTGGTGAAGGAAGCAGTGGTCCCTCATCCGGTCAACTTCAGTCGCAAATTTTATGGGATCATGTTTGATGCAGGCAGTACAGGCACCCGTATCCATATTTACAAGTTCATTCAAAAAGACCCAGGTAAGTCCCTTCTCCATTGTTTTTTGCACATTAAATGAGCTCTGCAGTTCCCCAGATGACTTACTTGCTCCTCTTGTAGCTAGAATTGGAATATTTTCCTCCCTAGATGTGTTGCTCTGATGGTCCTGACTCACATCCATGCTTCAGTGTAGTTTACACCATGAACTCAGAATGATCCTTAAGAGTCCCGCCTTGCAGACTCTGTGAAAGGCTGCCCTCTTCATTTCTCTCTCTCCCGATTGCTTTCTCGCTGCATCCCTCTCAGGAGCTTGTGGGTTAGAGCATGTCTGCTTACTGTGTCTGTGTTTGCTGTGGTTCATTTGCTGCATGGTGAGAAGGCAAATAGAAACACATGGGTGGGAAGAGGAAAGAGGGATGGAGAAAGTTTGGTAATAAGCAGCTGCAGTTTCATTTAATAAATTGCAGCCTTGAGCAATATGTTAAAGACCATGGGTTTCAGCTGATAATGCAATAATTGGTTCCACAAAATACCCATCAGATGGAGACAGGGCATCACTCTTGATGAGGTAAACTCTGAGCCTTGAGAAACTCTTAATTTTACTGTCTGGAAAACCTTAGTGGTCGCCATTTGTGGTAAACATACAATAACCAGACGACTCTGCTCATGCACAATCACCTTAGGAGATGGAGTCGAGTTGCCCACAGTCCATCGCTAATGTGCACCTTCTAATAGCAGATGTCTTCAACTGTCCCCTCTGACTTTTCTGTCTGTCTCTGTGTCCCACAGTTGAGCTTCCAGTGCTTGACAATGAGATGTACCATGCCGTGAAGCCTGGACTGTCAGCGTATGCGGATATGCCCGAAGATGTAAGCCACTAACTTTCTTATAACAACATCAGGGAATGTGTTATTTCTATTACATTCTAATGGCTTTTACTTGTTCCAGTCTCGTCTGCACAGTGCAGATGAAGAAAGCCTTTTTTTTTAACATTTCCACTAAAGACAACATCAAAAACACCAAAAAGTATTAATTCAGCAGTATGGAATTTGAATTTAGATGTTATTATTTAGTTTGTGACATTTGCAGATGTTCTAGTAAAAACAATTTGCTTTGTGCCATTATTCTACTGGTGTGGTTTTCAACTATAAAACCACAAGACAAGTACATTGAAACAGATAATTCTCCTCACTATTGAAACCCTTGTTGCTGGTAGACAAAAAATGTAAATTAACCTAATTATAGATCATGGTATTGTCAAAGGACAGGACTAGAATGGCTTTTTATCTCACTTTGAGGAATTGTGGAATATTTGTAATAATATGTACATGTTTATTCTAGGGTGGAAATACTATTAGGCAGCTGTTGAAGGTCGCAAAGAAGACAATTCCAAAAGAGCAATGGATACAGACACCTGTGGTTCTGAAAGCCACTGCCGGCTTGCGCCTGCTGCCTCAAGAAAAAGCCAAAGCTCTTTTGAATGAGGTAAAGCATTCTCCTCACAGATAGTTTAGTAGAGAAACCAACCATCGCGGAGGAATAAACCACGTTGTGTGCGAGACGGAGAGAAAGAAAGACAGGAAAAGTGAGAGAAGAGAAACCAATACTGTGCAAAAGCAGCTGTTCTGAGGCTGTCTGGAGTTGAAGGGACCCAAATGCCTTTTGAATTATCGTATTCAACGCCACCACACCAGCCGCACTTGTGGTTTCTTGCTTGCCCAGTTTCAGACAAATTTGCCCAAGATTGATTCAGTGAACTTCCCGTTGACTCCAGATAAAAAGAACCGGCTTGAATTTTATGTTGTAACAACCAAATGGTTTCTTTCTTTTTTATGGTGTACATTACAGAGGAACACATGAGTCATGAACTCTAAGATTTTTTTACATCGTAGAGCTGAAATTGCACACGATGGTTAATATGTGTAATTTCTGGTTTGTGTCCACAGGTCAAAGAAATTTTTGACGACTCTCCTTTCTTTGTGCCAAACAACAGTGTCACCATCATGAATGGCACCAATGAGGGTACTATAACCTTTCTCTGTTTAACACATCCAAGCTGAAGCACAAATCTAAACGACACCCATAATGTAATGCACAGACTTTGAAACATCCTTTTTACACCAGCTTTCATGTGTCTGTTATTTTGATAGTGACCTGAGTGTTTAATATAGCTGTCTGGATTAAACCTTGTCTGAAAGCCTCCCACGCTCAATATAAAATAATCCTCCACATTTTTTAATTTAGGTTGACATTAGTTTTCGTGAAAACTCAGACATTCGTGTACTTGTCTTGTGGTTTTATGAGGTGTGACTAATTTTGTATCTCAGACATGTTTAATTACCTGGGCTGGCCCCAGTGTAGATCTACAAATGTATACTTTCAATGGAGATTTTACCCTACATCTTAATGCAGCACTATTGAATATATAAAAAACTATTTGTTAGAGTTATCAAAAGGTTCAAATGTCAAATATTGTCTAAATAGTGATTGGTGTTTACCATGTTATTTAGAGCTGAGACGAAATACTTAAGTGTTCAAATTCTGCATCTCAACTGCATGGATTCTCTCTCTTACAGGGGTCTTGGCATGGGTTACATTAAACTTCCTCACAGGTACAGTTATACGTTATTATAAGTTATTAAAATATTTAGTTTAACCTAAGAGTAGACCATGACTGAGCTCCCACCATGAACTCTCAGAGCTAGCCCTAGATATATTTCTAACTTCCAATATACATTCTTTTAATGGATTTGAATAACTGATATTAAACAAGTTTACTAAATCTTTGCATTGCAGGTCATCTGTATACTAAAACAAGAAAAACCGTTGGGATCCTGGATTTGGGTGGGGGTTCAACTCAGATTACTTTCCTTCCTCGGTTAAAGGTATAATGATAAGACAAAACCACAGCTGACATATACTGGCTAGAATTTTCAGTCGTTTTTTACATTGACACTGTTCTCCTCTTTTCACAGAAAACTGTGCTGAATGCTCCTCCAGACTACATTGCCAAAATCAACATGTTCAACAGCACTTTTGAGCTGTATACTCACAGGTCAGATAACTTGACGATACAACTTTGTCCCTTTCCAGACAAAGACCAACAATATGTCATCAGTGGAAAAATTCATGTTTATGCTTTTCAAATTTTCAGTTATCTTGGTAATGGACTAATCGCTGCACGACTGGCAACTCTTGGTGCTCTTGGTGCTGATGGTAATTATTCATAAAATGTTTTTATATTTTCTAACTTTGTTTCATAATGGATGTTTATTAATTTCTCACAATGCTCGACCTTCAGGTCTTGACTGGAAAGTTTTCAGAAGTTCTTGTTTACCCAAAAAATTCAGAGAAGACTGGAGCTTTGGTGGACTCACCTACAAAGTCAGTGGAATCCCAGATGGTGAGTGACCTCAGTCTCATAATAAAGTCAGAGTGATTTAAATTGTTTGTGTTGCAATTATTGTGAACAATTCATTGTGATTAAAAACTACCTTTCACAATCTAGTCAATTCTCAGTGGTTACATCTCAGTACAATTGTCAATTCTCATCTAGTTACTACATTTTTGTTTTAATTAATGTACTGTTTCATGCACAAATGTCACATTCACATTGACTTCAAGCTTTCATTTATAGTCAGAATAAAACTAAAATCTTCTCAGGGTCGTTTTCAGTCTATTTTAAATAGTCAAGTTCATTCAGTTCACTCATCAAATTATTCAACACTCTCTAACCACAGACATGTAAAAAAGATCACATGCTTGGCATTTAGCCTAGCCCTTTCTCCCTTCAACAATGTTTTGTGGTGCAGAATTACCAGCTATGATGGGCCTTGTTAAGCAGTTCATATGGTTTCCAACTGGTAGACCTGACCAGCCAGTTAGCTCGAGGGCATATGAAAGCTGCCTATTTGGAGCTTCCTGTGAGGAAACCTCTCCCTGAAGAGTTTGTGGCAAACCCTCAAACTCACCACATTATGTTGTAAGGAGGCATTCTCCATTCAAGATACCTCAGATATCAAGCACAGGGTGAAGGTTAGGTTGGACTGCCCACAGAAGCCTTAATGTCTGTTTACACACTGATTCTGGGTGTCCAACTGGAGGCGAAATTGAGTTTACAATGTATTGGGTATATATGGGACCGACACTGCTGAGCAAATATATCCCAGCACAGCATAAAATAACAAATTGTGATTGGTTGCTTCACACGTCCGTCAGACTGACTGCTCCTATCTAAACAAGGACTTCTTCAAAGTGGACCACCAGATTTTATACTGATGAAATTGCTGAAAAAACTTTAAAAGACATTAATACGGTAAATACATCTGTTCTTTATTTCCAGGTTTTGCAGGGTATAAGTTGTGCTACCAAGAGGTAATGCAGGTGGTGAAAGGGATTGTGCACCAGCCCTTAGAAGTCAAGGGAAGCAGCATCTTCTATGCCTTCTCCTATTACTATGACAGAGCAGTGGAGTCTGGTCTCATTGGTAAGTAGGTCTACATTAGGGATAAGGGTCAATGCTACGGAATATCTACAAATGATTAATCTTTAAAATTTATTCTGAACAAACTGTATTGTCTCAATCATTTAGACGGGTCCCGTGGCGGTACTGTGGAAGTCAGGGATTTTAAAAAGAGAGCCAAAGAAGGTAAGACTTTGGATGTTCTCCCATTCTCCAAAGAACTCTCAGGTCAAAGTCTTGCCGCACACATTGCACAAACATAAACCCTCTGTGCTTATTTGCATTTGAGGTTCTCGACAATCACACTGGCTTCACAAAATGATAGCTCTGCCACCACATAAACACAGGTTGCACCTCTCCCACACAAATACTTCTGCTTGCGTGTGTTCACCTTTTTTGTAACTCTCCGACCCGCTATCTCAGCTTTTCCATGCCCTTACTAGAGGAATATGTTGTGAGTTCTTGAGCAGAAAGTGACGTATATGTCAGTTTGAGACCTGCAACTGATTCATGGAATCTTGGTAGATTGTGTCCACCAGTAAATGTCTGCAGAGATGATTTATCGCTAGGGGGAATGAGTTGGCGCCTTATGTAAGGCTATTATTTGTATGCTGACACTGTCGCATGGTCTCGATGAACCGCATTTGGCACATCGGTTATCCCAGTGGCAGCAGCCCTGTAGATACCCACCTCCTCCCTGACCGTGAGACAACACCTAATGCCCAATATCTAACTGGAGGCAGGCAGGACTTAATGTCTCACCCTTTGCAGGAACACTTGGTATCCTCGTCATTTGGAGCACAATCAACACTTGTGTACGACCTAGGGTATGAAATTATTAATTCCCACTTTCCTCCTCGTCTCAAACTCTTACAAACCACGTTGTTAGCTGGAGGAAAAACAAAACATTGGGTAGACCTGTTTCACAAAGACGTGACAGATGGTTGTAGCAAACACAGTACCGGTGCCTCAAAGTCTTACCTGATTTTCCCCAGACTCTGACACACTGTAGCCTGACAATCAACAGTCTGGGACTCACTGGATAGTGTATAGACTATGCTTATCATCTCTTGTGCAACATAGGAATCTTTTAGTCTTTTAATCTTGTCTTGGATTTTTTTATTGCCCAATGCTATACTCAGAGTTACAAAATATTTACATTTTCTGAAGAAATGTGATTGGTGCTTGTCCGCAAAACTATTCGCCATTGCTATGTGGTTGCAAAACTTTTCAAAGTAGTTCTTAGTGCTAGCTTGTTCTGGTTGGTTACTAGATACTTGCCACATCTTTCCTCAACAAGCCACCCAATTTGA
The DNA here is from genome assembly GCA_027564155.1 of Gymnocypris eckloni scoliostomus. Lineage (NCBI taxonomy): Eukaryota > Metazoa > Chordata > Actinopteri > Cypriniformes > Cyprinidae > Gymnocypris > Gymnocypris eckloni. The sequence continues at coordinate 29,143,392 of CM050428.1, forward strand.
AGCATAACTCATGTCTGTAGCACAGACTATGTGGGATGAGAAATGCGTCAAAGTTTAAAATACTAAGGCTCAAGGGTTTGTTCAAATCTCTAACTTTAAGTATGAGCAATAGTAAAAGCTTCCCTTAGCAAGCACAGCTAATTACTGTTCTTTTCTTTTTCTTAAACAAGTGTGCAACAAGATGACTAAATACCGTCCGATCAGTCCCTTTTTGTGCATGGACATGACCTATATCACATGCCTATTGAAAGAGGGATTTGGGTTCAAGGACAGCACTGTTCTGCAGGTGAGTGGAAAATATAAAATGTAATTTTAAAATGTCAAACTCTTAAACTCAATGGGCAGGATCTAAAATTGGTTTCAAACCTATTTACTAGCTCAGTGTTTGAGCATACAAAAGTAAATTGCCAAAGTTAACTTTCCTTATCAGATGTAGTAGCACAGATTAGGCAGCAGCATAATGGATTAATGATCTTCTTTTAACAGCTTACTAAAAAGGTGAATAATGTGGAGACAAGCTGGGCACTCGGTGCCATCTTCGATCATTTCCACAAGCTCAACATTCATTAAAGCCTGCAGATTTGCAGTGGACACCAGCATGAAGGGGAGCACAGGGGTCAAGAAGGTGCAACTCACCTGCTGAAGCAGCCCCTCTTTGTCCTCCTCCATAACTCTTTAATTGAGTTCCAGACCTACCCTGCACTGCAGCCCTATATCAAAACCCTCTCATCAATTTAACTCTTACAGAACTGTTCACAAAGAAATCACTATATTTTTGTAAAGATGGCAAGGCCAGCCTGCTATTTCTACTGTATGTTTACATTTTTCAGTTGCCGTCTCACCTGAGACACAGTCTGTCTAACTTGGCAGTTTTCCATGTTCCAGTGTTTAATGTACCCATGTAAAGCTCCTGATTCATACTGCTGTGCAGGATATTATGCAGTGGAATACATGTAAAAACATTGTGTTTATTATTGTAGCTTCTTCTGAAGTAACTTGTTAGTAGTAGTGCTTGCACAGTAGTGTAGTGCTGTTTTAGGTTATGGTAAATTATACTGCAATTTCCATTTAGTGCCCCTATAGCTATATCACGTAAAACTTTATAGAGTAGATGGTTCAGCTACAGCCATCTGTACATGTTTTGGAAAGTTGTTTGGGATCCGCATCTTAACCTGGGGCTCATTGAGCAGGTAGAGTAAATGACAAATCATACATGTAGTCACTTTACTTGAGCACATGAGTGCTGTTTTACATATTAAAAAATAATGCATGTATTTACGCTCTTTAGAAGCATATCAATCTTGGTGAAAATCAATAGTTTTTTTTTTTTTTTACCCAAGTTCTAACCAGACATGATTCTTAACACTGAATGGCATGTAGTTGAATACACTTGCACTGCAGCCATTATCAAACTAAAAAAGGTATATAAATGCTTACATGGCTAAAGACTTGGATAAAATATAACTCAAATGACTACTGGTCAAAAGTTATTTAAGTAGACATATGTTACTGTATTCAAAATAGAGTTATTTTATGCCAACATACAAACAGAGTTTAGAGTACCTTGAACCTCGTTTATGTCTTTAAATTTAGGTTAGTTATTGTGAATGGCTCCAAGTCCTTTTAGGTGGTCATCATGTAGACCAGCGTTGAAATGTTACTGCTTTGTGTATGCAGAGATGCTCTGGTGTAATTGAGCAGAACTAGGTAAGATTGTGTGACATACTGTGCATACTGCTGACCGATTTAGGACCCATTTTTGGCAGTATCATTGTTAAGTGTGTTTTGTGAATTATTGTACAAATATTTATTACATGAATACTTGCTAAATATGCAGTGTGCAGTTGTTGCATCTCGTTAATCCATCTGCTTCTTTAAAGCTGCTTAAGTATACTTTATGTATTTTACTATCCTATGTCTGTGTATATACACTTCATATGTACTTTTTTCACCAGTTGTCATAGTTACGGCTTTGCCATTTTTTTTGAGGTAATCTCGACAGCAAATGCTATAAATATGCTTTCCAATTCAATGTTGTGTATGATTTGTTCATTAATAAACAAATAAGAAAAACTTGTTGTTGAATATCTTAACTAAATGCGATTTTTAAAGATAAAACACATCTAGCACAAACCTCTCTTGATCCATTAAGTAGATTTAGCTTGAGGTAACGTTATTTTTGCAGGTCACAGATATTTCTCTCTCAAACAGTGTAAAATAAGTTTGACAATAGCATCAACGGCAGTATAACCGAAAACTCTATTTAAAGTATGTAGACGTGATATAGCAAACATTATAGACGATTAGGCTATAGCTTGCTTACCTACTCAGAATGAGATGAATGGATTTCTTTGTTGATCAAACTGGGAAGTAATAGGAAGCAACCATTTTAAAGTCAAGTCGTTTACCTCCATTATCCACAGTGGGCGAATTAAATTCGCGCCAAATATGAAAACTGCAACTGCATGCCAATAACCGCGCATCTGTGAGAATTCTGGCCAGATATAAGTTGATTTGGTTAAAAGGTTGCTAGAGCGATCTGCAATGTAGACTTTATTTGTATTCATTAGTAAATTATGATTTAGTACACTGGAATCCTATACGAAATCATAAGGCTATTCCGAGATACATTTTGGATAACTTACAAATACTTAATTCCCAATGCAGTTCTGTTGTACACCTTTGTCTTACAAATTCTGGCAGTAGTGAATATCCAGCATAATGCAAATTATGTGCTTAAATCTATGTACTTTGACTTGAGAAGCCTAAATTAGTTTTGACAGCTGCTCCACAACAGGGAAAACTTTCCACAACCAGTCTCTACTAATCTCTATTCATTAGGTCATAAATCATGTTTGTGAAACCGTAACAGATAAGTTAACCATATAAGATTTAGGAAATATAAATCAATACATATAGATTTATGAAATGTGATGTTCTTACAGAAACATGTTTGGTACACATGTACATGTACGTTCTATTAGTAAAGGCGGTAGAGGAGTAGTTACATCTTCATATGGGTGATAGGAAAAGTTGGCATGAAAATGTTTTAACACAAAGACAGAGGAATAAAATATATTTTATTAATTTACACATACATTCCATGAAAATCTTCTAACATTAGAGATCCAGAAAACATCTAGTTTGCAGCTAGTATTTTACTTGCTGGCGTAGGCCATGATCTGCTCCTGTGGGTACAAGAAAAAATGCAAATGACTTACAGCTAAGCAATAGTCATAAAGAGAAATGCACATCTTCCCACTTTTGATCATGGAGGGTGACAGGTCCTTCTTACATTACATTTGAAGCACATAAACTGGCTGTAACATCTATAATAGCAACAGCAAATGTGGGAGATATCCCTCAAGGCTTAAGACAAGTTACAGGCCCTCTGGTTGGAATCGCTTAGTAAAGGAATGAAGCCATTTCATAAGAGTGGCCTGTAATAAAAGGAGTGTGAAAACACAAGCCTACACCACCATGCACAGCCCTGCAACTCCACCCTTAGGGCTAAACATAGCCATAGTAGTAGCTCCTGACCATGTAAATTACAGGCACGGATAAGAGTAGAAATGCATGTAATCAGAGGACAAGATGGGGGTTAAAGAGGGGAAATCAGAGAAAGAGTGAAAAATGGAGCAAAAGTTGGAGAGGTGAAAGAAGGCTGAAGCTGGAAGCAGAACAGAGCGGAGAAAGAGGCACAGATGACAGAAATGAAAGAGAAGAGAACATGAGCGGACTGCCACAGAGCTAAGGAAAAGAGCAAGGTCCAAAATAATGGAATACGATGAAGGAAGGGAACAGCTTGTCCAATAATTTCAGAGCAGGAAATAAAAATAAATCTGACATTTTGAAGGAATTGTGGGAAGAATAAGAGATGTGATCATACTTTAAGTGGAGGCAGTGTGTTGGTAGCCTGCAGGCCAAATGTTCTCAGTAGAACCATAGGGGCGGCATTAGTGGAGTACAGTCTCTTCATGAGGTCAATGGCTGCAATCATTGGAAGATTGTGTCGCTGACGTTCAGTCTCAAACTCTAACAAGTGCTGCATGGCTCCTAGAGTTCAAAGGAACAATGGTTAAACAGCAAAGCTTGTGAAGTACTCTCTTTTCTCTTTAAAAGTTGTCCTTTTTGTTATCCATTTGGTACTTGCTGTCTGCACAGAATTTACAACTGCAGAAATCTCTCCAGATTTACACCACAATCATATGGCTTCAACTTCTACACATCTCGTGTCTTGCATAAAAAACACTATTAATTGGGAATATGAAGTAGTTATTTTCGCTTAATTTTACATTTACTGAAATTCCATACCATAAAATGTTTGGTAATTTTCCTCCAAAATCAAATATCCAACGAATATGGAAAACATCAGTTACTGCTCTTAAGTATACATATATACATTTCTAAGAAACTGATGTCAATAGTTCCTCATAAGATTTCCATTTGTGGCTGCAAAGAAATTTATGAGCAGTTCTTGGCAGGAGTGACAAGTAAAAACACGGTATACAGCTCCAGGACAACCAGTTCTTTTTACTAAAAATCACCCTCGATATAAGGAAATGGAAAAGAGCTTATGAAAAACCACAGATAGCTCCTGTGGCTCTTCTGAACCAAAAATATGCTCCTTCAGGTATGAAGTAGTCTAAGATCTGAATGTACATAGAGTCTTCAAGTCTGTGTTTCTTGTCACGTTCCTTCAACGCGAGGCAGTTCTTCACAATATAGCTAATATAATGTATGAGTTTAACATTACAAGACTTCATCTAATGCATATTAAATGAAAATATTTGATCTACATCCCTGGAAACTGTCCTACATGTACAAACCCAGTGAACAAGCATTCAGCTTGACTGCTGCTGATATTGGAACACTTACCAAGGTCTTTTCCATTAAATGCTGCTTGACTAAGAACTTTTGTGAGATAGGCCACATCGCCAAAGCCTAGATTGGCACCTTGGCCTGCTAAAGGATGGACTCTGTGTGCAGCATCTCTGAAATTAGACAGATTATAAAACAGAGAGGAAACCTTCAGTCAGGAGCCATATTTAACTTGACCGGCCAAACCTACGAAATGTCCTCTTTGTGGATTCTATATTACCTTAGAAATACATCATCACATAGGTCTCAGACAACCACATAAACAGTACAGCTGCACTAAGAACCTAACATATTGAGAGATCTCTCGTTTATATATACATATGACTTAAAATTCTGAACAAACACTCAAACCAAGAATAATTTCATTCAACTTTGCAAACATACCCAATGATGGCCACTCTGTGGCGGATGTATTCTGTGGCATGGCCCATGCCTAGTGGGAACATGACCCGGCTCTTTGGGCCAATACCTGCAACGCTAGGTGGCAGCTGACGTGCAGAGCCACGGTCCGGCATCAGGACAGAAAGGGCTGTTCGAAACAGAGAGCCGGCAGTCTCCACCAGCTCAGATTGGTTCTCATTACTCCACTGAAGAGAGTAAAACAGAGAAGTGAACAACAGTGGCAATGGCATCAGAGGAATTATGTGTGCAAGAACCTCTATTCATAATAGAGTTATGCTTAAATTGGTTGGAAGATGGGTGGAAAGCCAGTTAAAAAGATAATCATGACTACTGCTAATGTCATCCCAAAATCATTTTACTTTCTTTCTTTCATCTAAAATGTAAAAGGATGAATTGTGAAGCACTTTTGAAAGTTGGACCATCTTTAAAAAAAGACTAAAAGAAAGCACCACCATATTTTTTTATATTTATTATTTTCTGTCCAGCTGAACACTCGCTCTTGCTCTCTCTCTCTATATATATATATATATTTTTTTTGGTCCTTTTTGGATCATGACAGTCCCTGGTCAATGCTGATTTTTTTTATTGTATGGGAAAGAGCTCCGTAAACATCTTTCATTGGAACACCACAATTTTAAAGATATAAAGTAATATGGGTTTAGAACAACATGAAGGAGAGTAAATAATGACATTATTTTTATTAATTTAATGATATCTTTATCTTGAGATCTGAGGTAAACTATACTTTCTTCCTTTTATGCACTAAAAGAGATGCAAAACGTTTTGTGCACTTTTGCAGAGATGCCTAATTAAAGTAAAATGCTGAGCAGGCCACACATTTGAGTTTGGTCTGTAGCAAAAACATTCCGTGGAGTAATGACCAACACTGGCAAAACTTGGGCTTAATTAGTAAACCAGTTTTGTTGTCAAGCGTGACTCAGATGCAAAGGCCTGTGACCAGAAAGGCCAGTAAAAATAGCCAGCTTGGGAAAAGTGGAGTTTCTTTGACGGAAACACAAACAAGAAAAAAAGGGTGTGAGGGTCAGTTTGAGGGCATTCAGCCGAAATGAAGAGAACGCAGAGCACAGATAGGGACATTTCAATCAAAAATCACTTATGTTATTCTACATACCAAAATTAACTATTGCAATATTGTTATAGCACAGCGCTCGTAAGGTGTTCGGTTTAGAGAGGTGGACCATACGTGTGGCAACAGTGTCAGTGTTTACTCACAAATGCAGAGTTAATGGCATCCACAAAGCTCTCTTCATCCAGCTGTAGAAGTTCTTCAGCATGCTGGTGACTGGTGGACCAGACCAGCGAGCTCTCCGTGTCTGACAACTGTAGAGCAGACACATACACCACGTCTGGGCTTGAGTACCATTACAAACACATGTATTTTCCATCTGACCACTAAGCGATATCACGACGAGCCAATGAAACAAATCAAGTACAACTGACATCATTTACAAGTAAAATAAACTCTTATGGTCAGCTCACGGGAAGCATTGCAATGGGTCCGGTTGGTAGGAACCTCTGCCAGGCTACGTTATTTACTGTGGGCTGAAAAACAATATTGCAAGGTTAATGCAATTCTGCAATGTAACATTTCTGAGCAAAATTACAGTAGTCAATAAGTAAAAACACATGAGAAGCAATTGTAACTGGAGGATCATCATACCTCAGACAAATGTAGAACAGCGACAACTGCTGATTGATCATAATTCCATTTGACTGTTGGGATGCCAGCCTCTCTCCGCACCATTGAGTTTGGCCCATCGGCACCAATCTGAAAGTGCCAATCAAACCTACCTTAAGAAATTGAGGTTTTGCTCGCAGTTATGCACTGTTCTGTTTGTAATGCCAAATGACAAACTGGATAAATTCTACATACCAACAGCTTGGTATGGAGAGTCTTTCCATTAGCTAGAGTCACCTGAACCCAAGGGATGGACTCAGAGACATGGTAAGGATGAGGCCAGGTGTACTTCACAACTTTTGTTCGGTACTGCACTTCAACATGGTCTGGTTTAGACATGAATGATAATCACACCAAAACATCATTACAAAATGCAACAAAAGGAGCATTAGACCAAATCTTGTTCAGTTCCACTTGAGAAATGGGAGAAAATCTAAACAAACAGGGTTTGGCTTTGACAAAGTCAAAAATTAAGGATCATCAAACCACCTCATAAAACACTAAAGTTATTTTCCTTTCTCTAGTTGAGGCCTGCTAGCATTGAAATTCTCTTAATGGCTTTGGCAAGTCACCCACGGCTGACTAATGGTGTTTATCTACAAGCAACCCATGCAATACTTATGACCAGCAGCCAATATCCTGCACACAACAGAGGACGAAAGTAAAGGAAGCAGAAAATCCACTTTCCTTAGAATCACTGGCGGTCTAGCGCATGAAAAGATCCGGAACTATGCCTAGATTTCGGACCTTGAGACCATTCTGTCCACAAAATTGAACACTAGTTCTTGTGCACGGGTGACAAATATTGGCTTCTTGCTAATTTGAGAGCAGAGTAACAGAAAACAAACAGCTGGCTGATGCATGTACTCTTTGTCTAGTACTTCAACAGAAATAGGAGACTGTTAAAAAGCACCAACTTGACAGAAACACGTGAACATGCACGTGCTACCGCACATCTGTTAAATGCAAGATGCATTTTAAAAAAGGCCTGTTTTAAAAAATATGCCCCTTTACAGAGCATTGCATGGAAAAGCCAAATGCAGAGCCTTGGAACGGGTTAGTTAATTACAACAACGAAGTGTTACAGTAAAATGCTGTCCGTGCTCAGGCACCCAGAGTGAGTGAGATGCTACGGCTGGAAAGGAATGTGGTTTTGTTAAATGGGTCAATAGACCACTGCACATGTCGAACAGGGTGGCAATTCTCATGGGGCTTTTGACTCCCACCAAAAGTTATGTGCTGGATGATCGAAATAGCAGGAAAAACACGGATGTGTCCAAAGAAGTGGAATCTTTAGAAGAAGAAAAAAAACAGAAGAAGAAAGATGTTCAAAAGGAGTACGAGTACAAATAAACATTTAGCCAAGACAGGAAGGAAAGGCTTGTGGTGACATCATTTGCCAAGCCATCCCTAAAACGAATAAACAGGGAGCCCACTCCGCGCTCGAGAGTACTGGGGTAACCATTTAGCAACATGGAAAAAGCACAGCAAAAGCAACGATCGGGGATATATCATCATATAACGATCAAAGTTCAGTGTGCGAAGCAATAATTACCAAAACAAAAAACATAAATCGATCCATATATATCAAACATCAAAATGTGGATCCGTTACCAGAGAGAGTCTGCAGCTGTTTGGTGAGGGCGGCCACAATGACGTCGTTCTCAACGATGTACGCCATCTCGTCCTGCAGATTCTCCTTATCAAAGGTAATCAGGGCATCTGAACAAGCATCCCAAACCTAAAGCAAAGAACCAAATTATTGCAGTGGTTTACAACTCTATCCTTATGTGACCACTCGGGCACTATTTATGGATTTACAAAAGAGCACGAGCTTCATTGAACTTCAACACATCAAAGCTGTTTGACTGAGTGAAGAGTTTTGCCAGATACTCTAACCAAACATCAGCCACCAACAGCCTTTGAGGCTGCATGGTTGACTTCGTAAACGCACTGGGGTGAGGCAGAAATGTAAAATGCCATTCTCCGTGGTGATTTATGCTTGTATTTATAGTTAAGCCAATAATAAATAACAAATATGCGAACATTACTGTCGAGCTAAGTTTGTTTCATCCGAGTTGCCTTGCAACTAAGTTAATAAAACATGCAGATGGTATTAAATGCAAAAGGTCTTGGTGATGGATGCAGCTATATTTTAAAAACGAAAATGACTTGTAACTAAGGTGACTGGCAAACAATTAAATCCATGAGCAACATGGATTCAAAAGGACCGTTCTATCCTTGTTATACAGCCATGCTAAAACCACTAACAGTAGTGGTTTTGCAATTTTTGATACATGGTTACGTGGAAGATTTAAAACGTGACCAACCCACAATTATAAGGATTTTACACATAGGAAAAACACAGCTGTTGATAAGTTTTGGAGTTGCTATGTACGTCCAGTCGCTGCCAAATTAAAATGTCCCTTGCCAAAATGACCCTTTTAACGCGATCATTTCAGTAACAACGATACCAGAAAAGATTCAGACCACTGTGGAGGGAATAAAATCTAGCTGATAACACTTTAGGGAACCTCCACACTTTTTTTCTGGAACATGGCACTTCCCAAGCCCGCTTTAGTCACTTTACTCCAACCGCTTGAATTTAATTGGAGGGCAAGAGGGAACCTAGCTCAGTTCCTTTGCAATTTCATCCTTGTTTGGACATAAATGCACTCACAAACAAAAAAAATCTTAAAGGATAGAGGAAAGGTATAATGGGTGAGGTATATTACTATAAAGTGCACACTGATGACACCCCTTAGTTTGCCCAGAAACCACAGGATTTCATTCTGGCAGTGAAGAATCCACATATTACAGGAGAAACCCCACCACAGCATAGTAAACGAAGGGGCCTTTTACTTGTGATCTCCACACTCTCCACGGCTTTTAATTCCTCTCCCTGCATCTCACATGAATCTTCGTAATTAGTAGCCAGTTAGATTTATGTCATCCCGCTAAATAAGACTCTAATAGATAAACTGTGTTCCGCAAGCAAAACCAAGCTTAACTGTCAGGTTGCGATACGGAGTTTGAGGTTCTGCATCTCTAATGTATGTTTTGCATTCGGAGGCTGTGGTTCAGTAGCATTAATTTATGGGTGGCTGCTTACATTGTGATGAGGCAAACAACGACGAGCAAAACACGATACAGCTGTTTTTAATGGAGTGGCCTCCTGCTCTCAGGAAAATAAGCAGGTACGGTTATAGTAAATTAATGTGTTGGTTACACAATGTGTTTTGATTAAGCGGTTAGTTTCTTTTAAATGATGCAAGTTTCTTTTGGTGTGATATTTGATTGCTCCATTTACATGTGTAATTGTAAAAAAGTACTATACTTTGTAGGGTGTTTTGATAGACATTTTATGAAGTGCCAGGTAATACTGTGGTGCATGAATATGATTATCATTCAGTAGAATGTGATACTATCATTGCATAACGGCACCGCCCATGTAATCATTGTATTACAACATACTGATTTTACTGACCTGCATTTTATTATACGGCTTGCATCTCATATTTACAATATGGTCCCAAGCACCAAGACCTGTAACACAATTAAAAAGTGTATCCTTTATCATATACAACCAGAGCTTAATGTAGTAATGGAAAAAATACACAGCGTGAGAGAAAGCTACCTACTGACCTACTTCCTGGTGAATCTTTCACATACAAACATTACGCTGTAAATAGTTTTAATGACAGGAGTGCAGCTTCAGAGCTTTGAATGGAACATATGTACTTATCCTCACCACAGACCTTGTGATTGGATTGTGCCTCCACATTACCCAAAGTACCGGTTCTAAATGATGCCCAACATTGACCATAATGCAAACATGTATTCTGAGGACACAATCATAAGCATACGTTTCGTTCAATATAACACTGTGTAGCTTGGCAACGGAAGCTGGCTCAATGCCCGTGGCATCACATCTACTACTTTTTCTGTACTTCTTCATTTTGTGAATTTGTGACAATTAAAAGATAATGGTAAGAAAATTGATCTGCAATCAAGGGCTAAAGGGTCTTTTTAGCCAATTTTTATAGAGTATAAAAATTAAAGTCATTAAGGACAAAAGTGAACAATTTCAATAAAAACAATATATTATGTTACCCAGTGAATTATTACAAACTAGTATGTAGGTATTATTATAGTGAATACATTTTAGTTTAAGAACTTGTACTTTTGTCATTTTATTGATTTATGAATTTAAAATGTCTATTTAGCCTTATTTTTAAGTTTCAGTTATTTTAAAACTTTAACTCAAACATTTTTACTTTAGTTGAATTGCCAAGGCAGCAATTCAAAGGTTCCATTAGTTTTTTTTTTTCATATTTTATGGTAACACTTTACAATAAAGTTCCAGTAGTTAACATGAACTAACAATGAACAATGAAAACTGAATAATGCTGAATACAACATCTTCTACATTAATAAAATGAAAAATTGTATCTATTAATGTTAATGGACCTGAGCTAACAATGAACAGTTGTATTTTTTTAACTAACATTAACAAAGATTAATAAACACTTCAACAAATGCATTGCACATTATAAGTTAATGTTAGGTAATGCATTAAACAGTTAACAAACGGAACCTTAATTGTAACGTGTTAACTATTTTATTAATTAATTTTTATTTAAATTAATGAAATATATTTTTAACAGTTTTTGATAATTTCAAATTAAAAAGCTACACAAATCCGTACCACTAAGAAGCGTTGCTGAGCCTGGGCTGATGGAGCTGACCCGTGTACTGTAGGTCTCTGGAACCCGGTCCATCTCTTTTTTGTGACCAGCTTCCAGCAGGAGGATCTTCTTTCCTGTCAAATTTGGATCTAGAGCTGAAAGAAGCACAAAGATTAAATGTAGAAAGATCTAATTTGAGATTTTTATTCCATTGTCCTTTCTAAATCCCTGTGTAATTGTTTCTTCTCTAATTTGGTATATTTTACCTTAGAACTTACTAAAGTTTGCATAAAATCTGTGCGTTGATTACACGCTGCTTAGTTACTTTGGCATCCTGCGGGCATGAGAACTTCACATTGTACAACCGCAATTGCACCCTTCACCTCCAGCCAAAACACTTTCATCAAGCAAAATAACAACCTCTCTTTGCGTGAAAAACCAAGGGCAAAGAAAAGTAATGGGAAGTTCTTCATTACAACTGGGAAGTGCAGCGTGGGAGAATGGAGGTGAGGGGCAAAAGCGGACTGGATGCATGTTAGGGACACTCACTCACCCAAAGAACACGCCATAGCAGTGCCCACCATTCCCCCGCCGGATATTATAACGTCAAAGAGCTCGTTTTCAGAAGTGCTGGAGCCCTCATCTCGTTCGGAGGACGCGAATCCTCTAATGTTACGCACCGCTTGCGCTCCATTGAGTGCCCTCAGTGCAGCACACTGCCGTCCAATCCCAAACACTGCTAGCTTAGCTTTCGCAAAAGTGAACATTCTAGCGAAAAAACAGACGTGATACAACTTATTGCAACTAACAAGCCTTAAAAGTAAATATCTAAATCTCTTCGTTATATTTGTCCTGTTATTGACATTAACGGTACACTATCTATCACCCAGCCATGTTGTTGTTGATAGAGAACACGTAACGTTAAAAGTTCTGTTTGCTAAACTCCTTCCGGGTTATAAAAGCCACTGAAATAATGAAAACGAATCATGGACACTCCCAAAACATTTAATTTGTCTTCACTTTACAAGTCACAAACAGCAGTATACAATGACAGCGTAAAGGTTGTGTCTTATAAAACACGTTCGCTTCCGAGCTCTTGTTCGGAGATTGTAGCACGATGGGAGCATGTTGCCTTTGGCGCCATCTGCCGTCGTGGATGATAGAGTCATGTGCGTTTCGTTACTTTAAACATGAACGCAGGCAACATGTATCCGTGTTTTGTTGCTGAATACAGTGTTTGCTGAGAAACAGATGCTATTCTGTACCTAGCATTCCTGGAAGACGTTACTACTGTGATAAAATCAAGAGGATTCAGTGTCGTGCCCAGGCGCCGGTGGGTGGAGACTGTAACCGCTGCAGAGATCATGATATCTGCCGATTCCAGGGAAATGGAGTGTGTCTTGATCTTTCAGAGTTAATGGATGAGTGTTTGAATGATGTCCTCATAGCGGGCCTGATCACACCATGGATCAGAGGACAATGGTGAGAAAAAATAAATAATAATGGTGGAAGAGGGTATGCAGTACCAGAGTTTGTTCAAATAGAAACACATGTCTGATTTCATTGTATTTATCGATTCAACATTGATTAATCTTATTTTGTTGTTGTTTATACATTTAATTTTGAATCGCTTTTGGCGAAGGCGAACAATAACAGCGTAACTATTCGCGTTTGTGGTTGCCATAGTAACAACATTTACGCTGTTGAGTTGACGTTCAACACAGCTCAGAAAATGCAACAACAAAAGACGTCAATATTTTATCGTCAATAATTATAACAAACAATGTTATTTTCTTTAATTATATATATATATATATATATATATAAAATCGGTTTGATAAATAATTATTTATGCAAGTGCTTGAAGCATTCATGGAAACCAGTGATGCCTATGGGACGTTGTTCAGCCAGTCCAAAAACAATATTTAATGCAGTACAAATATTTAATGTAACGTTAGACTCGAAAAGTATTGTTTAGAGTAGTTTCACTTACCTAGCATGTCATACTTAATTTTAAATATTTTTTTTACTTACAAAATTTAAATTATAGTTTGGTGGCTGTTTCTTTCAGCTCCTTATTTCAAAAGTAAAACAATTCATTAATCCAACAAACTAACAAACTAAATGCAGATTTTCTGTCCAGATCTCTCCCACTTTAGATATTTCTAGATCTGAAGAGGGAGACAATGTGCATGTTTCAGAAAGCCTGCTGTCCTGTAATGAGGATAGAGATAAGTCTGAATTATCTCTTGAGCTGCATTTGGAGGCTCTGAAGGCCAAACGCAAGCAGCAGCTGGAGAAATTAGAGCTTCGGCACCAGAATGGCCTGGAGAAGAGGCTCCTGCAGAACTCTCTGCTCGCCACGAGCACTGAATGGATACTTAAATCCAAAATACCCCAGCAAAGCATCAGCGATTATGATGGGCGAAACACTGAGAACCGCAAACATCACAGGTAATTCAAATCTTACATTTGATAACGATGTTCTCATAGATATCTTGTACTGAAACATACGTCTTCCAATCTTGTCCTCAGTTCAAAGGTGATCCTGTGGAATTTTACCTCAAATGGAGTCAAGGCACCAAGAACTACTGGAACTAATTATTTGGGAACAGTGACAGAGAGACATAGGAAGCCTCTCCCTCAGGATTCACAGAAAGCCAAAGAGGAGGCAGACTTGGCTGAGTGTCAGAAAAAGTTTTGTGTCGCTTCCGTCCCTGAGCACGTCTCAAAGCCTCTTTATGATGACATCATCCATGAACAAGAGCGCTTGAGGAAGGAAGGTCGTGAGCAGAGGAGAGATTTCCTCTTGACCATGCAGAAGCCCTTCAGGTTCCACAAGAGGGAGGAGAAGAAGCGAGAGAGGCTGAAGGAGGAGATGGCCTCTGCCGATAAAAGTGAAAAAACAGAACCCGTTTGTGTGAGAAAACCTATACCGAAAGCATTCTCAGACCCCAGCTTCTCTGAACAATTCAAAGGTGCCATTTATTTGAATATTTATCAAAATAAAATTCAATATATTATTTCAAATGCTCTTGTATGTACTAAACACAATATGAAGAGTTCAGATGCAAAAGCCTGTAAGTGCCATTTGAAGTTGTCTTCTGAAATTAGCATTTTTACTGTATGTGTAGGTCTAGTAATTTCACTTTAATGGCAGTTAATAGATTCTTTTCTTTGCTCTCAAAGTGAAATAACTAAACATAAGCACAGGAGCCTGAGAAAAAAATGCTAACTTTAGAAGAAAATAAAAAATGGCACTAAAAGGCTCTTGCATCTGAACTTTTCATTTGTAACATATTTAAAGAAAAAGGTCACACAAACATTAAATTCAAAATTTCCTTTGAATATTTGAAACATTATCATTTACTCACCTTCTAAACCTGTATTTATGTGATGCTGGTTCAGAGCAGGAGCAACAAAGGCAGATTCGCATTCATCTGAGAGCTCAGGAGACTCTGAAAGCCTCCTCAGCACCCATTCAAAGGCAGGAACCCAGTGCAGATAGACAGACCCGCAGTGCTCAGAAGAGCAAAAGCAAGATGCTGGGTTACTTGGACCAGAAGCTCTCCTTCAGACCTAAAACTAACGCTGCTGTGCCTGATTTTGATAAGCTCTACCAGGCCTTTCAACAAAAGGCAATGGAGGCAGCAGAGAGGAGAAATGTCACTCACTGTAAACCCTTCCAGCTGCACACGTCCACGCTACAGCCACGTCACAGGAGCCCAGAAAACCCACAGGTTGCTATTTAGATTACAACCCGAATTCCGGAAATGTTGGGACGTTTGTAAAATTTATTTAAAATTACAAATAAAAGAATTTCAAATCACATGAACCAATATTTTATTCACAATAGAAAATATATAACAATTTTATGCACAAAATGAGCTCATTTCAAATTTGAGACCTGCTACTATCTTTATATACCTTTTAGCATTTATAATGCCTTCCAAAACATGCAAGCTGCCCATACCGTATGCCCATACACTTATGCACCCCATACCATCAGAGATGCTGGCTTTTAAACTGAATTCTGATAATACGCTGGAAGGTCTCCCTCCTCTTTAGCCCGGAGGACACGGCGTCCGTGATTTACATTTATTCATTTAGCAGACGCTTTTATCCAAAGCGACTTACAATTGAGGAGTACAATAAGCGATACATTATAAAGAGGCAAACAGTCACAGGAAGTGCAGGAACCAGCCAGGAACGGGGAATGAAAATGTTCTGGAAAGTGATTTTGTGCCTCTCTGTGATGGCACCACGAGGCGTCACTCACTCGCAGATCTGAGGCTTCTGGAGGGGATGTAGATTGTCATCAGTGAGTGGAAGTAGGAGGGTGCTGAGCCTGTGGCTGTGCTATACGCAAGCATCAGTGTCTTGAAATTGATGTGAGCTGCAACCGGTAGCCAGTGCAGGGAGACAAAGAGAGGTGTAACATGGGCCCTTTTGGGTTCGTTGAAGACCAATCGTGCGGCAGCATTCTGAATCATCTGTAGAGGTTTGACTGTGTTTGATGGAAGTCCAGCTAGAAGAGCATTGCAGTAGTCCAGTCTGGAAAGGACAAGGGCCTGGATAAGAAGTTGTGCAGCAAGCTGTGTAAGGAAGGGCCTGATCTTTCTGATGTTGTGCAATGCAAACCTGCAGGATCACGCAGTTTTTGCAATGTGGTCTTTGAAAGTGAGCTGGTCATCGAAAATTACCCCAAGATTTCTGACTGAGCTTGATGGGGTAATTGTTGATTTCCAACAAGAACGTCAAATTTGGACTCGTCTGACCATAGAACACTTTTCCACTTTGAAACAGTCCATTTTAAATGAGCCTTGGCCCACAGGACATGACGGCAGTTCTCGACCATGTTCACATATGGCTTCCTTTTTGCATGATAGAGATTTAGTTGGCATCTGCAGATGGCACGGCGGATTGTGTTTAATTATATTGGTTTCTGGAAGTATTCCTGGGCCCAATAAGTAATGTCAATAACAGAATAATGTCGATGAGTGATGCAGTGTCGTCTGAGGGACCGAAGAGCATGGGCATCCAACAAAGGTCTTCAGACTTGTCCCTTACACACAAAGATTTATCCAGATTTTCTGAATGTTTTGATGATGTTATGCACTGTAGATGATGAGATTTGCAAAGCCTTTGCAATTTGACCTTGAGGAACATTGTTTTTAAAGTTTTCCACAATCTTTTTCCACACTCTTTCACAGATTGGAGAGCCTCTGCCCATCTTTACTTCTGAGAGACTCTACTTTTTAAGACATCCCTTTTATAGCTAATCATGTTACAGACCTGATGTCAGTTAAATTAATTAGTTGCTAGATGTTCTCCCAGCTGAATCTTTTCGACATTTCTTGCTTTTTCAGCCCTTTGTTGCCCCTGAGCCAACTTTGTGAGACCTGTAGAAGGCATCAAATTTGAAATGAGTTCATTTAGTGGATAAACGTGTAAAAATTCTCAGTTTAAACATTTGTTATGTTCTCTATGGTCTATTGTGAATAAAATATTGACTCATGTGATTTGACAGTCTTTTAGTTTTCATTTTATTCCAATCGTCCCAACATTTCCGGAATTCAGGTTGTATTTAGTTTAGATTAATTTAATGTAATTCCTATAAGGAATGTGTTTTGTGTAATATGCAATTTTTCTTGACTAGAAATCTACAGACCAGATGAATCTAAAGAGAAGCAGTTCATTTGGTGGCCTAACATCACTGTCTATGGACACTCTTCCAACTTACATAACAGATGCTGCCAGAAAAAGATCCATGGCTGTAAGGTGAGTCTGCCACTTCCTAATTTTTCATAATTTTATAAAACTTTTTAATGACTAAAATCATTAAAGTTACTTAAGCTTTATACTGTATTCTTTGATAATACACAATACACGCACATGGTCTTTTTTACACAATTCTTGACTTCACTGTTCTTTGTAATTTTTCATTAAATTATGTTGGCTGCACAGGCTATTGGTTAATGCAAATAGCAAATTTAGCATCGTTTTAGGCTAGTATGGTTGGTTCCACACTTTCAAAATGCACTTTCAAACATCTTTGCAATACTTAAACACAAATAAAATAAAATCTATTAGAGTTGTATATCTATTTTATTAAAGCAATAAACAATTATAAAATACATTATTTAAAGCAATATAAAATAATGTAAAATAGATTTGGAAAACTAATATTTTAGAAATATATTCAGAAATATGCCATATTACAGAAATAAAATACAAATAACACTTTAGTTATTTTCTTTTGTGTCTTTTGTATTTATCTATTATATTCTCTCGTATCTATTTTGTACCATGTATGCAACATATTTGGGCTGGCAATATGACAGTTATTGTATTAACAAAATTATATTTTGTCAACTTGGAAAAACATATTATTTATAATGATCTGTATGCACATAATAGATATTATATATGCACATATAGTTCATTGGATTTATTCCACTAAAATTAAGTGTTGATTTAACAATTAAAATTTGCTTTTTTATTATCATAATAATTATCCTATAATCTGTCATACAGGAGATCTTTGGAGCTGAAGGACCTCGAGGAGCTGGAGAATGCAAAGTGGATGAAGCAGCACAGAATCAAGTCTCAAGCTATGAGCAAGGCAGTAGCAATGAGAGCCAAGGCAATGGACCCTCATAAAAGTCTTAAAGAGGTCTACCAAGAGAAACTCAAACAGAACCGGTGAGAACTTTGAAAAAAAAATGTCTGAGGAAAGCCAGGAATGCAATAACTGATTATGAGTTGTTGTGAATGTAGGCAAGCTGATCTGGAGAGGATGAAAGATTATCAAAAAGAGCTGAAGGAAATCAAAACCCGAGTAACAGCTCGCCCGTACCTGTTTGAGCAGGTGTCGCAGGTACACTAAATCCATTCTTCTTCCAAATAATGTACATTTCCTATTTTACCGTATGCATATACCAAATGCTTTCAGAAAAATGCCAAGAATAATGCTGAACGCAGATACAGGAATACTTTGGAACAAGCGGGTCTGGACGAAACTTTTGTGAGATCAAAGGGAGAAACAAATAAGGCCACCCATGTGAACAATGAGTCTGTGGAAGAGGATCATGACAGCACTGAAAGCGAAACCCAGAAGAGGTATGGATACACAAGAATGATGGGGTTTAAAATTAATGTGCACATTATTTGATTATCACATGAGCGGAACAAATCTGTTCAATGCAAAGATTTAACAGTGCTTTAAAGTATTCATCCTAGTTTTAATGAAGGGTTTGACATCCTTTCTTTGAACCCATACCCATCAAAATAAAATCATCTTGCTCAATGCAACTACAGTAGATGCGGTTTTGACATGAAAATATCTATTTATTATAAATCTTTCTTTTTATGAGTTTATGTCAGCTTTATTGTCATTGGCGTAGCGAAAATGTAACCATGCAAATATTATGATGTAGCAGTCACATGGATACACGTTGTTCTACTATCGTTTTATTTACAGTGCAGGAAGTGGGGAAGAAAGTGTCACAAATGAGGAGGAAAGAGAAGGGAATGTGGAAACCAAAGAGGAAGAGTTGTGCTGACAGATGCGGTTGGTGGGCCAGTGTATTTCATCCATATTCCATATGTGCAGGGGAGACTGTGGTCAGAAAACAAATTGCTGGCAGATCATTTCAGTTTTGAAAAATTGCATTGCACATGATTGACTAGAATGCAGATTGTATTTTTTATTTAGTAGATTTTACTGTATATTGTGCCAGTGAATCGGTGTGGGTCTTTATACAGCTGATCCCTCTTATTTATTAAAGTTTTTTACAATACAGAAGGGATTATGAAGGTTCAAGAAATTCCATATGGGTGTCATAACATTTTTAATAAAACAGAAAATCAAAAGCAAGTTTAGTTTTATGATTCTAAGCATGTTATGGGGGCTACCGACCCAACAAAGAAAGAAATAACAACAAAAAACACTTGGTAATTAGAGGAGCTGCATATTAAAAGCAGTATATTTGCTAGAGTTCTACTTACTGCACATTAAATCATCTTGTAAACCACAGAAACAGCTCTTGGGTTTGGTGTCGGGAACCCTCAGGGTTTGCAAACAGTAAATTGGGGAAGTGAAGGATCACAAATGTTATTCTATGTTTGATTTGAATTCACGTCCTGACTAAGAGGTGTCGGGCAAGGCAAAGGTGCTTGAGATTGTTTCCTGACCATTTGGGCTTGGGACAGCTGTGCCTTTTGTCAATGAGATCAATGACTACTGAGAGATTGAACCTTTATTCTGCAAATGACTTTGTCCTGGCCAGATGTGGATTCGTTAGGTTTATTGCCCTCAGCTTTGATGTTTTGTCTCAACCTAAAAAGTCCCTCCTCCAATCCTGACTATAAAGATACCCTGTAAAATGACTTAAGATGAGATCTTCGATGACTGCAGATAACAACACATGTCATAGAATAAAGAAATTCTGCTGACGATCCAATCCGAAGTCTCCTGGTCTTCTCTTCTGAGTTTTCTACACTTTAGAAGAACAGTTTTCAACAGATGCTGCCGTGTCCCGGATAGAGTTCCAGCTTCCTCACCTAAAAACTTCAAGCTCAAACAAAGATCTGCATCTTTTGGAATCCAGCGAAACTTCAAGCTCAACAAGGATTCCCAGACTGAATTTTTCTCTCAATGTGGTGAGTGGCTGTTCTCTAATCCAAAAGAACCTAAGACCAGTGTATCCTCTGTGCCGTCAGAAGAGTTAACATACATCTGTAGGGTTTTGTTTAACTAAAAGTTATCCTCTGTTCAGGCAGGGAAGGTTAGCACTTCATGCTAATAATTTTGTTTTATCCTCTGTTCTTGTAGGCAGGGACGTGTATCCTCTGTTTCAGGCAGGGAAGAGTTTATCCTCTAAAGTTTTTATTTTAGAGATGAGTTTATCCTCTAAAGTTTTTTGATTTTAGAGATAAAAGTATCCTCTGTTCTTGTAGGCAGGGACGTTTATCCTCTGTTTTCAGACAGGGAAGAGTTTATCCTCTAAAGTTCTGCTTTTAGAGATGAAATTTTATCCTCTGTTCTTTCAGGCAGGGAAGATTTTGGCATTTACATGCTAATTTTTGGTTTATCCTCTGTTGTTTCAGGCAGGAAGGTTTTTGGCATTTACGTGCTAAAAACAAGTGTACCCTCTGTTGATCAGAGAAGTGTTTGTTTTGTTTGTGTGGTACCGAAGAAACTTACAAAATGGTCAGAAGGAATGCTAAGCTGATTCCAACCACAGAAAAGAGTGGTCTTGCGACTCCTCTCTGGTCAGATAGTGAATTCAAAACACTGTTAGGAAAAAAAATGGACCTAATAGTCACTGAAAAAGTTAGACAAGAACTAACGAGAAATATGAGATTCATCCAGACAAGACTTGGTCAGTAGATGAGTGTAAAAGGTACTAGGAGCAAGTATTCGTAAGAACAATGTGAAAGGCATTATCTGTTGTCACAGGAATTCAGTGTAACGCTAGCGACACAACAGTCTCAGCGTATTCAGAGCTAGAGAAACAGAACAATGAACTCCGTGCTAAGTATCCACTTTGACTAAGAAATTGAACCTCAAGAAAGAGGCAAAACTGATGTGGAAGTAAGTCAGCCTGATAACATTTCCCCTGATTTACAAGCGTTCTTTGAAACAGATGTAGCTCTCCAATCAGTAACTGATGTGCCTGTAAAT
This sequence comes from Gymnocypris eckloni scoliostomus, assembly GCA_027564155.1. Classification (NCBI taxonomy): domain Eukaryota; kingdom Metazoa; phylum Chordata; class Actinopteri; order Cypriniformes; family Cyprinidae; genus Gymnocypris; species Gymnocypris eckloni. Next base: position 29,164,750 of record CM050428.1, read on the forward strand.
TCAGTCAATGTGTGTGGTGCGAGGAGAAGATCTCAGGGGATTGAGGAAACTGATAGTGTTCCTCCCAATTCTTCTGTGGTGCAAATACAAACTGTTGCCAAAGCTTTAGGTCCTAAAGATATAGAGAGACTATCTCAAAGTTTACCGTCAGCTCGCACACATTTTTCTGAATTTAGAAGAACATTGATCAGTAAAATGCGTCTTTATGACATGTCGTTGACAGAAGTCACGCAGTTGATGTCACAAATTTTAACTGAATCTGAATTCAACAGTTTTGAATCTGCTGTTACTTCTGAACTGCGAAATGCCAGTAAGGGTGATTTAAGAGAAGGTATTTTGAAAATCCTAAAGAATATCTTAGGACCCAAAATAGATTGGTCTAGAATTACTGCCTGTGTGCAAAGGAAAGAAGAAACTGTGAGTGAATATACTGAAAGATTTTGTCAGTCAGCTGTAATCTACAGTGGAATTGTTGATGACCCTGAAGGTGTTCTGGATGACAAGGGACCCCTGGTTCGTATCTGGTCAGATGGCCTTGTAGCTGAATACAGAAAAGCTTTACCATTCTTAGATCTAACTTGGTCTAACAGAACTCTCAGAAGTAACCTAGACAGGTTAACTACATGGGAAATAGATCCATTACACAGGATCGAGCGGCTTCAGTCAAAGCCATACCTCCGCCTAATACCATTAAAACACTCCGCTCATTTTTAGGAACAACAGGTTATTGTAGACCTTGGATTGAAGACTATGCCTCGATGGCTCAGCCTCTCTATGATTTGTTGAAAGGCCATGGTAAAGATTCAGATACTGTTTGTATGGAAGAACTTCATCTCAAAGCTTTTAATGATTTGAAAAGAGCACTATGTCAAGCACCAGCATTAGGAATTGCCCAATCTGATAGACCCTTTGTGCTTTATGTCCATGAACACTTAGGCTTTATGACTGCATGTCTAATGCAAGATCATGGGGGCAGCTTACGCCCAATTCATTACTATTCCGGTAAACTTGACATAGTCGCTCAAGGTATGGGCCCATGCCTCAGAGCAGTACAGGCAGTTCATCTAGCGCTTCAGGCTTCATCAGGAATGGTGTTAGGTCAGACTGTAAACGTAAAATGCCCACACGCAGTGTCCGCACTAATGAATCAAGCAAAAGTCACTTCTGTCACCTCCTCCCGTTGGGGAAATTGGTTAGCAACTCTCACAGCCCCGAATATTGTTATACAGCGGCACCAGTCACGAACCCATCCTCATGTATGATGTCTGCAATGACTGAATTTGTGTTAGAGGATGAAGGCGAAATGACTCATGATTGTGTTACGCTTACATATGCAGCGACAAGTGAAATAGCAGAAACTCCCATAGAGAACGCAGAATTGGAGTTGTTTGTTGATGGTTCAGCTCAAGTTATTGAAGGTAACAGGCGAGCAGGATATGCAGTAACTTCCACCACTGAAGTAGTTGCTTCAGGTCGCCTTCCAGATCATTTTTCAGCTCAAGCTGCAGAACTAGTAGCCTTAACTAGAGCATGCACGCTAGCTTCAGGATCGGTTGCAAATATCTACACAGATTCCAGGTATGCTTTTGGGGTAATTCATGATTTTGGTGTCATTTGGCAAACCAGAAAATTTCTAACTTCTGCTGGATCCCCCATTAAGCATGCTGGATTAGTGAAAGATTTAATGTTTGCCATGAAACTCCCAAAGAAATTAGCAGTGATCAAAGTGAAAGCACATCTCACAACTAATACTACGGAAGCTAAAGGTAATGCTCTTGCTGATGTAGCGGCTAAACAGGCTTGTTTCTATGCAACTGTACAAGTGTGTTCAGGTAGTACAGCACAGAAGATAATTCTACCTCCTGAATCAATCGTTGATCTGTATAAAGACGTTCCTCTATATGAAGCATGGACATGGTTAGACAAAGGAGCCACTGTGGATTCATCCGCTGCTGGACCAAAGGGGAAAGTATGTTGCTCCCGAATCACTGTTGCCATATTTGGCTCAACAAATACACAGTTTGGGTCATAGTGGTCCAGCAACGATGAATCACAGGTTCTCAAATCAATGGTGGAATCCAAAATTCAGAAACGCAGCCACTGCACCCTCCTCCAATCCTGACTATAAAGATACCCTGTAAAAATGACTTAAGATGAGATCTTCGATGACTGCAGCCTACCATCACACTGGGGTTTTTTCAATAAAGAATCCTACGATCGAATCCGAAGTCTCCTGGTCTTCTCTTCTGAGTTTCTACACTTTAGAAGAACAGAGTTTTCAACAGAAGCCTTGTCTTGGCAAGAACGCATCTTCCACCTGGAGTCTGTCAAATGTGGCTTTGAACATCTGCTATAATTATGAACTATAACTGTCACAGAGACTAGCTTTCATGAAACTCCATTTGAATAAATACACAAATAACATTCTAAGACAACTCTTCTTTAGCACAAGGCCCATCTGAAATTCTCATTCCTGAAGTCAGGCTATTTTGAGAGTCATAGCACTGGTTGAGTAAACAGCTCTGCACATTTATCCTCTATTGGAAAAAGAGCTTGTGCTAGTGCATTTGGCCACATCAAGAGCGTTTTACTCCAACTGGCTTCTTCAGTCCTGGTTGGATTTTCGGTGATTTTTTTAAGGAATTAAAGGAATTTGTGTTTCTGTGTATAGGGATGGAAAGGTCTTAGTTATTTTAAAGATTTTGAGGCATAATTTCTGCTTTTGCTGTTACATGATGATCTCAAGATGGTACATAATTACTTTAAACGAGCCGTGTAGCATGCAGTGTATTTTAAAGGCTAAAATTGAACTTTTGCCGAAAATAGGATAGCCAGTATTGTCCATTTTGTTGTAAAACTTGTATATTTAGTGGTTGAATGAGTGATGACAATGAAAAATAAAATGAGTCAACTGCACATTTGGAAATGACTGCCCAGTTTCACCTCACGATACCCATTCATTTTGTTTCGGAAATTCTTTTTTTTGTTGTGGCTAAAAGAGGTTTAAGTGGACGTATGGTACAGTGGGGCTTTGTTCCAATTCTTATACTGGTATACACTAGAATTATGTAGTTTACTGGTAATGGGAGAGTCAAGGGGTCAAGATTTGGCAGCAGTTTGGTACATCATTTCGAAAGGAGCGTATTTACAGGCTGTGTGTATATGATCATCACCACAAAGTCCTAAGAGTGGGAAACTTGATTTACTTTAAACTCAAGTTTCAGATTTGGGGTGTGTCATGGACATTGAGGATGGGATGCTGTATTTTTTTATGCCAGTCTGAAAGTTTGCATCACACTGGTTTCCTCAACACAATATTTTATTGGCTTTTGTATTATCACAGAAATATAGCTCTGTTAACAACAAAAGTTTATAATTTGATATATTTTGTTTGATAATCTTCACAAATGAACACAACTTTATGTTGACTCCGATTGCCTCGTGGGCAGCGTGTCGATAAATAGTGCCATTGCACTACAGGCATCCCAAGTTTGAATACCAGCTCAAGGACCTTTCCTGAAAAAAATCATGAGTACGGTATAACTGATGTATTTCATGCCCTAAAATAAAACATAAAAAATATATTGAGCTTGTGTTAACCCATTGATTTCAGAAAAATTGAATCGGAAATGCAAAAAAAGTTGTACAACTAATTTCCTGCAGCACTCTATGGATTTTTTTTCATGTACAGTAAGCCTGGCTAAGTTGCATGTACAAAATAGGCTAGTATTGGACAATTACAATAGAGCATGTAATGATTCAGAACATAAAACGATTAAAACATAAAAGCTAAGTCGGTGTGGATAGTCTTTGGGCATTGCGCTGACATAGTGCCATTGTGCTACGGGCGTCCCGAGTTCGAATCCCAGCTCAAAGACCTTTCTGAATCCCGCACCCCTCTCTCTCTTCACTTCCTGTCAGCTCTACACTGTCCTATCACAATAAAATGCAAAAACACACAAAAATACATCTTTAAACAAAGTCACATCATAAAAGTAGTGGTTTGATACAACAGCCCTCTGCTTACATATTGTTTTAATTTGTGTTTAGGCATTAGTATCGTGCTAAATTCAGTACCACTTAACTTTAGAGTTTATATTTTTGACAAAAAAGCCAGTTGTGCAACTGGCAACTTCAGCCTCGCATTCTGAAAATGTTGACATAATGCTATCAAAGAAATTCATTTTATTTGGTCTCTGTTAAATATGTAGATTAAATAAAGTTGATTGGCAAACTCCGTGTCCATCTTGTCTGTTTCATGCACACACATCACTCAAGTCGTTTAGGAAGGACAGAACGCTGCGTTTGAGTGACAGCTTCTATCTTGAGCTTTAAGTGTCAGATAACTGAAAGTTCAAGTGCTCCTGAGAGGTCGCCATGGCAACTGTGCTCTCTCCTGTCACACTATCTTCAAGTGCTTTGGGTCTTGCTGTCACAACCGAATGTCCCTTACATTGATAACATGCTAGATATAGCTCTGAATCAGGTAGGACATAAGGTGTGAATTATTCACGGAATCCCTGAAAATATATTTGTTCATCTACATGTGATTATGAAGAAAACATAATAAAATAAACACAGGGATTGACTAAGATTTCTTAATAAACAATTTTCAACCGAGCCTGTTAATCTGGACAAAGGTGAATGATCTTAATTGAACTTAAATGCACAGGTTACAAAATGTCCATTCCTTCCATTCATAACATGTTCATATTCGAGGCATGTCAAATTGTCGATTTAAAATTTCAAAATAAAGTTTCTACAATAGTTATTCGACATTATAACTTTACACAATCATTTGAAAGTTTGATAAGATTCTTAATATTTTTGAAAGACGTTTCCCACCAAGTTTGTATAAAATGATCAAAAATACAGTAAAATTGTAATATTTTGAAATATTATTACAATAAAAAAAAGTTTTCTATTTCAACATATTTAAAAATTTGTGATGGAAAGCTAATTTTTCAGCATCATTACTTCAGTCTTCAGTGTCACATGATCCTTCAGAAATCATTATAATATGATTCATAACAAATCAGTTGTGATGTGCAATAGTTTTGTGGAAACTGTGATCCATTTTTGATGAATAGAGGGTTTTGAAAAGAAAAACAGAATTGATTTGAAATAACTTTTTGTGACAACTTTTGCGACATTTTTTATGTCTTTACTGTTACTTTAATCCTTGCTGAATAAAAGTATGAATTTCATAAGAAAAATAATCTACTAACCCCAAACTTTTGAACAGTAGTTCAGTAGAACCATTTGCTTTCCTGTAGCTCAACTGGTAGAGCATGGCGCTAGCAACGCCAAGATCATGGGTTCGATTCCCAGGGAAAGCAAGAGCTGATAAAATGTAGAAACTGTGAGCAATGTAAGTCGCTTTGGATAAAAGCGTCTGCTAAATGCATAAATGTAAATAAAATGTAAATGTTACATTTTAGAGCTCTATGGAGAAACATTAGATAGATATAGATACATTATAGGTTTCATAATTTCTTCTGATGGTTTTGGTTCTATACAGTAACACACACAAGTACACATATTGTTTATAGAAAATTGTTTTCATGGAACTTGAAATGTTTGCTGATGGTTGTATAATTCTTATTGGTTCTAAATGGAATCTTCATCTGAAGAATGAAGAGAAGCTTCATGGACTTGTTTGTTTGGTAAGATTTATTTATGATGCCATTATTTAAATGCATAAGCACTTTAAGTATGTATGTTCTTTCACTCATCTACAAAACAGCATATTCAAATGAGTTCTCCTTGAATGTGTTCTTTGATTATATATGCATACAGAAGTGCCTGAAGGTGTTGTTATTTTGTTAAAGCCCAGACTCTCACCTGTAGGAGGAGCTATGGCTCGTAACATGCGCTATTACCAGGAGCAGTGAAGATTAGAGATATTTCCATTCTGTCCTTATTTACAGTCTATATAAGCACACAGGGGTGAGAGCTTTTAGGACATTTACAGTACGACTGAATAAAAACACAACATACATTGAAATATTTGTAAGTTTCTTGTCTTTTATAAAATGCAGGAGATTGTCGATAAGGCTTCCTCATCCTAGTTTAAATGCACATCAAGCAGCATCTATGATGTTACATGCACCAGCGAGGGGAGAGATAAAGAGAGAGAAAGTGAGTGAGTGTTTGCATGTGTGTGAGAGAGCGGGGGGAGCAAAGAGAGAGAGAGAGTGAGACAAAGAAAGAGAGAGAGAGCAAACACAAGGATAGCAGGCTTGACATATACATATTCGCAGTGAACAAACAGAAATCCTAATGCCAGAGAAAGACAGACGAAGCCAGTGAGAGAAGAAGGTCACCTCTAGAGCAGTGAAGGAACGGTACGTCAGCTTCACTCTGTTTATCGTGACCATAAAGTCAGGGCTAAGTTAGTTGAGTGCATGAAGCATCTGTTGGAAAGCATTCGCAGCAAAATTGATTTCAGTGCATTGCAAAAATATTGTAATTGAAATGTATTTGAACCTATAGACTCTCATGCATGCTCCTCTGATAAGTCTTATTTTGTCCTTGGGAAATGATATGCAATGTTGGCACTTCACAGGGGGGTCATACCTGAAAACTGAACTCTGGAAGTCTGGAAATGGGAATTCGGAAGGTCCTACTTTAAAAGGACGAAGACGTTTTGATGCCACACCATTGAAAGACGACCGGGAACACAGCATTACTGAGAGTCACAATGGAGAAACTCTCTGAAAAAGATAAAGGTCTGATCCGGGACAGCTGGGAGAGTCTGGGGAAGAACAAGGTGCCACATGGAATTGTTATGTTCACGAGGTAATATATTCATCTCAATGCATGCTGGCTAAAACTCTTTTGCAGCAAGGGATAATGCTATTTAATTTAGTCTGCATGTTTATTTAGAAAGTTGTGTAGAGCGGTGTGGATCATGTACGTATAAGCTGCTTTTGTGGGACAGATGGATTCGTCAAAAATAGGAATTTTATGAAAATAATTAGATTCAGTAATGAATAATGCATTTAAAATAATTAACAATTTTTAAAGTAAATACATTTTTTGATTTTTTTGCAAATAAATAGCACTTAATACATGCGATAATTGACAATTCAAATTGAATGTCCTTGCATTCCATAACTAAAGATTGTACTAATCATGAAGGTATAGCAATTTAATAAACAAACTAAAGCGTAATCTCTTTAAATCCATTAAATATTATCCATCATGGATAATGTCTCACGCTGTCTGTTCCTCTAACCGTAGCTCAGTAAGAGGCTTGACTTGTTGCTTGGCGACAGGGAGCAGCAAGATCATTTTCATCAGAATCACCTTCTCAGAAGAAAGATGCTACCAAGTATCACTTTCCTGAGTATTGCTTTCCAAACTCAGCATAAAGGATACAAGTGACTTTCTTTGAATGAAAAGGGGATTTAAGCTACAAAGACAAAAGGACATGCATTGTTCTGTTCAACATCAAATGGCTTAAATTAGCTAATTTACTTATCCTTCTTGTTAAGGAAATGTGAAATAAGCAACTGTGGTTGAAGATCCATGTCAATGAACTGCTTTGTAGTGCTGCCTGATTAAATATTACATTTCTTGTTAGGTTATTTGAGCTGGATCCAGCACTGCTTACTCTCTTCAGCTACAGCACAAACTGTGGGGTTGCACCTGAATGTCTCTCCAGCCCAGCATTCCTCGAGCACGTCACAAAGGTGAGCCCAGAGGTCAACTGGACAACAACTGGTAGAGTAAAAGTGCAGGAAACTACTTTTGGGCAGTTTCTCAATACATTTTTTATGCTACATTGTGTCCTTGTGTTCTCGCTCTACATCATCAACTGCCAATGTTCAATTTTAAAATAAAAAATAAACAAAACAAACCATAAGTACCAATGGAAACTGGCAGAAGATGACAAGTCTGTTAGTTTTAAACTTCTTGTGTTCTTCTTCAAGACTAGGCATTCTCTCTGCAAGCTTGCAAACAAATGACAGCTTGTGAAAGTAAACATTTATTGTTTTGTCTGGTATAGTTTTAATAAAGTGATACAGACATGGAGAAAGCACATTAATTGGCATTTTATTGGCATATTTAGAATCTTAATAACGACAAACCATTGGGGATTTCAAATAAACACTGTTTATATATATATATATATATATATAATAATGTAAAAAATAACAAATTAAATGCTTAAATTATTGTGCATTAAATTGTGCTACTACATAAAATGTGTTGGGGCGGTCAGTGGAGCAACAAGATCACATCATATGCATCATACGCATATGCTAAAGATGCATTTTGTGTTCTTGTATACATTCGAGTTATTTTAAGGCAGCCTGGCAAGATCTAGTCTCGCGTAGCCAGATCTTAAGAATGTCGGCAGAAGGTCTGCAAACCTTGGCCACTTTGAATGGCCAAGGACTGCCCAAAAAACCATATGACCTACAGGTAAAGCAACCAATCACATTTCGTTTTGTGCCACGTCATGTTTAAGGTGTGGAAAAGTCCTGAATATAACAGACCTTTGTGTACAACTCTTGGACATATTTGAAAGAGTCTATGCCACAAACTTTACATATTTAATATACTTTCATATACATAAATCTAGCATTTAGTTGATCCCGATAAGCGCTGATCATCACAGTTATAAACACGACGGCTTTGTTCCTCCATGAGGGGGTTTGGAGCCACGGCATCTTTGTTTCCAGGCGGAACACACGTCTCATGGAAATTCTGTAGAATTCAACCAATCAGATGGTGGACGTGACGTCTGAGGCTGAGACTTGGCAAGACCAGTCTTCATGAGAGTGCAAGGCTGTTCTTTGCATTCTTAGAACTTAGAAACAGTCTTGGTGTGGCATTGTTGTTTAAGTAGTCGATGGGCCGGTAACTGAAAAGTTGGTTCCTCACAAAGAGGGATATGTCTAGATGGACATTCCTACAGCAAAATTGCCTGAAAACTGCTCCCATTATATGTCAAAGGTTATTTTGATATGTTTGGTTGTTGTTTGTTGCACCATAGAGCCACATGGGACCCCATTCCTGCAGAGTTTAGCTCTAATCCCAAATAAACACACCTGAACTAGCGAGACATCCAAACAGGTGTGTTGGAACAGGATGAAGCTAAACTCTGCAGGAGGTGACTTTCCAGCATTAGACATCCCTGATTTAGGTTATACTGATTCTTTCTTTTGACTAATTTTGACCCAACTGCTGAGTTTACAGCCATGTAAACCCAGCTCAAGACCGACTGTATATTTGTCCAGGTGATGTTAGTGATCGATGCAGCTGTGAGCCATCTTGATGACCTGCACACATTGGAGGACTTCTTGTTGAACCTGGGCAGGAAGCACCAGGCAGTTGGGGTTAAGACTCAGTCCTTTACTGTGAGTAAACTTTGCCTACATGGTTAAGTTATGATGACTGAAATTACATCCGTAACACTCAAACGTCAAAGATGACAATGAGATTGACAGTGAACTTCGAGGAGAGTCACAGTGATTTTTCAGACCATTGATTGATTGACTGAGTTCTTTCACATGTTTCTTAGATGGTTGGAGAGTCCCTGCTCTATATGCTTCAGTCCAGCCTGGGTCCGGCTTACACGACACCGCTGCGCCAGGCTTGGCTCAATATGTACAGCATCGTGGTATCAGCCATGACCAGAGGCTGGGCCAAGAATGGCGAACATAAGTCCAACTGAGAAGAAGGTAGATGTGAGATTCACACTGGAACACCCTAGAGGTCACAAACTAACTTCTCAAAAATCCTTTCAAAGAGTGAGGGGCTTGGATATGGGACCATATATGGGTTATGGGACCCAACATTGGGAAAATCAGTTCAGCTGAGTTGTATTTTGGCTCACTGAACAGTCCTAAATTTGGTAGCTTGGTCTAACTGCAGACTGAGATTGTAGATAATGAAGCCTATGAGGTTAAAGTATGCTTATTATGAGTGCAGGACATATATAGTTTATGGTTGAAACTTCAAAAGCAAAATTTGCTTTGTATATATAGTAATGACTAAATATATTTCCTCAAACTATCTTAAATGACTGTCTTGATGTATTGATGTTTCATGTGAGCGTAAAACAGGTTTGACTATCCACATGTGAGCTTGGTCAACTTGAAAAAGTTTTATTCTGACACCTCTTGTAATCAATTTAGATGAAGGCCTTTAAAGCCACTACAATTTAACACTAAATTACACAGAATAAATACTCTTGCCTGTGCTGTGTGTAGTTTAAGTTTACTGTAAGTTTAGTCATGTTCAGTAAGTTATCTGAGCATGAACATATTAGCATTTGGCAATATAGTCCAAATATCAAAGACAATAAGCAATCAGTAGCCATGATTTGTTGACACCATCCAAATGTTCATGTGAAATGTTGTTTGTCACATTTTTTCAACCATTAACAGTATTTCTGGCGATGAAAGTAAATGACGAGAACTGTTACATCCGAAATAGCTTTTGGGATTTTTAGACTGTTAATTTTGAACCTGTGCCATGTCATAAGTTTACATTTCCATTGTATGGATTATACTCGACGCACTCTACTCCAAGGCTTACTTACGAAAGACTTGTGTAGACTGTTACTTCATATAAAGTGACTGTTATATCATAGTGACTAGATTATTTGTTCTCCTATTTACAATTGTAGATAGTCAAAAAGTCTTTATGCTAAATGACCCGGTCCAGCGGGGGATAGCTATAAATATGATTTCTTTTGTTGCAAATTTTGGTGAATAATATTTTAAAAAATAATAAATTGCATTAGTTGGCTTATTACAACCTTGTAAGTTAAGAACACACACACACTCTTATCTAAGATAAGAATATTTGTTGCCATAATTATGAGCTATAGAAAAATGTTAAAAGCGATGATAACCCTTTTGCTGCTATTCAATAGCTTTGTAGAAATATTGTCCTCTTTATATGTGAGATATTTCTGCATTGAATTAAATGGTTCTGGCCAAGTATTTCAAAATGCGTAAGACTGTCACAGATATTGAAACTGCTGGTAAGTTGCATTTTACATGTAACTTTATATGACAATACCTACTAGCCTTTTCTGTATATTTAGGTGTATGTGGATTGATTATTTAATTTTATGTATTGCACTATTATACTTTTTGTGTAAAATGTATATCTTTTCTCTCTTTGAGACTGTTCTCTTTTCCAAAATATGTATGTACCACCTAATGGCTTTACAATAACCTCTAAGATGTCTATCTTTATGGAATGATTAGCTTATTAGTATTGAAAATCTTTTATGAAGTTGCAATGGTTATACTATTTTCAAGTGAAAGTTGCTGTTTATTGACCATTGAAGTGTTGTGTGTTTGTGTGTGTGTAGTGTTTGCTTCTGTGCTTTTTCTCTTGATATTCTGTGACTGAATTGTCTCAATGTCTACCTCACCGAAGCAGCTGCTATTAAACAGCGATGTTATGACCTGGCTCCTCAGCAACCAAAAAGTTATATTTCAATTACACTGTACATCCTTTTCCTCAGCCAGTCACCAATCAAACTAGAACCAGGATCAGTCAAGGCTCTATGTAAACATATGTTGAAAGATTATTTGTAATAAAGGACAGAAATAAAGATATTGCATATGGGTCTTTGATGGAAATGAGTGTATGGAGTTTCCATTTCAACATTTTTGATCTCTCTATAGATCTCATATTTATAACATTAGGAGTCGATCTCAGCATACAGTGGCATGTATTTAATTTGGAAAAATGATAACTGCTGAACTTCACTGACTTTAACGGACATATAGTGACATGTTTACTTCTTAAATTACCCTGAATCCTAAATATGTAGTTTCAGCCTTACTGTGACTAAAACTGATTTAGCCATTTTTCTTAATAACCCCAAGTACAAACCGTAAAAAACATAATTTCTGGCATTATTAATATGTTTGAAAATCATAATTTTATAATCACAATAAACTATTTTCTTTTAAACCATGTTTCTTTTGACCCTACTACATTTTATGTTGAATTTTTTAGGGTTAAGTCTAATATTGTCTAATAATTGGCATGCACATATCATTGCGCCTTGCCACATTATTTGCAGTCAGTATACAGTTTTGTCCACATACTGTAACAGAGTTGAACAGTTGAAGAAGCCAATATGTGTAAAAAAGTGTAAACATTATGAAAAACTGATATACATTTTGAGAGACACCTTGGTTTAGTTCAAACCAAGGTTTCTCTTGGTTCATGTGATTGAAAAAAAGTGCTCCCTTACAACCCGCTGTTTTGAAATTGGAAAATTAAAACATATGCATAAAATGCATAAATCAATAAACTAAAATATGGACAGTTAAAATGATAGCTCACCCAAAATGATCATTCTGGCATTAATTCCTCCTCATGTTGTTCCAAACCCGTAAAGCCTTCGTTCATCTTCGGAACACAAATTAAGAAATTTTTGATGAAATCCAAGAGCTTTCTGAGCCTCCATAGACAGCAAGGAAACTGAGACGTTCAAGGCCCAGAAAGGTAATAAGGACATCATTAAAGTAGTCCATGTGACATCAATGGTTCAACCTTAATTTAATGAAGCTACAAGAATACTTTTTGTGTGCAAAGAAAATAAAATAATGACTTTATTCAACAATATCTGTTGATTTTTTTGTTTGTTCCTGCTTCAGCAGCACCACATGCATGTGCCGTGGTACTCTCGTGAACACACATTGAAGACTAACACGGAAGAGAAGAAATTGTTGAATAAAGTCATTATTGTTGTTGTTTTTTGCACAAAAAGTATTCTAGTAGCTTCATAAAATTACAGTTGAACCACTGATGTCACATGGACTATTATAACTATGTTCTTACTACCTTTCTGGGGTTTCACAACGTTTCAGTTGTGTTATAGTCTATGCAGGGTCAGAAAGCTCTCGGATTTCATCAAAAATGTCTTAATTTGTGTTGTGAAGATGAACGAAGGTCTTACAGGTTTTCATTTTTTGGGTGAACTATCCAAGGCATGATTCAGGTCATATTCTAATAATTTCCTTCTCTTTTCTTTTGCAGAGTTAAATCTAAACCAATTAATGTAACACAGTTCAATTAAATCCTATTAATTATTTAAACTTTAAGTCATGAGGACACTGTTTCTTGAAGATGATTCTTATATAACACTGGCACGCTGGCTTGAAGAAAAAAGAAATAGCATTTGTCTTATGTTATTCTTCACAATGTCCCAGTTCCAATAATCAGAAGGTTATGAAGAAATACTGTTCACGCCTTTGCACTCTCTGATGTGACAATGTCAGAGTGGATGAGATGGAGCATAACTCCAGAAGCGAGAGCTGCTCACTGGGTTCGTGGATTCAATTACACTGCATTATTGTAAATGTCTTGAAGGCTGACTGTCAAGCCCAGGCACATTCTGTCTCACATATGAGAAGCAAAAACTGTGCCTCCACAAATATCAGTGTCTATCCACCGCTGCTATATAATACCATTTGAGTTTATTTTTAATTTATGAGTTTCCTATTTGAAATTTATATGATTCCAGATTTATAATTATGAATATTTCTAAGAATACCAAAGAATAGAAGCCATAAACACTTGTACTATATCTGCCCTAAAAGCTAACTAAAGTGTAAAATTGAGAGACAGTGGGAGAGCAGGAGAGAGACAGAGCTAAAAGGCGCAATAATAATAAAAACAATACAGACCAGAGATCATTATTTTTAGAAAGTCTGCAATGTTTTGGAAGCAGGGCATTGTAAATTACCATGACAACCATGACAAGCACAGTGAGAGAGTGTGTGGAGTGTTTGTATTTTGAGACTCAGACAGTAGAGAAGTGTTGTTGAGGACAGGAGTGTGCTGGACTGTGACTTTGGGATCTTATTAATTATTGACTGCATTCAGTTCACATATACTTGTCACAGTGTTCTGGTTTACTATCAATATATACAATGATTTGCTTGACTCTACAGTATCTTCATATTATTTGGTTAATTTAAATGTATAATTGTGTTAAAATAGTCTTAAAGTAATAGATCACCCATAAGTTATGATGCAAATTATGCGGTAATGAGATTGATATATGATATAAGGTGATATAAGAGTTGGCAGAGGGAAAGAGTTTCAGCAACAACAAAAGGATCGGTCTGTTCCTCACACAAAGCTGTCATATGTTGTCAGAAGACTTGGTAACACACACAAGTTCTATAACCCAGGAGCTCCAAACTTCTCTTGCTAGAACCCACAGAGATAGAATCTCAAGACCCACCAAAAACACTTTGAAGTGAAACATGAGAGGAGAAAGAAAAATACTTTTTAGTTCTCTCTCTCTCTCTCTCTCTCTCTCTCTCTCTCTCTCTCTCTCTCTCTCTCTCTCTCTCTCTCTCTCTCTCTCTCTCTCTCTCTCTGTTATTTTGCTTGTCATATTACATTGGGTAAGCCTGCTAATAAATTTGTATTATCAAAAGGATATATTAAGCTATAAAAACGATGACAACCATAAACAAAAACATGACTGTGAAGTATAGGGTACAGATTAAGATAATAGCATAAAATATATAGCTAAGAAATTCTAATAATTTATAGATGAACAATGTATTTTTTTCATGGCATCATTCAGTCTAAAGGCTATTTTAAATAAATGATGCATTGGCATCAAATTTACAATTCAGTGATCATATCAAGGTAGTCATTTGTTGATTCAGTAGATGCTCAGATAGATTCGGAGCAGTTCAACACTTAAAAAAAACAAAGTTGAGAGAACTTACAAGTTTAAGAGATTTTTGAGTTTTCTCAACTTGTTGTTTTCAGTTTATTGACTGATTATTAAGTTTTCTCAACTTTTGATTTTTTACAATGAACAATGTACTAAAGGTTTTTCCTTTGCACTTTTGAAACATTCAGCATTCAGACAAAAATCCATTCAAAAAGATCCTCGTTCACATAGATCCACGAAAATGACTAAATTAGCTGTATAATGTATTTGGCGATGTCACTTTGTAAAGAAACACTATGCGCTTGCTCACATACCTATAGATTGAACACGTAAACACATACGCATGATATCACCATTTTCACAAATTCAAATTTTTGTAGATTAAACTAAGATTATATCCTTTTCTAAGACGTGTACTTTGAAAAACACAAACAAATTTTACATTTTTAGTTGAAAACAGTCTGTCAACAGTCAATAGGAACTTTTTTGAAACAGTCTGATTTGGTACTTCTTTTGAATAATTTCGGCAATTCATACATATTTTACTAGGTGGCTACTTTCTCAGAAATTGTACAAATTGAGTAAGGTTGTGGCAATTTGTACAATATGTGAGAAATTGTACATATTTTACAAGGTTGCAAATTAGTAAGAATTCGTACGAAGGACCGACCCTAACCCTGCCACTAAATTTACCCCTCACAGAAATCGTACAAAATCTCAATTAGCCATCTCGTAAAATACGTACGAATTAGTCGTGAGATAGTGTTGTAGATTCTTTGCGATCATTAAAAAAGTAAGTGCTTCACTGCCATTCACAAATCGGCCGTTTCTCAAAAGGAAGGCTGTATCCTCCGGAGGTTGATTTGTAGGCTGCATACATCACCAAGCCTGGTTTATTTTAGTTAAATTAGTTAAATTAGTTTTAAATTCGCGAGTCATAACTCATAAGCATATTACAACAAATTTATGCTAAACTAAGAATAATGGTCAAATTTATCATTCTAAAATAATATCTTCTTTATGACGTATGCTGGCTACAAATGCGACCTCCGGAGGATGCAGCCTTCCGTTTGGGAAACAGCCGACATCTCCTGTGAACTAAAAGTTGTGAACTAAAAGTAAAGTGTCAATTGGATGTGCACTGTGGAATCTTACCAGAAATAGAAGGACATCTGGGGACTTTTTGCCTACTGTTTTATGAATACTGTGACTTTAGACGTATAATGTTTAGGGGCAGTCGTGGATAGATGCTAATGGATAGAGCGTTGGACTTGAAACCCGAGGTAACCCAAGGTTGTGGGTTCGAATCCCGGCTCTGGCAGGAAGTGTCCACAACTGAGGTGAGACCCTTGAGCAAGGCACCGAACCCCCAACTGCTCCCCGGGCGCCGCAATGTCAGCTGCCCACTGCTCCAGGTGTGTGTGCACTTGGATGGGTTAAAAGCAGAGAACACATTTCACTCCTCATTATACTCTGTATAATTGTGTATGTGACAAATAAAGCTCATCTAAGCTTAATTTGTTGTATTTGTATTGTATGTTCGCATACAGTTTTTTCACCTACTATATATGCAATTCACTATACAATATGCAATTTTGGATGCACCGCCTCATGTTAGAAACATGTAATATCCACTATGAGTAAATAATCAAACATGTAAAAGCCCTCTAGCAAAACCGAATTTTCACACATTCACTTATTCCCACTCTGCGAATCACTAGTTGGTAATAAAAACCACTGGTATGATCTACTTGATAAGACTTTTTAAATCTTTGAGTGAATTGGCCATTCATCACTGTGTGGGTAACCAAGATCAAAGTTTGAAATTAATATTCCAACTTTCAAAAGTTCATTGTAACAGTTGTGGGTTACTGTAGGATCAGTAGCTGTGTCGTTCGTTCGACACCTTCCACGAGGAGTTTGTGGCACCTTACTGTACATGTCAGTCTCTGGTGTTGATGTTCCCTCTTCTAATGAGAGTCCTTCTGTGACACAGCCGCTGCCAAAATCTTCACACCTCTCCTCGACATCTCCACTAGTTTCCCTCAGGATCCCACTAAAGACAGGAAATACAAGACTGCACACAGTAAGCGGTCACATGGTTATCAAATACTCTCTGCACATTTAAAGTTGTCATAGTGTGTTTGCCAAGAAAATTACAGCAGACTGTAACAGTAATTCCCAGAAAGAGTTCACACCACACATTTATGCCAAAATTTGAAAGCAGTGCGGCTCAACATATATGGGACAAGATGAAAATTACATTACTTTTAAAGTTATTAAGAGGGACAAATCATGGGTTTTTCTTGCTCTTTTTAAACAAAATAGCTTGATGTAGAAATACTTTGTGAAGATATACTCACAAAGCAAGGCAAGGCTTGCCTCCTAGTTCATTTGAACAATTTATGGAAATTAAGCTGCTAAAATTTCTCATTCATAATAAATCATATTCATTACAATTATGAAGTCACAACCATGACCATGTTAACATATGACCACCCATTTTCACACATTTTGTACTCAGCAACTTATGACAAAATCTTCATTTTTGGTTGAACTACCCCTTTAAAAGATTACAGTTAGCCAATTTTAAAATCATTTACATACAGACGTCTTAAAGGTACAGCAGCAAAAACCATTTGCTTCAAATAATACTTCATCTAAATATAAATACCCTCATGTCATTTCAAACCTGTATGACTTTTTCTTTTGTGCAACATAAAATAAAATATTTTGAGAAATGTCTCAGAACTTTTTTCTTTCAAATTATTTATTTAAAGTACAGATGACATGAGGGTCTGTAAATAATAATGATGTAAAACTGGTGGCAAATGTTGTCCTCTTTATATGAGAGATATTTCTACATTGAATTAAATGGTTCTGGTCAAGTATTTCAAAATGCACAAATAGTCAAGCATAATAGTGCAAAAAGAATGATTCACTTGATCAAGATTCCTGTGCTAATCAAATGCAAACATTCTAACATAACAGCTTGGTTTATAACAAATCAAGCTGTTCAGATGCACATGCACAGCAGGGGAGGCAAACACAGGTAGCAGTCAAATAGGGAAAACAGCAGCAGTTCTATTCCAAGCATATGGTACAGAGGAGGAGAAAGCAGCGTGTTCTGTTCCCAGGGGTATTCACCTTCTGAAGACTGCCTGCTCAAGAAGGTTGCTTAGGAGACAGAAGGAAAATGTCAAGCAGATTTTTTTCCCCTCTTGTGTTGACACTTGCAACTGTGGCGAGTGTATGAAAAATTGTTTTCTTCACTGCTCCCATGAGTGGAGCACATCACTGATATAACATATCTGCACTTTGCTCTCATTTATACAACATGGATGTTTTCTTTATCATCATATATTGAGAAAGAATAATTTTGTAATTTGACATTTCTGCATTGTCTATACATTTATGAGTTTAGGCTGCACTTTGTGTCACCTGCACTTTGTGTCATTAAAACTTGATTACAGATCACACAACCCCCACAGTTTATAATTTTAATGGTATTCGCAACTCATTTGCATAAAATTAAGGGCTGTTCACACTACCAAGGGTTTGCAGAGACCAAAAATGGAAGACCTTCATTTCAGTGTGAGTTGAATGACAACAGCTGAGAATGAAACAAAGTTGAACAGAGATTAACAACGAAAATGAGCAGTGGCAAAAATTTACTTTGTTGTGTTAATTGATGATAATTATATAATTAATAAAAGTGTTATTTTAAATAGTCTATGTAATCGGCACATTTTCTATCCTTTCTAGCCACTCCAGGTGCTGTTTATGTGTTGTTTTGCAGCATAAAATATAATATTTAGTATCATACAGTATATGACATCTGAACAATAGTGCAAAATCATGACTCTTATTATAATTTAAATTGGTAATTTTCCATCCCTCTATAGCAATACACACTCACACACATAAATAATTAGGTTGACTCTGTGCAGGGCCAGGCCAAACTGCGGTAATTAGTATGCAGACTCACTTCTGTTCACAGCCTGTCATTTGAGAGGTGAGCTGTGGCATATACTCAGCCACATTGGATGCCTCCAACATATTAATCACTGCAACCATCAGGGAATTCTTACCCCGCTGAAAGGTAAACATCAGTGTAATTAATCCCGAAAAGTTCTGGCAAAGGCAAGTTGTGCTACTATGTCCACACAGGATCATTTTAATCTAAACATTTGAACTTTTCCACCCATTGCAGTTATGTACATTAGTGAGTTCTTTCTTTTATTCTTTAAAAAAAAAGATTTATTTATGGACATTTTTATGCCTTTATTTCGACAAGACAGTGTTCTCGAACTCGAGTCAACGTGAGCAAAGTTGCACGGTTTCCAATCTATCTATCTGTCCATCTACCTGTCTGTTCGTCCATCTATCTATCAATCGATCAATCAATCAATCAATCTATCTATCTATCTATCTATCTATCTATCTATCTATCTATCTATCTATCTATCTATCTATCTATCTATCTATCTATCTATCTATCTATCTATCTATCTATCTATCTATCTATCTATCTATCTATCTATCTATCTATCTATCTGCCATGCTGCTGAGAGGTTTGCAAATGTGGCTCCGTGTAGCTTCACTTCTCTGTTGAATATCTATCTTACTTTTACTCTCTGTTGTTTAAGTGGTAAAATATAACTTAATTTCCACCATATTTCTGATATTATCTATCAAACTAATCTAACTAATTTGATTCGAGTTCATCAAACTCAAACGAGTTCATCAAACAACAGTGGTAAGTTAAGTCAGTATCATTCATCAATCACGGTGAGTAATGGCTTCTTCTGCTATTGTTGTTTGCACTGTCAGCCACATGTACCATTTATCTATCTCTGTCGGCAGCAAGGGATTCACATGTGATAAATGCAGGGAAATAGTTAGGCTGACAGAGAAGATTTTAGAACTAGAGACACGCATCCAAACTTTAGTTGAGGATAGTAAGAATGTGAGGGCTGTAGATACGGCTTTGGATGCGACTAGCTCAGGGAGTCCTGTACATTGTTCGGTTCCGGTAGAGCCTGTGCAGCAGGGCACCTGGGTGACTATGTGGCAGCCTAGTCGCGGGTCAAAACACTGCTATTCCGTTCCAATCAAAATTACAAACAGATTCTCCCCACTCAGTGACGCACCCACTGAGAAACCTGATGAAAGTGCTCTAGTTATTAGCGATTCTATTGTACGGAACGTGAAAATAGAGGCACAAGCCACCATAGTGCATTGTTTACTGGGAGCCAGAGAGCCTGACATCTTGGCATATTTAAAAGTGCTAGCTAATGCTAAACGTAAATTCAGTAAGATTGTTATCCACGTCGGCACTAATGATGTTCAACTTCTCCAGTCGGAGATCACAATTTTTTAAAGAGGTGTGAGAACTTGCAAATATGATGTCAGACACTGCAATATGCTCTGGTATCCCCTCCCTGCTTACCGGGGTGATGAGATTCATAGCAGTCTGTTGTCACTCAATGGCTGGATGTCTAAGTGGTGTCCACAGAATAACATAGGTTTTATAAACAATTGGACAAGTTTTGGGGGCAGACCTGAACTGTTGAAAAGAGACCCCCATCCCTCCTGGGGTGATGCCACTCTTCTCTCTAGAAATATGGCACATAGTCTTAGAGTTTGTACTTGACTTACAGGGGCCCAAGTCAGGAAGCAGACAGACTGACTAAACCAACCATCTGCTAGCTGCCTCACGTCACAGAAGTCAGTTAATTCTCAGCACATAGAAGACCCTTTCACCTAGATATCCCACTATAGAGACTGTCTGTTACCCGAAATAGAAAATACAAAAAACGTCCAAACTAATTTATGAGTAACAACTTCATTGATGTTCAACAAATAAAAATGTATATGAAACAAATGATAAAGCTTGGCTTATTGAGTATCAGGTCCCTTTCTGATGGGGCACGAAAGTGCTTTTTCTAAATGATATGATAACTGATCATAAACTAGATGTGCTCTCTTTGACAGAAACCTGGCTAAAATGAATACATAATACCAGATGAATACATACCAGATGAATACATAATTTTTTATTTACATTATTTTAAACGAGTCTACCCCCGAAAATTACTGTTATAAAAATGAGCCGTCAAAAAGGCAAAGGGGGAGGTGTTGCTACAGTTTATAGCAATATTCTCAGTATTTCTCAGAAGACAGGCTTTAAGTTTAACTCATTTGAAGTAATGGTGCTTCATATAACATCATCTAGAGAAAAAAGTATTAATGATAAATCCCCCGTGATGTTTGTCCTGACTACTGTATACAGGCCACCAGGGCACCATACAGACTTTAGTAAAGAATTTGGTGATTTTCTATTAGAGTTAGTGCTGGCTGCAGATAAAGTTTTAATTGTGGGTGATTTTATATATATATTATATTAATATATATATATATATATATATTATTAATTATTTTACCAGGAAGGTCCCATTTAGATTAAAAGAAATCTCTTCTTCCAGGGAGTCCTGGCCATGGACTCGATATCCACGTTGATAATGAAAAAGATGCATTAGGATCAGAATTCATAGACATTCTGAACTCTATCGGGGTTAGACAACACGTGTCAGAACCTACTCATTGTCTAAATCATTCTCTAGATTTAATACTGTCACATGGAATTGATGTTAATAGTGTTGAAATTCTGCAGCAAAGCGATGATATATCAGATCATTATCTAGTCTTGTGTAAACTCCATCCAGCTAAATCTGTAAATTCAGCGGATTGTTACAAGTATCGTAGAATCATCAATTCTACCACAAAAGACTGCTTTGTAAGTAAACTTCAATTCCTCAGCATATGAGCATATACGAGTGCAGCAGGAGGAAAACTAAACTACATTTACATTTAATCATTTAGCAGACGCTTTTATCGAAAGCGACGTACAAATGAGGAGAATAACAGAAGCAATCAGACCATCAAGAGAGCAACAGTATACAAGTGTCATGACAAGTCTCAGTTAGTCTAGCACAGTACATGTAGCTAGTGCTTTTTTTTACTAGAGGTATTCGTATTGCTTGGTGGGAAAGTAACCTATCCTACAGAGAAGCATTAAAAACGTCTAGATTTGATTACTTTTTGTCTCTTTTAGAAGAAAACAAACATGAGCCCAGGAATTTTTTCAATACAGTGGCAAAACTAACAAAAAATAAAGCAACAACAGGTGTTGACATTTCCCAACAGCACAGCAGTAATGACTTTATGAACTATTTTACTTCCAAAATCGACAGTATTAGAGATTAAATTGTAACCATGCAACTGTCAGCAACAGTATCACATCAAATAGTTCACTGTAGATCCCCTGAGGAACAATTCCACTCATTCTCTACTAAAGGAGAGGAAGAATTGTATAAACTTTTTAAGTCAGCTAAACCAACGTTAGACCCTATGCTAGACCCTATTCCATCTAAACTACTAAAGAGGTGCTTCCAGAAATCATAGATGCTTTTTTGGCTATTATTAATGTGTCATTGTCATTAAGATATGTCCCCAAAACCTTTAAATTGGCTGCTATTAAGCCTCTCATTAAAAAAAACACACAAATTGACCCCAAAGATCTAGTTAACTGCAGACCGATCTCGAATCTCCATTTTCTGTCAATGATACTAGAAAAGGTAGTATCCTCACAATTATATTCCTTCTTAGAGAAAAATAATATCTGTGAGGATTTCCAGTCAGGATTTAGACCATCTCATAGGACTGCTCTCATTAGAGTGACAAATGACCTGCTCTTATCATCCGATCATGGCTGTATCTCTCTATTAGTGCTACTGGATCTTAGCACTGCAATCAACACTATCGATCACAACATTCTTTTGAATATATTTGAAAACTTTGTTGGCATTAGTGGAAGTGCATTAGCATGGTTCAAATCATACTTATCTGACCGCCAGCAAATTGTAGCAGTGATGAAGAGGTATCATATCGATCACAAATGCGGTATGGAGTACAACAAGGCTCAGGACTAGGGCCATTACTTTTCACGCTTTACATGTTACCCTTGGGAAATATCATCAAGAAACACGGGGTTAACTTTCACTGTCATGCTGATGATACTCAGCTCTATATTTTTTGCGGCTCGGTGAAACACACCAAATTGAGAAACTTATGGAATGCATAGTCGATATAAAAATGGATGACGAGTAATTTCTCACTGCTAAATTAAAAAAAAAAAAACAGAGGTGTTAATTATCGGACCTAAAACCCCCACAAGTAATAACCTAGAACACTGTCTAACACTTGATGGCTGCTCTGTCGATTCTTCCTCATCAGTCAGGAACCTAGGTGTACTTTTTGATAGTAATCTCTCCTTTGACAGCCACGTTTCTAGCATTTGTAAAACTGATTTTTTTTTCCATCTTAAAAATACTGTATATCTAAACTGAGACCTATGTCAAATGCAAAAATGTTAATTCATGCGCTTATGACTTCAAGGTTAGATTATTGTAATGCTTTATTGGGTGGATATTCTGCACGCTTAATAAACAAATTACAGATGGTTCAAAATGCAGCAGCTTGAGTCCTTTCTAGAACCAGGAAGTATGACCACATTAGCCGGTTCTGTCAACACTGCACTGGCTCCCTATTAAACATCGTATAGATTTTAAAATCTTGTTAATCACTAAGCCCTGAATGGTTTAGCTCCTCAGTACTTGAGCGAGCTCTTATCGTCCTTATAGTCCTCCACTTCCACTGCGTTGTCAAAACTCTGTCCATTTCATAATACCTAGAATATCAAAATCAACTGCGAACATTAGATCCGTTTTCTATTTAGCGCCCAAACTGTGGAACAATCTACTTAACACTGTTTGGGAGGCAGACACACTCACTTAGTTTAAATCTAGATTAAAGACCCATCTTTTTAACCTGGCGTACACACTAATACACTTCTAATATTCAAATCCGTTAAAGGATTTTTAGGCTGCATTAATTAGGTTAACTGGAACCATGAACACTTCCCATAACACACAATGTACTTGTTACATTATAAGTAGATTGACATCTACACTAATATTAATCTGTTTCGTTCTTATTCCGAGGTCACCGCAGCCACTCAATCCGGTCCGTATCCAGCCCAGATGGTCACTGCAGTCACCAGATCCAGTCCGTATCCAGATCAGATGGTGGATCAGCACCTAGAGACGACCTCTACAGCCCTGAACGTCATCGGAGTCCAGGACACCTAGATGAGCCCCAGAGACAGATCCCCAGTGAGGACACCGTCACCTAGACAGCCATTGGGAAAAGACTTACAATCTGACTTTGCTGCAGATGGAACAAACTGCTGGTTCGTCTGGCCAGAAGAGAACTGGCCCGCCGACTGAGCCTGGTTTCTCCCAAGGTTTTTTTTCTCCATTCTGGAGGCATCTATCTATCTCTAACCATTTGGTAAGCCATTTTTATCTGAATGTTTGCATGGATGGACACGTTGTTGGGCTCAGTGTCCTTGCATAAGCACATCTCAGCACATGCATACAGACCAGCAGTGGCACAAACCAACAGCCCAGTATAGAATCATAGAATGTCTCCCGGTTCCTAATTCTGGAAAAATGTTTAGAGATTTAGATGTATCCACATTTTGGCCTTCTGTCAGATATTCCTGCCAGTTCTGCAAAAGAAAGGAAAATAATAGCTTAGACAAAAACCACTGAATACCCTAAACAAACCAAAAACTGCTTGTGGATGGACATTCACAGCGATTCAAAGGGCAAATCAATTAAATATCAAAATATCTTTAAGTTTTATGGGTTATTTCATATTTCCAAAAGCATCTGATGGCGGGACACATGTAATTCCATTTATCAGCAATACTCAACCTATTGCACTTTTCATATAGAAATGGAAACTTCCATAACTGAGATCCTGGCTGTGTAGAAGCTCAGTGAAGCAGAACATCAAGAGTCCACATTTTATTTGACTCTATTATGATTGAGTGTGCATGTCCTACTTTTTGGAAGCATTTCTTATGTGCGGCTTCAGTTGTTGTGCTGCAGTGGTGTCTCATAACACACAGGCATACACACACATAACACATGGGAATGACATCTAGTGTGCAGGAAAAACATAATTGGCAGTTTTCAAACATTGACCAGTCAAGTGACCACTGCCTGTCTTCTGGCACAGCATGAGATTTAATTAAGGGGCGATGTTTCATTTTCTGAGACTGAGTCTGAAGAACACTTGTGGGAAAAATTTTTGAGACTGCTGCACAAAATTAAATGTTTTTTTTCTAAATAAAATGTTTTGTGCTTGCCCATTATATCAAGATCACCATGGGTACCTTAATGGACCCTGAGGTCTCCTAAATGCCCAGTCCCCATGTCTCTATATCAGGACTGGTCCCTCCTTTAATGTACTGTAGGTCTTATCCCTATTTCAGGCTTTCTACTTCCGCAAGCTTTGAAAGCAGAGGAATGCACATGCAATGTGTCGTGCTACTCTCGAGAACACGTCGAAGACTGACACAGAATAGAAGAAATTGTTGAATAAAGTCATTATTTTTGTTTTCTTTGTGCACAAAAAGTATTTTAATAGATTCATAAAAAACACTCCAGTTGAAGTTGGGTGGCTCATGAGCCTGTTGTGGGCGTATGAGCATGATTTCGTTGTGATCTCGCCTTTCAATTATGAAAGGAATGGCACCCTCTGCCGCCACCCGTGCTGGTCTCTCTGCGAGCAGAGGATCGCCGGCTGGCGCTCTGGGAGATCTGAGGGTTACTGTAAGAGCCTCTCCGCCGGGCACGCCCCCACGGACCTCTTACTCCTCACGCAGCGAACATCCCGTCCGGTTCCCGGGAGATTTCGCTGGTCTGTCCCACGGGGCGCCCAGCATTTCATTCGGTGTGCCATCTGTAGATAGGATGTCGATCGCAGCATCGGGGGATGGGCTCACGTCCTCTGAGGATGAAGGTGCGGTGGGGCTGCCCCCCTCGGGTGTTGTCGCTTTCGCCGCACCGGACCCAGAGCTGACGGCCATGCTTGCCCGGGCAGCCGTGAGCATCGGGCTGGAGGTCAACAGACCGCCCAGTCCCGAGCCCTCGTGGCTGGACGATTGGTTTCTCGGAGCGGGGCGCGGCTCACAACCGCGCCCTGCCCCGGTGCCTTTCTTCCCGGAGGTGCATGAGGAGCTGACGAAGTCGTGGATGGCCCCTTTCACAGCCAGAAGCCCCTCGTCCACCTCCTCCATCCTCACTACCCTCGGCGGCGGAGTGGCCAGGTGCAGCGGGCATTCCCAGGTGGAAGGCGATCGCGGTGCACCTGTGCCCCCGAAACGCCGCCACTTGGAGGGACCGTCCGCGTCTCCCGTCCAAGGCCTGTAAGCTGACAGCCGCTCTCCCGGCCAAAGCTTATAGCGCTGCGGGCCAGGCAGCCTCCGCCCTGCACGCCATGACTATCCTGCAGGTTCACCAAGCCAAGGCGCTCAAACAGGTGCACGAGGGTAGTACCGACCCGGGGTTGATGCAGGAGCTGTGCACGGCGACTGACTTCGGTCTATAAGCAACGAAAATCACAGCGCGATCCCTCGGGAAGGCGATGTCCCCTATGGGGGTCCAGGAGCGCCATCTCTGGCTCAACCTGGTAGAGATGAAGGATGTCGACAAGGCACACTTTCTCGACGCCCCCATCTCCCAGGCAGGGCTGTTCGGCGACACCATCGAGGGCTTTGCCCAGCAGTTCTCGGCAGTACAGCAGCAGACCGAGGCGATCCAGCACACCGCTGCCACCGGGGCCAGGCCTCAGTCTGCCCATCACCGTGGGCGCCCTCCTGCGTCCTCCAGAGCTGCTCCGCCCCAGGCCGAATCGATACCTTGGCCGGCGCGTCGAGCCTCTCGCAGGAGAGTGGCGCCCCCCCGCGTCCCAGCCAGGCCCCAAGTCATCCAGGAAGTCAACGTAGCGGCCTTGATGCGGGAAACCCGGAGATGTTGGAATTTGCTCTTTCTCAGGAGACGGCGAGAACAGCGCCGCTCCTTCCCCTGGTGGAGGGCCGGGAGGAGAATCTTCCGTTTCTGTTCCGCTGCTGGTCCAAGGGCCAGCGGTACCCACTTTCTCAAGAAAGAGCAATTTCCTTTTCCTCCGGGTTCTCAGGTCCATGGGGACGACAGTGTGCGATGCCCTGCTTCCTCACTCGCCCGCGACCCATTTGCCAGTAGCCAAGAGAGTAAGGTTGGGGCGACATTCCTCTCCACGCACCTCTGGCCAGTCACGTTTGGGACCCAGGAGTTCGGTGAGGATGCCTCAGAGACGCTCCGCCTTCTGTACCATCCACCCCTACTCCCTTTCGCTGCACCACCACAGGTATGTCGATTGTGCCGTTGGAGCCGCTTGCACAGCGTCTGGGCGTGGCTCACGCTGCCCAGCCTGTCTTGCTGGCTCACGCGCTGGTCGACTTCGGCTCTGTGATTCAGTTAGCCAGGCGACCTCACAAGTTCAACGGCGTTCTCGAGGCGTTGGTGGCAGTCCGGAACGCCCCTGTCTTAGGCGAGGAGATTGCTGTCCTCCTGGCAAAGGACGCAATCGAGCCGGTCCCTCCAGCCGAGAGGAGGCAGGGGTTTTACAGCCCTTACGTCATCGTACCCAAGAAACGTGGTGGCCTTCGACCAATCCTGGATCTGCGAGTTTTGAACCGGGCTTTACACAAGCTCCCGTTCTAGATGCGGATGCGCAGGCGCATTATCAAATGCATCCAGCCCCAGGATTGGTTTGCAGCGATCGACCTGAAGGATGCTTACTTTCATGTTTCGATCCTTCTGCGACACAGACCGTTCCTACGGTTTGCGTTCGAAGGTCGGTCATGGCAATACAGGGTCCTCCCCTTCGGGCTCTCCCTGTCTCCCTGTGTGTCCACGAAGGTCGTAGAAGGCGCCCTTACCCCGTTACGGGAGGTGGGTGTCAGGATCCTCAACTACCTCGACAATTGGCTTATCCTAGCCCAATCCAGAGAGCAGTTGGGCGATCCCAGGGACTTGGTGCTCCGGCACTTCAGCCAGTTGGGGCTTCGGGTCAACTGGGAAAAGAGCAACCTCTCCCCTGTGCAGAGAATCTCTTTTCTCGGTGTGGAGTTAGACTCGGTGAGTATGACGGCACGCCTCACGGAGGATCGTGCCCAAGCAGTGCTGAACTGCCTGAGTTACTTCAGAGGCAGGAATGTGGTACCACTGAAAAAGTTTCAGAGGCTCCTGGGGCATATGGCAGGAGTTATATGGCTCCTGGGGCATATGGTCACGCCGCTCGGATTGCTTCATATGAGACCACTTCAGCACTGGCTACACTCCCGGGTCCCGAGGTGGACATGGCGCCGTGGTACACTGCGAGTGGGTATCACCCAGCAGTGTTGCCGCTCCCTCAGCCCCTGGACGGACCTTGCCTTTCTACGGGCCGAGGTGCCCCTAGAACAAGTGTCCCGGCATAATGTTGTCACAACAGATGCCTCCAGCACGGGCTGGGGCGCTACATGCAACGGGCAGGCAGCCTCGGGGCTCTGGACAGGGCCCCGACTGCTTTGGCACATAAACTGCCTAGAGCTGTGGGCAGTGCATTTAGCCTTACGGCAGTTCCGGCCACTGCTGTTGGGCAAGCACGTGCTAGTCCGCACGGACAAAACTGCGGCGGTCTCGTACATCAACCGGCTGGGAGGTATACGATCACACCGCATGTCACAGCTCGCCTGCCATCTCCTCCTCTGGAGTCCCACGCAGCTCAAGTCACTGCGCGCTGTTCACATCCCGGGGAAGCTCAATCGTGTGGCCGACGCGCTCTCACGACAGCTCTCATTCCCCAGAGAGTGGTGACTCCATCCCGAGACGATCCGGCTGATCTGGAGTCGATTCGGGGAAGCTCAGGTAGACCTGTTTGCTTCCCCCGAGTCCTCCCACTGCCAGCTGTACTTCTCTCTGACCGAGGGCCCCCTCGGCACAGGCCTTACTGGCACACAGCTGGCCTCGGCGCTTACATGAAGTATCGTTTCCCCAGTGAGCCTACTCGCACAGACACTGTGCAAGCTCAGGGAGGATGAGGAGCAGGTCCTGCTGGTCGCGCCCCATTGGCCCACCCGGACCTGGTTTCCCGAACTAATTTCCCTCGCGACAGCACCTCCCGGGCGCATTCCTCTGAGGAAGGAACTCCTCTCTCAGGGGCTCGGCACCATATGGCACCCGCGTCCAGATCTATGGAACCTCCATGTGTGGCTCCTGGACGGGATGCGGCAGACTTGAGTGGTCTACCACCGGCAGTGGTAGAGACCATCATTCAGGCTAGAGCTCCTTCAACAAGGCAAACCTGCGCACTGAAATGGAGTCTGTTCGCGACCTGGTGTTCTTCTCGCCGAGAAGACCCCCGAAGATGCACGATTGGAGTAGTGCTTTCTTTCCTGCAAGAAAGGTTGGAGCGTAGGCTGTCACCCTCCACCTTGAAAGTGTATGTAGCCGCTATCGCGGCTCACCACGATGCAGTGGACGGCCGGTCCCTGGGAAAGTATGATCTCATCGTGAGGTTCCTGAAGGGGGCCAGGAGGAAGAATCCCTCCAGGTCTCCCCTTGTGCCCTCTTGGGACCTCTCTATCGTCCTGGCTGGACTTCAGAGGGGCCCCTTTGAGCCGCTGGACTCCGCTGGAGCTGAAGTTCCTGTCTCTTAAGACAGCGCTCCTGACCGCGCTCACTTCCATCAAACGGGTCGGGGACCTCCAGGCGTTTTCGGTAAGCGAAGAGTGCCTTGTGTTCGGGCCGGTCTACTCTCACGTTGTCTTGAGACCCCGGCTTGGATACGTGCCCAAGGTTCCCACCACACCCTTCCGCGATCAGGTGGTGAACCTGCTAGCACTGCTCTCGGAGGAGGCAGATCCAGCCTTAGCGTTGCTGTGTCCTGTAAGAGCATTGTGCATATACGTGGACCGCACCCGGAGCGTCAGAAGCTCTGAGCAGCTCTTTGTCTGCCACAGAGGGCAGCAGAAAGGGAAGGCTGTCTCCAAACGGAGGTTGGCCCACTGGATAGT
The DNA here is from genome assembly GCA_027564155.1 of Gymnocypris eckloni scoliostomus. Taxonomy (NCBI): domain Eukaryota; kingdom Metazoa; phylum Chordata; class Actinopteri; order Cypriniformes; family Cyprinidae; genus Gymnocypris; species Gymnocypris eckloni. The sequence goes on from CM050428.1 coordinate 29,194,449, forward strand.
GGAGGCCGTCGCCTTGGTGTACCAGTCGCAAGGCGAGCCGTGCCCCCTGGGGATGAGGGCTCACTCCATCAGGAGTGTTGCCTCCTCCCATGCGTTGGCGCACGACGCCTCTTTGGCAGACATCTGCAGAGCTGTGGGCTGGTCGACACCGAACACCTTCGCAAGATACTACAATCTCCGCATTGAGCCAGTTTCTTCCCGTGTGTTGGGTAAGTAATGGGCGGGAAGAACTGGCCGGTGTCACGCTTGCTGCGCCATTCCCCCTCACCCGGGGATATGAGCACCTTTTTTCTCCCCCAGTTCAGTTCCCCGGACGGTGAACCCTGGGGGAATCCTCCAAGCACCCCCGGCAGTCAGACTGGGCGGAGCAGTCTGACGCCAGGCCCAGTACTGGTGTTAGCTCGCCCGGGTCTCCGGTCAGCCCCTGTACTGGGCTAGGTGTCCGTATGGCCTGATTCCCCTCTGGGTAATCCCATATGTGAATTCTTCCACGGTAAGTTTTCCCTCATGGTAAACCCGTGTCTTCTCTTTGACAGAGCTCTCTGTCTGGTTCTGCTGGCAGCACCTCCTCCCTACACCTAGGTAGGATCTGCCCCAGAGCCCAGTCATATGTAGTACTGCCCAAAGCCTGGGTCAGTCCATATCAGTTTCTCCACGTTACCTCCCTTCGGGCAGGATGTGGCCTCCGTAGCGCCCTTCTCCGGAAGGCTCGCTTCCCTGCCGTTACGGCAAGCTGTAACAACAAATAGGAAAGACCTGAAGCTTTGACATTGGCCTGCAGCTCATCTGCATTTTTTGGTCTCTTGTTTCTCATTTTCCTCTGAACTTTACACGAGTTTCAGGTCTGGTGAGTTTGCAAGCCAGTCAAGCACACCGACACCATGGTCATTTAATCAACTTTTGGTGCTTTTGGCAGTGTGGGCAGGTGCCAAATCCTGCTGGAAAATGAAATTAGCATCTTTAAAAAAGCTGGTCAGCAGAAGGAAGCATGAAGTGTTCCAAAATGTATTGGTAAACGGGTGCAGTGACGTTGGTTTTCAAAAAACTAAATGGACCAACAGCAGCAGATGACATTGCACCCCAAATCATCACAGACTGTGGAAACTTAACACTGGACTTCAAGCAACTTGGGCTATGAGCTTTTCCACCCTTCCTAGAGTCTGGAGGAAGGGTGGAAAAGAGGACTTTAGACCACTGGGCAACAGTCCAGTTCTTCTCCTTAGCCCAGGTAAGACGCCTCTGACGACAACTGTAGCCAAATTCATTGACACATCTGTGTGTGGTGGCTCTTGATGCCTTGACCCCAGCCTCAGTCCATTCCTTGTGAAGTTCATCCAAATTCTTGAATCGATTTTGCTTGACAATCCTCATAAGGCTGCGGTTCTCTCGGTTGGTTGTGCATATTTTTCTTCCACACTTTATCCTTCCACTCAACTCTCTGTTAATATGCTTGAATACAGCACTCTGTGAACAGCCAGGTTCTTTGGCAATGAATGTTTGTGGCTTACCCTCCTTGTGAAGGGTGTCAATGATTGTCTTCTGGACAACTGTCAGATCAACAGTCATCCCCATGATTGTGTAGCGTAGTGAACCAAACCGAGAGACCATTTTGAAGGCTCAGGAATGCTTTGCAGGTGTTTTTGAGTTGATTAGCTGATTGGCATGTCACCATATTCTAATTTGTTGAGTGAATTGGTGGGTTTTTGTTAAATGTGAGCCAAAATCATCACAATTAAAAGAACCATAGACTTAAACTACATCAGTCTGTGTGCATTTAATTTATTTAATACACGTGTTTCACAATTTGAGTTGAATTACTGAAATAAATGAACTTTTCCACGACATTCTAATTTATTGACATGTATCTGTATATATAAATCCATGAAATAAAGACACTTCTTGACAGCATAATGTTTTTGTAAATTTAGTTTTATACCCTTATGAGCTGTGCTGCTGCAATGTAACAATGTGCAGCAATTTACTGTTTCATAAGCGCCCCGTCACATGACATGGCACCTCAAGCCACATTCCGTAAACCAACACTGAATAACGAAAACACAGTTGTATATACCAACAGCTTGCGAATACAAACAGAAAAAAGTACATATAAAAAGTATCTCACAAGAGCAGTTTATCAGGTGGGTATTGAAGACATTGACGTAAGAGTGTTTGCATATGTTTGTGTATCTCATAGATACTTAGAAACCAATGATTATTAGTGTGAATTTGATGTGATTGGGATGAAATTGTTTACTTTTGAACAGTATGGCCAGAAACATAATTTTCCACAAGTGCAGATGCAAATATGTGGTCAATGAATTTGCCTTGATGAATATGTTTAGCGTGCAAGCAATTAACTTGCTCAAACTGCTGCTTCGTCATGACAGTTGACCTGAAAGAGTATAAAGGACTGTAGAAGACAACATGCAATGTAACAGATTTCAGCATTATTATAAACAGTGGTCTGACACATTTAAGAAATCAAAATCAATTTGCTCAGAGTATGTTTCGAGGCTAAGTCAGTTTAAAATTTGCTAGGAATCTCTCACCTGATTGATTCATTGGTGGAATGCGCTTTAGAATTTAGCTTCTTTGTCTTATTTTGCTCTGTAGTCCATGCAGCATATTACAGGTCATGCTGGATTGTCAGACATAACATTTTTTTCTGTTTACTTCTTAAGATCTGTTTCTTCAAGGCACAGCAAAAGAGAACGGTACAAATCACAGCTCATTTACATTCAGTTTGGCAAGAAAACCCTCCACCCACCCCTTCCCTTCCAATCCTAGAACCACTAGCAGCAAAGACCAAGAATACAACATTTACTAAGAAAATGAAAGTGTTACAGAAGTCAGAGCAACACTTAACGGATCTAAAGACAGCTGTAGGCTGGTTTGAGCATGTGACAGAGTTAAACAACATGCAGTTGGAGACTTTATGAAGATTTTACGAACATATATTGTGGATTTGATGATTCCTAAAGGAATGTTCTGATTTCAACACAAGCTTCATTAGCACATTCAACTTATCCCTTAGTTAAAAAAAAAATAAAAAAAAAGTATTTATAGTAATAAATGTACACCAGAGTAGATGTTAAAATACATGATATTTCAATTATAAAACCACAAAATGTAAAATCGCTTACCTTGTCCGATCTTAATTTTTCATATTTTAGACGATGTAAACCTAAAATGACTAACAGTTTAAATAACACACTATACAGGGCTCTAGACTGAGACTAAAATGCACAACAACTATGTAAAATCAAGCTGTGAAAGACCGCGCCCAATGTAGTTTTGTCAGAAAATCCTTAGAACACGTGCTAATATTTCATGCACGTGACACAAAAAAGAGCGGGATTTCCGATTTGTAAAAAATGACTATTGCGAATCGGTTCTTTAAGTCAAAAAGATTCATGTAACAGTCTCGATTTCGCTCATGAATTACTATTTGAATAAGTTAGGAAATTGTTCAGAGCCGCTACCAAGTTGACTCCCTCTACCAACTGACTCCTCACTGAACCGCGAGTCATTTTTACAAAGCGGAATAATATTATGACTAAATACAACTATTAAAACAAATCATAGTTTATATAACTCAGTTTATTATAACTGGTATTAAATGCTGAATTAGGAAGGTATGAACTCAATGACAATGTCTTAACATATAGGAATTACACAATTTGTTGGCCAAAAAAGACAATGTTTAATTTTATAAGTCAGTGTTTATTTATTTGTCTGGAGCACTAATATAAAATATTTTTTTCCGAGCTTTAATACCTCTGTAATGCTCCATAGACCATATTGTAAATGCATTACTGTAGAAACTGAGTGAGTTAAATTTATACCAACAGAGCTTAAGTCCTTCTGATCATTCCTTTAACATCTCTGTTTGTTGTCTTTTTTTCCTTCAAATGACTGTGTTTTTGCACAGATTTTATTTTCAGTTCATTAAGTGAAGTCTGCTAAATTAGACTGTATATTAGTCAGTGAAAAGCTCAATTTCGAATGTCCTCACATCTCTCCCACAGATTAAACAACTGATTGAACTTCACAGGAAAGAAAAAAATTAAATAAAATTATGGAATGAGTGCCTCATTGACTTTGAAATCTACTGTAGTGCCAATTGACCGCAGTATGCACAACGCAACTGCTATTGTCACTGCAAAACAAACAATAACTGGGAGCGATTGACTCTGGCGCACACTGCAATAAAGGTTGAGGGTGTTAATAATAGTAAACACATGAAAACAATGCGCTCTCAGAATAATGTTGCACAATTACATACCATTGCTAAAATACAAGTACTGAATAAAAATAACAACAATAAGCACAAACTGCAACAACGGCAAAAGGATTAATAATAAGCAAAAAAGATTGCAATGTCTCAACTCTTTGGAGCTATACAATGTGCATATAAAAGTACATCAAAAAATCTGTCGAAATACGTTTCAAGCTTTAGTCAACCAAACCACCAGACACCCATTAACGTCATTAGAGAGAAAAGAAAATACAGAAGAATGTAGAAAGCCTGGTCCGAGCAAGAAAAGTGTCTGGTCTCGTTTTTTGACAGATCTTTGCTTTTATCCACATCAGATACCTCTTTGAAAGCTCATTCAAAGTCCTCAGAACTAAAACCGCCATGCCAGTGAATTCACAAAAAGCGTTTCGAAGCAGTTTGCTTGGATGGCCGCAATTTGTTGTCTTTTAGGTTGTAGAGGAAACATTTTGCAGCATAGTGCCTCTTTATCAGCCACTAGCTAGGATTAGGCATGGGGCTTGAGCGTTAGGGAGTGGGAACCTGGGGCAGGTTGGTCACTGGAAACGCACAGGACTGTCCATTAGAGGGCTCGGGCAGCTGGGATCTGGCTCATCCTTGAGTTCAGTCTCCAAAGTTTCCTCCAGATCCTTCTCCTCCACCCCTTCGGCGTCACGCACTGAACTCTGGTTGTTCACCATGGTGCCGTAGCTCTGGTGAGCAGGAGAGGGCATGGGAGTCAGGCCCAGCTCTGGCTCCAGCAAGATGGAGGCTATAAAAAGCTGAGGAGAGAAAGAACGAGAGGTGAGTATGTGGACAGCAAGAGTGTCATTATCTTCAGAGCTTCTTTTTTTGTTTATACAACATGCTACATGTGAAGTGCTTTTGACACGGTGAGTGGAAGCCTTATAGGAGATGAGAGGAGAGAGACAAATTAATTTCATAAAGAGGACTTGAAATGAGAGTGTGATGAATGAAATGAGCTATGACAGGATGAGCAGGTACATTAGCTGTGGTTGTGGTGGAAACGGTGCTTCTTTCCGCATCAGTGAAGCCTCCTTCTGTCGTCTGATCGGACATCTGCAACAGAACAAATTAGCAATCAATTTTAATTTGCCTGAAGATAATATTTTCCTAAATAAATCATCTTTGAGAGCTTATTTTCAAAGCCCATAAATTCATTTCAGTGTTTTCAATGCTGTACTGTTGACAAATGCATCTAGTTGTTAAGATAACAATCATAAACTTTCCTGTTTTTCAAACATAACTATGGGAGTATTCATGTATGAAACATAGATAAGCCAACTGCAAATAACAAAGTGACCATAGCTATACTATTCAAGGTATAGATATATCTTTATAATTTTAGCTAATGTGCTTTCTGTGAATCAGAATCATGACCCTGGGTGCTAATAGGTGATATAAATTGTTCAGGAATTAAGCAAGTGACATCTTTATGAATGGGTCGTTAAATCATTCACCCAACCGATTAATTTACAAGCACATATTTATTTAGTAGCAAAACACCACTTTGTGCCGATTGGAAATGCACAATGATTTTGCTGTGGCAATTTTCATGAAATATCCTCAATAATGTGTCTAAAATTTGTTTAACTGTTGTATTGAATCAATATACAATAGCTGTTAAAAACACTGCTTGTGTGATATTGCTTAACTATATCATATAATGTAAATGTAATGCCCCCATGTCCTTGTTAATTTCTGAAAATGTGTTCAACTGTCATTACAATAATGTCACACTGCAACAAATCATAAAATCATAAAGAATAACTTTTTTTCATGACGTTTTGGTGTGAAATATAAGCTAGATATTCACTTATGCCCCCTGTTTCTACAAGTCATCAAGATCAAGGTTTAATCACTGACCTGATAGCTTGTTGATCTGTCAGATCGTAGTTTTTTCAGACAGAAGCCAAAGCAGGAGAAGGCAATACAGCACAAGAGAGTTATGAAAGTGAACAGACTGATGGGCTGCACTGGACCTGCACAAGAGATAAACCATGAGGTTTTGCTTTTATATTGGACAGAGCAGGAGATCTGATCTTGTGGTCTTGGTCTGAAGATCTCACAAGACCACATAAACATGGCCTTGATCTGGGTCTGGGTCTCATTACGAATCTCTTGGTTTGGGTCTGGTTCTGGAAATGTACTTTTGTACTATGTACTTAGACAAGACCACAGTCTTGACTGCAATTTCCCCCCAAAAAACTGAAATGACCTCAGGTAATGGTCAGCAAAGTATCTTCACCATTACAGAGATTTTGCAAGGATTTTCATGACTCTAATTAGCTACTGTCAAAGTGGCTTAGCATTTTAAAATTGATGATGTAATAATTTCCAAATTTTCTCCTTTCTAGTTCATTGTAAATTGACAGTCTGAATCTGAGCATTGGTGCTTAGATATTGGTCTGGATTTAGGCCTGGAGTGGTCTAGTCTTGTTCCAAGCTGGGGTCTTAAGGGGTCTGGTCTGGGTCTTGGAGTGACTGTCTTCTTGACTCCAAGTGAACATGTATTCTACAGTAAAACGTGAACACATTCTAATGTCGGCATTAGAGCATTTGGTTTAAATCCATAGTTCAGTCATTCTAGTAATGTTTTTAATTGGCATTCCTTTTATAATCTGATGAAAAAGCCTTGGATTTATTTGGAACATTTTCAGAAATAAAGGTACAAAAGATGTCACTGGGGCCATACCTTTTCAAAAGTTACCCTTTAGGTACAAAATGTCTCTTTTGAAAAAGTACCACCCCAATGCAGCATGTTTATTTATTTATTTATGTCGTTTGGTTATAAAAACATTTAATGCAAGCATAACCTGGTACTTACAGAATTTTATAGAAAATAACAGATTCAACTACAGTATCTAAAAATATGCACATGGTCCAGCCAGACATACTCAAGACCATACTGAAACTCATAGGACAGAGAATGGAGAAATTGATAGGTAGTGTTTTTGATGCAATTTCTTGTTATTGTAATCTGAGGAAGAACATGCCCCATATATTTGATTAGGCATGACATTTCTGTGTGAACTTACCCAGTCTGAGCACAGAGAAGAACAGCAGCCAGAACATGCAGAGAATGGGCGCCACCACCACTTGACTAATGGCGGCCGAATGGATCCGTTGGCTGAGCTTTGTGGGTAAATAGGCATAGTAGATATTATAGCGATCTACCATATGCTTCAGCACAAGGTACAGCAACCCTGCAAAATGACCAGAGCTGGAGTTATTAAATAATCTTTGATCCTTCTAAATTACATTGTCATTTTTAAAAGTGCTTTTCTGATGGCTATTTCTGCAAAGCAATGCTTTGCAGGTAAAGTCATTTTGTATGAAGTGTTCCTGACCTTGCTGCACAGGTAAAATATTTATATATTTACCAGTTTACATAGACCACATGTGAGTGCAAGTTGCCAAATGAAAAATCATGATGATGGATGTCAGTCTGTAGTAAATAAACAGTCATGGTGTGTATTGGTGACAGAACAGGCATGGAGTGGGCGTCTGGATCTTGGCTAGACGGGTCAGAGCGTCTGGAAGACTACAGCGGGTTCGCACCTAGCGGCCATGTCAAACCGTGATACTGAGATGCTGTTGGAGATATGGCTCAGACACCCACACACTGACTGAGGATGGGAACAAGGTACTAGAACAGGCAGGAAGGTATAAATCAACAGACAGAAAGAAAAGAGAGATGTGAGTAAAAAGGAACAGAGAAAATGAGAGAAAAGAAAAACACCACACAAATGGCGCAGTGGAGATGATAGATGAATGGATTTGAGTGCAAATTGGGAGGAAAGAGGAAATTAGGGAGCGGAAAAAGAAGTACTAAAAGAAAAGTCTGTTTGTTGTAAAATAAAAAACGTAAAATTACGAAGACTCACCAAAAGGTACAATGATGGGGCAGGTGATGCTGTAGGTCATACTGACTGAAAATATGCACATGGTCCAGGCATATTCAAGACCAAACTGAAACTCGTAGGCCTGACTCTGAGAATGGAGAAACAGGTTGTTAGTGTATTTACTGCTATTTCGGAAAGAGCTAAATATTCTTCTTTAGTTTATCGGTGAATGCATTTTGAATTAAATAAATGTGAATAAGAATGTTAATGAAGAACTATTGTTAAAACATTTTTTTTTTGGGGGGGGGTCTAGACAATTACTATATATACAGTATTACTTTACTTACTTCTAAGTATAATTTTACATATACATACTACATAGAGAAATGTTCACATTTTATTTATATTTTTAAAAATAGATTAATACTTCTATTCAGCAAGGTTGTATTCAGTTGATCAAAAGTGACAGTCAAGATCTTTACATTGTTACACAACAAAATATTTTTCAAATAAATGCTGTTGTTTTTAACTTTATATGTGACCCTGGACCACAAAACCAGTCTTAAGTCACTGGGGTATATTTGTAGCAATAGCCAAAAATACACTGCATGGGTCAAAATAATTGCTTTTTCTTTTATGACAAAATGTTCCATGAAGATATTCAGTAAATATCCTACTGTAAATCTATCAGAACTTGCATAATATGCATTATGCATTGTAATATGCATTGCTAAGAACTTCATATGGACAACTTTAAAGGCAATTTTCTCAGTATTTTGATTTTTTTGCACCCTCAGATTCCAGATGTTCAAATAGTTGTATATCGGTCAAATAGTCCTATCATAACAAATATTTTTTCCAGCTTTCAGATGATGTATAAATCTCAATAAAAAAAAATTGACCCTTATGACTGGTTTTGTGGTCCAGGGTCACATATTTATCAAACAATATTAAGCAGCAAAACTTTTCAGCCTTTATAATATGAAATGTTTATTTAGAAGCAAATTATCATATTAAAATGTTTTTTGAAGGTTCATGTGGCACTGAAGACTGCGGTAATGATGCGGAAAATTCTATTTTGTTATCACAGATATATTAAATAGACAACAGTTATTTTAAATTGTTGTAATTTACAGTTTTTACTACATTTGATAAGATACAATAAACAAATCCTTCAGCTATAAGAGACTTCATACACTATTCACTCTATGGACTCACTCACTCTTTTAACGTGGATGCGTTCAGCTTTAGATTTGGCAAAGCAAAGGCGAAGAGAGTACACCAGAAGAGCAGGAATACGCAGAAGCTCCATAACCGTTCCGATCAGACTTGACGTGATCACGTAGTTCACAAAAAAAGCTCCGTTATCAGGCAAAAACACACATCTGAGGGGATAAAACAAAGTGGATGTAGGTCGTAACAAATTGTGCATCTTGCAGTTCTAATTAAATTAACAAACAGCTGTAGATTTAGGCAACTTACTGAAACTTTACATCTGTTTCATCTAGGAAGTGGATGTCAAAGAGCCACCTGAAGAACAAATCCAGGCTGGGGAGCAGACAAGAAGATATATAATGTATAATGTACATTATATATACAGTGGCTACCAAAAGTATCCGTAAACTTTTCTTATCTTTACTTTTCTGCATATCAACACATGTGCGCGAGGTCGCAAGCACAAATGTGCTATTCGTTTTTTTTACGACAGTGCAGAGCAACACTGTTTCATTTCGTGAATGAATCAGTTTTTGAATGAATCAAGTGAGCCAGTGATTCAACGGTCCATGTTTCATTTGAATTGAATCAGCCATTTTGAACTAATCGTTTCATATGTTCCTGTGGCTCAGTGGTAGAGCATTGCGTTAACAGCGCAAAAGGTTGTGGGTTAAATTTCCAGGGAACACATACTGACAAAAATGTATAGCCTGAATGCACTGTAAGTCGCTTTGGATAAAAGCGTCTGCTAAATGCATAAATGTAAATGTATATGAATGATTCAGTATGTCATTTATTAAAACTGGGACTTGCTGCCACCTACTGGTGGTTTATTATCATATTTATTCATCCATGACAGACCTAAACCAGCCAAAGTCAAAGAGCCAGCACAAAAGCACATTCAGCAAAATATTGTTTAATTATCAATATTGACCAAAATCCCACTATGTTAGGCCCCAGAAGAAAAAAACGTACAAATAATAGTTCATTTAATAAGGATAATTTTTCATTAAATGGAAACCTTTTATAAAACGAGAGTCATTGTGTAAAATTAGACACAACCCAGTTCATCATATTAACATCTGAACAGCTGAATCCGCCGCCTTCTCAGCGCCATCAGCACTACAGCAGTTCCGGTCCCGCTCCCCACAACCATTCAGCGAAGCTCACGCATATTTCTAAAAGAAGCAAATGGCGTTGTTGCAAATGCTGCGCCGTTATTGCGGTTTATGCAGGTCCCCCCAAAGTGAGTGTGTGTCCTGTTTGGAGAAATCCCAATAGGATGTTGTGCTCGCTAGATCTGATTGTTCTCACTGCGAGAACATCAGTCTCTCTGCACTCGCGGATAGCTTTCTTTTCAGAAAGCGACTCCGCCCCTCGCAAGCTCCCGTTTTCTTCCTCGCAGGGACCTGTGAGGAAAAAGCAGCGGGGCAGAGGATCTCAGTGCACAGCTGAGAGTGAGCTCATGTCGGCTCAGAGCCCGCGTGCCTCACTCTCGCCACACAGAGAGGTTTCTCCCGTCCTCTTTTCTCAGGGTGACGAAGAGCTGAATGATGACAGCATGTCATTAGCAGCTTCGGAAGCAGAGGAGCTGTCGGGCTCGGCAGCTGACCCCGCCCTCCTGCCTTCGTCCGCTCCCAGCACCGAACAAGGCCGGGATGGATGCCGAACTTCTCCGCATTCCTCTCAGAAGCGGTAGAAGAGCTGGGTCTGGAGAGACCACAGCGCTCGCTGGACGTTCCTACACTTCGGCTGGACAGGCGGCTTCGGTGCTCCACTCTATGGTGGTCCTCCAGGTTTTTCAGGCTCAACTCCTCTCTTCCATGGATGAGTCTGAGCCTAATCCTGCGACTCTCAGGGAGCTGAGAAGTGCTACAGACCTGGCACTGCACGCCTCCAAGACCACCGCCCAGGCGATCGGCAGGTCCATGGCCAGCCTAGTGGTGCTCGAGCGCCACCTGTGGCTCACGCTGACGGAGATCAAGGATGCAGAAAAGGTTCCCTTCCTTGGGAATTTTTTCCCAGCGGTCTCTTTGGACCAGTGGTCGAAGGGTTTTCTGAACATTTCACTGAGGCACAGAAGCCTCTCTGCAGCCTCTTATCACCCCATTCAGCCCCGGGTGCGGTGGGAGATATGTTTGTTCCGAAAATAGTGACCGTACAAGCGCCCAAGCAACCCGCCCGCTGTTATAGTGGGAAAAATAAAACACAAACTATCTCAGAAAGAGAGCAAACTTCCTCTTCCATGCCTCACAAGTGCCCTGCCCTGATTTATCGGTGGTTCTGTCCTTCCTGCAAGAATTGCTGGATAAAGGATGTTCCCATCCAAACTCAAGGTCTCCGTAGCAGCTATATATAGCAGGCCAATCGCTGGGCAGGAACACTTCGGTTGTCCGCTTCTTGAGGGGTGCCAAGTGCCTCACAGTCCCTATATAGGACTTGCCCACTGATCCCCTGAGGGGCCCTTCCTTTGAGCCGCTACAGTCCACTACCCTTCGGTCACTGATGCTAAAGACTGCTCTGCTCTTAGCACTAGCGTCGGTCAAGCGAGTAGGAGACCTGCAGGCGCTCTCCATTAGCCCTGCCTGCCTGGAATTCGGCCTAATGACTCCAAGGTTGTCTTGAAACCAAGGCAGGGTTATGTGCCCAAAGTGCTTTCCACTCCATTCAGAGCTCAGGTCATCATGCTCTCCACGCTTCCTCCCTCTGATGAGGACAGAGAGTTATCCTTGCTCTGCCCTGTCAGAGCCTTGAGAATTTACTTTGAGCATTCCGCCCCTTTAGGAGGTCGGAACAACTTTTTTAGCTTCGGTAACCACACCAGATGGCATCCGGTTACGAAGCAGAGGCTCTCCAGATGGATAGTGGATGGCGTTACGCTAGTGTACTCGTCCTTGGGCCTACAATGCCCCATCGGACTACGAGCCCATTCCACAAGAGGCATCGTCTCATTGTGGGCGTGGTCTAACGGTGTGTCTATTACAGAGATCTGTGCGGCGGCCGGCTGGGCCTCGCCTTCCACATTTGTTAGGTTTTATAACCTGGACGTACCGGCCTTACAGGCCAGGGTCCTCTCTGCTTAATGGCGCTTTCTATGCATGGGAACTTTCTGACGGCGAACCTTTGACCGCACGGCACTCAAGCTCTCTGCTTGGTTACTTGTATGTTTCGTCCAAGGGTGTAAAACACAAGAAGTTATGGAACGATTATCCAGGCCGGGCGTGACCTTAAGTCTAGTCCACTTTAGCCTTGGAATCATTGTTATGCTTCCCTTGAGCATTGAATGCTTGAGGTGGTATAAATTGAGTCGTTCCTCTACCAGCACGATGTGATTGAAACTGGGTTCCCATAGCGTCTTTAGACAAGACGCAGTACGAAATGGAGTATCGACAGGGACCGTACTCGGTTACTGTCGTAACCTCGGTTCCCTGAGATACGGAAACAAGTACTGCGTACTTCCTAAGCTAGATAGCTGCACGACTCAGTCGTCGCTTCAGTCGAAGGAACCTTAGTTCCTATGGCGAAATGGTCGCTTTTATAGCAGATGGCTCTGCCCATTCTGGCAGGCTTTGGCGGGTTTCGTCGCCATAGGCTTGTGCAGCTCCACTACCAAGCCATTGGTTCGTTTTTAACACACTGCACAAACCAATGGCCATGCAGTTTCACTGCGTGATTGAATAAGGCTTCAGTCAGAATGAAAAAAGGCTTTTCCCCGTAGCGTCTTTAGACAAGACGTATTACTCGTTCCGTATCTCAGGGAACTGAGGCTACGACAATAAACGAGTACGTTTTATGTTGTGTAAGTTAAAATAAATGCTTGCTATAAATTAAACATAATTAAAAATGAAGTTCGTAAAAAACTGCATCTTCTATTATAAACATGTTTTCAGTTTTTGAGATAAAATTAATTTTGTTATTTTTATGGGGATCTAATTAAAATGTTTAGGTGGTGTAACTGTCTGGGGATTGTAAAAAGGGAAATAGACTCATTAAAAGACTAAAATTCTTTACAAAAACAAAAGTTGGCACAATTGGGATATTATTGTTTATCATTGACCCACATACATATATAGTACTGTATATAAAGGAAAAAATATTTTGAGACAAAATTACATGTTTCAAAAAACAGTATATTACCCAAAAGCTGTATTTTTGCTTCAAGTGCCTTTATTGACATGTTATTATAGCCTATAATTACTGTATTTCAGATTATAGAATGTTTACCTGGATAGACCCAGTGATGGTAGAATGATTACCATGAAGACAAGCAGTAAAAAGCATTTGTGCATGGTGACCTGATTCTCACCGGACCTGAAAGAGACACACAGAAAATTAAACTAATTACACCTGAACCGAAACAACTAGAATATATATATAAAACCCTTTTTTATTTATTTATTTATTTTTCTTCAATTTTCACACCAGTTCTTCTACTAGACAGACTGTTTGTGGTTAAAGTCAACAGAAAACACAATTCTTGCCTCAAGTGATATATTTCATGGTTAAACAATGTAAATGTATTAAGTATATATTACAATTAGATTTTATGTTGACTTGTGTACATTAATAATCATTGTTTCCAGTGGAAATACAACAGATACTCGAGTGCTGCAGGTTCTGCAGTTGCACAATACAGAGCGTTTGATCCACATTAACTATAATGTGACTCGGTGAAAGACGCCATCAGAGTGCATATGATTATTCCCTTGTTGTGATCACTATGACAACAAGCCTGGAGAGGCAAGCGGAGAGAGCAAGAGAGAGGGACATCATGTAAACGTGTTGTGCATGGGTGGGTGGGAGACTGGGTTGGGGGTTGTTCTGCAGTTATGCAATATGTTTGTGCGCTGATATGAACATGTTTATGGAATAGATTTAAGCTGCTTTGCAAATACAACTACCAATAGCACAAACCTATACTGCTCATTGGGACACTATATTTTTGTATAAAAATCATGTATTTGTTGTATGACTTATTGCATTTCTTATTTTGATTCATGTCTTTGAGCTTTTTTTATTGTTTATTTATTTATTTTTGCCATATAATGCAAGTCAATGCAAACCAAAACAGGCATATAGGTTTGAAATGACTTGAGGATGAGAAAATTAGGATGAGAAAATTATGACAGACGTTTCATATTTTAATGAACAATTCCATTTAAGTATCTGTTAACAAATATGTATGTGTGAGAAATGTCTTCTTAAATATATAAGGAAGGGGAAAAATAACTTAAGCTGAAGCTGCTTCATGAATTTATTATAAATGTATGTACAATATTCATAGTTATGAATCAAGCAACACCTTCCCCCAATTCTCATTACCGCAATGCTAGACAATCACATGCTCACTATTTTAATGTTAATAATAATATTTTTACCTTATTTTTTAATGCATTATGGTAATATTTTTACTGCCTTTAATTTGTCAATTTAAATGTTAAACCTATATTATAGAGAAAATATAAAAAATAAAAATGAGTAGGCTGTTTGAAACAAATTATTTTGACATTTCTAATATATATTAGAATATATTAGTTTTATGTTAAACTTTTTAATTTACATAATTATATATATATATATATATATATATATATATATATATATTTTTTTTAAATGTAATATATATTATTATATAAAAAAAAAAATTATATTATTAAATATAAATTATGTTATTAATATAATTAGATATTATTATATAATTACATTATATTATTAAATGATAACTAATTAGGACCAAACGAGAACAGGAACAACAAAATAAGGTCATAGAGGGAGAAACTAGGGCAAGGAAGGCACATGGGGATCAAAACAAAACACAAGTCTGACATATATATATATATATATAATTCATAATGAATTAAATATTTATAAGAGAGAATAAATATTGAATATATTATTATATATTCTCGTTTGGTCCTAATTAGTTATAATTTGTTTCCAGCTGTGTCCCATTCATCTCATCGTTTAGTTCTGATTATTTAATCCCTGTGTCTTTCTATGTCCAGCGTCTGGTATTTTTCGTCAGTCCTCTCTCTACATGTGTTCCTGCCTGATTCGAAGAATAAAGATTGTTTGTTAATTCTCCTACTCTGCACTCCTTCGTCTCCTACACGGTAGGCAGATTGTGACAGAAAACCAGACCTAACAAGATGACAGTGGCTGAAGACAGGCTTTGATGTCTGCGGCAGGGTGGTTGGAAGTTGGAAAGGTATGTAGAGGAGATTTTAGAGCAGGTGAGCTGGTTCGTTTTCGTCTAGGGCTGTATAACGTAATCGGCTGCGATCTTCCCACATAGTTTTTCCCTGATCAAATTGGTTAATTATGTCCTCTATTTAAATGGAATGGTGTAAATATATCCGCAAACTCATAGATAATCACCAAAACAATCCAAGGTTTTTATTTAGCACAGTGGCTAGATTAACAAATAAACAGATGTCACCCGATCTAAATATTCCCTCACAGTTTAATAGTAATGACTTTATGAATTTCTTTACTGATAAAATAGATAATATCAGAAATACAATAACAAATGTAGATTCTACAGCGTCTAGTACTTCAGCTTCATTCATCGCACCCAAAGAAAAATGTAATTGCTTTACAACTATAGGACAGGATGAGCTAAATAAACTTATCACTGCATCTAAACCAACAACATGTTTATTAGATCCTGTACCCACTAAACTATTGAAAGAGTTGTTACCTGCAGCAGAAGAACCGCTTCTCAATATTATTAACTCCTCGTTATCTTAAGGTCACGTCCCAAAACCATTTAAGCTGGCAGTTATTAAGCCTCTTATTAAGAAACCAAAATTAGATCCTTGTGAACTGGCAAATTACAGGCCCATCTCAAATCTTCAGTTTATGTCGAAAATATTAGAAAAAGTAGTGTCTGCTCAACTGTGCTCCTTTTGCTAAAAATGATATCTATGAAGAATTTCAGTCAGGTTTCAGGCCCATACATAGCACAGAAACTGCACTTGTTAAAATTATAAATGACTTGCTTCTTGCGTCAGACAAAGGCTGCATCTCGTTGCTAGTTTTACTTGCTCTTAGTGCTGCGTTCGACACTATAGATCATGACATACTGATAGATCGATTACAAAACTATACAGGTATTCAAGGGCAAGCTCTAAGATGGTTTAGATCCTACCTGTCTGATCGCTACCACTTTGTTTATTTAAACGGGGAGTCATCTCAATTATCACCAGTAAAGTATGGAGTACCACAAAGATCTGTCCTAGGTCCTCTGTTATTTTCATTATATATGTTGCCCCTTGGTAATTTTATTAGAAAATACGGGATTAGTTTCCATTGTTATGCTGATGACACTCAACTATATATCTCAACAAAACCAGATGAAACCTCTAAACTATCTAACCTAACAGAGTGTGTTAAAAATATAAAAGATTGGATGACCAGTAATTTTCTCCTATTAAATTCAGATAAGACAGAGATATTACTTATTGGACCTAAAAACAGTACACAGAATCTCTTGGATTACAATTTGCAACTAGACGGATGTAATGTTACTTCCTCTACAGTTAAAAATCTGGGTGTTATATTAGACAGCAAACTATCTTTTGAAAATCATATTTCCAATGTTACAAAAACAACATTCTTCCATCTTAGAAACATTGCCAAGCTACGGAACATGTTAAGTGTTTCTGATGCTGAAAAGTTAGTTCATGCATTCATGACCTCTAGACTGGACTATTGTAATGCACTGCTAGGTGGTTGTCCTGCATCTTCAATAAACAAGCTACAGATAGTGCAAAATGCTGCGGCTAGAGTCCTTACCAGGTCAAGAAAATATGATCATATTACTCAAATTTTACAGTATCTGCACTGGCTACCTATTAAGTTTCGTATCGTTACAAAATATTATTACTTGCTTATAAGGCCTAAATGATTTAGCTCCTGCGTACCTAACTAATCTTCTATCACGCTACATCCAACCCGCTCCCTAAGGTCGCAAAACTCTGGACTCTTGGTAGTACCTAGGATAGCAAAGTCCACTAAAGGAGGTAGAACTTTTTCATATCTGGCTCCTAAACTCTGGAATAGCCTTCCTGATAACGTTCGGGGTTCAGACACACTCTCTCTGTTTAAATCTAGATTAAAGACACATCTCTTTAGCCAAGCATTCCTTTAATGCATCTCACAATCTTGTACTGCCAGTCTATCTGGACAAATGCACATTATTATGCTTTAGCTTGGGTTATACTGATAATTTCATCCAGGGTTATTCCTGGATGGAACAACTGCTACGCTAATTGTCTTATTGTTTCTATGTTTCTGATTAACATCACATGGTAGCTAGGAATTACACAAGCTTCAGTCTGGATCCAACCCTTAAACGATCTGAGATGACCGAACACCTGAGAAGAGACGATGACAACCCCTCGGAGGACCTCAGAGGAAGCCAACCATCAGCGTATATACTGACTTAACCAAAAGTCTGCCATAAATGGAGGATCAGCTCCTGGAGACAACCTCTACAGTCCTGACCGTCAGCGGAGTCTAGGATACATAGATGAGCCCCAGAGACAGATCTCCAGTGAGAACCTCGTCACCTAGACATCCATCGGGAAAAGACCCCTGGAACCAGTGGACCACTTACACTCTGACTTTGCTGCAGTTGGAACAAACTACTGTTTCGTCTGGCCGGAGGGGAACTGGCCCCCCGACTGAGCCTGGTTTCTCCCAAGGTTTTTTCTCCATTCTGTCACCGATGGAGTTTTCGTTCCTTGCCTCCATTTGTATTGTTAAAAGCGCTATATAAATAAAGGTGACTTGACTTGTAAGTCTTGAAGTAGAAGAGATTCAGAGCGATCATCATCAATTCCCTCTTGTGAAAACCACAGGGCTTCGCCAGCTCACCCCTCGCCAGGACCCTCCACATACCCGGCCAAATGTTCCGACCACCCATCTCCTCCCAGCACCGTCTCTGTCCTCAGCCCAGAAATGCCGGCCGTCTCCCAGTCAAGTCCGCAGGTCGATCCTCAGTCAAGTCTGACGGACGTTCCTAAATCAAGTTTGTGGGCCACCGCTGTCTCAAGCCCATCGGCCGCCACTGTCTCAAGCCCGCCGCCTGCCGCTGACTCAAACCCGCCGGCCTCTCTACTGTCAAGCCCACCAGCTATCTCCCTCTCCTCAGCCCTAAAGAGGAGAATGCATAGGAAGAGAGTGTCGGCTCCAGCCCCAGAGCTCGCTCCCGTGTCAGCTCCATTCCCAGAGCTCACTCCTGTGTCAGCTTCAGTCTCAGAGCTCGCTCCCGTGTCAGCTCCAGCCCCTGAGTACGTTCCAGTGCCAGCTCCTCGAAAGCGCTTTGCTGTGTCTTCTCCAGTGCCAGCTCCTCAAAAGTGTCCTGCTGTGCTTGCTCCTCCTGAGCGCCCTCCAGTGTCAGCTCCTCGTAAGCTCCCCAGTTAAGCCCAGGAAGGTCTCCTGATCCAGAGTTAAACCCAGAGAGTGCTCCTGATTCCTCATTTAGCCCAGGGAGGGCTCCTGATCCCCCGTTAAACCCAGCAAGGGCTCCATTTTCCGAGTTCAGCCCCGTAAGTTTCCCCAAGTATTTTTTTGGCGGGGGGGATTGGTGGTATAGCTCCAGTCGTAGAGGCTAGGGTGGGGGCTGGAGCCACGGCCTCGGAGGCTGATCTGCATTGGAGGCCTTCCATCCTTCCATCAGACGACGTGTATTTCAGCAGGACAATGCAAAACCACACACTGCAGCTATTACAACAGCATGGCTTCATAGTAGAAGAGTCTGGGTGCTGAATTGGCCTGCCTGCAGTCCAGATCTTTCACCTATCTTTCACCCTGTCCATTGAGGCCTACAGAGCACCCACCCCCCTCCCCATTGGATGTTGTACGGCATGGGACACACCTTCCCGGGAGGGGGGAATGATGTCAGACTTGTGTCCTGTCTTGTGTTTTGTTTTGCTCTCCATGTGCCTTCCTTGCCCTAGTTTCTTCCTTTATGTCCTTATTTGTTCTTCCTGCTCCTGCTTTTGTTTGTTCCTAATTAGTTACCATTTGTTTCCAGCTGTGTCTCATTCATCTCCTCATTTAGGTATGATTATTTAAGCCCTGTGTCTTTCTATGTCTAGTGTCCGGTATTGTTCGTTAGTCCTCTCTCTACGTGTCTGTTCCTGCCTGGTTTGAAAATAAAGACTGTTTGTTAATTCTCCTACACAGTAGGCAGATTGTGACGCATATATATAATTTATATTACAACCCGAATTCCAAAAATTTGATGTTTTTAAAATTTGAATAAAATGAAAACTAAAATAATTTCAAATTACAAGAGCCAATATTACATTTTTTTACAATAAAACATAGATAGCATAACAAATGTTTAAACTGAGAAATTTTATGAACAAAATTAGCTCATTTCAAATTTGATGCCTGCCTATAGGATGGGGGCATGTTTACCATGGTGTAGCATCTCCTCTTCTTTTCAAAATAGTTTGAAGACGTCTGGGCATCGAGTTTCTGGAGTTTTGGTGTTGGAATTTGGTCCCATTCTTGCCTGATATAGGTTTCCAGCTGCTGAAGAGTTCGTGGTCATGTTTGACGTATTTTTGTTTAATGATGCGCCAAATGTTCTTTATAGGTGAAAGATCTGGACTGCAGGCAGGCCAATTCAGCACCCAGACTCTTCTACTATGAAGCCATGCTGTTGTAATAGCTGCAGTGTGTGGTTTTGCATTGTCCTGCTGAAATACACGTCGTCTGGAGGGGAGCATATGTTGCTCTAAAAACTTTATATACCTTTCAGCATTCATAGTGCCTTCCAAAACATACAAGCTGCCCATAACGTATTCACTTATGCACCCCCATGCCATCAGAGATGCTGGCTTTTGAACTGAACGCTGATAACACGCTGGAAGGTCTCCCTCCTTTTTAACTCCGGAGGACACAGCGTCCGTGATTTCCAACAAGAATGTCAAATTTGGACACGTCTGTCCATAGAACATTTTTCCACTTTGAAACAGTCCATTTTAAATGAGGCTTGGCCCACAGGACACGACGGTGCTTCTGGACCATGTTCACAAATGGCTTCCTTTTGGCATGATGGACCTTTAGTTGGCATCTGCAGATGGAACGGGGGATTGTGTTTATCAACAATGGTTTCTGGAAGTATTCCTGGGCCCATTTAGTAATGTCAATGACAGAATCATGACGATGAGTGATGCAGTGTCGTCCGAGGGCTAGAAGACCACAGGCATCCAACAAAGGTCTTCGGACTTCGGACTTGTCTCCTACGCACAGAGATTTCTCCAGTTTCTCTGAATCTTTTGATGATGTTATGCACTGTAGATTAGGGTTGTTGAAAAAATATGATATCTCGATATTTTGGGGGATTTATTTAAATAATGATAATCAGACAATATTTTGCAGAGTGTGTTATTGTGCTGATATCTACTACCGTGTACAGCTGCAGTTTTTTATATTCTTCATATTCTGTGTGGTCAGTTCACATCAGTGATAGAAATAAATTTTTCATATAAGTTTAAATACATTTTTAGGTTTTATGGCCAATTTGACCTTTAATTTACCAAATGCAAGTTTTGTAATGGCATGTACAATCCAGATGCATTATGTTAATCAATTTTTGTTAAACATATAACTAGGATCATATTAGTAACCGATTGCAATAAGTTTGCATTAAATTAATAATAAAAAACATTTTATTGTGTTAATAACACAATCATTATTTTTATATTTATATTTACAGTACACATTCACTTTAATGTATAATTGAGTAAAAAGACCTCCCTGTAATTCTCTCACATTTATACACAGACTAGAAAAGTTTAAAGTCAGACGGAGGAAACAGCCTCATACCTGGTCCAGTGGTACTCAAAAAAAGATGAATAGTACACAATGAAGGGCAGGAGAATGGAAAAGGCCCACAGGAGCAGGGTGGGGATGAACTGGGTAATTACTGGGTTCTAGACAGTAGAAGACAGTAAAAGATCAAATTCAAAACATTCAACTTCCGAAAACAACACAAAAAAGCACTTTCAGTTTTATTTTGCATTCTAATGTGGTGTAATTCAGCCGGACAGTTATAAAACGGCTTTGATGGTCACTGACCCTTAAGCTTTCAACTGGTCGAGTGACGTTGAACTTGTCCATAGTGTTTACGATGATAGCAGGGGTTGTGAGAAAGAAGAGCAAGAGGAAGAGCAGAATGTTGAGCAGGACGCAGCGGAGCCACCAGCGAGAACCGCACACTGACAGATTTTCCCTGGATGAACACAGGCACCAATCAACACGACAAGATCTTAGCTACAGTTACAGGACAGACAGTGTGCGCTCTCCAAGAATAAGTGGGATGTTCAGCTACAATTATATAAACAGGAAGGTTTTTGCTGGAAAACCCAGGCTAAGCTGGTCTCTAAAACTGACCAAACTACCGTTCAGCTGGTTTAGCTAGTCGGCCATCTGGTCTTCCAGGTCAAACCTACCCCAAACCCTTCTAAAACCAGCAAAGTGTCAGAAATCCACCTGAAACAAGCTTAGGCCAGTTAAAGTTTTTATTATTTTATTATTATCTTGGCCCTGCAAAGCCTGACATATGAAATAATAGTCTGAAAAAAATTATATTTTAAAACTGATCTAAAAAAGTTGTTTTTGTTGAGTATAATATTTTATACATCAGGCTTTTACAGCTCATATAGCATGATATAGAAAAATATGAAACTCAAGGAGGGAAAAACAGCTAAATTTGGTGCCAAATGGAGCAAGAATATGCAATTTGGTGCAGTTGCTGATAATTACATTGTCATAAAGCAATATATATATATTAATTAATACTGCATTAACTAAAATGAACTAACAATGAAACAATGCAATGTAATATATATTTTTTTAATATTAGTTAATACATTAACTTATGTTAAGAGATACACATTTCAATTGTAATGTATTTGTAAATTTTGAATTTAGTATTAACTAAGATTAATAAATGATATATATGCTATATGCATATTGTTCATGTTAACTAATATAGTTAAAGGGATAGTTCACCCAAACATTTAAATGATGTCATTAAATAATCATCCTCATGTAGTTCCAAACCCGTAAGACCTTCAATCATCTTCGGAGCACAGATTAAGATATTTTTGATGTATTCTGAGAGCTCTCTGACCCTCTATAGACAGAAAGGATCTTTACACGATCAAGGCTCAGAAACGTAGCAAGGAGATCGTTAACATTATCCATAGCGCCATTTTGGAGAGTTTCACATACGTAATGACATATGCAATGCATGTACACGGATATGTTGTTTATGTTCAAATTAAAGCGTGAACAGCGTATCCGCGTACGGTGCTGCTGACACAGAACAGCATACGTTGTTTATGTATATGATACTCTCAAAAATGCCGCTAGGGTGATGCAGATGAGACAAATTGTTGAATAAAGTTGTTTTTGTTTTCTTTGCACCCACAAACATTCTCGTAGCTTTGTAAAATTATGGTTGAACGGTTGTCACGGATTATTATTATCTCCTTGAAATGTTTCTGAGCCTTGATCATGTAATTACATTGCTGTCTGTGAAGGGTTAGAGAGCTCTCAGAATGCATCCAAAATATCTTAATTTGTGTTCTGAAGATGAAATATCTTACAGGTGTGGAACGACATAAGGGTGAGTAATTATTGACAGAATTTACATTTTTGGGTGAACTATTCCTTTAATGTTAAAAAACTGAAACCTTGTTGTAAACTGTTAACATTTGTGTCCCATATAGTAACAGTAAATGAGGTCCAGTGTTGTTTTGAACATTTCATTATATGAACAGAAACAAATATCTTCTTTTGTATCGTATATTGTGTCTCACAAAATAAAAATATAATTTTTGGTGAACTGTCACTTTAAATAATAGCAATGCACATGAAAGGCTTAACAATGAGAATGAGGTTTACATAAAATGCAAACAAATACCTTTCAAAAGTAATTGTTTCCACTGAATCATTTTCCAAAATTGCAAAACCATTTTCTCTATAAATGCAGTGGTACAAAACATCGAACTCAAGGGCTACACTGAACTAGAAAACATTCAC
The DNA here is from genome assembly GCA_027564155.1 of Gymnocypris eckloni scoliostomus. Classification (NCBI taxonomy): domain Eukaryota; kingdom Metazoa; phylum Chordata; class Actinopteri; order Cypriniformes; family Cyprinidae; genus Gymnocypris; species Gymnocypris eckloni. The sequence continues at coordinate 29,217,855 of CM050428.1, forward strand.
ACTTCAATAAATTGTTTTAATAAGAAGCAAACATGCTACAACATTAGAGCTTATATCCATACAAAAGAAAGTCCCAAATTCAGAAACACACACACACACACACACACACACACACTTGTCCAGTCGAGCAGAAAGACAGGCTGACACTGCCCCCCCCACACACACCCACACACACTCACTCAATATATGATTCTCAACACATATTATGTAAGAGATATAATGGCTTTCACAGTGGCTGTCTAGGCACACACTCAGATTGAGACTTAATTAATCCAATTTCATCTCTCAAATCCAAGTGTAATGGTCTGGAACAAAGCATGTCATGAAAAAAAAATATATGACTTCAGCTTGCAAATCACTGTATACTTAGTAAACTTGAAATAAAACATCATATAAAACATTGTAAATCCAGATCATTTTATTGAAAGAAAAACCTACACTGTGGTTATTCCTATACTTTTTTTGTTTTGTTTCAAGATATACAGTAGTTCTTGATGTGGCTATCGTTTCGACTTACCAGATGATGTCATTAGGGCCTGGGGCGTAAGAAACACCCCACTGATGGGACCGAACCACTGTGGTAATGCTGGACTGCTGGGGTCTGTGGTGGCAGCGAGCTCGGCTGTAGTCTTTCACAATACTACAGAAACATGAGCACACAGTTTAATTTATATTTAAGCAAGAAGGCACGAGACAACATGTGAATATACATATCTATTCAGTAGACTAGTAAATTACTATAATGTGGTTTTTAACATACTGAATCGACCAGACAAAAATAAGGACCAGAATGAACTGTTTTTATATGTATCAATTTGTTTATTATTATATACAAAAAAAGGCTGTTTTTAGGTAACAAAAGTTTGAACAGGACTTTCATTGAAGGGTGAGAAATCTGACTTTTTTAATACCTTTTAATACGAAATACCTTTTTTTTTTAGATGTTTTGAAGATGAATAAAAGTATTTTGGGTTTGGAATGACAAGAGAGTGAGTAAATTATAAACTTATTTTTGGGTGAACTATCCCTTTAATAATATAAGTTTGACCTTGTTTGATAGGAAACAGTATTTATAATTAGCATGGGATAAATCTATACTTTGTACCGGATAGTCCTCGATATTTTTTTTTACTCAGTCAGAAAAAAATCATACAGTCATTGTTGGAAAGGGTTGAAAATGCTGGAAAACCAAAGACCAAAACCCATTTGTGGGACCTGAAGGATTTTTCTGAAGAACAGCAGGCATTTTAACTGTCCAGGACAAACAAGGGACCCATGAACAACTATCACTAAAAAAAAAAACTAAAAAAAAAACACACAGCTGTGGATCATTCAGCTAAAAATAATTAACATTTTGCCGATTCTGATGGGTGGGGGGTGGGGTGTAGACTTTTGACCTCAACTGTAGCGATCAGCAAATCTGCTCCATGTTAATAAAGTACCTTTTTATTAAAAATGTAGGTACTCATTCCTATGCTTACAGTATCTCTGGACAAATGGTCAATAAGCAGATATTTATCCATGTGACTTACACTGCAGTCATTCTCTCATCTCTGAAGGTAACAAAGGCAATGCCCAACCTCTTCATAGAGATACGGTTCTTCTCTGCATTAAACTCATCTGTCAGTTTCTCCTCCAGTTCACTGTAATACTGCTCTGCATCCACCTGACGAAAAGACAATGACATAAAACACGAGAGATGTGTATCACAGTATCAGTCCATGACTGACGGTTGGTGTATGGTGGTCTCCAGTGGCCAACATGAGGAGGTGCAGTACCAGCCATTCTATATGTATACAATCTGTACATATAAAATGATATCCATTCTGACAACTATACTGGCCATGTGAGGGACATTTACCTGTTCAAAGCCACACAAATCACAGCAGAAGATCTGTGCACAAGGGTGAGTCTTTATCATGATCCTGCCTTCCTTCTGAGCTTTGGTTGTGAAGTACAGCCTCCCTTTCATTGCTTTTCGCCTGTACGGGATATAGTTTTAATAGGGTTTAATATGCAATATTTGCAGACTCCGCTCTGTGTCATGCAGGAGATATGAAAACGCAAATGACCTTTCTGAGTCCAGCTTCATTAGTTGTTGTATGTCAAAGCAGAACCGGATATCAGTGATGGTGCAGCTAGGGTAGGCTTCACTGTTCGGAGATAGAAGAGACACTGGCTTTTAAATAAGTGAAAATCCTCAGTTGTGTTGACATTTTATATCAGATATGCTGAAATATGGATATCAAGAAATATTTGTAATTCTGTGGATAACAGATCTGTGCTCTTCACTCACTGCAGGTGTTTGGTGATCAGGCCGGGATCAGAGATTTCTCTGGGAATTGAAGTTATCATTAGAGTTCGGGCCACCTGCAGTAATAATAAATCAAAAATGAAAGATAGAAGTGCATTTTTTAAGAAATACAATGCTTTCAAGCCAACAAATCAACAGTGTTGAGTTTTTTGGTAGAAACTTGATCAATTTCAACAACATCAAAGGTTTTATTTTATGGTGAACACTACATATTTAAAACAAATAAAGGTTCTTTGTTTGCATATATGGTTCCATGAAGAAACTTTAAAATCCATGGAACCTTTTATTGCACAAAAGGTTCTTTATAGTGGAAATTTAAAAATATATACTTCTCAGTAATATTTTTTTATTTTTTTTCACTGAAAGTTTTATTTAACTTTTAAAGTCAATAGCACATTTTTCACTCCATTGTCAAAATTGTAATGTATATATATATATAATTGAAATAGTTTAAACTCTAGAATATTTATACATCATATTGTTGCAGTACATTTAATTTTAATTGTGATGTAAAATAAAATAAAATACCAATTGTTAAAAATAAAATAGGTGTCCAGATAGGCTGATTTTCATTATTGTTTTACCTTATAGCGAATCTAATGAGAAACACTACGAATAATGATAATTGCAGACAGATAAACATCGGAAAGCATTCCTGAAATAAGAAAACTGCTTAATTGTAATGAAAGCACATCACAATTCACCCAAAAATCTAATGTATGTAAAAATAGGCTTTATATATGTATATATAAATTACATATAATTTATACAATTTTACCAATAATTATTTATTAAATATTAAATATAATTAGTAATAAATACTTATTCATAAAATTTTATTTATTTATTTAAAATTCTAAAAGATATCTGAATATACAGTATAAAGCCTATTTTAGACCTGAACAGTTTTTCATGAGATGTCCTCGCTCGGTTTGCAAGCACTTTTAAAAGCAATGCCCCTTATGGACCAGAAATGAGGTGTAATAACATGTGCACGAATACAGCTGTGCACCAACCTTCTCATCCTCTCTGCATTCCAGTCGTGAGGAATGATGGGCCATACATAGTACTGTGATCACAAAATACAGCAGAGCAAAGATGCTGTGCAGCCACAAAAATATATTCCTAATGCACGAAGAAAAGAAAGTTATCAAGATCATGCCAACAACTTCATACACAACAAGGCTATATATGCTTTTCAGGTCTACAATCATCATAAAAAAAACGTACTGTGCGGGGACATTAACCACTGTTGTTCGGCCGAAATTCTCTGGGCTATCTCCTGAAAAGCATAGAAATAAACAACTTGTGTAATATTTCATGCTCTTCTCACATACCAGCATCAAAAATATAACTCAAAGTAATTTGAGGCATGTGTGGTACAGCGCAAACTGAATGTGGAATAAAAACTCACTACACTTCAATCATTATGCTTTGGGTTTGGTTGCTATGACAAATTTGTGAATATGCCGGTTTAGTTCACAAATACAGAGTTAAATTGTTGCATAGAGATGACAGTAAGCATCAAAACCCCCACCCTGTTTTAACCAGTCGTCCCCGAAGCTGCACCACAAACTGGTCTACCACACATCCACATTTAATACTTTTAGGACCGCAGTAAACTTCTGCTACCAAGGTTGTATGAAAGTCATATGAAAAGCGTATTGAAAGTCTGAAAACAACAAGAGGTAAAGCTGGTGGCTTTTCACAATGCTCTTCTTGTGGCGTGGAAAGTCAAGGCCTTTCCCATATTTAACTTGGCCCTTCAAACCCTCTATCGTGCCTCCCAACCATCTTCAAACACTGTAGGGTGGTCTGAATTATGTTTTTACACACGTCCACTAATGGAGGGTTAAGACTGAGCCCTTCTACATCTTCAAGAGTTTTCCCAGGCTTTTCATAAAGTCATTCATCGGCCCACAACAGGCCCACACGGAATCTGCATCCGTGAAACCAGACGCAAATGTTACACATTCTCCCAGCTTTCTGCCTTTTTAAATTGTAGAACTTTCAGCAACATTTAATACATTTTAGCATGTATTAATACATTCTGCAGAATTCCCTCCAAGTCAAAACAGAAAATGTACATTGACGTCAAAAGTTTGGGGTCGGTCAGATTTGTTGTTTTGTCTCTTATGTTTACCAAAAATAAAATAAAAACAGTGGTATACTTAAGTATTATTATAATTAAAAAGAACTGTTCCAATTTTGATACATTTTAAGATATAATTTATTCCTGTGATGGCAAAGCTGAATTTTCAGGAGCCATTTCTCAGAAATCATCTAATATGCTGCTTTGCTGTTCAAGAAACTATTCTTATTATTATCAATGTTAAAAACAGTTATATTTTGTTGGACGCCAGACTTCAGGACTCTTTGAGGAATAGAACTTTCAAAAGAAAAGCATTTATTCAAAATAGAAATCTTACTGACCTCAAACTTTTGAAAAGTGGTGAATATATTCACTCTAACACTAACAATCTGTCAAAACTATTTCTTAAAATTATTCTAAGGAGTCTTTTTTAGGTGCAAGCACACTGATGAATTAAGATGTAATGTTGATGTATGTTGTTTTAAAGTTTTCTGCCTTTTCCTGGATACCAAACGTGTTGTGTCTGTTGTCATGAATCCTTTATGCCTGAGCACTACTAGAGTAAATAGTAACCAAGTATTTATGGATCTGGTGGAGGTACCGAGGAGGTTCCCAGAGAGGTTGACAGGCAAGATGATGGTGAGCGACAGCAAACACACCACCATCATGAGCAAGATGATGTGACGCTGGAAAGACAGGTATGTGACTGCATCAATGCCACATTTACTGCGGATCTCTTCATCCCTATGGGAAGAATAAACAAAACAAGTATATTTAAAAAAAAAACTCTATTTACAATTGCTTTTTTTATTTAGCAGACACATTTATTCAAAACAAACTAATATGTGCATCAGTATGTGGGTCAACAACTTAATGCATTTTTTTATCATATCCATGCGTTTAAACAAAAATACAAAGAACATGCCGTTCAAACAAACAAATCATTTAACTTTCAGTTATGTTGTAATGAATAAAAAAGCCAAGTATTTTGAAAGAAAGAAAGAAAGAAAAAAGCAACGCAAAGCAAAGCAAAGCAAATCAAAGCAAAACAAAACAAAAACAAAAACAAAGCAAAGCAAAGCAAAGCAAAGCAAAGCAAAAACAAAACAAAACAAAACAAAGCAAAAAACAAAAACAAAACAAAGTAAAGCGAAGCAAAACTAAACACAAAACAAAGCAAAGCAAATCACAGCAAAGCAAAGCAAAAAAAAATAATTATAATAATAATAAGTAATTAATAATTCATGATATTTGTAAAACATATTTTTTACACTGAAAAAATATATAAAAATCTTTTGGAAAATAATGTGTTTTCTCATACTAAAAGTTCATACTTTTATTACTTAATGGTTCGGTACAGAACGTCTCGGTTACTTGCGTAACCCCCGTTCCCTGAAGGAGGGAACGGAGACGTAACGTCAGAGTGACTGACTAATGGGATCTCGCCGGAGAGCCCAATCACCTTCGAGTGTTAACAAAACAAGCCAATGGCGGTTGGCGTGTGTGTTTCGCCACACGCACCCCGCCCCGCGGTGCGGGCATAAAGGGAGAGCGAGTGCAAACGCACAACAGTTTTTTGCTGAGGAGCCGAGACTGTGTGCCCCGGTCGTACAGCGGTGGTACAGCAACTATGGCGACGGGACGTTACGTCTCCGTTCCCTCCTTCAGGGAACGAGGGTTACGCAAGTAACCGAGACGTTCCCTATCAGTCAGTCACGTTCAACGTAACGTCAGAGTGACTGACTAATGGGATCCCTTGGAAAACGCCACTATTGCTAACCCCCTCCAGTGCTCTGCAGAAGCCGTCAAATCCCCCCACACCAGTTGGGATGGATGATAGGACAGGGTTTAGGCAGAGATGACCGCACTGCTGTTCCGCTCAGTGGGAAGAATAACACTGGGAAAGCGTACCCCAAGTAGGGGGAAACGCTACGGAGCCACATCCCGCATAAGGAGGTATCATGTGGAGATTACACGTATGTACTCCTTGTCATCTCGGCTGGAGGGACCGGCTCTATCGCGTCCTTCGCCTGTAGGACTGCGACTTCTGCACGCAAGACAGGGGCATCCTTGCTCAACACTGAGGTGAACCGAATGCCCCTGAACTGTGGGGACGCGGGCGAACTGAATCGCGTAGCCGAGTCTGATAGTCCTCAGGAGCCAGCGAGCGGCCTGGGGAGCTCTAGCCAGGCCCCAGGGACCGTACAAGCGGGACCAGGAGTTACTGATGTACCCACGGTGGGGCAGCGAAATGGAGCACAGGGGCCCGACTCGAAGGCAGTGCGTCTCAAGTGGGGTCTGAGTGTGTGGTGTGACACTGACCTGGCTCCATAGTTGGGCAGGGGATGCGGGAGAAGGCGTCGCGCCCTCGGACGGACACTGCTGCCCACCCGGGGTCAGTGGCGGAACAGAACAAAAAGGAAACAAAAGATTCTCCACCCGGCCCTCCTCCGGGGAAGGAGTAGTGCGGTCACCATCTCCTGAAGAGCAGGATCCAAAGGCTCCAGTCGCCCGTCTCAGGACGCCGCCTGCCCTGGCGCTTCACGGGCTTGGCAGGGCGGAGGCGGGCTGCGCCGGTCTCCTGCCAGCTCACGCTGCGGCCGTAGTGAAGGCTGCTGTTGTGGCCGAGCTGGAGCGGAGGTGGAGGCAGCAGGAGGCGCCCTCGGCGACGAGCAGACGGAGGCTGCAGCCGGCGGTGGGGTGGAGACAGCAGCGGACCGCCGGGAAGGATGTGATGAAACTCCGTCTGCTTCGCCGAATAGGCCGGCCTGGGAGATCGGGGAGTCCAGGAAGCGGTGCTTGTCGGACTCCCTCATATCCGCCAAGGTCAGCCACAGGTGGCGCTCCTGGACCACTAATGTGGACATCGTCTGACCCAGGGCCCGCGCCGTGACTCTCTCGTCGCCTAGTGCGCGAGGTCCGTCGCTGCGCAGTTCCTGCAACACACCTGGGTCAGCATCACCCTCGTGCAACTGTTTCAATGCCTTGGCCTGGTGGACCTGCAGGAGGGCCATGGCGTGCAGGGCTTTAGCGGCCTGTCCAGCAGCACCGTAAGCCTTGGCCGTTAGAGCGGACGAGAACTTACAGGCCCTGGACGGAAGGCGTGGATTACCCCTCCAGGCGGCAGCGCCTTGCGGGCAGAGCTGCATGGCAATGGCGCGCTCGACTGGAGGGAACTCCACCTACCCTTGGGCCGCTCCACCGTAGAGGGTGGTGAGGACGGAGGAGGCACTAGGCCTGTTTCAGGCAGAAAAAGGTGCCTTCCAAGACTTAGTCACCTCCTCATGCACTTCCTGGAAGAACAGAACCAGGGGTGGTTGCCGACGTTCGGCCTGCGCCCCCAGAAACCAATCATCCAGCCTTGAGCGCTCGGGAGAAGGCCTATAGTGCAGCCCGATGCTCTCAGCGGCCCGGGAAAGCATAGCGGTCAGTTCTGGATCTGACTCGGGCAACGCTACTCTTCCTGACGGAGGCAGCGCAGCCGAATCGTCCTCTCCAGAACCTAGCTCATCCCCGATGCAGTGATCGATATCCGTCATCTGCTGGGGCACCGAATGAGATGCTGGGCCCGCCCTGTCCGAGGACCCGCATACTCATCCGGGAACCCCAGGCGGTGCGATGTGCTCGAGTGAGGAGGCCCGCTGAGGCGTACTCGGCGGGAAGCTCTCACTGTGATCCTCAAATCACCCTGGCCCTGAGCCGAGTAGTCCTCCGGCCGGAGAAACTAGAACGGGCAGGGCAGGGGGATACCCCACATCTAGCGTGGAGGTATCTGGGCGCAACATCGCCATGGTCATGTTCCCGCAGTGAGAACATGACTCATCCGAGCGCTGCCTCAGCGTGCCTAAAGCCCAAGCACGAGGGGCAGCGATCGTGACCATCAGATGAAGTCAGGAAGCGACCACATCCAGAACGCACGAGCGGGAAGCCATCTTTAAAGGCGCCCGTCCGCTCGTGGAGCTCTTTTAGATTGCTCTGAAATTATCTCTTTTAGCAGCGCTGAAGCGCCGAGGGGAGGTAGCAGCGTGATCGCTGAAAGAATGCAGCACTGGACAGCAACCTCCGCTGACGCGCCGTAACACCAACGCTGTAAGTCTTGCTTTGCAGACACTCTGGAGATTTGCAAGGCTCGGCTCCGGCGAAAGCTGTTGTGCGTTTGCATCGCTCTCCTTTATACCCGCACGCGATGGCGAAACACGCACGCCAACCGCCATTGGCTTGTTTTGTTAACACTCGAAGGTGATTGGGCTCTCCGGCGAGATCCCATTAGTCAGTCACTCTGACGTTACGTCGAACGTGACTGACTGATAGGGAACATGACATTTTAGAATCAGTAAATTGAGGCTTTTCTTGAAAATCAGAAAGGTCAGTATGCTGTTATTTTCTAACTTTCTATTCAGAAAATCCAGAAAAAATGTATCCAAATTTCAACAAAAACATTCAACAGCTGTTTCCAATATTATAATAATAAGAAATGTTTCTTTAGCACCAAATCAGCATATTAAAATGTTTTCTGAAGGATCATGTAATGCTGAAGTTTGAATAATAGCTGCTGAAAATTCAGCTTTGCCATCACAAGAATAAATCATATTTTGCAATGTTTCAAAACAGAAAACAGTTGTTTTAAGTTGTAATAATATTTAAAAATATGACTGTTTTTACTGTATTTCTGATGAACATAAAAGACAAAAACATTTAGAAATCTTACCGACCCCAAACATTTGAATGGTAGTATATTCAAGCTTTTCAAAACCACATGAAACCAACATGAGATGGTTTTATGTGATTTTGAAAAACTTGATGAGAACAAACATGTGTGCCACACACGTTTTAAACAAGATTTTTTTTCTTTCTTTGTAAAAGATACAAAAAAATTTAAATCATGAACATATTATTGACCCATGTGCATTCTCTAAGAATCAAACCTATGAGGTTTTTCTAGATCTGCACTAGTTGAACTAAACAGCAAACACAGTCTCTTTGAGAGTTTTCAGTGTTTTCAATTAATTATTGACTTCGGTCAATAATATATATGTGGCGGCCTTTTTAAAAGACCACACAAATACATGAGGAAGTTGGGGGCTGTTATGATTACAAGGAGCCCTCATACACACACACACACCCCTCCGTCCTCGCCTCACACAGAGCGAGGAAACTCTCGGTCGCCGGGGAGTTCAAGAAGCTTTTAAAGGAACCAGCTAAATATGGCACCAACATGCCATTTGAGTCGTCCAAATAACATCTCTGCAACCGTGGAGACAGACTAGCGGCTGGTTTATGGTTCTGAAAGGCTTTTGAGCGTGTCCAGACGTTAGACGTGCTGGTCCACCTTCACCCTGTGTTTTCCTTTCTTAATGAGATATAACATGAGCAAACAGGACGCTGGCTGATGACATCACCTTGCATTTCTTGCACACTTACTTCATGTGGTACAGAGATGTGAGCCAGGAACAGAAGCCCTATAAAGAGAGGGAGGGAAGACAACGGTGTCATAAAACGGTCTGGCATACATAAAAAGAGCGCGTCTGGCTAGCATAGCATCTGTCAGAATCATTTGTCCTTTAAGTGAACGCGGATAGCATAACAAGTGGAAAAAGTCATAAGAATGCATGCAATATCTTTAACGTGGCTGTGATGTCTTGAACTGTCATTGCACATAAAACACAAGGAGACAGAGTGAGGTCAGAATATAAACGGACAGATAGTGTGCATAAAAGTAAATAGCGTCTAAGTGCACATGCTATTTTATATGACATCAGCCCTGGGGCGACGCTCCGTAATAATCCACGTCGACAGATTGAACTTTGTTTGTGCTTCTGTGTGTCTTTACGTTTCAGCGGTAGTAAATTCACATCACTGTGTGAAGATGATAGTGACATTAAAAACACAATCTATTAGTTGTACTCATGCTATTATTTGTTTCTAGGCAGGGGTGTTATTCATAAAGACAAGGCCCTGTAGGTTTTTGCACTGCCAAATGTCGTAAATTCTAGCAAAGATCCTGTTTCTGCATGATCAAACAGTTCTTAAATGTCTGATGCTGTTTGTACAAAAGGTTCTCACCATGTCCTTGGTCTCTGAATCTGATGGGCTGGATTCTGACGGGGTTTTCTCTTTCTCACTTTGTTCTCCATAGAATAGTGATGTCAAGCTATAGAACAAAGACAAACAATAAAATTGACAGGTAACACTTAAAACAATACTTCACACACTGTTAGAAAATTCTATGAACTCTATGTAGGATTTTACTAGACCGGGGCAAGTTATCACAGTTTTTACTACATGTTTTTCAAGATGGGTATATTTTGTATGTTATACATAGTATTAATACTTTAAATGTTAATATCAAAATGTATAATATTAAATGTTTCTCATAAAGTACTAACCCTTGGCTACAAAAAAAGCTAAAAAGATACAGTTAATTTAACACACACAATAACATATTGTTTGAATTGTAAACTTCCATCGAAATACAAAAGCCAACTTCGATATTTCTATATTAATGTATTGTAGGCTATTTAATAGCTTTTCAGCAAAAATAAAAAGCAGAGAAACTGGAACACAAAACAAAAATGTAAAAGACAATATTCAAAATGTAATTTAATTAATCTTATAATTTACAAGCTATAAAACGCTTGTGATAACTTGCCACGACCTGACGATTACCTTCATCCTGTGAACACAACTGAACATTTCAGTTAAAACCTACCTTTATTTTACAATATTTTAGTTGATGAATGCTTGAATGTGTGCTTTCATACTTGTTAATTTGCATAACACTTTATTACTAGCATATTGGCTGTTTATTAGTAAAACATATTAATGCCTTAATCTGTATGACCATATTTTAGATCCCTTAAACCTACCCAATGCCTAAACATAACTACAACAATTATCTTAGTACACAGCAAGTTAGGAATTTATTGAGGAAAGACTCTTGGTTAATAGTGAATATGAGTTCCATAATCTGAAGTGTAACCCAGTTAACCATAAAACAATAATTTAAGCTAATTAACTTTTGATTCAAAACCATACTAAGATATAATCCTTGTGACAACTAGCCATAGTCTTCTGTAAATAGAGTATGTTGTTAGTCCCTTCATCCCTCTCAAGATTCAATCAATGATATGCCTGAAAGCATTTTTCAGTCTTAACTCAATGCCAGATCCAAAACTAGCCTCAAGATCAGAAAATGTTAAGCATTTCCACCCAGGTCTACTATAGGCAATGAAAAGGAGCAGGTGAAATTCTAGTGCATACAAATGCTAAAATGCTATTTCTGTGAAAGCCAGAGCTTTCTCTGTGGCCTGATGCAATGCTTTGCAAATATACTCCCTAAGAATCAGCTGCACATTCACATAAACAAAGACTTTAATGCTACATGCTGATGCAGAAGAAAGCAGCGCTGCTGCAACAGAAGTCTTAAGATTTATGATTGAATTCCACCTACTTGCTCCCACAGGGATACTGTGTGTGAGTGTGTGTGTGTGTGTGTGTGTGTGTGTGTGTGTGTGTGTGTGTGTGTGTGTGTGTGTGAGCTGAAATTTGTGAGAAGAAACATGTCTCTTGAAAATATGAGCAAAATACAAATTAAATAGAATTCAAAATGAAATGCAGAAGAAGAACAAATTACAAAATGTATATATATTTGTGTGTGTGTGTGTGTGTGTATATATACATTTTGTAATTTGTTCTATATATATATGTATGTATAAAAGGAATAACTGACGATGAATAATTCAACGGCCGTTGAATTATTAGAAAATAATGCACACCTGAGGTGGTAATGTGGCCACAATGTGAGGCTCTGTTGTATAAATACATACAGTTTATATTGTTAATTTATATATAAGATAATATATAATAATCAGACCAATAATATAACATCATGATCCAAATGTTCCTGTGTAACCAGCAGGTGGCACCAGGATCTCACACTGACCTGCTAAGCATTCAGTTCACTCAACCACCACACACAGTTGTTCAATTATTTACATCTTAATGCAATCTTCAAAGTCAACAGTTCTGAGATGATACCTGTCATTTTCCACAAGCAGAGCCAGGCGGCCGTAGTCCCACGCTGCCTTCCTCAAACAGGAGAAAATCAGCAGCAGGAACTAAAACACAGAGACACCAAACCAGTTATATCAGCATACATATTGCGTTTTTAGAGTGGCCTTAAAAAAATAAAAATAATTATATATATATATAATCCCATATGTACAGGGGAACTGTTAGTAAATGATGTGCACAGTGAACCTGATCTAATGCTCATATGGAGAATGCGAATAATCCAGAATATACCCAGAAGTCACTGGGTCACTTTAAATGTGTGTCAAAGCTATTGATAAACAGAGTAAGAACTATTTGTGTAAGCAAGCACTTACACCCACTAGACCCCTGGCCAGCAGTAATAATTAGCCATTTCTTTGTCCGGAGAGAGACGAGGTGAGTGGTTGTCTTGGAAACTAACAGGCAGTGAGGTCTGCACACACACTTGTGTTCATAATGACTCCGGAAGGAAGAGTCAACGACAAAACAACTTAAAACACTGACTGCTGGGAAGCTACAGGTCTCTATTGAGCTTGCTATGTTGCTGGTTAGCAACTTGATCTTAACCCGTTAATCCCAAATTTTTCCCAGACATGAAAATGTCCAAATTATGTGTCATAAGTAACCCTTTGAAATAATCAATAATTATTTTTGGAAAAGGGTGTGAAGAATTGTGTTTTATGTTCGGTCATAATTGTGACTGTTGGGATAATGTGTGTACTGAAATCACATATTTCTGCAGTCATAATTTTTTATATATCTTAGACCAGCTATTTTAAACTGTTTGATCACATTCTATTGTGCATAAAAAACTGTATGCAACATTGATAGGAACACTGAGATAAAAAATAAATAAAAATTCAACCATCACCGCATTTCAAAATGGTAAATTTTTGTAAAATATAACATCAAATATAATTTTAATGCTACGAGTATTACAACATCATTATTGTAAATTTTTTGTACATTTTGAATTTAGTGCAATATTTTGTCATTAGCAACATTTTATTGTAATTTTCTCTAATAACTGTAATTGGATTTATATTGTATACCTGAGTTCACTGTTATCCCACCAGTCACTATTGTGACCTTCAACATGTTTACTCATTCTATGACCACACTCAACAAAACTAAATATATGAAAATGCATATATTAATACTAGACATGCTAAAGATCATGTGTACCAAAAAGCTTTGTCATATCTTTATGTTACCATACTTTACTAGACTTTTGTTTTGGAGCTTTGATGCAGTTATCATCTTCTCAAGGAGCAAACAGGAAATAAACTGCTCTGGTCATGTGACAATATGCACTAATCATGTGAAACTGCACATATTTCATTGAGACCCTTTATTTTTTTCCATATTTGTCGGAAGTGCACTAAAACATCAATCATTAAGGTTTTTAGAGCTTTATAAATGAAAACCTTATTTTCGGTCACTATTGTGACTGGTGGGATTAAATGGGTTTTAAAGGTGAATTGTTGTTTCTGCCCCAGAAATGTCACCAAAAACAACTGAAAAAACCCCACTCCTGCTGTTTATAATTTACATAATCGATTCATTCTTTTGAGTCTGACGTTTCAATACATCGGTCGAAGCGTTTTACAAAATGCATTATTAAAATAATCTGATTTGGTTGTCGAGTTGAATTCAAATGTGTATATACTACTGTTCAAAAGTTCAAAAGCAAACATGCATTGAATTAATCACAAATGACAGTAAATACATTGTTACAAAACTCCAATAAATTACAATTGTTACAATTTCCAATAAAAAGTTCTGAATTTTGTTCTTTTCAATAAAAATATTAAAGCTGTTTTCATCACTGATAATAATAATAAATGTTTATTGAGCACATAATCAGTTATTTAGCTATTTTAAATTGCAATAATATTTGGTAATATAAAACATAAAAAAACAGACCCCAAACTTTTGAACTTAATTTTTAATATGGGTGTAATGGGACTTTAGAGCAAAATTTGATGCAAGCTATCTTTTTTCCTTTTTATTTTGGGGAGAAATATGACTTCCCAGATAACACAGATACACCTGCAAGATGTCTGTTAAAGATTACTTCATCTGGAAAGCATCTGCTGTGTACAAACATCTGAGAAACGTCTTTAAGAAGTCAGTTTTACATACATTCTAAATCAAAAGCATCTTATAGACGTTTTCCTTTTTTAAGATGTATTTTTTAATTTTGCCTTTATTAAGATAGGATAGTGTAGAATAGACATGAAGCAAAGTGGGAGAAAGAGAGGGAGGTGGGATCAGGAAAGGTCCTCGAGCCGGGATTCGAACTCGGGACGCCCACAGTGCAATGGCGTTATATGTCGGCATTGTACATCTTGCAAAGACTGAACGCTTATTCAGTAAATCAAGAAAGTAAATTAATGTCATGCAACTGCAGCTAAACAATGCTGTAGAACTTTTTAAATATGTTGTACCAGCCACAGAACAACGTTGATGGCGAGGACGGTGGGGACTCCTCCGAAAGGCAGGCCCTGCAGGACGCTGCTGTGGGAGTGAGAGCGATAACATCTCTCCGCTGTGCTGTTCTCCTCCACCAGTGAGCCCAGGAAACTCCTCACATCCAGCTCCTCCACAGGACTGCCACCGCCTGCTGGCCAGGACTCAAACACCGGCTGAGCCGTACCCCACAGGTCAGAGTGCACCACCATGGCAGTGGTACGGGTCTCAGGAAGCCCTTCAAACGTCAAAGCATCACTGAGGAGACAAAATAATGAATCGGGTGAAAAGTTTGAAAAGATAACCCTGAATATACTCAAATGATGACGTAAACTACAAAATGAGTCAATCTGGAAACATAAAACAGCTTCAGAGACTTACTGAACATCTCAGTTAAAGACCGACATTGGAGTTCATATCGGCGTTACATTAAAAATACATTAAAGCTAAAGAGAAATGTTCAAACCATCAGCAAAAACTAGTACAAATTAAAAAAGTACTGAAATGTAAATTCAAGTGAAAATATTAAATAAAACTAATTTAAAGTTTTAATAAATAATACATTTTATAAATAAATAAGGAGATCTCTGACTTTTGATCACAGACGATGGTATTTTGGCATATGAGGGCACAGTTTGAGACATTGTTCAGATCTTTTCTGAAGCTGGTGAGATTACTGGGGTCTTTCTATCAGAAAGAGAAGATTTAAACAAAAGCCTAAATTTAATCTCATGCTGTCTAGAAGAAAGAGTAGAGATGAAAAAAGATAAAATTATTTTATTTTACCCTCAGGAAGATTCCTTTTCATCAGGTACTCCCACAGGTTAAGAGTGTATAAAGCAGGGGAAAGATTAGCCTTATCCTGGCCATGTAATAGGCCATATGAACATATCAATAGGGAATTCAAATTGCTGTTCCGGAAAAACGTTGCCCGTGACTGCCGATCTACAATTACTTTCCCATCCTTAAACCAAAGCATAATTGATAGTGAGAAGGGAACTGACTCTAGCTTAAAAATGCAAGTGTAAGAAAGTGATATATAAATGTACAATTTTAAAATTATTATTTAATACTACTACTACTAATAGTAATAATTTTAAAATATTATCCAAATATGTAAAATAATTGTATGTACATAACTGTTCAAGCATTTGGGGTCAGTATAAGATTAAAAAAGAATTGAATACTTTTTAATACTTAAATCAGAAAAGAGATATTGTATAATAAATACTATTATCATTTAAATATTATTATACAATATCTCTTTTCTGATTTAATATATCTTAAAATGTAATTAGTAGTTGTTCTGCTTAATATTTTTTAGAAAATGTTACTGCATTTTTATGCAGTTGTGATAACATTTAATTTAAGTATCATGAACTGTATACTGCATGTATGATCAAATAAATTCAGACGTGGTGAGCATAAGATACTTTTTTTTTAAAAACATTAAAAATCTTTCCAACCCCCCAAAAAAGATGTCTAATCAATTTGATTCTATTTCAGTGTGAGTCTAATTGAGTTTTTTCTAGATTCTGAGATTTATGATTTAATATAATTGTTTTATCAAAAACAGTAGAAATCACATGAAGGTATAATCTTTTAAAAAGTATTCAAATGTAATTTGGCAAACAAACTGCTACACAACAGAGGTTTGCTGTTTACATTAAAACATATATAACAAATATTGTGATATTCCTTAAAAATAATGTTGAATAATGTCAATGTAAATTATTTTTGTTATAAAAATATGAATATGTTTTACTGAACAATAGTCATATTTTTCTGTTACAATTTCTTGAAGATATTCTATTTGGAGAGTTGTTGTGAAGACCTTTGAGTTTCTGTGTTGAATCAAAAGAAATGGTGAAATGCCTGTGAAAGGACTCTCAGAGCAGCTCTGGAGATGAAGTTTACGAGGAGCATCTTCATATAGTAAAATGTTGAAGACAAGAGTATGTGTGAAATAGATAAAACTGCATGAGACACACAGAACATGCAGACATTTTACGCTTTGATAAATCTGACATTCTGCATTATAGGCCTATAGAACATTCAGTTGTTATGACTGGATTCCACAATTTCTTCCACATATCCAGCACTATGAAAATCATTGGCCCACCTTATATTTGCTTTCTGAGGTACGCCGGTTCAAACAGTTCAAGTATTGTGCAAATTGGTGCTGGCTATGGTGAACAAACATTTCTAAACCTTTAAACATACATTAGGGCAGCTCGAAGCACCGCTTCCATTCAGTTTAACAGATGTGTTTCGTTTAGTTTTATGAATATTGCCCTCAAGCACATAACAGGCACACACTGGTTGTTTGTTGATATTACAGATAATGCTGTGCCTTAAACTGCTGGTTGCCATAGTAATAACAAACCATGTCCCAACTCACACATAGACTGAGCCACTTTACATCGGTCAGTTATATCCCCATAAAATCCTTTAAGATACTACATCATCCTCAAGTCATGCAGCAACACGATGACTCTAACACATCTAATCTTTGAAATATCCACAGATTAAACATGCAGTTTAACTAAAGCAAGTGTGTGTGTGTTCCTATTACCTATCATCAAAATTGTTAGGAGAATGAGAGGGAGGCAGCAGAAGGTAATGTTTGTTATGATGCTGTCATTTCCTATTGTATGTAATGCCAATCAGATGGCCATCTAAACAAAAACCAAAACCTTATTATGTTGGCTTGAAAAAAAAACAAGGTACAAAAGCTGTCACTGGGATGGTATCTTTTCAAAAGGTACATCTTTTGTGTACTTACTAAAGTGTACTTAAAGTGCTTTCCAAACTCCCTGAAAACTGCAGTTGTTAAGCCCCTTCTGAAAAAGCGCAATCTTGATAACACCATATTGAGCAACTATAGACCAATATCAAATCTTCATTTATTGGTAAGATTATTGAAAAGGTTTTTAATCAGCTGAACAACTACTTAAACTCAAATGGATACGTGGAAAATTTTCGATCTGGTTTCCGACCAAATGCCAGCACGCTCATTAAGATAATATAAATGATATTCGCTTAAACTCTGATTCTGGCAAAATATCTGTGCTTGTACTACTAGATCTTAGTGCAGCATTTGACACTGTTTACCATAACATACTTCTAGAGAGACTGGAAAACTGGGTTGGGCTTTCTGAAATGGTACTCAAATGGTCATACTTAGAAGGGAGAGGTTATTATGTGAGTATAGGAGAGCATAAGTCTAAGTGGACATCCATGACATGCAGAGTCCCACAAAGCTCAATTCTTGCACCGCTCTTGTTTGGCCTGTATATGCTCCAACTAAGTCAAATAATGAGAAAGACGCCAAGTCACATTACCTATGCTGATGATACACAGATTAACCTAGCCTTATCTCCAAGTGACTATAGCCCTCCGCCAATGCATTGATGAAATTATCAGTTGGATGTGCAAGAGCTTTCTTCAGTTAAACAAGGAGGAAAAAACTGCATTGCAAAGTCATTGCATTTGGAAACAAAGATGAAGTCCTCAAGGTGAATGCATACCTTGACTCTAGAGGGTAAACAATTAAAAATCAAGTTAAAGATATTGGTGTGATTCTGGAGAGTGGAGGCAGACCTTAGTTTCAGTAGTCAGGTCAAAGCAATAACTAAATCAACATACTACCATCTCAAAAACATTGAAGAATTAAGAATTAGATGTTTTGTTTCCAGTAAAGACTTGGAGAAACTTTTTCATGCCTTTATCACCAGCAGGGTGAATTATTGTAATTGTCTCCTCACCGGCCTTCCCAAGAAGACCATTAGACAGCTGAAGCGCACCCAGAAAGCTGCTGCCAGGATACTGACTAGAACCAGAAAATCTGAGCATATCACACCAGTCCTCAGGTCCTTACACTGGCTTCCAGTTACATTTAGGATTGATTCTAAAGTACTTTTACTCGTTTATAAATCACTCAATGGCCTAGGACCTAAATATATTGCAGATATGCTCACTGAATATAAACCTAATAGACCACTCAGATCATTAGGATCAAGTCAAGTCAGTTAGAAACCCCAAGGTTCACACAAAAAGGGAGTCCACTTAGCTATTATGCCACCCGCAGTTGGAACGAGCTTCCAGAAGAGATCATACTACACACTACAATTGAGACAACATTTCAAGTCTATTGATAATTTTAATTTTCAAAATCATTTTCTTTAGAAATATTGTACCATTTATTATACAATTTAAAATATAAAAATAATATCCAAAACAATATTGCAATAATTTTAGATTAAATATATTACAATTTGAATATCTTTATATTTAATTAACAGTTAAAGCATGGATTTTTGGAAATTAGCTTTCATGCAGTGTGTAAAACAGCTCTAAGTAAATGAAAACATCCTGCAAAGTTTTAAATCTGAAAGTGCACAGTGTATAACATTATTGTCTCTAAAAAGAAAGGGTCTTTTCAAACAAATTCGCAAAACAGTACTAAATTGAGTCTTCAAGCAGTGATTTTGTTTGAAGATTTTGCTTGAAGATTTTGTTGTCCTCTCGCTTCTTAAAAAGAGAAAATAAATGAAATGGGTACATCCAATCCTAAGATTATAGAGGACGGAGAGTTCCCCCTCAGGAGTAGCGCGATTATCACGGGAGATTCAAAGTTCACTTCAGGATGTCAGTGGCTCTGTTTGATGCTTTGCTAGCGATACTAGAGCCACATAATAAAAAGAAGACCACCAATTTATGTGAACTCAGTGCACAAGGTGTTTTGAATTGTCAAAACACCTCCGAAATTTTCGTCCATCATAAAGAAAATTAGTTCGGTTCGATTTTTCTGCGTTTTCGTACCGTAACATGCATTTTGATAGGAAATGATGACGAATACGAAAAGAAAAAAACGGAAAAATGCATGCGAAAATTTCGAACTTAGTCCTTACTGGAACCAGGAAGTATGACCACATTAGACCGGTTCTGACAACACTGCACTGGCTCCCTATTAAACAAATTAAAATATTGTTAATTACTTATAAAGCCCTTAATGGCTTAGCTCCTCAGTACTTGAGCGAGCTCTTATCTCATTATAGTCCTCCACGTGCAGTACGATCTCAAAACTCTGGCCATTTGATAATACCTAGAATATCAAAATCAACTGCGGGCGGCAGATCCTTTTCCTATTTAGCGCCCAAACTCTGGAACAATCTACCTAACACTGTTCGGGAGGCAGACACACTCTGTCAGTTTAAATCTAGATTAAAGACCGATCTCTTTAACCTGGCGTACACACTAATACACTTCTAATATTCAAATCCGTTAAAGGATTTTTAGGCTGCATTAATTAGGTCAACCGGAACCGGGAACACTTCCCATAAAAAACAATGTACTTGTTACATCATAAGTAGATTGACATCTACGCTAATATTAGTCTGTTTCTTTCTTATTCCGAGGTCACCGTAGCCACCCGATCCGGTCCGTATCCAGCCCAGATGATCACTGCAGTCCCCAGATCCAGTCCGTATCCAGATCAGATGGTGGATCAGCACCTAGAGACAACCTCTTCAGCCCTGAACGTCAGCGGAGATCAGGACACGCAGATGAGCCCCAGAGACAGATCCCCAGTGAGGACCTCGTCACCTAGACAGCCATCGGGAAAAGACAACCAGTTGAGCCCTTATAATCTGGCTTTGCTGCAGTTGGAACAAACTGCTGGGAACTTGCTGGGTTTTTTCTCCATTCTGTCATCGAAACTCGATTGAGTTTTGGTTCCTTGCCGCTGTCGCCTCTGGCTTGCTTAGTTGGGGGCACTTCATTTCCAGCGATATCGTCGACTTGATTGCACAGATACTATTTAAACTTAACTGAGCTGAACGATTCCATCACTGAATTCAATAATGAAATGCCTTGAACTGAAAATGTAGTGTTTAATCTTGTCATTTTACATTATTGACACACTATTTTCCTATTTTGTTATTGTGCAGTTGCTTTGACACAATTTGTATTGTTAAAAGCACTATATAAATAAAGGTGACCTGACTGACTTGACTCAGTGTGCAAGGACCTTTACAGTTACATAGCTCTTAATATAGTGAAATTACTCAAGTTCCACAAACCATGTTTACATTTAGTAATTTAGCAGCAAATGCTTTTATCCAAAGTGACCAGTGGTGGTCAAAGTACACAGATCAAGTACTTGAGTAAAAGTACAGATACGTATAATAAAATATTATTCCAGTAAAAGTAAAAGTACTGCTTTTTCAATTTTACTCGAGTGAAAGTACAAAAGTACTCAATTTTTTATGTACTTAAGTAAAAAAGTACTGATAGACAGATTTATTTTGCAATTTTATATAGACTACTTTATTTAATTTTATATTAGCACATATTTTTATAATCATACAGCCCAAAATACCTGGGTTTTTCCCAAAATAACCACTATATAGAGTCAAGATATATATTTTGTTGATATGGACTACGTTGATGAGAGTGATGTAGTAATGTTCACTGTGAAGCTTACACTGCCATGTACCTGAGAGAAAACAGATTTCACATCTAATCTTCACCAGTAAGAAAAAAGTGTTTTAGAACTTGTTGTTTTGCAGAACGTCAGTTATATATGACATGAGAATTAGGCCTGAAATTAGGAAGAACATTTTAAGGAAAATCGAATTATATTTTCATAATGATTTTTTTTTCTTCTCAAACCTTGTCTGTGGTGTAAAAACACCCCTGGCCAAATGCCTCCAGAGGGCATCACTTCCCACTCTGATAATTACTGTAGTTACTATGTTCTGAACATCACATCCTTTCTTTTTCCCTCAGATGGAATCTATCTAGGTGGCTGAATAAAGATATTTGGACTTTATATCTAAACATTTCCTCAACTTAGCACCAGCAAGCTTGTTAGCTAGACAGTTAGCATCAGCTAACAATATTTACTTATTTTCAGTATGGTTATGAATAAACATTCATATCTGTATACTCGGCTAGTTGATCGAAACAATATAAAAATGTAACGTTATACTGTTGATAAACAATATAAAAACAGACGTCACATAGGTCTAAATGCATAGCATTAAAAAAAACTGCTAACGTTACAGCAGCGGGGAATATGAACGTGTGTATCTCCCCCGGGTCCACACCATCCTAACTCGTTCTTGCTCCGAGCGGGTCGCGAACCCGGTATTCCGGCGCGGGAGGCGGGCGCTCTAACAAGGAGGCTAAAGGCTACAGCCTCTTGCATCAGTCGCTAGAGCGCCTCTTTTTGAGGTCAGGGGAGTGAGGTTTACACACAGCCCTTACTGGTATACATCCGTTACACGTGCATGAGTTATTTTATTTAATCGGTGTTATTTTAATGTTTTGTTTTTTGACCTAAAACATAACGTTAGAGACACTGATGTTGATCTGTCTGCATTCAAGCATTTCAGTGGGCTTAAATAGATCACCCTTTACAGCAGATTTAGTTCACAAACAACTGACAGTTTTGACCTAAATATTATTTTCAGTTACAATAATGAATCCTAAAATTCGACATTAGTAACGTACTTTTCACAGCATCAGTAGCGCGCGCTCACGAGATCTCCCGGTTCTTTACTTGTGAGTTCAGTTCACTGAAGAAGACTCGCTCTAAACGGATCATTTGAATCAGTGAGTTTTCGACTCGAGAACAGCTGTAATCGGATCATTGCAATTTGTGAATGAATCGTTTGTTGCGATTTGCGAACCGATTGAACAGGTTCATTGAAAAGAATCAGTTTGTTCATGAATCAGACACCGCTTCTGCGTCTCGGAGCACGTGATGTATCACGTGAGTAACGATATGTTTTATGAAATGTAGTGAAGTAAAAAGTACGATCTTATGCTTTGGAATGTAGTGAAGTAAAAGTAAAAGTTACTCAAAATAAAACTACTCCAGTAAAGTACAGATACTTGAAAAATGTACGTAAGTACAGTAACGAAGTAGTTGTACTTCGTTACTGACCACCACTGAAAGTGACTTACAAATGAGGACAATGAAAGCAATCAAAATCAACAAAAGAGCAATGGCATGCAAGTGCTATAACAAGTCTCAGTTAGCTTGTTGTGTTTAAAATGTTTGCATTGCAATATAAAGCTAGGTATCTAAATAGGGTTGTACAGCAAGCAACGGGTATGAAAAATATCATTGATAGTAAATAATGCAACATCTCACATAATTTACTACTTTACTACTGTCAGCTTAAACAAATAACCAATAGAACCCAAGGACACTGCACTGTTGCTGAAAATGATGAGTCGGATAGATGGTGCATAAATGGCTCTTTTGTTTTATAGTCTGACTTCAAATGAACGATCATCTCGCTCTAATAGGTGTTTGTTTTGTAGTTTACTTGAAAATACGATGAGTAACAGAAGAAACACATAATACACAGTATAGTCCCATGGTTGTGGGGTGAGCAGCTGGAGATGCAGAGAGCTAAAGCCACCTGAGCTCCTGATGAAACGCTGAAACGTGACACAAAAACACCTCTCATGCGGCAGAGAGTCACTGGATGTAAACCCAACGAGAGCTTTCTGGTTCAGTACAAACATACTCTTCAATGCTGCTCACAATTGCAAGGCAGTGGAAAGGAAATCATGATGTTCTTTACACAAAACAACTCAACATATGCTGAAGTTTGAAAATAGCAAAATAAAAATCACCATCATAAATAAATAGCAATGTACCAGCATCATGCTCTGAAAAAAATTGTGACAAAAAGTGTGTTTTTTGAGCATTCCATGTCAAATACATACAGTGTATAGGCCTATGTGTATCCATACTCTAGGTCATAATACAATTTATAATCTTAAAAAAAGAAACAAAAAAGAGTTTGAATTTAAGAAAATGTTTTATTTTGCTCATGTCCACAAATTTCTGTCCACTACTGAATGAACAACCTAATGAACAACTACAAATATGTTTATCACATCACCATGCAGCCAGAATCATATGACAATATTTTCTTCTGTGGTGGACATTTTGAACACACTATTGCAAGGGGTTTTGTCCTTGATCTTTTCTCAGAGATCTTTGTTGAGAATTTTACCCAAAAGCGTGGTACAAAAAATTGCACACACCAGTGTTGATATATGATTCACAAAACATTATATTATCTTATATTGTTTTTTGTGGGATTTTTGTTGATTTTTGTATATATATATGAAACCTTTGGGCCTGAAATTCAAATATTAGATTGCCCTGGCTTCTGAACCACAAGAATCACCTACAGTGCTTGTCCACACAATAAAAATCCATTTGTCAGCTGAAGTCCCATTACCTGCTTGAGCAAGCACATGAACTTGAAGCAAGTACGAAAAAAGCAGAAAGACCTGAGACAGCAAAAGGCAAGACATAAATAATACTGTGAACTCGAATCGACTCATTTAATGAAACTTGTCAAATCAGAAGGATAAAGATAAAAGTGTTATGCCCCCATGAAACGACTAACAATTACCTTTAATAAAACAATATCAAAGTCTGATCGCTCTAGCGGGGAGATCAGTGAGACATGATTCAACATGCTTCTATCCTCACAGTACTTCAAGTTTGTGTTGTGCTTGCATCTTTTACGGCAAAGTCACTGAATGTAGGTTACATTTCTGTTTCCTCCAAATCAGCTCTCAGATCCTGCAGGCTCCTAAATACAAATGAGTCACAGCATCACATTTCAGAATTTCATTCTTATTGCATTCACTCGATGCGTTTTGGAAGTAATCTTGCTTCACAAATAGAGAGGTGCAGGCTACTGCTACAGTTTAACAGCTTTCTTGTGTTTTTTATTTGAGAGATAATCTGACAAATAGCTTTAAAAGTAGTTTCTAAAATAAATAGTAGGAAGTAATTTAAGACTAATATCCAAAAATCCATACATCTATAGCTTATTCAAGATTATTATGCAAAATAAGCAATTATTAATAAGCAATGAAGTATTCTATATTTTATAACAAAATATTTACAAAAATTATATATATATATATATATATTGAACAACATATATAATTTTGTGAAAAATTATTACCATTTCAAATATTGATGCAAAACTGAATTTTATATTTTAAATAAATGCTGATCTTTTAAACATTTTATTTACCAAATAATCCTGAAAAAAGTATCACAGATTACAAAAAAAGAAACAATTAAGCAGCACATCTTTTTCCAACAATAATAATAAATCAGCATATTAGAATGATTTCTGAAGGCTCAAATTCATCTTTATATCGTATGAATAAATTATATTTTAAAATATATATTAAAATAGAAACCATTATTTTAAATTTTAATAATATTTCCTAATTGTACTATTTTTCTGTATTTTTGATCAAATAAATGCAGCTTTGATGAGCATACAGAAACCTCTTTGAATTTGTATTGTATTACTGAAATATGTATATATTTGTGTGTGTGTAAAATATTAATAATATAAAATGGTATGCTAATCTACTTAATTATGTTTTCTTTCTATACTATATTTGTAAATATGAATGTATATGTGAATTCAATCTAACAGTATTTTTGAATACATTTTTAGATTTTAAAGTTCTAATTTCATCTCTAACTTACTGAAAATCCCTGCTAGGCAGGAAATATTGCATTACTTTTCCCACTAATACTTCAGATGGGAATCTCTTGGCTTGATTCGCTGTGAC
This sequence comes from Gymnocypris eckloni scoliostomus, assembly GCA_027564155.1. Taxonomy (NCBI): domain Eukaryota; kingdom Metazoa; phylum Chordata; class Actinopteri; order Cypriniformes; family Cyprinidae; genus Gymnocypris; species Gymnocypris eckloni. The sequence goes on from CM050428.1 coordinate 29,243,426, forward strand.
TGAAAGGATAGATTAGCCACAGAATATCCAGGGAGCATCCTGCCAAGATGAAAGAAGCCCTCCTCTAGACACCCCACCATCCACAACTCACACTCTCATCAATCTAGAGGTCATAAAGCCCACAGTCCTGGAGCAGATTTGGTGACCTAACAAATCTACCACAAGACAAATTCTTGCTGCAATTAAATATGCTCATTAGATAAGAACAACCTAATAAAAGCTGCTGTTATGAAATGAGGAATAAGAGTGGCAGATAACAATTATAGTAATATAGATATGAATTATAGTAGTGTAGCAATTATAATTTTTCTTAGGGTCTCCAAGGTGTTCTGAGTGTTTGTAGCACATTTCTAAGCAATTGCTAGGTTGCTTACTGGTGGCTTCTATAGCCTACTGTGTGTCCGTGTTCACAGCACAAATGCTGCTGAGCATCAATGTTTAAAGCCGTGTTACAATTCACAGGGTCCCTACGCAGTTTCACAACTCCCTACAAACTCAGCATGGGGTGTCTGTAGAGGTTCACTTCACTTGATAATATTTGTTCCTTTGGAATGCCCTGCTACATCATCAAACACAAATGATGCTTGAAACACACAGATTCTAGGTGCCCAATATCAGTGTTGGGAGTAACGCATTACAAAAGTAATGCAATACAGCAGGGGCGGATTTAGGAAATTGGGGGCCCCAGGCAAATATAGGAACAGGGACCTATACATTTGCACACATTTACCTATATCAACCTTGAGGTTTATTTTTTGTCGTGATGCTTGCTGCTGCACAATGGTGCCCCATAGTTGAGTCTAATGTTTCTAGCCAGCTTATTTTCTAAATTCTAGCCAGCTTATTTTAGGTGGAGATTTTAATTGTTGTCTGAATCCTCTTTTAGATTGCCCTTTATCAAAACCCTGTGCTCAATCTAAATCTTCAAAAACTATTGAGTTGTTTATGGATCAATATGCAGTCTCTGATGTTTGGAGTTCTTTTAATCTCAGTGCAAAAGTTTTTTCACCCGTTCACCAAACTTTTTCTCAGATCGATTATTTTCTTTTGACAACAAATTATTTCCACTCATCCGGGACTGTACCTACAATCCTATTGTCATTTCGGATCATGCCGCAGTTACAGTGGATCTCTCTCTTCCTGGTGGGGCAACTTCCAGGTCATTTTGCTGTCAAAATTTTTTTTCTTTTAAAACTCTTATTAATGACCGGATCGACCTTTTTATTTCTACAAATGTCACCCCTGATACTTCTGCTGTTACTATATGGGAAGCATGCAAAGCCTTTTTGAGAGGAGAAATTATATCTTTCTCTGAATTTCAGAGGAAAAGGGCTGCTGAGAGGAAATCGTCTTTATCTAGGTCTGTGGCTGAGCTTCAATCCAGAGCGGCAGTTTTGCCCAGCCCAGATTTGTTTGATGAAATTCTTACAACAAAAGCTGAATTCGATTGCTTGCAATGAGTGATGCAATTGAAGCTCTTCACAAATTTTGTTATACCTATCATGAATGTGGGGACAAACCAGGTAAATTGCTCTCACACCAACTACGTCAATCTTCCAACCTGAATAATATTACTCAAATTGATACATCTTCCAGTACTACAATCAATCCTTCAAACATTAATGATCAATTTAGGGATTTCTATAGCTATTTGTATACCTCTGAAAATTCTACTGAAGAATCTCATCTTGAAAGTTTTTTTAAATTCTCTAGACACTGCTATTATTGACCCCGAATTGACCCCAAATTCTGGTATCCTTCCCCAAACCTTACGCCAAGCCATAATTTTCCTAATTCTGAAAAAGGACAAAGACCCTCTCCAGTGTAGTGATTGTCCAATTTCTTTACTGTGCGCAATCGTGAAACTGCTTGCTAAGATATTAGTTCATCGTTTGGAACTGCTCTTACGACCAGACATGAATGGTTTTATTAAAAATAGGCATTCTTTCCATAACGTCAGATGTTTCCTAAATATCCTTTACTCTACTCCCTTCTTAAAAAATACTTCTTTTAGACGTAGTCCGATGTCAGGCGTTTTCAGGAGTGGAAGTGGAGTGGAACACAAAGTGTCCCTATATGCGGACGACCTTTTGTTGTTTGTTTCTGACCCGGCCAATTCTATTCCTCCGGTGCTTACCTTGCTGTCAGAATTTGGTCAAACTTCTGGCTATAAGCTTAATTTGATTAAAAGTGAACAAATGCCCATTAATAAAGCTTCCTCCAAAGTTCCTCTATTTTATATGCCTTTCAAGGCCTCTTTACATAGTTTCAAATATCTAGGCGTACAGGTGAAGTGTTTCGCAGATCTATTTCATCATAATTTTTCACCGTTGATCAGGCGTCTCACAAAGGATTTTCACCATTGGTCTCTTCTCCCTTTGTCCTTAGTAGGCAGAATTAACTGTGTGAAGATGAACTGGCTCCCTAAATTCTTATATCTTTTTCAACGTATCCCTATTTTTATCCCAAAGTCTTTTTTTTGTTAGACTAGATAGCTCAATTCATATGGAATGGCAAGACTCCAAAGATTTGATTTTTTTTTTCATTATTTTGCAGAAACCAAGGTATTTGGGTGGTCTTGCCCTTCCTAACTTTCTGTTTTATTTACACAAAACTAAAGAGCTGATTGTGGACTTCAGGAAGAGACAGCAACAGCCTTTACACTCCTCTTATGATCAGTGGGACCCCTGTGGAGAGGGTGAGCAGCTTCAAGTACCTCGGTGTAAACATCTTCGAGGACTTGGACTACACACATTCAAACACAGGTTAAGAAAGCCAGGCAAAGACTGTACCATCTACGACAGCTGAGGAAATTCAGGGTCTCACCAGCAATCCTGAACATTTTCTATTCAGGGGCCATAGAAAGTGTATTGACTCAGTGCATCTCAGTGTGTTATGGAAACATCTTCAATTAGGACTGCAAAGCCCTGCAGAGAGTTGTGAACTTAGCTGAGAGCATCTCAGGGTCTGCTCTCCCCTCTCTGCAGGACATCTACCTAAAACGCTGCAAAAGCAGCAGAGCTGCTAAAATCCTCAAAGACTCAAATCATCCCGGTAACTGTCTTTTCATTTTACTGCCATCTGGCAAGCGCTTCCGGAGCATGATGGCAAAAACTGAGAGACTTAGGAGGAGCTTCTTCCCACAGGCCATCAAGCTCCTAAACTCAAACTCGGTCAAATAACATCAACATGACTCCATTTAATAATCAGTATGATATTCATTATTCTCCACCATTCGTATAGCTGCTATGTATATACCCTGTACAACCTGTCTGCACATTCTTCTTGCACATTCCTGCTTATATTATTATTTATTAAGTCTACAGTATACTGTCCTGCACTTTTTATTATTCTTTATTTTTTACTTTTACTTTTTCATACCTATATTTATGTATATTTTCTTGTGTTTGTGTTACATATAATTGGACTGTCCATGGAGCGGACCTGCCTTACATTTCACTGCTGGTTATATTCTGTATAATTGTGTATGTGACGAATAAAATCTTCAATCCTTGAATTCTATTATTGGGCAGCGAACATGCTACACTGGATTAATTCAAACAATTTGGACAGCATGGTTAAACATTGACAATGCTTCTTGAAAATCCTTCTTGAAAATCCTCGACATTGAACACTCTTTTATGTTTTCAAATCACATTCTCTCCTTTGAAATATTCGGATAACATAATAGTGAAAAATAGTCTCAAAATTTGGATTCAGTTTCTATGTAATTTTGGCTTTCAAGTTATGCACCTGTCTTCCCCGATACATTTTAATCCGTTGTTTCTCCCTTCTACCCTGGATGGTGCTTATGTTTACTGGAGGAATTGAGGTGTCCACAGCTGATCTTTACTTCGAAGGCGCATTTGCCTCATTTAAACAGCTAAATGTTATGTATAACATTCCAAGAAGCCACTTTTTTAGATTTTTACAAATACGCGACTTTACACGTAAAAAAAATATAATTTTTCCCAACGCCCCCGCCTTTGTCTGCAATTGATACCATCCTAAGTTTTGATGTCTGTTCTAAAGGCTCAACTTCTACAGGTACATCTAAAAAAAATTGAATATGGTGAATTTTTTTTTCTTGTAACATTTCAAAAAGTGAAACTTTCATATATTTTAGATTCATTACATGTAAAGTAAAACACTTCAAACTTTTTTTTTTTATTATTATTTTGATGATTAGAGCTTACAGCTAATGAAATTCAAAATTCTGTATCTCAAAATATTAGAATATTTACATTTGAGTTTCAATAAATGACCATCCATAAATTGTGGGTATCTCTTGTTCTTTGAAGCACAATAATGGGGAACACTGCTGACTTGGGAATGGTCCAGAAGACGATAATTGACACCCTCCACAAAGAGGGTAAGTCACAGAGGGTCATTACTGAAAGGGCTGGCTGTTCAAGGAGTGCTGTATCAGAGCATATTAAATGCAAAGTTGACTGGAAGGAAGTAATTGGGTAGGAAAATGTGCACAAGCAACAGGGATGACTGCAAGCTTGAGAATACAGTCAAGCAAAGCCGATTCTAACACTTGGGAGAGCTTCACAAGGAGTCAACTGAAGCTGGAGTCAGTGCATCAAGAGAAAAGACATCTTCAAGAAAAGGGCTACCAAGCCACTTCTGAAACAGAAACATCGTCAGAAGTATCTTACCTGGGCTAAGGAGAAAAATAACTTGACTGTTGCTCAGTGGTCCAAATTCCTCTTTTCAGATGAAAGTAAATTTTGCATTTCATTTGGAAATCAAGGTCCCAGAGTCTGGAGGAAGAGTGGAGAGCCACAGAATTAACGTTGCTTGAAGTCCAGTGTGAAGTTTCCACAGTCAGTGATGATTCGGGCTGCCATGTCATCTGCTGGTGTTGGTCCACTGTGTTTTCTGTAGTCCACAGTCAATGCAGCCATCTACAAGGAAATTCTGGAGCACTTCATGCTTTCTTCTGCTGACAAGCTTTATGGAGATGCTGATTTCATTTTCCAGCAGGACTTGGCACCTACCCACACTGCCAAATGTACCAAAAGCCGGTTCAATGACCATGGTGTTACTGTGCTTGATTGGCCAGCAAACTCGCCTGACCTGAAACCCATAGAGAATCTATGGGGTATTGTCAAGAGGAAGATGAGAGACACTAGACCCAACAATGCAGATGACCTGAAGGCCGCTATCAAAAGCAACCTGGTCTTCCATTACACCTGAGCAGCGCCACAGGCTGATTGCCTCCATGCCACGCCAGATTGATGCAGTAACTCATGCAAAAGGAGGCCCAACCAGTTTGAGTACATAGAAATAAACATACTTTTCAGAAGCCTGACATATCTGTTTAAAATATACTTTTTTTATTGATCTTATGTAATATTATAATTTTCTGAGACACAGAATTTGGGGTTTTCATTATTTGTAGGCCATAATTATCAAAATTTCAAGAAATAAAGGCTTGAAATATTTCACTCTATGTGTAATGAATCTTTATAATATATGAGTTTCACTTTCTGAAATGAGTGACAAAAAATATTGACCTTTTCATGATATTCAATTTTTTTTAGATGTACCTGTATATATGTAGATATACTTGTCTATCTATTTATTTTATTTGCGCTTGCATGTATACATTGACACGGCGATTCTGAAACCACAGTCAGACTTTGGCGAGAGCCTCCCAGCCAGACAATCTTACCTTTTCAAGTCCTAAGCTCGGCGAGGCTTACCCGTCCGACACGGCGATTGCTGAAGCCAACGTCGGACATCGGCGGGAGCCTCCCAGCCAGACAATCTTACCTTTCAAGTCCCATGCTCGGCGAGGCTTACCCGTCCGACACGGCAATTGTTGAAGCCACCGTCGGACGTCGGCGAGAGCCTCCCAGCCAGACAAACTCATCCTTTCCGTCTGCTCGCACTACGATATCGAACCCCGTCGAATGCCACGTGCCCAGCCGTTCAGGCAATCTTTGCTTTCAGTCCACTACCGGCGAGGTTCAACCATCCGACTCACGAGTATTGATCTCACGTCGGATGCCGCAAGAGCCTCCGGCTGGACAACCTCACCTTTTCCTCCTACGTCAGCGAAGCTAACCCATCAAACAGGCGGGCACGCCCACCAGTTGGATGACGGCTAAGCATCCCGACCAAAACTTTAGCTTTCCGTCTTCACCTGTCCGACACAGTGAGTCTTGATCTCCCATCGGTCGCCGGTGAGAGCACTCCCGGCCAGACAACCTTGCCTTTTCTAGTCACGCTGGCGGCGCTTACCGTCCAACACAGTGGGTATTGTGCCCCGTTGGGCGTCGGCGAAACCTCTGGCGACGACTTACCGCTTCTCCCTTGGCAGACGAGACTAACCAGTTAGACTCAGTGAGTATTGGCCTCCCTTAGAGTGTCGGCGTCAGTCTCAGTAACCCACCTATTTTTTCCGTCCGATGGGCTACGAGGCCTAGCCGTCGCTGCGGTCCTCGTCCGCCCGCCGAACACCATTCAACCATTCAACCCCCCCGGCCTGCCACAGAAGTTACTCCTCGGAACTAGCTCCCGCCAGATCTCAAACGCATATTTGGGGGGAAATCTTAGTCTGGCGGCTGTCCTATATTCTATTGCTTTTTGGGGGTTCTCTGGGTTCGGGCCATTCCCGGCTAGGAGCCCTCCCCCAGTTTATAAACTAAGTTCAGGAGGAGCACGTCAGATACTCAGCCTAATTAACACAGGTGGTACACAATCTAGGTAATCAACCCTTGGACATAAATACAGCTGTCTTACCTCCATCTAGTTGACGGTTAAGCAGCATCCCTCCACCACCCCTTCTCCACCAATATCACTAGAATTCTCATCACACGGGGGGGGTACTCTGAGTTCGGGCCATTCCCGGCTAGGAGCCCTCCCCCAGGACAGCACGCCTACAACGTATTACCATACACGCCAAATACGCATTACGTTTATCGTGCTAGTAGATGTAAGTGTGAAATCGTGAAAACGAAAACGCCATTTGAAAATGTATCTAGATTAATGTAGACGTAGCCGAAATTAGTTTCATATTTGAAAATACGCTGTAAATGTCCAATTTCGCCAACTAGTAGGCCTATTTACGATAATTATGATTTGTTAATTGATTAGTCCCACCTGTTCCTTGCTTTCAGAAAAAGAAAAGATGGTGATCAGAAATACAAATATTTGATGTAGGATATATTGAAATTACATATTTTTAAATGAATGACACGTCTGTAAAATAACTATACACAAGGATTTCACTTATGGTGCCAACATGGCCCTGCGTAACTGATGTTTGCCTAAGGTTTCCCATTGTCCCATGCTATTATCTTTTTGAGTGATACACATTTATATAGATTGTCTTATTGCATAAACTATGCAGTGGTGATTATTTCAGTATGTTCTATTAAGATCTATTCTTGACAGAAAGGATGTGAGTCATAAATGCACTAATGTGACATCAAAGCAGCAATCTGGCTTATCACTCACTCTTTCACACACACACACACACACACACACACACACACACACACACACACACACACACACACACACACACACACACACACACACACACACACACACACGTGCACACACACACACACACACACACACACACACACACACACACACACACAGAAGTTTTTTGATGATGCAATAGCCTACTTTCTTCTAACCTAGCTTAATTTGAACAACTATGTAGGCCATTCATAACTTGATTAGATAGCGTGGCTGTTTGATGACTAATAGCAAATCTGATATAAACCAACTCATGACCAATTTGTGCGTATTTTATGAGGTGACTAATTCATATGAATTGTACAACATCCCTCAATTTGCATGATTTCTGTAAGGGGTAGGTTTAGGGGCGGGGTTAGGTGTTATGTGTGAAAATTAGCCACCTCATAAAATATGAATTGCTGTGAGATTGGGTTGTATAAAGTCACAATTGCAAATCCAATTTTGCAATTGTGACTTTATACAACCCAATCTCACAGCAATACATACATATTTTATGACTCGTGATTGCGTGTTATAAAGTCAGAATTGCAAGATTTATATCTCACAATTTTGACAATTTCTCAGAATTGCAAGTTTATATCTCAAAATTTCAACTTTATAACATGAAATTACATCTGATTTTCATAGTCAGAAATCAGAAAGAGCTTTATTGCCAAGTGTGTTTGCAGACACAATGATTTTTTCTTGGTGTTAGGAGCTTCCAGTACAGAAACTACAAACATAGTGCAAACAACATATAATTAAGGTAATAAATAAACTCTAATAATGAAGAGAATGGACAATAATTATGAATAACAATACTAATCAAATTAAAATACACAGAAAAGTAAAATAACCATAGACAGAAATGTGAATGTGCATGTGCAATTTTGAAATTATGAGAAAAAGTCAGATTTGTGAGATAAGAAATAGCAATTGCCTTTTTATTTCTATTCAGTGGTGGAAACAAACTTCCATATGAACCAAAATCCCTTTAAGGTAAGTCATTTCACTCAACTGCCATCTTTGAAACACCTCTTGGGCACCTATTTCAGTCATGCAACTATAGTGTATAACTCTTTGAATGGAGAAACATTAAATCCTCAAAAGCAGTTCACCAAGCTTACGATTAAATGTAATATTTTTCATCAGATACTGTCTACATGCCAGCCGTTGGATGTCATGATGCAAAAAGGAATCTACGGAAGACGAACAGCTCCATCTAACCATATCTAACCAATACCAATGCAAACTTTCTATAGCTCACGCTCCAGCCTCTATGGCTTTTGGTGTATTGAAGAGGGATGTATCAACTTTCAATCTCAGCCAAGTGCACTATCAAATATTCATGCCTAGAGCCTAGAGATGCGCAAATCTCCCAAAAATGCGTAGAGATGCCAAATACACATTTTACTGAGGATTATTTGTTGTGTCTCCCCAGGAATGTATTACAAGCTTTTGATCACCGAACCACTGGAGAGAAAGCAGCAGTCTCGGAAAATGATAAAGCAGCATGTCTACAAACTCTGGGAAAGCACATTATGAACTAAAATAAAGTTGTTTAAACTTCTCATGGTGTAGTCACACCTGCAGGCTAAATTAATGGTTTTGGCACAATTCCTAACAGCTGTTTTTGATAATGTATTCATTTGTGAACGTCTACTCACATCTGCCTCTTCCCTCACATTGTATTAATGAGGTAAATATGCTTATGATTCATATTTGTCACTGACGTGGAATGAAGTCCAGAACTGAAGACGGCAGTGTCGTGTTTTTTAGACCATTAGTAAAATGCTTAAAATGCTAGTAAATGCATTTACTAATTTATAAATGCATCAATAGATTTTACTGATGTTTTTACTGTTGTCTTTTTGGAGTGTTATTGTTTATGATGTTTTATACATTGCTATTACGGTTTGCTCTACATTTCTTCAAAAGCTCATGGAATAGAGATACTAATGCTTTATAGACTAATTATTTTAACATGACTACCACCATAAACATTCTTTTAAAATTACGGTTTATATGTTATGTAAACTTAGCAGAGATGCATATTTTTGCCTTGGTTTTTCCAACCAACATTAAAAATGGCAGAAAAAGAATATGAATGGTGCATTTCTGCCACCTAAGTATTGGGTTGTTTTTGCACTTGGAAAATGTTCTACTTTTTTTGGTGACACTATTGGTGCTTTATTTTGTGTTCTGCCACTGTACAGAATTATTTTCTAAATGATCATAATATTGCTATAATATATTACAGATATATTAAGAGTCATACAGGTTTGGAAAGACATCAAGATGAATACAAATGACATGATGAACTATCTCTTTAGGAACTGATCCACTTGGAAAACACATCTATGACAAGACAATTTTCAGTCATTTCTAAATAGACATGAACTTGATTTATAAGTGAAATGTTTTAGTGAGCACTTGATTAAATTAAAGGTGCATCTTTTTGTTTGCAACCTTCATGCTACGCTGTTTACAAAGAATAAAAGCTTTTAAATATGCCTTTTTACTGTATTGAAATGTAAAAAAATTGAAACACATAAGACTTTAATGGACTTGGTTTAATTAAATAGTATATTAATATGAACACACACACACACACACACATGAACACACACATATATAAAGTATGTTTTGATAAAGTAGAAACCAAACAAACATGGAACATGAAAATGAAACTCAAAGGAGACTTTGAGAGATTCACCATGCGCTACAACGGCAGTGATACTCAAATCTGGCTCGCGAGAACAAACACACCTGAGCATGCTAATCAATGTCTTCAGGATCAGTGAGTTTGATCAGAGTTGGAGCTACACTCTGCAGGAAAGTGGATCTCGCAAGACAGATTGGAGTATCACTGCACTATGGTATAAGAGCCAAAAGTTTTCACCCCTCTGATGCAACTGCCAAAGCAAAAACCAATTCCAGCAAGATGCCACTAATTTTTCTTCTTTAATGAAAATAGTAAGGACTAGGAGACGAAAGAGACATCAGCCAAGAGCAGGTGTTCATTCTGATGATTTATTCATGGTCCAATTATGAGCTTCAACCACCATTCTGTCACAAGTGCAGTGACATTTCGACTACTATTAATTACTTTATGCAGTCAGTTTGGTAATCATGCATCACTGAATATCATTCAAAGATGCTCCATTTACATGTAAAGCAGATGGAAAATCTGACTGGGGACTGGTGCCATAACTAGGGATGGGTACCGAAACTCGGTATTTAATCGGTCTCGGGGCTAAATTATAAAAGACCGGAGTATCGATAAGCTCTGACGTTAACGGTTCTGCTATCGGTACTGGAGAAATTAAGAAAACACACATACATTTATTATTGCTATATATATACACATTATCTTGCAAATTATATCCCGCCAGAGTCACCAGCTGTTTTTATATGCAATAATATTCAAACTCTTGTCTATGATGCATTTTTGCTATTCCCAAATCAGAAGCGCGATCGCTCACGTGGATGAGTTCAGCACGCGCAACATAAGCCCTGTTTATGATAGAAGAGAGAACTAACCATTAAAACATGCTTACATTTAAGGCCTGTGGCTGTTATATTAAACTGAGTTTATTTAATGTTTTTTAGCTTCTAAAGATTATAGCCGTGTTTCTTCTAACACAACTTCCTTCTCTTCACAGCGGCACGCATTCGCTTCCTCCCTGACCAAAACTTAACGTCAGAATCAATCAATCGTCCTGTCGATTGTTGTAAAATGCCGTCTTTACAGTTACTAAATTGCTGGACATGTTTGATAATGAAATGTTGGAAGTACAATCCACACGAGAGATGCTGTTCCTCAGGCTGAAGTGTGTGCGTGTGTGTGTGTGTGTGTGCAGGGGCGGGAAGGTGTTTTATGTAGGGGTGCTGTGGGGTAGTCAATTTCTGCATATAAATATTACGCCAAATAGAAACAGAAAATCGTGCTATAGCCTACGCACTTTCATGAGATCGTGTTAGACAACAATTAGCTATTTTACAAATGGGAATAGGCTACAATGAATTCATAACAATGTTTTACATTCAAGTTACATTCAAGCTTAAAACCCTTAAAATGTATAGTGAAAAGTTTTTTAAAAGCATCTGGAATGCAATAAAGTAATTTTAAAGCTGTTTTAAAGCATTTGCTGCATGGATTAAAACTATAGGCCAATAAATAATTCACATCAGTCAGACAAAATTGCATTGCAACAAATCCTTTAAATTTCAAGGACAAAGATTTACATACTTTTTTTTATTGAATACAATTATAAAATAAAACGCAAATTATAACCTGTTTTAGGCTTTCCTTATTTTTATATTTTAGATGGTGAGGTCGGGAAAAATGACTCGCCATTTCCTCATTGGAGAAATATATGCATCTTAACGGATTACATAGGCTAATGAAGAGTTTTTGCTTTGCTTTGAATTATTTCGTTTTTAAAGTAGTATTTTAAAGCTTTCTATATTTATCATATCTCTGAGATAGTTTCGAGTTGCCGAGTTTCGGTTCATCATTGAAGCCTCTTGTTCAAAACCGAAGAAAGTGCATTCTCTGTTTTCCTATTTTATAAAAGCACAATGTTGATATTGTGAATGCACACAAATAAAAGTAGACCCTTTACAGTTCCAAATGATATATTACTCTTACCTTTATGAGAAAAAAATCACACGGCGTATTTTAAGTTGTTTTTACTGTAAGAAAAAATCCTCCATGTCCTGTAAAGCTCGCTTCAGCTTCCACTCTCCACACAACTGTTGGATATTGCACATTTATATAGGTTAAACATTTAAACTAACACTGTGATCTGCTTGAACTGTTTATAGGCCTATCTATCGATTTTATTTTAGTCAAGTCTTGATGATTTGATAAGGCTAAATTAATCAAACATAGGCGATCAACTCTGATGCTGGCCGCTTGGTCGTTGCTTAAAAGAAAAAAACATTTAACGAACAAAAATGCTCCCAAGGTTTTTCTAAATTAACTTTATGAAGAAAAAACGAAACATCGTCTAATCACTTTTCCATTACAAACAAAACTGAACTATTTTAGCTATAAGCTGTTTTGGGAGAAGGAAAGACTCATATCGCTGAGAACAAAAAAAAAAAAGTACATCCATGATATTTCCATGTTCCTTTTAAGCCACAACCTACAAATTCTTCAACACAATCATAGCATTCACAAACATAAAAGCAAGCATTGGCAGTGCTGCGTGCGTGATTTGACAGGATGTGCGCAACGCGCATCAAATAGCCCTGCATCAGTTTAATAACTTTGATAACTTTAATTCTTACAACTGTTAAATTAATGGGCAAATGGTAAATATGTCAAGATCACATAGAAATAGATAGCAAAATAGCCAATGTAAACTAAATGTTATAAACATCGAGCAACCATATACATTTTAAATTAATCTTTATTATAACAAATTTAGCCTATATATTTTTATTCACAACAGTTTACAGTTGCCCACAGAAAAAAACAGGGGGTGCTGCAGCACTCTCAGCACCCCCTGTTCCCGCGCCTGTGTGTGTGTGTGTGTGTTTGCGCGCGTGTGTGTGTGTGTGAGTGCGTGTGTGAGTGCGTGTGTGTGTGTGTGTGCGTGTGTGTGTGTGTGTGTGTGTGTGTGTGCGTGCGCGGCGCGCTCCAAGCTTCGGGCGCGTCCAAACGATCAAATACACACACAATAAATGGTATATTTGTCAGTTTGTTTAACTTTGTTTCTTTGTTCATGTTCTTACTCTATCTTATCTTATGTATATAAAACACAAAAAAATGCCTGCACACTGCTGCATTTACAAATTGATGTTTTATATTTATTTAATGAAATATTTATTTAACATCTCAGAATATAAAGCCATGTTAATTAAATCAAATCAAATCAAATCACTTTTATTGTCACATCACCACAGCACAAGTGCCTTGGTGAGTGAAATTCTTATGAGCGTGCTCCAGACAGTGCAGAAAAACAACAGACAATTTACATATGGACAGACAGTGCAAAAAAACAACAAACAATTTACCTATGGACAGACAGTGCAAAAAAACAACAAACAATTTACCTATGGACAGACAGTGCAAAAAAACAACAAACAATTTACCTATGGACAGACAGTGCAAAAAAACAACAAACAATTTACATATGGACAGACAGTGCAAAAAAAACAAAAAAAAAAACAACAACAATTTACATATGGACAGACAGTGCAAAAAAAAAACTACAGCTGCTAATTAAGCTGCTAATCTATCATAGAAATATAAATTTCATACATATATGTGTATGTATGTATGTATGTATATATGTATGTATATATATATATATATATAAATAACAAAAAGTACCGATAAGAATACCGTTAAAGCACCGGACCGATAAGCAGTATCGATAAGAGTAGTAGTACCGTTAAAACCTTAACGATACCCATCCCTAGCCGTAACTGTGTCTTATCCTTAATAGTCAGATGGACACTGGCCATTGATGAAGACCGCAAATGTCAGGCATTTATTGCTTGGTGGGAGAACCACTGATTTAGAGATTACTTCTTTCCGAAAGCATGACAAGTCTTGCAAATGCCACAGAGGCTTAAAATCTTATTTTAGCTTGTCAGAGCAGAAAGAAGTATAACTGGTGATGAGGTGGTTTGCTATTATAAAGGTAATCAATACTATCATAGTTGTTTGCCAATGTTTGCTGGGTTTTGATTTTGGTGAGCTGTTTTTCCATCTTTGTCCTCATCTCTTTTTATTGCTTCATATTTTATAGACGGTTTGTTGTCGTGGCACAAAAATTGATCAGATAAAAGATCTGTTTTGCACTGAAGACTGCTGTGTCACACATGGTTAGCACATGGAATAAAGCCGAAAAATCACATTAGCTGACTGGCTTAAATAGCAACAGCTTGCTGTTTAATTAGCAGAAGGAACACCTTGGTCAGCCAAATGTATTATCTTAGTTTTGCCGGTGAACAGCATGATTATACTGGTTTCTCCAGTTAGATTAGCAGATATTGTAGCCAAGGATGCAGGTGGGTGGTAAAAGGCAGAAGAGACCTTGTTTTACTAAGAAAAGCTAGTGTTAGCAAACATTATTAGTGCAAGAGCACAAACTTCACTCTACACCACAGTAGCAAACTCTAAAAATCCTAAAAACACAGAATCTTCTCTTAATGGGGGCATAACGGAAGATTAAGCAGTCACACATTTCCCCTGCTCATATCGCTCAAAAACACATAGAATAACACTCAACTGTCTATTATTCATCCCCTTTAGGCTCACGCAAAGCATGCTGGGTACTGAAAAACCTCTTGATAACAAAACGTTACAATTAGAGGTGGGCATAGATTAATTTTTTTAATCTAGATTAATCTAGATTAATTTTGGAATTAATCTAGATTAATCTAGATTAAAATGGCTCATTTGAATTCTGCCGAAGGCATTCAGAATATGTGTTCTACCCAAATAATGACTAAAAGTAAGTCTTTGAGAACGGGTTTCTCAAGCCAGGTGGCACATTAGACCAGGGGCTCATCTCCTGTTTCCAAAATGCATCACAAACTTTAATCTCTTCCCGTCCCAATCCCACGAAAAAACTGGAGGAAAATCCCGTTCCACTCCCGGAAGAATGACTCCCATTCCCTCCCACTCCCGTGTTTTTTTTTGTTTTTTTTGCCGATAACTGTCAATTACAGTAAAAATGTAGTACAGATCTGGCGTGCCCACCTTATTAGTTGAATAAAACCCAAAATGTCGTTTTTTGTTATTATATTGAACTTCTTATTATGCACAGTGTTGCACAGTGCATAAACAGTGTTTCATGTAAATCATCCATGCTAACACACACGTCCTTCTATTTTGATTTTTAGACATTTCACTCTCTATAGATATATTTTTCTATGTACTGTATTTTTAGATATATTCGAGTTTTGAAGTTTCTCGCTCAAGTTCACATGAGACCTAAAGCGCATCCTGTTTGCTTAAAAGCGCAACGTTTCGTTGTTATTCTGAGTGCACACAAATAAACGTAGAGTCTTTACAGATTCGAAAGCTGTATTAGGCTACTTTTATCTGTATGACCAAAAATGACGGAGATTTTAAGATCAAGTGAGCGCACCGGAGCCTGTTTTGCAGCAAACGCGCTTCCACACAAACACTTCAATAGCGCACATTTTTCTCTAGGTTAACATCATATTGAGCGGCCATGTAAAGTTGCTACTACATACATCTTTCAGATGAAAAGCCATATTTGAGGTTGATGAATGATAGCTGAGCGTTTGGATGTCCTGCCCGATTGTATTACCACACAGACCAGCCGTTAACAATCTGTCCATCACGGACTGCGAGCCTCTAGTTCAAGACTCGTTCTCGCCCCTACAGTGCAATTCGGCCAGGTATACATCCGGCTAAAATATCATGGTGAAAGTCATCATAGCTTGCGTAGTATAGACCCAGCTCCCAACCCAACTTTGAGAATAGATTAACGGCGATATTTTTTTTATCGCCGATAAGAGTCTCACGTTAACGCAGCACGTTAACGCCGATAACGGCCCACCACTAGTTACAATATGTTATTATTCATCCATGAATTCTTTATGGTTGCACAGTTGGAGTAGAAATGAACAAAATGTCAATTTCAAAAATCCATAAGAACAAACAAATAAATAACTACATGAAGATTATTTTTAGAAACATTAAACAATGCCGTGCATTGTAACATCACTTTCATAACAATGAAGCACACTTCCTCCCCAAACTGTTGGATGATCCATTGCATTTGGACATTTTATTAAAGTAGGCTATTTTAACGAATTTATTTTAATCCCAGTGATTACTCTCATTAGAGTTTTATGACTATAATGCGGTGTTGTTGTTATTGCATCACGTTTTTAGTCATAGTTGTATAAATTAAAGGAGGTACACAACAATATACTACCAAAATGTCTAAATCTAATATATCTCAAATCTAATATTTAACTAAAATTGTAATGTTTAATAGCTATTATATAACATTAATTACAATTCTGCACTTATTATATACAAATACATTTAAATCATATAACATACCATTTTTTATTTTAAGAAATTATTTAGCATCATGATCATTTTAATGGGGTGTGCTTAATTGTTATGAAACTATAAAA
The DNA here is from genome assembly GCA_027564155.1 of Gymnocypris eckloni scoliostomus. NCBI lineage: Eukaryota > Metazoa > Chordata > Actinopteri > Cypriniformes > Cyprinidae > Gymnocypris > Gymnocypris eckloni. Next base: position 29,260,052 of record CM050428.1, read on the forward strand.
ATAGGCTTATTTTATTAAATTGTTTGTGTTGATATAACCTGCACATGTCCCTGACAGGCGTTGTGAGTTTCCCCCTCTACCTGTTAAAGTAGCCTAATGTTTAATTCTCAAAGGGATGATTAGAGACTGCATTTCTCATTGTGAAAGTTATTATAATTATCTGCTTGAGCATCATCACAGCTTCTTGGCAACAGCGTGGAGAAATCTATCCGCCCCCATCCTCTGATTTGTAACGCGCAGCTTTGACTTGATCCCCGTTCAACACATTATCCAGACATTAAACTCCCAGCTGTCAGCATGTGAGGACTAATACGGCCATCAGCAGCAGCAGCAAAGCAGCCATAAGTTTAAAAAGATCATATTAGGATCTCACAATAATGAATGCACAACGTGCGCACTCCCCTGGCACAATAAAACAGCGGGGCTCCTGGAGATGTTGTACACGAGACGGTAAACAAACAAGCCAAAGCTAAAGCATTCATATGCCATCAATACGCCCATAGTATTTCCAGACACCTCAAGCGTTTATTATTAAAGTATCACCCCTCCTCTGTGTTTAGCACCCAAGCATAGCCTAAGGTCTATGCAGCAGTGTCTCTAACTGTTATATTAAAACGCCCACTTTTAAAAGCCGTTGAAGTTCGGAATTAATCATCGAGTGCTTTGATGTCTCCTTTCTTGTACGATATAATAGAGAATAGTTCACCAGAAGCGAGGTGAATATAACAATAGTGCGGCTTACCTTTCAAACGCGTCCTGTGGTTTGTGTCCGGTAGGATGCTTCTGTCTGTCTGCATCAGCACCAGCGCACGCGGGGAGCGCCCATCCGCTCAGGGACCGTGTGGAAAGAGACACGCCTTCAACAAACACGGAAACGAAAAACTGTTGACTTTGTGTCCTTGTGTTTTATGGGCACGGGGTTGTTTGCATGAACCACATCTTAAAATGCTCGTTTAAAGTCTTAAGGCATGGTTGTACATGTATCAAACGCTGCAGAAATAATTAAAGAAACGTATCTGTTTAAAATAAGCGTTGATTTACACTGCCATCTGTTGGTGAACGTTGTAAGTGAACACTGTGTGGAAAACAGTATTATTCAGCGGCATACATACACATATATATAATATGGATATAAACTCACATAGTAATACACAATAATGAATAAACACCTAAACATGTCCATGTAACAAGTGTAGCTGTTTGACTGTTTGTCTTATTTCCAAGGGAGCTGGATGCTGTATCCACACCAACAGGCGGTGCTAAACTACTGAGACACATCGCGAACAGATGCGCTCAGTATTACGAAATTGTAACCGATTATCGTTTTCCTGAATGAATTATAGACTATGTGGTTTATCTCCTTGCAGCGTGAGTGAGGCTCCTGTGCGGATACAGCGGCGCCAGCGTCAGGTAATAAACATCCTCACCAAGCTTCTTCAAACACATTAGATGCTTCAGGCTTTGCTGTTCCTTAATCTATTTGTCACGAACCAGTTTGAATAAGAAATAATAGGCCTGTATTAGACCTCTGCGATTTATTTTAGGATATACCTAGTTAATGCATCCGGTTCATCACATCTTTTCTCACTCCATTGTCTGAAAACAATGCATTTCAGCGTCATTATAATAAAAACATGGTGTATATATATTTATATCCTAAAGGATATCGATTCTGTTCAGTGTAAGGTGGTAGACTCTATAAAAATTAGATACCTAAACGATTGAGGGTTTGGGGATTATATCCGTTTCTTTATGATATGTTGTATAGAAACTGATGCAGGCATTAATTGATTCATTTTCTGTTAAAATACTTTATCCAGTCACAGTTTTAATGTGCAGAGACGTTTAAGAGACATTCATTTATTCCGGAATATAAAGTGTAAACACTGTGGCTTCCAGCATTGCTTATTTTTAGTCCTATGGTACCAAAGACTAGCCCTACTTAGCAACATGGGCTGAACCAATGGCGTGAGTTGGGGGCGTGGCTATCTGTTTTGCCGACCAATGGAAGACTGGGGAGTATTTGGGAAACATGTTTGAAATACACATTATATCTGAAATTTAATTTGGTTCAGATATACAGTAACACAAATTTCACGCCTTGTTATTTACCAAAGAAATTTCATAAATACGTTTTAGTTCCAAATAATTATTTCCAAATCAAGGAAGCCATCATTCCACTTCATTTTGTTTAAGCTTGCCGAGAAAAAATATTTATTGAAAGCCAGTGAAAATCTTTATAGCGTCATAAAGTTTACAGTGTCAATAACATATAACTTTCTTTCATCATTTTCATTCAAGTACTGTTAATTTGTCATATAGGGATAAAATGCTGATACAATGGTCAAAATGAAATGTATGATTTTATTATCCTCAGCAGAATTAATTTTCTGGATGAAGACATTCTTTTATTAATCTAACACAGGCATGTTGTTCAGGATGGTAAAACTCAGACTTCTCAACACGATTGCACCTGCATACTTCTGCTCTGCAACCATGGCCACATTCGCCCTCCACTTCCTCCTCTTCATGCCCACTGTTTTCCAAAGTCCAGATGTGGCGCTAAATCCCACCATGCTGGTCCACGCCGCCGTCTTCCTCTTCCTCATGGGGAACGCACTGGGTAATTACACAATGACAATATGGTACCCGTCTGAGAGTGATTACGAGACAGTTATTCCAGTCTGTTCACCCGACTGCCCGGACCGAATTGACGCCCATTACCTCCTGAATGGACGCCACTTGTGTAAAGTGTGTAAGAAAGTGATTCTAAAACGGGACCACCACTGCTTTTTCACAGGAAACTGCATCGGGAATAGGAACATGCGCTACTTTATTATGTTCAGCATCTATACGTCCTGTTGTTGTCTGTATTCGTTGGTAATCGGGGTGGCGTACCTTACAATGGAATATTCCATTTCCTTTGAGAACCCACTGACGTTTCTCACTCTTCTACCGCTCTCGACAGGTTACTTCTTTCTTGGTACGTTTCATTTTGTTTTCTTGAGGCTTTCATACTTCAAATGTCCTTGATAAGAACATTCTTTCTCTTTCTCCCCTCAGGTTTGATTTCAGGTCTCCAGTTTTTTCTGGTTATAATGCTGTACGTCTGGCTGGGTATCGGACTAGTTAGCGCCGGTTTCTGCTGTCAGCAGCTTCTACTAGTAGCCGGAGGCCACACCTGGTGCGAGCTGCAAAAAGGGCAGCTGTCAGAGAGTCGCGGGACCTGGCGCGCCAACCTGACTGATGTTTTCGGTTCCCGTTGGGCTCTGGGCCTTTTTCTGCCAGTTCAGACTGTTGAGACCGTACCTGGGAACTGGCAGGTCTACCACGATCACAAACATGACTGAAAAGCCAAGAACTTGGCATATCAGTGTGTTCATCATAATTTGACCTGTGTCGACCAGTTATTAAATGTGATAAGGGCTTTGGGTCACTTGAGTTGAATAAGCCCATGCAACTGATCTACCTTTTTGTGGATTTCTGTCATCGCTGCACAAATTAGGAGAGCGTTATGTCACAAAGAGGTGGTAACACCCATATCTATGTCTATCAGCACTGCTCCAAAACTCAATTTCAGCCCTAGTTCAGGGCAGCAGTGATTAGCAGCTGGTAAGATCAAAGAAGGAGGCCAGGATTAAAGGATGGACGGTATTTACAAAACAACGCATACTAAGGTAATCGGCACACTATTACACAAATGACCTGCTAAAATGTGGGTAACATTTAGATTAGTAAGATTTTGAATGGAACTGGACACACACCACAGAAGGTTGAATCATAATTTACTGAATTGAAATAAAAAAATCAACACAGGTAATGCATAAATAGCCAACTAACAATGGAAACCTATAAATCCTTCAAACTTCAAATCAAAAGTCAAAAGTGTCAGTGAGGACATTTAGAAAGCTTCAAAAGATTTCTGCTTTAAATAATAGCTGATTTATTAACTTTATATTCATCATTACGGTTTACACAAACAGTAAATATTAAGTAGCACAACTATTTTCATCATTCTAATATGAAAAGTTATTATAGATTGTAATAATATTACTGTTTTTACAGTACTTTTGATCAAATAATAGCAGCCTTAGTGAGCATAAGAGACTTGGCATTTCTATTGAAGCATCACAGTTATTTGAACTTCTTTGAATTCCAATCAATTTTAATACCACTTCCATTCAAGATACATATTTCTGAAATTTCAATTCATCCTATGTTTGCTTCCTCAATTTAAACACATTTCAGTTCATTTCAACAAATTTCTGTTACTGGACAATAATTTAATTTTCAATTAATTTCTGAAAAGCACATGTACTTGATAACAATGTAATTTCTCTAAATATGTGTGATGTTATTGATCAAATGTATTATAATAAATGATAATTATTTATTAGTTATAAAAACTATGTGGGGTTTTGTCATTAAGGCTTGCAGAATTGTTTTGAGTTTGGTGCTATATTAGAATATCTTTACATTTCCTCTAGTTGACAGATTAGCTAAACATTTTGATTTACTGCACGATCTAACCAAGCAGTAAATGTGTGCTTTTCTTTCTGTGCGATCTGTCCACGTGGTCAAAGTAGTTAGTAATGACGGAGGGGCACACTGTCCTGTAACTGAAACCCCTTATAAAACAGCAATCCACTGTTAAGTTTCATGTCAGCGTTTTAATTATTATAAGTGCACACTTACGATTGCTCCGCTCTCAATCCTGTTTGATGTTTTGAAACATGGCCCTCGACATCCTTTGTCTGCAGTTGAACTGAGCATCTTATCTTATCAAAACATCTTAACTCTTTACGTCCATCTTGACTGGATCAGTTGTCAATGTTTGGTTTAGACGCAGGTTATTTGTTCAGAAGCTGGAGATTTCCACAGCCAGTTACACTATCACATGATATTTTCCTATAATAGTTTTATAGTTATATACTTTTTAGTCGTTATACTGTTGTGAATTGAGTTTCTGTATTTGATGCATGAAAAATATGGCATGCAATTATAATTAACATTTCTGTTGATGAATATTTTTTGTTATTTTTGAAGGCATATAAAAAGTCAAATGACACCTAAAACTGCACTTCAGTAAAATGCTAATACTAAACAAGTCTATTGCATAAATTTCTACAGCAAAAATGTTTCACTAAGTTTCGGGATCTGATAAATCAACACAATATGTTTATATTTTTGGAAAGCAAATACAAATGCATTCCAGAAAACGACAACAGAATAAAAAAATCAGTTGTACAGCATAGTACACTTCCACAGTGTACATCAGGGTTCCTCAAATCATTTCCTGGAGGGCCAATCTGCTGCAGAGTTTAGCTCCAACCCTGATCAAACTCACCTACCTGTGATTTTCTAATGCTCTTGAAGATGCTGATGAGCATGCTCAGGTGTGTTTGATTAGAGTTAGAGCTAAACTCTGCAGGAGTGGGCCAGATTTGAGGATGGCTGGTGTTGCTATCACATAGTGTAGTGGTTTTCAAACCTGTCCTACAAGCACCCCTGTCCTGCACATTGTCTATGTCTCCCTTGTCAGACACCCAGTTCAGGTCTTGCAGTCTCTACTAACGAGCTTATGAGTTGAATCAGGTGTGTCTGATAAGGGAGACACAAATGGTTACTAGTACTCTTAATGTCCATTAGTCTTTCTCATAGATAACAAGAATATTTACTTGGAGATGCATTGAGAACACATTATACACATACAAACAAAGTTTATTACATACACATTTTTACAAAATGTCAAAATCTCACAAAAGCATGATTCTGAATTTCACATTTTTATCTGATAAAAAAAATAATAATTGTGCACTTAAGTATAAGTACTCATTTGTCAAAGGCATTTATTAGTCAGCAGCCATATCACCCTGTAGCCCAAGACCATTTTCTCACTGAAGCTAAGCAGGGTTGAGCTGGTCAGTACCTGGATGGGAGACCTGCTGGGAAAACTAGGTTTCTGCTGGAAGAGGTGTTAGTGAGGCCAGCAGGGGGTGCTCATGTGGTCTGTGTGGGTCCTAACACCCCAGTATAGTGACAGGGACACTAAAGCACCGTCCTTCGGATGAGACGTTAAACCGAGGTCCTGACTCTCTGTGGTCATTAGAAATCCCAGGATGTCCTTCGAAAAAGAGTAGGGGGTTACCCCGGCATCCTGGACAAACTAGCCCACTGGCCTCTGACCATCATGGCCTCCTAATAATCCCCATACACTGATTGGCTTCATCACTCTGTCTCCTCTCCACCAGTAAGCTGGTGTGTGGTGGGCGTTCTGGCACAATATGGCTGCCGTCGCATCATCCAGGTGGATGCTGCACACTGGTGGTGGATGAGGAGATACCCTCTTACTATGTAAAGCGCTATATAAATGTAACAAGTTATTATTATTATTATATACAGTGATAACTTTCCATTTTGATTAATTCTGAGCAAAAACTATTTTGGGTTCCAGTTCTGGTATTCCAAGGCCTCCTTTCCAAATAGTAACCAGTTGGATTGAAATATAAGAACAGTTAGTAGCGTTCTTTTCAATAGGAGTGTGTTAATAAATTCTGAATCACTGCATCACTTTATTCAGAAAAAAAATATGCTATTGTCACCTACACACTGTCTTTATATACTTTTGACAAATCAACAAGAATAAAGGTTGTATAGATAACACATGGAGTGATAACTAGATCTCTGGACTTGAAGATTCAAATCTTTGATTTTTCCAAATGATATTATGACAAGATGTTGAACATTTGCTAAAGTGCCTAACTTCATAAGGTCGGAAAAAGTTGGCTATTCCACAAAACACAACAGCTGATATAATAAAATCCTAACCTACTACACCATACAACCCACGTCTGTGATATCCTGCTCTGCGTCCCTTACAGAGTCCACCAGTGAGCTCACTGGCGTCTCCTCACGGTTTCCAGAGTTCTGGAGGATAAGCTGCAATCTCATCCAGACTTTGGGATCTCCACTACACATGGCCTCCAAGAAGAGGTCAGTCTGAGCCTGCAGACTCTTAAGTTGGGCCTGGGACCGTTTATTTTGTCGAATAAGTTCCTTTGTGCGCAGTGTGATGCCCAGCAGGCCTGACCGATTCAAAATGTCATACGTATTGCAGAAGCGTTTGTGTTTGCTGGAGCTTGGAGAGAGGTCTTCTGGGATATTCTCCACATCACTGCTCTGGGTGTCTGAAGCTTTGGGACTCTTTTGAGGGAATAAAGCGAGGAAGGAGTCAGTACAAAGTGAGAATGGTGAAGTGGTGGTGTGGGGCTCCTGAAGGTCAGAAAGCCTGGATGAAGAGTTTTCCACAGCCACATCTTCAACAGCGTGACCAGTTTCTCCTAAAGAAGCAATGTTGGGGTCTTCATCGTGATCTTTAAAGGTCTCAGACACATCCTGCTTCAACGAAGAAAAGTGGAAAGATTTTTCATCATAACGACGTTGTTGATGTCTTCCACCATGACTGTGGTTTGACCTCTTATGGATAGCACTGGGACCCTCGTCGACTGTAGACTCTTGTGCAAGATGTGGGGAAATTATTGGAAAGGTGTTTTGCATGGGAACATGCTTTCTGGAATGTTTCTGCTTGTCAGAGCTTTGTCCAGTACAGTCACCAGCTGGAGCAACTGGCTGTAGGAAAAACAGCTGGGACTGAGGAACCACATCTAGTGAAGTATTTAAGCTCCAAGGATTTAGTGCAGGGGCAACAGAGTTAGGCTGAAACAAGAATAATCAATGAATAATTAGTAAAACAGACACATACTCTTTAGTTCTCATCCGCAATAACAGGAGGGGTCAATGACGTGTCGCAAATATGTCTAATATAAAAAAATAAATGCAACTCAAAATGCTAAACTTCGTTGAGTAGCATGTTTTTAATTTCTTCATTGCGGATAACTTTGTCAAAGACCCAGCTGCAATATTTAAAGCAATCACTTTTTCCAAACCCATTACTGAAATGGTAGGTAACGTGCCTTAAAAGGGCCATTTAAATGCCTTTTAATATTAAGAAATTACTGTATTTAATATAGATTTAATGTACAATATTAAAAGTTTCACATTTTTCTTGTCTATTTCAGTTAGCCGAATTAATTTGAGTAACGTACACATAAAAATACATTTATCAGATTAGATTATTTACAAACCTCTTATTCATCTTATTGTTAGTTAATATGTTGGGTGCAGCAACTGGCTGTAACTACCGATATATTTAGTAAATATAGCTTTGAGACCAAAAACAAAATCGTAACATTAACAAACAGATGTGGGTCACGAGCTACAGCTTTTCCAGAAAGGCAACTATACAGAGACAAGGAGACTTACATAAATGTACAAATGTGTCATACCTGCTTAAGAGCAAGGTTGTTCATTATGATCATGGGAGAGGCGCCTGGATGGGAGCCAGGAATGAGAGGCACCTGAGGAGCAGTCGGCATGCTTTGTGCTGCAGTACTGGTTGGTCCTATGTCTTCATAGTCTGTCTGGTCCAAAGCACTAAAATATCCTGAGCTGGCATCTACAGTGAGAAAATATTGTAAGGTTAAAACCCAGTAATTATGTGCAGTTATACACCTATAACAATGTAATTATAGACAACATTGTATAAATATAATCAATAATGGGGGATTAGTAATAATCATACCACGGCATTTGAGAAAGACGAGTGCTGTCACCATATTTAGCTTAAAACATAATACTTACACAGAAAAACAAGAGCTGTGAAATCTACTTTCTCATGTAAGCTGAGAAATGAATAATACACGACAGAACACAAAGCTGGAAAATCTATAAACGACAAACCTGAATCTCTGTCGATCTCACTGGAGGCTTTCCGTTTGTTGCCCATGTTGGATCTTCTCTGGTGGTCTCTATGTGTTGGATTTCAGTCCATCTGTACAGCCCCGATCCAGGCAATGACTGAGAGCAAGACAGAGTCATGGATTAAATAAAGGAAAGTCAATACCATGAAAGATGATAGTCTAGTACAACAACATGAGCACATTTAAGCCTCAAGCCAATGAAATGCAGCTCCTGGCAGTTAAACTCACTTAAAGACCAAATATTGGCTTTATCATACCGAAAACACACACTAATGTTTGTTTCTATGCATTGTGTGAACTTTTCCATAAACTTCTATTACTTTTATACTGACTAAACGATATTTTCTATCCCCTAACACAACCCTAAACCTACACAAAAACAAAAACATCTCTTCATCTTAAAATACAGCTTGACAACCACAGCAGCACCTTGTTTTAGATCTAGTATTGATCATTTTTAAACATACAATACGAACGGAGTCTGTATGTCGCGCAGCACCTGATACACGGTGCCAAACACGAGACTCTCCCGTAAACACAAACTATAGCACAACATGCACGTTTTCCCCACTTACCGATAACAATTCTCCTAAAACTGAAGCTCCTCAACGGCGTGTATGTGAAACGACGCTTGACGAGAGAAAAGTAAGCTTATAGTTCTGTTGTTGTGGAAACTGGATTGTCCGCGAGCAACGTGAGTTTACAAACAGCTCCGCCTTCTCGACTGGCTTAAATGGCTGTTACCAGGGAAACTGCCGAATCGTCACTTGCTTAACTATGCAAGATCCGCCTTAAATTTGCATAGCACCTTCTGATTGGTGCAGAGATGAACCCTTGCGACTGGAAACGTGACTCTGAAGTGTGTAAGCAGAAACCTGTTAAATCCAAATTCTGCAATTGGACATTCTAAATTTATGTGTTGAATTTGAATTGTATTCTGTTCCATTTAAAGAAAATAAAAACAAGTGTTGATATATATTGATCAGAAATTATTGTAAGTACCGAGGGTAACCAGTCCACCGGTCAAGAACTGAGGGTAACCAGTCCACCCAGTCATTATTGTGAGTACCGAGGGGTAACCAGTCCACCCGGTCAAGAACTGAGGGGTAACCAGTCCACCCAGTCATTATTGTGAGTACCGAGGGGTAACCAGTCCACCCGGTCAAGAACTGAGGGGTAACCAGTCCACCCAGTCATTATTGTGAGTACGAGGTAACCAGTCCACCCGGTCAAGAACTGAGGGTAACCAGTCCACCCAGTCATTATTGTGAGTACCGAGGGGTAACCAGTCCACCCGGTCAAGAACTGAGGGTAACCAGTCCACCCAGTCATTATTGTGAGTAGGGTAACCAGTCCACCGGTCAAGAACTGAGGGTAACCAGTCCACCCAGTCATTATTGTAAGTACCGAGGGTAACCAGTCCACCCGGTCATTTATTGTATAGAGAGTGTTAAGACTGTAAACAATTGTATACATTTGACAGTGACATTAGGTTGCGGAGGGCTCCCAAGTGACACTAGGTTGCGGAGGGTTTCCGAGTGACAGAGATTAAAGTTGCAGAGGGTTCTTTATGACAAATAGGCTGTCAAAAATTACCCAGTGACATAAAAAGGATAAAAGATTGGAGGATTTCCAAGTGGTATTAGACTGCAGAGGGTTTCAGTGACATAATTTGAGTGATGTGCCTAAGAATTGAATGATCATTATTGTTGTATATTTTGCCATATGGAATTGCTGTGTAAATTGCTGTAGTCGTTTTATTTGTGGTGTTGGGTTATTATTTTGCATCTGTTGAATGAAATGTTGTTTTTGTGATTTGTTGATAAAAGATAAAACTGTTTGATTGTACATTTAAAGAAAAAGGGAACAAGACCTATTTGTGTCTTTCTCGCTTGAGCTGTGTGTTTGTGTGTGAGACAGAGAGAGAGAAAGGAGGGGCCCAGTGTGAGTGAGAGGCAGAGAGAGTAAAAAAGGTGGGGGCTTTTTGACTGTGTGAGTGAGTGCATTTATTTGTAATCATTTCTTTCTGTTGCTAATTCTTTCTGTTTCTACTTAATCATTTTTTGAGAAGACTGAAGGGTTTTATAATCCTACAGCAGTTGGTGAATCTAGAGTGTCAGATTATTAAAGTGCATTGTGTGTATTATTAAAAATGTCTGAATTTGAACGTGAGTGTGAAGAATACGGGTGCCCACCTGTCACAAAGAAATGGAGTCAGATTTGTATTGAAAGTGGGTGGGATAATCCTGAAAAAATATCCGTAGCATTAGCACCCAAAATTAGAGATATGGAAAAAAGAGCGCACGATAAGCTGAAACGGCATGTTGAAGGAGAAGATAAAGTTAAATGGATAAACAAGCGAAGGCAAACTAAACAGGAGGAAGAATATAGAACTGAGGTCAGATTATGGACAAAACTAGCAATAACAGCTACTGCATTGAGTCCTTTTAAAAAGGGAAGGGGAGGGCATGTGAAAGCAGAGGCATCAGAGAAAGAAATGAAGAGACAGTCAGGAAATGGACAGGGTAGAGCTTTGGAGCAGATGGGGTTGGCTCCGCCTCCAGGGTTATATCCTGATCTGAAATCAGTGAAGCCACCCCCCTATGTCCCACAGCAGGATTTACAACAGGTACAAGTTATGGTGAAAGAGGGAGCTGTGGAAGTAGAAATAGAGGAAATGGACACGATGAATGAGCGAATTAAATTGTTATCAGCAGAATGGATGCTGCTGAGCAGCAAGGTAGGTCTTTACTGAGAGGAGTTAGAACAAGAAGGAAGTATGCATGAAGGAGATGAGAAAAGCAGACAGGGAAGTGTTATAGAAAGTGAAGATGAGGGAAGGAAGGTCTCAGAATAGTAATTAAAGGCACTATGAATGTAGACGGGGAAGTTACATCCCCCATAGCAGAAAGAACAAGAGAAGACAGAAAATCAGCTGCTTAAATTACAATTAGATCAAGCTAGAAACAATGGTCCAAAGAAAACTAAACAAATGTCCCAGCAGTCTGTGAATGACCCACCCACCCCATCAGTCATTCCCCCATATTTTGGGTATGATCAGGGAGAAACCAACCATCCAACAGGGCAACAGGGGGGTAATTGGGGAGGTAATAGAGGACAGCTGGGAGGGAATATGGGTTTTAGAGGTGGACGAGGCAGAGGTGGGGGCCAGCAGAGAGGTGTTTGTTTTGTGTGTGGTAGCAGTGAACACTGGAGGAATGAATGCCCCTCACAGCAAGGGGGCGGCCAATTTTCAGGGCCACCTGCAAGGGGATGGGGTCCTAATAGGGGTGGTCCTGGTGGTCGTAGCAGGGGACCATACACCTCACGATACTCGGGGCAACAACACCCGTCTCCAGCCAACCTACAGGCGCCTATGCACCCAACATGGGGCCCGGAGGGAGACGCGGGGGACTGTTGAAGGGGCCCACAGAGAACCACCGTAAGGGGAATGGCTGAACCCCTCATGGAAATAGTGGTTGACAGCAAACCACTGAGGGCTCTGGTGGACACTAGAGCTACATACTCCACGGAAACAAGAGGCACAGTCACAGACAAAGATCTAAGTGATAAAACAGTGGGAGTCATGGGTTTCTCTGGTGGGTTAGAACATTGGCCAATGACAAAACAATTAACCGTTCAGGTTGTGAATCAGAGCTTACTGCACTCATTTCTATACTCCTCCAACGCTCCTGTACCTCTGCTGGGAAGAGATCTGCTTATCAAATTGGGAGCCAATATTTTATGTTAACCACAAGGGGTCATAGTGACTTTTCCAGATGGTACTCAGGTTGATTGCTCACAGACTGCTCCGACAGGTTGCAGACAGGGTGTTTTACTAAGAAAGCCATTAAATATGCGTGTGTTAAATAAATTTCAATATCTCAAATTTGACCCGGCTTACCAATGGTTTGTATGCAAAAGCATTTGTCTGCATGACATTGACCTGAGGAATGCGGGCAGGTTTGGTGTGTCCGCCAGTACACTTATAACAGATTACGAAGGGCTTTATCCTGATACCACGGATTTTAATTAATCTAACATATGAATCTTATGTTCAATATGAAATTGGCTAAAAACCTGTGCACAGACTAAATTGACCTAGTTATCTGCCTTTTCATCGGCATTAATGTCTGTCTGTTCCTCTGTTAACAGGATTTCTGGCTTTACTCTTTTTGAATTGTTTACAGGTCGTTTCTTCCCTGGACCCTCGACACCGTGGAGACCAGAAAGAATCACACTTTTATCACACTATGTTTCTCTTGACAAACTAACTGCTCTGATTAAACAATTTTCCCAGCAGGTCACTGCAGACAATGAAGCCAGATGGACTGAACCCCTGAGAGTCACCTCAAGAACATTGCATTGTGTTCGCCTAGCAGGAAAAGGCGACACTTGGTATCATTTGTCTGCTTGTACTTCATGTGACCCCCCTAACAGGTCTCTAACACAGACTGCAGTGGACCTGAAGACTCAGGTCCAAGAGAGGGTGGGTGAGGAGCCTGAGGGACCGCCAGGTGAGGGAGGGCTGATATATTACCCCCTACCAGAAATACTACAGAGGAAAGAAGCTTTTTTCAGTGTTCCCCTAGCTGAGGAGAGCCAACCACTGTTTGCATTCATCTACCAAGCCCCAGATGTATCATTCACCAAAGCAATGGGGAAACTGAAAAACCTGAGAGAGGAGATCAATGCTGGCCAGTGCTGCAGCCAAACAGATGATTATCGTGTCAGTGAGACCAACTGGAATTGATGTTGGATGCACCAACATGTATACAGTGGGACCTGGACTGGATGAACTGGATGAATTTGTGTAAAACATCCTTGACCGAGTGGTAGGGAAGGGGTGCCTTTTATTTTCATTTATTATTTTTACCTTGTATTGTAACTTTTGATAGAAAGGGAGTTAGTATCTTCATTGTATTTTCTTTTCATATTATGTAGTAACATTAGAATATTTGGATAGAGTAGGAAGGAAGTTAGATGGTTTTATGTAATCTTTATCTTTCATTCTGAAATCATTTATTTCTAAAGAGCATTTTAATCTCCTATATACATCAAATGTGAAATGTAACTGTTTTTGCAAAGAAAGAAAACGTTGAAGGTTTTAAGCAGGTCAGTGTCCGTGTTACGAGGCAATGCAACCAGAAAAGGGGACGATAAGAAAAGACTGTATGCCTACTACTTATTTGCAAGTATTCATCATTTAACCTTCATTATCAGTATGTAGTTTATTTCTTTTAACACTGGAGAATTATCACTGGAAAATATGAAAAGAAGAAAGGACACGAGCATCTCAGTGCTTAGCAGCATGAGTAGATTCAACTGGAGGTTTAAAAACCCACCATCTACTCCAACACCAGATAGAGCTGAAGGGCATTGAAGCTGCCTAAGAGCTCCTCTGGCAACGAAGGACAACAATCACCAGATAGCGCTCCAAACTACCGGAAATGTTTGGAGTTCCTCTGGCAGCGTGGGATAGACCAGTGCATAATATATTGCATTATATTACTTTGTTTTTTTCTAATCTTGATATTTGATAAGTATAATCATTTGACTAATCATTCATGTACTCTACATAACCATGACAACCATGGGCAAGGCTAAAAGACATGCACATGCTTTAAAAACACATTGCTGATTTATTTTGAGTGTTCATTAACCCCCAATAATGTATAGGTAGGGAAGTAGATTCTTTTACTCTTCTCTAGTCAATGGTGAGAGGAGATGTTTGGATCTGACTTCCTCTGGAGTGCAATAACATGAAAAGCCATTTGTTAAGAGAAAAGATGATGGAGGACCTTTATTGGTTCATAGAAGGATAGAAGGACGGTGGACTTGTGATGTTGCACTCTGGGTAAGGGATATTAGTGGTGAGACTTAGTAAAGTCTCATAGGGGGGATATGTTGTGTTGTTTTTTCTTTTATAGTATGTTATTTACTCAATATGGTGATGATGATGAGGAAAATGATGTGTGACCTCTTTCAGAGGTCAAGAGAGGGATTGAGGATTTACATTTTCTAACTCATAGTAGTTATATTATACTATGAATATAATCAATATGTGATGATTTTTATGGGATTGTTTATTAAAGGTTAATTACAGTGCTTGCTGGGAGTATAATGCTATGAGCTGTAACTGATGTGTTTTTTGGTACATTGTGGAATGTAATGTGACGTAATGTTTGAAGAAGCTACAAGCACATAGAAAACAGAGAAGTACACACTGTAAGAACATTCTGTACCAAGGTGAAGTGGAAAGATACCCCACACATACATAACAGTTGAGTGTTTGGTATCAGTTGATAAGGGAGAAGAATGTTGGAGGAGCGTTGGACGGTTCTGGCGGCCACCGAGAAGATGACGCACGGCGACACATATTATAAATAATCTGTTATGCTGTACTTCTGGGTTGCTTCTTTGTAAGACTCTTGTCTGAGAGACAACCCAGCGCGCTGTTCTGATCAATAAATTTCAATACTTTGACTTTTGAAGCCTTCCTTCGATTTTTGATCACGCAGGACGATTTGAAGTCCAACAGTATCAAACGTTCACACGTTCTAATGTGTTACAGTTTAATACTTCTAAGATGTTATAAGATTCCATTCTATTAATGCGATGTCAATTAATTATTATATTATTATTATTTTATCTTTTTGTACATGTATACTAAGCTTTGGCCATATTGTATCATTTACAGTCATGCCAATAAAGCAATTTTGAATTTAATTGAGAGAGAGAGAGAGAGAGAGAGAGAGAGAGATGACACGTGTGTACTGCTTGCTGCGTCTGCGCGTCTCTCTCTACAAACAGCGATTTTTATCATCTCGTTGCTGGGGAATATAATGTAACGATCTAGTATCTATCTTTTATATTAGTAATAAAAATCGCGGGGAAGCGTTGGCAACAAGTTTATGTGTGTGTGCAGCACAATCTGCGATCTTCGACCTCTCTCTCTCTCTCTCTCTCTCTCTGTGTGTGTGCGAGCGAGTGATGCGTGTTGGTTAGTGTGCATCAATCAAAGCAGCGCATTAATATGGAACAGTGATTAAACTGACCTGGAACTACATGTGCAGTTAAAATAATTTAACCAACACCTGCCAGCCAATCAGAATAGAGTATTCAGACAGACCATGGTATATATATATATATATATATATATATATATATATATATAGAGAGAGAGAGAGAGAGAGAGAGAGAGACTATATTATTAGTATGTTTAGTATTTGAATCACATCTTTCTGATTTATTTGCCATGCCCACAAGTGCTGTAAACACTAAAACTAATTCATTAAGAAATATTAGGTGTTCCTCCTTTCTGAATGGCGATCATGTGTCCAGGTGACCCTGAATTCACTTGGAAACTGATCCTTAAGATCTTTGTTTTCAAAGTCAATGGAAATATTAAACACAAATGAATTTCCATGCCCCAATGTACATAGATTTTGGCAAAGATGTTGGCCTCTCAACAGGCCCAGAAAAGTCTCTTGAGTATCTTCACAAACTCCAACCCCAGCAAGAGTCATGCTACAAAAACAACATCAAATCTATTATTCAGTGCCAAAATATATATTGCATTAAAATGGAAAATCAATGTGAACACTGGATACATGAAAAGATCAAAACCTAAGAAACATAAGCATCATTCTAAAAATGTTTTATTGGGTTTACTTACTGTTGTATTGAATTTCTTGACTATATGAAGAATATGGCATTAGACTTGATCCTAGACTAGAGTTTACTGCATGCTAATCAAAAGGGATATATTATTAAACTGAGTTTTAAACTACATTTTAATACCGTATTTTAAATTAGATTTATGTACAACTGTAATGTTCAATATTTATTAATTGTATGTCACCATGCAATTAATAAAGTGAATCTGTGGTAAGTTTCGTATATTACATAAATCATAGACAACAACCCATTCCATTCTTCGATCAAAATCACACACACAGGCCAAATGTTTCACAAAATATTTTTTATAATAATCAGAAATAACAAACAATAGTCACTCTATTAGAAAGGTACTCTTAAAGTTGTATAATATTAATACATATTAACAATAGTTTGAAAAACATACAAAATTTTATACATTGGGAATTAAATAGACCTTTGGTGAAAACTATTGTATTTATATCTAGGGCCAGCAGCATATATAATAATGCTTCTTTGGTTTAATTCCGCCACTGTATAGACCCGAGTCTAAAGTGTGGGAAATGTAGTCATTTTCACTGACAAAACAATAATACAAAGCACCAACATTCACTCGTGATGAACGTTTGTCTCGGTTCCTGTTGACTGGCCCATTCAGAGCAAAGTCTTTGTCCTTACACAGTGCGCACTTTTATTTTTGCCAAAGTTGAAATATTATAGATATATATATATATATATATATATATATATATCATAATGGGGTGGCTTTCAGATCAGTATTATTTGAAAAACACTTTGTGAACGTGGTAATTATTTTATTATTACCACTAGAGGTCAGTATGTCAATTTAATGCTCAAGTTGAGGGCTAACCCACAGAGAAGATTTAGAACGTCAACAGAAAATACTATGTTTGAAAAAATCTTCTAACATGGTTTTCACATTAGTAAATTAGTCCGCATAGTAGTAATATAGAATCTAAAGAGATGACATTTGGCATTTTGTGCTTCCTTCTAGAATTATGAACAAATGGCTTTGTTAATGTATTGATTAATGGAATGCACCAGTTTTACTTCAGTGGATTTTAATAAATAAAAGAGGAAGGCTTGGAAGCTAAACCAGTATTACCACTACTATTACTTTATTACTTTCACTACTACTATTATAAAATAATAATATTATAATAATAAAAGTCCTTAAGGTTTATTCAGTCTCAGATTTTAGGTTTAGTCTTCAGTTGTTTTTCTTCTATAGAGAGCTGCACAACAGGAGTTTCCTGTATAGATGACTAGAAGGCCCCCCGTGTGCCGACAGAAGCCCCATCACCATAACAACTCTGCATCTGGGATGATGGGGTGCAGAGCAGTTGCCATAAGTGAACGATGATGACGGTGAGGGTCGCACAGAAGGGGGCAGATGCGCACGATTGGCTGGCATCACGGCGAGACAGCGTTTACCTGCGGGGAGGCTGACACCTGTAAGAGAGCACACATTAATACAAGTGTGTCGCTTATGCTCAGAGAACAACACACTCTTTGTACGGTGTCCTTTAAGTGCATAAAAAACCCGCTCTTATCAAAATGTCACTGAAATGTGGAGACTTTATTACAGCTTTGAGGGATAAGGTTCTTCATGAGGTAATATATGAAAGAACTGGTTTTAACAGGTAAAGTTAATATGACTGAATCAACCTGAACACATTGGTTTACACCAGTGGTTCTTAACTCATTAGTGGACATCATTAAACTTCTAAAGGGGCATCAAGATGACCTGAAATAATTTAAAATAAAGACCCCAAAACATTAGGATTATAGCTAAAATTACTGAAGATATTTCTTATTTACTTAGTTATACACTTAGTTTCTTAAAGTGTCTTTTTTTATCATTTTCATTTTTTTTTGGTGGGGACTCACAGTAAAATTGAGACTAGACCTGGACTAGTCATCTAAATTAATAAAATATTATAAATAGTGGTGGGTATACACTATCGGCGTTAACGTGCTTGCGTTAACGTGAGACTCTTATCGGCGATAAAAAAATCGCCGTTAATCTATTCTCAAAGTTGGGTTGGGAGCTGGGTCTATACTACGCATAGCTATGATGACTTTCACCCTGATATTTTAAGCGGATGTATACCTAGCATAACCAATTGCACTGTATGGGGCGAACGAGTCTTGAACTAGAGGCTACCTTCCGTGATGGACAGATTGTTAACTGGTCTGTGTGGTAATACAATCGGGAACTGACACCTTAAAAACGCTCACCTATCATTCATCAACCTCAAATATGGCTTTTCATCTGAAAGATGTATGTAGTAAAACTTTACATGGCCGCTCAATATGATGTTAACATAGAGAAATGTGCGCTATTGAAGTGTTTGTGTGGCTGTTGCTGCAGGACAGGCTCCAATATTCACTTGCTCTTAAAATCTCCTTCCATTCTTGGTCATACAGATAAAAGTAGCCTAATACATCTTTCGAATCTGTAAAGACTCTCAATTTGTCTGTGTGCACTCAGAATAACAACGAAGTAACGTTACCTGCTTTTAAGCAAACAGGATGCGCTTTAGGTCTCATGTGAACTTGAGCGAGAAACTTTGAAACTCGAATATATCTAAAATACAGTACATAGAAAAATATATCTATAGAGAGTGAAATGTCTAAAAAAAAAATAGAAGACGTGTGTGTTAGCATGGATGATTTACATGAAATTTAATCTGTGCAACACTGTGCATAATAAGATGGCTTTCAGTTCAATATAATAACTGAAAAAGTCGACATTTTGGGTTTTATTCAACTAATAAGGTGGGCACGCTGTGATCTGTACTATATTTTTACTGTAATTATTGACAGTTATCGCAAAAAAAAAACAAAAAACAACACGGAGTGGAGAGGAATGGGAGTCATTCTTCCGGGAGTGGAACGGGATTTTCCTCCAGTTTTTTCGTGGGATTGGGACGGAAGAGAATTAAAGTTTGTGATGCATTTTGGAAACAGGAGATGAGCCCTGGTCTAATGCCACCTGGCTTGAGAAACCCGTTCTCAAAGACTTACTTTTAGTCATTATTTGGGTAGCACACATATTCTGAATGCCTTCGCAGAATTCAAATGAGCCATTTTAATCTAGATTAATAATTAGATTAATTCCAAAATTAATCTAGATTAAAAATTAATCTAATCTATACCCACCTCTAATTATAAATCTATTTCATGTACATTTTATTTTATGTATACACTATCTTTTTCTAACTATGCTAGGCTGTAAAATATTGTATTACGTGTTGTGAGTCACAGAGAACTATCATTTTTTTTACTAAAAAACTATTTCTTAATACTTTAGTTTAACTTATCACTATTAACTAGTTGCTTATTAGCATGCATATTACTAGCATACTGGCTCTTTACCTGTTGCTTATAATTTAAGCACATATTCTGCATAACCATATTCTACATCCTACATAATAACTAACTAAAGAACTACCTTTTTAAGCAGTAATTACGAGTTTATTGAGGCAAAATTCATAGTTAACAGTTAATTAATAGTGAGAACTGAACCTTAAAATGATCATTGAGTGTGACCAAAAAATGAATCAAAAATGGCAGATGCAGATAACAAATATATTTAGATTTCATTCTGTACAGGAAAGTTTAGTAAATTAGTTCAGCCCTCTTAAAAATAGACCTTTACCTAATTTGTATGTGTATTTTCTACTTATCTATGCTTATTAGAGTATTGCATTGTTAGCTTAGCAACATGCTAATGTAAAACCATCAATATTATACTTACGTGTCACAATCTTTAACTCTCTTTTTCTCCTTCCTTTTTCTTCCTCTGTTTCTGGGTTTCAATCTACAACAAAATTAATCATCATTGTTATTCCAATTTGTCTGTTTACTAAAGTGTAACTGCATCAGAGTAGTAACTTGTTACCTGTCTTGTTTCTTTGTAGGTTTTCTTAGTCTTGGCATTACAATGTTAGAGTAAGCAGAGAGAAAAGCGGAGGGATTATTACGAACAAATTTTCATACTTTATACAAATTTTTAATTCAATATTTATGTTCAATATTCATATCTACAATGTCAATACAACGCTGTGTCACAATGCAAAACATGTGGCTGCATAAATAAAATTGATCTTTTCCTTACCTACATTCACAGGCTTTGTGCTCCATAAAGGTCATCTCCACATATTCCTGGCCCTGCTCTGCTGGCTTAATCTTTAATAACTGAAAAAAGTCATAATATTAATATTTATCACAACCATGTGCCCGACACAGACAAAATATAGTCTCCTACATAGATATTACTTTAGTGAAAAAGCATCCAAAGTGAAAGTCCAAACTGATATATATATAAAAGTATGAGCTAGTATTCATAATTATTGGAACCATCTTTTGTGCTACTTTTGAAACAGTACATATTGTTGGCCTAGACGAATGACAAATCCTTACTTGCATGGTGGTGTTAGAAGTAAGTGTAGGGTGACACTCCAGATTCTCATCTCCACAGCAACCAGCGCAGCGGACCAATGGCACGCAGGCGGGGCTGAAAATGTGCTCCACCTCCCCAGGGTACTCCTGAACCACTTCCACTAGCTTCTCTATAGTGCGGCAGAAGCTTTTCCCCCAAACCTCTTGAAACAGCATCACTGCAACACAGCAAGAGAAATACAAGACATTGACCTTTACAATTGTGCATGAATATATGGATATCACTGAGCAAACTATTAACTGATTAGTGAGTGTGAGATCTATCAAAATGCTAGTAAATAATTTGAGATGAGATTACTATATATATTTGCCACATGATCCACATTCTAAAATAATTAACAAAAAGTCTGTCTTGATAACTCTCAGAGTTGAATATGGTAATATACTTGGCAATGTTAATGTGTCTGGTCTTGGTGGAATAGATCTGTTAGGCGTACCGAGACTTGCTACTGCCAATACATCATAACACTCTGCTGTGAGCATGTAAGAAATACTGCTGCTGCACGTATACCATTAAAAAAAATAACCCCCATTTATAACATACATGAAATCGCCCCACAGATCTAGGTGGAGCTGGGGAAGGTGGGTTTCTGAAGTTGAGCAGCAAGCTCATTGGCTGCTGATGTGAAATAAACCAATCAGATATGCCATGTGAATAATCACGTGATTATATCCAATTTGGTTAGAACCTATCGGCCGGTGCCATCTAGAGTTTCATGATATAACTTTATATTATTGTGCCTCATTAGAATCATACCTGTAGTTACTAAAAGTCCAAACCTTATAATCAAACTATTTTTGTCCTTATTTCTCAAGGCAAATGTATGCAGTCATGGCCAAAAATATCGACACCCTTGGTAAATATGATCAAAGAAGGCTGTGAAAATTTATCTGCATTGTCAATTCTATTGATCTTTTATTTAAAAAAATAAAAATTGAACCTTTCATTGGATAATAAGAGTTTAAAATGGGGGTAAATATCATTATGAAATAATTTTTTTTTCTCAAATACACGTTGGACACAATTATTGGCACCCCTAGAAATTCTTATGAGTAAAATATCTCTGAAGTATATTCCCATTCATATTCACAATTTTGAGCACTCCAGGGTGATTATGAACATAAAATTATCCAGCCACGGCTTCCTGTTTCACATAAATATAAATAGGAGTGAAAACAAAGCCCAAATTCCCTTAATCACCCATCACAATGAGAAAAACCAAATAATATATTTATGATGTGCAGCAAAAGATAACTGAGCTTCACAAATTAGTGAAGCGGCTTTTAAGAAAAGAGCTAAACGAGTGAAAATTCCCAATTCCACCATTAGAGCAATAATTAAGAATTTCCAATCAACATAAAATGTTACGAAACTGCCTGGAAGAGAACCTGTGACTATATAATCCTAATGCACAGTGAGGAGGAGAGTTTGAGTGGCTAAAGACTCTCCAAGGACCACAGCTGGAGAATTTCAGAAAATAGTTGAGTCTCGGGGTCAGAAAAATGGTCAAACAGCATCTATATCTAAAAAAATGGTCAAACAGCACCTATATCACCACATATTGTTTGGGAGGGTTTCAAGAAAAAATTATCCTAGCTCATCCAAAAACAAACTCCAGCATATTCAGTTATCAGACACGACCGGAGCTTCAAATGGGAATGGCTTCTATGGTCAGATGAAACTAAAAAAGGAGATCTTTAGCAGCAAACACTCAAGATGGGTTTGGGGAACACAGGGATAAAAAGTACCCCATGTGTACAATGAAATGTACTGCTGTATGTTGATGTTGTGGGCCTATATTTCTTCTGAAGGTCCTGGACATCTTGTTTAGACACATGGCATCATGGATTTGATCAACAGATACAAAATATATAAGTGACTGACTCTGATAGAAATCTTGGGCCATGTTTGGATCTTCCAACCGTACAATAATCCAAACACAAACCTCAAAAACAACAAAATAACGGGTCACTGAGCACAAAACCAAGCTTCTGCTCTGGCCATTCCAGTCCTCTGACCTGAACCCTGTAGAAAATGAGTGAGTGAACTGAAGAGAAGAAGCACCGTCATGGAGCTGGGAATCTAAAGGGTCTGGAGTGATTCTGGATGAAGGAATGGTCTCTGATCTCTTGTCAGGTGTTCTCTAACCTCATCAGACATTATAGGAGAAAATGTAAAGCTGTTAAACTGGCAAATGGAGGTTTCAAAAAGTATTGAATAAAAGGGTGCCGTTAATTGTGGCCAATGTGTATTGGAGAAAACATTTATGTCATAATTATATTTCCCCCTATTTTAAAATCTTATTATCCAATGAAAGGTTAGGTTTTTGAGAATTATTTCAATAAAAGATCAAAAGGATTAACAATGCAGATTAATTTTCACAGCCTTCTATGATCATATTTACCAAGGGTGCTGATATTTTTGGCCATCACTGTATATACATGATCCATATTTACCTATTCAGAAATATAAATGTAATACAGATTTTCTTTACATAGTCTGATTTACAAAATCACTGGGAAAAGGCAACAAGACAAACCTCTGCAGTGTGTGTTTTTCATTTATTTATTTCTCAAAAGAGAATGTCCTATGGGATCTTGCAGAGTATGGTTCTTTATTTCCAATGTTGGCTTTTTATTGCCATATTACTCTTGTTATTGAGTTAGTGTAAGTTTTGCACTTATGTTTGAAAAAAAGAGACTATAAATATCTATCTGACAGCATATTTGTTTCAAAAATAGCTAATGCGGCTCTGCTTAATAAATAGCACATGGCAAGTAAAAAGGACTTTGTAGGTTGCAATATAATGTACAGTCTCTTTTGTTCAGTTCCTGCTGTAAAATATCCATTTCTCATGTGTCTGATCCTCATAACAAGACAAAAAATGTAAAACAGAGAAAAAAAGAAAAATATAAAAATACACTAATTCAGCCTACTCTTGTTTATCGAGTCGTAGTTGCTCTGAACTTTGCAAACACACTGATGTTTATAAGACTGAATTGAATATGTTTTATGTCATGGGGTGATTCTCTTACCTTTAGCAGTGTTGTTTACGTTTACTAAGGAAGAACTCTGCAAAAAAGAGTGTAAAAATAGACAGATTATAATATAGTCTCAATTTAAGTATAAACAAAAACCATGATAAATAAAACATATATATTAATATTCTTATTAGTAGTAGTATTGTTATTATTATTAAAAAGCATAAATAATTATTATTTTAAAAGAAGATGAAGAAGCAACAAGAAATTGACAACAGAATGTTGGTGATACACGAGTACAAGTGACATCTTCCCCAAAGAACATTACATTATTTAGTTAAATTGGACCTAATTTAAACAAATTAATGATATTTGTGGTAAGTAAAAACACTATAGTCTAGATAGACCTTGTACAATTGACATAATTATTTCTGATGTCTGAAGAACATTACATTTTCCCTCAAATTTTCCAAAACAGTTTAATCTTAATGCACTCTTAAAGCATCAATCAAACAATCCCACCTTTTTTTGTCATAAAAAGGATCATATATCACTTCTTCTACAACCAGGTATCCCTTGGTTGGGAATCACTGACTTAAATAACAGACCTTTTAAACAGCAGCACTCACTGGTGGCAAGAGAGAAGAATGCATGTTTCCTGTGCTGTTATAGGACATCTACTCTGTGCCAGGACAAGAATCTAAGCCCTATCATATTCCCGTTTGTGTGTCTGTTCAAGTTCCTGCAGTATAAGATTGAGTTATTTTCCCATTGTCCATCTCCCTCTGTGGTTGTTTTCAAAAATGTAGAAATCATTGTGGTTATAAGTCAGCGCCTTAAGGCAAACTGCATTCATTACTTTTGGATGGGAGATAGATACATCCACCAAACTCTCCATCCCAAGGAAATATAAAACAGTGTTTGTGAATTAAATGAACCAAATAAATCTAAACCTTTGCTCTGCAATGTATTGTTATATTGTATATCACTATACAGATAATGCTACAGGCTCTTTGCAGAATTTTGTAGACAATAAATGATAGCCTACATAAATGAGACAAACTAGGGTCATGATTAGGCAATAAAAATGATCTGGGATCGTCTCCATTTCCATTCTCCATCTTTACAGCCACTTTCATACATTGACCATACTGACTATTCCTAAATACACCACATATGCTGTATACACAATCAATAGCGTTCCTGTTTTTACCATTAAGAATTTAAAGGCCTAGTTCAAAACTTTAAGCCACCATAGAAAGACTAGTTTGTGAAAGTGGAAGGGAAATGCTGCAGGGTCAATGTGGTCATTGTGTTGCAATTTTCATTCTGGAAAGAGGGAATTTACGAAGACATTTTCAGTAAAGAGAAAAGACTTCCATTTACCCAATGCTATAAAACACAAGTGGCAGTGCAGAAACTTCTTGTTCCCTTTTGAAAAACTTAAACAAGGTTAAAGGCCCATTCATACAGAACACATTTCTTTGATATTAAAAACACAAGACACAGGGTAATGTGATGAAAAACAGATATAACACATTTATAAAAGTTGAGCTTCCTTTAACTTGAGTGTGTGTTTTGGACAGACACAAATGCAGCAGTCAAACACATCTGTTATTGGATTAAATGAAGCATACATGTATTTATAATTAACATTTCTCTTGACTGTGTCATATATAATGAATAATGTTAATGATGATCAATCCATAATATATAATGTTTTCACTGAGCTTGTCACTGTATTCTAGAATGTTCTGCATAGGCTGCATACGGTTTTAAATATGCATATAAGGCATAATAATTTTGCTGCCGACTTTGGATTATGCCATCTAGGAAGGCAGCAAGTGCTCAATGACAGTCAAGGATAAAGGTAGGTCTATTCACAGGAGGTTTCTACACTGCAGGACTTTCAGACATGAGAAGGCAGGCATTTGGCATCTCATGCTCCTTTGGTCTTGAACAGAAGAGCAAGGTTCTGAAAAACTTGGCACATCAACTCAGCTATGCGAGGGACCTCACGTAGCACCATTTTGTCCTTGTGTGTGAAACCAGATGGACTTTGTGAGAGTAAAGTACTCCTGAAGGTTCTATACGGGTCATAAATACTGAATAGGAATGTTGAGAGAACCTCCCAAATGTCACCACCAGGAACTTCTGTAAACAAGATCAATGCTTAAAGATGCCATGTGTAATTCTGACAGCATTAGCAGCACCAAAGCAGCACCAGTGGTGTTTTGATGTCGGGCTTCTCAGACTAATAATATCAGAGAAATAAGAAAATGTAAATCAATTTCAATCTTTTTTTTCTTTCACAATGCTAATGAACACTGAAAATTTTAATGCTCCATGCTTACTTGAGTTCCCAGCATGCCGACTACTATTTACTGTTCTATTGTATTATATTTATTGTCATCTCAGTAGTGATTTTTCACTGCTCATTTTAACTTGTCACCATTATTGTGGTAAGTGTTGACATCCATCTGTCTGTGTCTAATATTTTAATGGCTCCTCAGTCTGTTCAGATTATTTTGATGAGTACACAATGTCAGTGCCTTAGGCCAATGCTTAAATTGCCGACAGGACAGACTGCCCAGGAAAACACTGAGATGTAGAGTTGAGAAATGATCTATGCTCTATCTATGCATCATCTATGCATCATCTATCCATCTATCTATCAGGGGTGTAACGATTCATCGATATGGATCGATATATCGATACGTGTATGACAATTCGATGCATCGATGATGCCACGCGTAAAATATCGATGTCTGTAGTATAAAAAGGCACCTTTATTTTGGCACTGTCCACATTTTCACATAATGTTCGTCTATGCATTTCCGCCAGCGTGTGCATTCTCGTTCAATCTAACGTATCAGTACTTAATATAAGGACTGCCCGAAGGCACAAGTCGAGCATATAAGACGCTCGGGATTGTTGGCGTAACAGTTGAGCGCTGTGTGAGAAGTTTTCCACGCACACATCTGAAGCGTACGCACACAGACAACTCTGCGCAAATACTGAATTGAGCTCTCCTCCACTTTTTTGTGCATGGATGAAGAAATACAGACAAAACTACATCAAAATGCATGTTTTGGCTAATATCCTTGTAAACAGTCGGTTAAGCATAGCATATGTCTTAATATACAGAGTGGAGAAAGAAAACGCATGTGTATCAGTATATTAAATCTGTGTTTCTATTGTATTTGTTTTCTGCTATTGCTTGTAATTTGGTTATCTGTAGAAAAGCACTGAGCCCATAGTAGCATTTTTCGATTTATGTTCATGTTATATATTTTGGTTACATTTGTGAGTTAATAAAAATGTAGATGGTTGTTTAAAATCGGTATATAATATCATAATATCGATATATCGATCGATATACTCCTGTATCGAATCGAATCGTAAAACTTTTTAATTTATCTGCAAATATCGTATCGCTGGTATGAGAATCGATATCGTATCGAATCATGACAAACCATCCGATTTACACCCCTACTATCTATCTATCTATCTATCTATCTATCTATCTGTCTGTCTGTCTGTCTGTCTGTCTATCTATCTAGGACTCTGAGTGCATACTGAACTTTAGGGTCCCCTACAACCCAAAAACATTAGGTTTAATAACCTCCAGTCGAGGATGCAAGGCAGGAAGTTTCAAGCAAAATAGGAAAGCAAACAAAATTGTAACCAAACATTTCTTCAGACTTTTGGCTCCTCTTAAAAATGTGGATTATGATAGAAAATATGAGAGGCTGTTTGGTTAAAATGTGCTGGCTCCGCTAATGGAGGATTATATTGAAATACTAGTGGTTGTGATGTGCGCGGTTACTGACACTTCAAACCGTGTCAAGCGTTTTCAGAAACGAGTCTTTTTTCCTCTTTTTGTGAACAGTTTGACTCTGGAATGGTTAAGGAAGTTAAAAGAATGTATGACAACTATATATAAGCAATCAGTTCGATTTATAATGCATGCTATTGTTTTTTCACTCCCGGCTGTAACTCTCAGAGATAACGCTCAGGTCAGCACATCTATGAGAAAGACCTGTCTCTTAAATAATAATCCACAGTGACCTGAAGTCATGCAGATAGAGTATCCTTCCATCCTGTCTTTTCCAATGATCCAGCAGTGTGGGAGAGGGCTGGCCTGCTTCAACAGGAAGAGTCAGAGTAAACTGAAAAAGAGACTTCAAGCAGACATAAAGTCTCTGGGAACTTTCACTTCAACATCACAAATTAGAACAAAAACTCTAAAACTTGTGACAGACTGCACGCCTTTATAAGTGAGACGGTGGATTACTGGGATATTTCAATGATGCGTAATAACCACAACCTCCTTTATATTTAATCATGAGAACACAATCCTGTGATCATGGTTTCATGCAGGCTGCTGCTTGAGGTTACATTTATTCATACTTCTATGAGCACACAATAAAAGACACATTCAAAATTAATAAACAATAAAAAACGCATTCTCAAGAAGAATTTCTGCTATTTTCACAAATAACTAGGCTCCCCACAATGAAAACACAGCATGTTTAATAGTGCTTCTTTACTGGCCCAGTGCAAACCTGTCAAATCACATTACTCCAACAAACAGCCAACAAACATGTTTTCTACAACAGAAACATTTCACATTCTATTGCTATCCAGCTTTTGCAACACATTTGTGAGTTACATAATACAAAATGTGCAAAACATTAGGATTTAGGGGCAATTTTGTTCTTGAATTTCGAGCTATTGTTTTAATTTAAAAGTTTGCACACTTACAGCACTGTTCTAATATCCTGGCTAATATATTATTACTGCTATTAATATCATGATAATACTTTATTTACATTATTAAAGCAATAATCATATAATCTCCCTATGCTAAAATCACTGTAATGCACAGAAGTCAAGTGACTGCTTTTGAAAAATGTGGGAACAACAATGTGATAATGTTCAATAAACATTTTTTTAATTAACGATAACTGAAATTAAATGTATTGTGCAAAAGAATGCTTCACTATCAACAACGATTTCCAATTGCTCAGCAAAATAATTACTTTGTATATATATCATAATGAACATTTAAAGTGTTCAGATTATTATTATTCATATTCCAGTGAGTAAAATCCTGCAGGACAACACAAACAATATTTTCTTGGTCAAAAACAGCTCCATATAAACTCCCTTGAAATTGGCCAGCCATGGATAATTGTGCTCCTTATTACAGTAAGCCCTGTTGTGGCTATGTAAATGGGAGCAAATTGCCTCCAGATGAGAGATTAAAGTCTACAGAGTGGATGACAGTCCCCTGAGGGCCACTGAAGGAAGGACAGATCCATTTTTTCCTGATTGTGATTGCGCCTTGTCCCCTGGGCCATAACCAGGCCTGTACAGGAAAGAGCCAAGGTCCTGTCACCACAACAACTCAAGCGTATGTGTGTGTTAATTAATGCATGTGCAGATGAAGTTATATATGGTGAGGTGGAGGGGCTGCAGCATGAGGGTTTCGTAGTTTATCCATATAGTAGAAGCTGCTCCATTCATAAAACCGTCCTATAGAAAATTCAAGCTAACAAGCCTGATATTTCCATATGAAATATTTCCTGCATGAGTTAAATTAATGCACTGTATTAATTAATGTATTAAATCTTGGGATATTTGCACTGATACAAAACTCATGTTCAGTGTGTTAAAAAGAAACGCCTAAAACATTGTGTTATGTGTAACAACTGAGCTCTAAAATGTTAACTATGTACAATATATATAATAAAATGGAGAAAAATATGAATGAGAACAATTTGGAATTATCTGCAAGCTAATAATTTCCATATACAGCAACTTAAAAAAGTGGAGCTATTTTACCAATTTATTCAAGATATTTAAACATTATTAATTTTAATTTATTCAAGATATATAAAAAGCATTACATTACGTTATTACTACATTACTAGGAAACACAAATGATAATGTTACTAAAATGCATTAATATTAATATGACTGGCATTATTAATTATTTATTTTATTTGTTTTGAGGGGTTTTATTATTTTTAAAATAAATTATTTTACTTTATTTATTATTTTAAACTAAAAATTAAATGATAAATAATCATTATATTAATTTAACTATTTGTATTAATTAACTATTATTTAATAATGTAATTTAGAATTATGTATTTTAAATGAACAAACTCGGTTAATAAATTAAAATACCAGTATACTTCATGGTCACAGCATTTTTTATATTAAACAATAAATACTTAAAAGAAAATGAAAAAATAAGAAATGGTAGAATATAAAATCACAAATACAAATATATTATATCTTTCTTAACTAGTAGCATTTTAAAGGGATAGTTCTCCCAAACACAAAATAAGATATTTTAAAGAATGTTGGTAACCAAAAACTGATGGTAGCCAGTTGCTTCCATAGTAAAAAATACTATGGATGTCAGGACCATCAAATGTTTGGTTACTTACACTCTTCAAATTTTATTTTGTATTCAGGAGAAGAAATATTCATACAGATTTGGATTAACATGAGGTTGAGTAATTAATGACGATTTAAATTTTGGGGTGAACTATCCCTTTAAATGCTTCCTCGTGCCTAAATTCGATTTGGCCGGAAACTTTTGGGAGGTGTCCCTGTGTGCATGTTGAATCATGTTTTCTGTTAGTTTTACTGAACCTAAAAGGTGATGCCTGTGGAGATGAGTGGACATGTTTGTTGTAGTGGATTGTCTTTTTGAACCAGCTGGAAAGGACAACAACACTTGCACACAGTTCAGATATTATATATGAATGTGCTATCACTAGAAACATTACTCTATGGCTGGTAAATCATGAAGAGGTGGTGGTTTTCTTCCACACTTTAAAGAAGGAACACTTCGTACTACTAATCATCTAATCTGCAGAGCTGGAAGCCTGAGCAGGATCAGTTAACAGGGGCGGCGCAGGTGTTTACTTTGCCAACAAGTCCGTCAATGGAGCTTGAATAAATAGCTGCCACTCACGTTATGGAGGCAGAGGAAAAGCGAACAGACACAGATGGTCAGCCTCAAGTTTTATTTTGCTGTAAGTGTTGACGGAGAGGAAGCACCTGCACTGAATGTCGTCCATAACAGACACGCATGCTGTTACTCCTTTCACTCTTTCTTGCCTCTCTTCTATTTGGCGGGTTTTTCGTTTCTTCAGCTTTTTTCTGTGTGCTGTCTGAATCACATCCTCTTTTCTTTTCATCTTGTCTGAGACAATTCTGGAGGATTTTCAGTGATCTTGCCTTTCAAACGTTTTTCTTTTTTTTGACAGACCTCATGTACCTCAGACCCATACAGTGTTTCACTTAAATGTATGTAATATAACATCTAAATCTTATTTATTATTTAAATAACTTCTCTATTTTAATATATTGTACAATGTAATCTATTCCTGTGATGACAAAGCTGAATTTTCAGCATCATTATTCCAGGCTTCAGTATCACATGATCCTTCAGAAATTATTTTAATATGCTGATTTGGTACAAACAAACAAACAATAAATACAACTTTTTTGTAATTAATACTATTCAAAACACTGTTTAATATTTTTGTGAAAACCACATTAAGTTTTGTTTCAGGATTTTTCAATGAATGTAAAGTTCAAAAGAACAACATTTATTCAAATTAGCTGATTTATTGCATTTATTAGTTACATACATGCAATAAATAGTTACATTTACGTGAAATTAATTGAATAATGTTCTGTAACATTATACATCTTTACTGTCATTCTTTTATCAATTTAATGCATCCATAAAATAAAATTGAAAGACATTGAAATTTGTCACTTTAAAATGAGTGTGTGTGTGTGTGTGTGTGTGTGTGTGTGTGTGTGTGTGTGTGTGTGTGTGTGTGTGTGTGTGTGTGTGTGTGTACAAACATTCTAGTTAACATTTTTTTATAGGCAAATGTTTATTTAATATTGCATTGTAATATCATTAAACATTATGCAAAAATTACATTTTCTTAAAGATTTCTATTGATGATATTATGCAGAGATCACAACAAAAAAAGAAATAAAATAAAAATTCATGACCTTGGGTTTGGAAACTTGGGATCCTACAATTTTCATTGAATTCTCTCTGGTCAATGGCATTGCCTTTAGTTCACAAATGAATCTGCATTATTTCACACAGATTGCTCAAAGTTTCCATACTTATTCCATTCCAGCTTATTGATTTAGTTCTGGTTCCAGAAGGCCCATTTATGTGTCTGCCCTCTATGTGGAAGTTTTATTTTTGGGATTTTGGCAACATCACAAGTACGCTTATAGAGGGAGCATTGTCAACAACATCTTCTAACATACGATCAGATGACTGAAACATCCAACAAAGCTGGCATGATCCTCACTTTTAAAAACAGACATAGGAAGTTCACTCAACCAGGAAGCTGGAATCTGTGAATTAACACAAAAGCTTCAAAAATATCCCAGTCCCACTGTTCTGTCCAGAGGGACTAAGATCTAACACAAACATGTAGAACCAAAATATAAAGTTACATGAAGGGAGAGAGACAATGTACATGATACAATGAGGAAGGAAATGAAAGATGGCATGTCACATGACCCATCGAGAAGAAAATGTATTAACACTCAGAGGAAAGACTATGGAAGTGCACACTGCAGATGACACCGGAGACAGGAAGGTAAAAAAGACAGGAAATGAAGAAAATAGAATTGCTGCAAAATTAGTAATGAACGAATGAAGCTGCACATTCGGTAAAGCAATCAAGGAATCTATCATGAGGTGACTGTGGATGTATGTAGCAGCATGAACCAGATGTTCAGCCCATCACTCAAACTAACTACAAGGCTAATAGACCTAGAGAGAAATATGACAGCTTACTCACTAAACACTCAGGGACAATAAGAGGTTTCAGACATTTAAGAGTCTGAAATACTTCTTAACTTTGTTCAGTGGTTCTCAAACATTTCTGCACCACTTTGATCAAATTAGGGGTATGCAATAGAGACATTTTAGACAAAGTCAGGAAACAAACTTAGGTTTTAAAAAGCTTATGAGAGCATTGTTTTAAAATGTTTCAAAAATGTTGAAATGTCCTGTTTTATCTTAACATTGTTAGAATGTATATCAAATATTAATAAAGTTATAAACATTACTTTAAGAATACTTTGTCCTAACATTTATATAACTCTTAAAAAAATGTTAGTGAAAGTTGCGAGAATCTTTCCTGTTAGCTGGAAAACTCTGGCAAAATATCAGAACATGCACCTAAAAGGGTCATGAACTGCGAATTCAAAACTTTCGACATATAAGAGGTCATTGTACTATAAACAGCTTATAATGTGTTCCTGTGGCTCAGTGGTAGAGCATTGCGTTAGCAGCGTAAAGGTTGTGGGTTTGATTCCCAGGAAACACACATACTGACAGTACAAATGTATAGCCTAAATGCGCTGTAAGTCACTTTGGATAAAAGTGTCTGCTAAATGTAAATAATGATGCCAATCTGCCAAAACGACAGCTTGTGGAATGCACCACTCTATGATGTAATAGTGCGTCTAAACACCGCCTCCACAGAAGAACATCAACGCCTGCTTCTACAACGCTGCCTGTTTAGCTCCGCCCACTGATTCACACATATAGTGTAAATAACGAGACAGGCAAATGCAGATCTAAGCAGAAAATAAATGGTAAAGATGGCTCTGAATACAAGAAGATGCTGTGCAGTGTCAAGTTGTGAAAATACTGTATTTGCATTCCTTTCCTTCTGATCCCAGAGTTAGGAAAGAGTGGATGAACTTTATTTTAAATGAAGACCCAGACCGCGTCAGTAAGAAATTGGTTCACCTTTCTTAAACCATGGATTTGTTTACAAACAAGGCACAATTCGACATGATATTTTCAGAAAGACAGTATCCAACAGTAATGTCGCACCACACAAGTGTGAGTAACTCTTTTATTACGTGATAACTATTGCTTTGCCTGTTATTAAAGATCATTTGATGTACTGAGTATTTATGTGTTTTTAACCTAAATTACAGCAGCATCCATCTGTGAAGGACATAGCTGTCATAGCTGTCATCTGCTGTCAAATATACACAACTGAGTCTACAATCCACCCCTATTGAAACAGAGAGTTCAGGTGAGGGGGAAAAACAGGACATAAAATAACTTATACTTCTAAATTGCTGTTTTTTTATGTAAAAATCTTGATAACATTATAAGTGGACCTCAGAGGACAGTGCAAAATAATAAAAAAGCATTTCATGAACCCTTTAAAGCAGACAAATAAAACAACAGCAATTTGTGCTATGAGTGTGGACTGGAGTCTCTAATTTAAGATTCAATTAATAACTTCATCTCTAATTGTATTCAAATGTCAAATAATTGTTGTAAGAGTTTGTAATGTTTTTTAAGTCTCCTCTGCTCACCAAAGCAACAATAGATTTGATCAATAATACAGTAAAAACAGGAATTTAAAAAATATTATTACCGTACAATTTGAAATAATTGTCCTCTATTTTAACATATTTCAAAATGTAATTTATTGCTGTGATGGCAAAGCTGAATTTTCAGCATTCATTCATTCCTCAAGTCTTCAGTGTTATTCTAATGTGGTGCTCAACAAATGTATTATTGTTGAAATTATTTCATACTAAACACACACACACACACACACACACAACATTGACCCCCAAATGTTTAATTGGTATATGATAGTGTGTAAGTATATGTATTCTAATAAAAAATTGGAAATAAATTAAAAAAATATGAATCGTTTTGTAAATTTGTATCGTTCATGTACAACTTAAAATGCTTGATTTATAATCACATATTACACCTAACAATCGGTTATTCTTTATTTAGCTAACACTTTCCTATTCAGAGCTTTTTACGATTCCACTAGTACAACATGAGTAAGCACTTTGAAAATCATGCTGATGGTGCAGTGGCTCATATATCAAATCCGTTGGGTTACCAGCCTAGATTTTTACCACTAAACCAAACCACAGACATAAAAGCTAAAAAAACAATAGACTTTTCGGTTACCGGATATTTCTCTTTTACCACTAAGCGAGACCATCCACATAAACCAAAATAAAAAGTTGCCATTTTACGTGAAACATAAATTATGTTAAAAAAAGTTAATGTAGCCCTTTAAACTTCAGCTGCCATTACAGACACATAATCACGGTTGACACGTAAGCTTATGCTGAGGACAGCATATACAACAATGACACATGGAAGAATTTCTCCCAGTGCCTGACTCAACATATTTCTGGAACACGAGAGGGCAGGAGAAGACATTTATAAATGGTCTTCACAACCACATGGGCAATATTTACTTTCTCATTCTGTTTGCTTTTCTCCAGAAACGGTTAACAGTGGCAGAGCAGATGAGACAGAAGGGAAGGGTGAGACAGACAGCACAAAGGAGACATCTCTCCCTTGAGAAGAAAACATGAAACGTATGAGAGGGAGCTCATATTATTCAGCACAGACTCTGTCCTAGTCCATTGAGAACTGCAGTTCATTCCACCCAGGGGCAGAAGGTGATCCGAATGCATTGCACTGCACCAGTTAGCACAAGGTGGCCAGTCTGGACAGCAACGGGTTTAATAGAGATTCAGTATCAGCACCAAAATAGCGTCAGCTGGAGACAGCATCCTTGCATGTGTGCATTGGTTAATTAAAATTCACAAACTGAAGACCAATACTTTGTATTTTTGCTTTTGTATTTTGAATACTGGAATAAGAGCATGTCTTTCTAGGTGCATTGAACAATCTTCGAACTTTTCCATCAACTAAGCTTGCACATAAGTAAACCATTTAAAGGGTATTTCATGCTCAATCCACTGAATTCCACTAAAATATGCATTAAAGACAAGTTCTCTTCATGGAGCAATTTAAGATTATAATGTAAAGCATCTGTGCATTTTGGCACTAGGTTGTCTCCATATAATCAAAAAAAGTGCTAAATTCAATAGCACTCATTTGACTGGCCACAATATTTTTGTGTTCTGTAACAAACCACAGGAGGGCCATATGAGTTATTGTACAAATATCTTTAAGTTCAGTAAAATTCTCTTCAAGATATGGGTGTAATGATATAGAATGAAATAATGGTATGATACTTAATTTTACTTATAAAACTTAATGCCACACTCATATGATAATATTGGTTGTAAACGAAATGGCATACTTCCCAGCCATATAGCAGGCAAAAAATTGTATCTGGAAAGAGTAATATGTCTGAATGCTCATAAAACAGCAGTCAAAAAGTACCCAGATGACCTATTAATTCCTACAGATTCTGAAGTGCACATCCAATGAATGCGTTACTATCCCATGGACCCTGGGAGAAAAATGGCAAATAACGAAGACAACATGGCGAATGTAGTATGTTGAGATTAAATTTATACTACACACATGCATACTATATAGAACATACTTTTTTAACTGGCGCGAAGTTATTATTTATTCAAAAGCAGTACCTATTGAGAGAGTATACAGTATAAATAATCCAGCACTATTCAGTATCTATGTTAGTGGTTCCCAACCATGTTCCAGTTTTCACGTCTCCTTTGTTTGACACACCCCTTTCAGATCTTGGAGCAGAGATGGTCTTATTATTGGGACATACCAAAGTCTGCGTCTCGATCATTGGAGAAAGTGTAACAATTATGTGTGCCTTGATAACCAATCACATTACAGCCTTGATGTCAGTAAGTTAATTACAGTTTGCAGATACAACAGAAATGAATAGCCAGTGCTGTAAACTGTATCCTACTTGTCGCGAAATCATCCTTCTCTTAAAAAACAGCATTTTTTTCTGTGTAAACTCTGAAAATAGATCAAGCCTAAATTAATGTTTAATGGCAAAGATGAGCCAAAAGGCTGTTGAGTCATTAAATCATATGCATTTCTCTCACAAAAGCAGATTATTCAGCAAAATAAAGTCTCTCCTTCAGTAGCTGTTTCCATCCCCCTGTTTTTGTGCATTTTGATCACATCAAAAATTAGTGATGGAAATGCAACATTTTGCAAAAATTGTTTTTAGGCTCGCTTGATGCGGGTTCTTTTGACTCATGTGAAAAAAGTTTAATGCGAATAATGGGAGATTGAAACGCATTTAGCGAATACATTTATCCATGCGCATAAAAAAGTAATGTGACTTTGCGCTATGGGATGATATAATCTGAATAACCAATGGACCGATCTCATTGCGCAGCATCTGAAATGTTGTTATAGTCATTCTTAAGTACCCGAGCAAAGTCTGTAGTCAAAGTATTCCTGAATAATTGCCTCCAAAAACTCTTGTACGCGACTGCACTCCCAAACAGCAGCATCCACCTCCGAAAGCAATGGCAGCATATTATGTTTCGTCTTCTCACTCTGAGGTGCAAGTAATTTATTATATATGAGATTTATTATTATACTCAGGCTTCTTCTACTTTTCCTAATGATATTTAGTGTCAGTTTATTAGGAAGTGACAATTTTGTTCTCTTTGACTAGTTCAGGGGTCAGCAACCCGTGGCTCACGAGCCTCATGCGGCTCTTTCATCCGTCTGCGGTTGGCTCTCTGTAGCGTGGGTGTACAATACGAGAGGGAGGTGTCCCCCCGACTTTTAATACAACCT
Organism: Gymnocypris eckloni scoliostomus; assembly: GCA_027564155.1. Classification (NCBI taxonomy): domain Eukaryota; kingdom Metazoa; phylum Chordata; class Actinopteri; order Cypriniformes; family Cyprinidae; genus Gymnocypris; species Gymnocypris eckloni. Next base: position 29,297,624 of record CM050428.1, read on the forward strand.
AAACTCTTACCCTGCACTTTTTCTAGGTCAAGTGTGTTAAAGTAGAGGTTTTCAAGGGCCAATGTGAGTAAATCTAAATTTAAATTAAAAGAGAAAAGATGGTCAAGTCGTTTTGGAGACATTTTATTCGTATCCAAAACGATTTGAACATCATGGAGCGTTGAACACTCTCACTCTTGTTTCATTCATACTCGAAGCCAGAGGGTGTTCTCGCGCAGAAAGTCCAAAACGGACTCATATGAGAAGTAATAGTAAAGTTTGACAGGCATCCCGCTATCGCTGTAGCTAAAGCTTGAATAACAAGCATAAAACTTAACTGATGAAACATGAAGACGATATGGTTTGTGTGTTTTTCAAGTCTTCTCCAGGTAATAAATATGAATGATACAGTGGTAATTGACAGCATTAATTACAGTACAGAAGGTATACAATATGTGACCCTGGACCACAAAACCAGTCTTAAGTGTCAATTTTTCGAAATTTAGATGTATACTTCATCTGAAAGCTGAATAAACAAGCTTTCCATTGGTGTGTGGTTTGTTAGGATCGGACAATATTTGGCCGAGATACAACTATTTTAAAATCTGGAATCTGAGGGTGCAAAACAATCTAAATCGCTTTTAAAGTTGCCCAAATAAAGTTCTTGGCAATGCATATTACTAATCAAAAATGAAGTTTTGATATATTTACTGTACAAAATATCTTCATGGAACATGATCTTTACTTAATATCCTAATGATTTTGGGCATAAATCGATCATTTTGACACATACAATTTATTTTGGCTATTGCTACAAACATACCCCAGAGACTTAAGACTGGTTTTGTGGTCCAGGGTCACATATGTTTTCTGCCTTATTCTGTGATAAAAATAAAAGTGTTTGTAGTATATATACTGATTGTACAATCATAACCATATAATGTTATTATTGTCCAGCAGTATATTTTATTTCTTAGCCAATTAAAAAAAAGAGATCATAATTGTTTTGTCAATTATACATACATAAATATTATAATACTTATTATTATTATTATTACTACATTTGACATTTCTGTCCCCCTCACAATGATTGCTATTCCTCTGCCCTGTAACATAACTGAATATAAAACTTTAGCTATATTCCGTGTTATCTTTATTTGGGCATCAAATATTTTGTGGCTCCACATGAATTTTATTCGTTAGGAAAGGGGCCAAAATGGCTCTTTTGACGCTGAAGGTTGCAGACCCTGGACTAGTTGGATGGAAGCGGTGCTTATTCGCCAATGTTTTATGAGACATTCCACTTTTGAGCATACGTTAAATTCGCAACTTTGGATGGATAACATCCATTTAAAAAAACAGCTTTGCATTGAGTCTCTACTAATGATCTGATGAGGTGAATCAGATGTGTTTGATTAAGGAGACATGCAAAATGTGCACTGATCTAGTCGACACTCCAAAACAGTAGGTGGCAGTATCGCAACTTAATGCTGGTTGCCACTCATCATAAAATTAAGAAAAAGAAGACTGTGTAGTTACCATAGACTGTAAAAAAGAGAGTAGTCGTTACTGTTGAACAAAATCATGTCAGAGTAGATGACAGATTAAAGTAAGAAAAAAAACGTTAAAAAGTTAGCTTGCCAGTGTGGGAGTTTTTTTGGATTCCATTAAAATGACACACACCAGTCTGCAGGAAGTGTCGATCAACAGTACGTTTTTGTACACTTTTGGTTATAAACTCTCTCTTCACCTCCCCACACTTGTATCTTTAGTATTTATCATTGGCCAGAAAGAAGAAACCCCAAAATAAGGTTAAATGTATAAGCGCCCCTTGTTGCAAGCCAATTGTGACACATATTTTAATTGCAGGATGGCACATTATGTAATGCAACATTGCATAAAATTTAATGTGCGTAGTTACAACTTTTGCATTTACATGCTTATGTGTAATCCCAAGTAATACCATACTGAAGAGTTGTATGCTGTGTGTACCATTTTAACCTGTATCACACAAACACTGAAGTTCCCCTCATAGATTTTACTCAAGTTTAAAGAAACCATCTATGAGCGGATTATCCAACTTTGGAAATGATACAGCAACTCCCTTCCCTACACAAGTGATCATTACAAAACTTCTTCATATAGATACTTCTTAAATAGAGAACAGGAGAATTCAAAGAAGGAACAGGAGATGAAAACATTGCATAAAAGCAATGTGAATGTCCAACAAAAAAAACTTCAAGTATGGTTTGCTATAACATTTATACCTTTTGTCAAGAAGTTTATATACATGCTCTTAAAATTTGATGTGGTCTCTTACGGTTCAAGATAACAGCCATCAAAGTTGTACGTGAGTTTACATTATAGAAAAAAAGTATTTATTTATTTATTTAGCTGAACTGAACTTTTATTTTAAATGACTTTTTGACCTTATTTTATTAATTAGGATATCGGGGCACACGTGTACCTTGAAATTGTTGACTTTATGCCCACAAATATACTAACGCGAATTTAAATAATAAGAAATAAATTGTACTTTGTTGAGCATTTAGATGGAAAGATTCCCATTCATATTTACAGAGGAGGTAATTGAACCATTTCTTTACAATAATCACCAGCATCAGTAACAGCCTGTGTTAGCCAACTTCCTGCAACTCCTGAAATATAATAAATCTAAGCTTTGCCGCAAGCACAAGAGACAAGAGGAGACAGACACACTCTGACGCACATACACCTGGTATACAGCCAGTGATCTGATAATATGTGCATTTCTTAAAAAGTGAATGGAGGCGTACATCATTTGTGGGGTCCAGAAGAAGTGTTTGGTTTTTGGTTTTAATATACGCCCGATAAATCTTGTTCTGACCTGCTAGTTTAGGATTAATATCGAATGACAACATACAATTTATAGCTTTTAATATTCACCTCTGCTCTTTTTAAGCATCAGATTTGCAGCAACCCATTATCTTCTTGACTATTTTCTTGGATGTGAGGCTTTATATTCAGCTGAAAGATAATGTGAGTGGTACAACTGCCAAGCTTGAGGTTGAGACACTTCCACAAATGAACTGTAGTGGTCTATAACACTGTTTGGCTCCGATTATTCAATTCAATTTTCACTTTATTGTTGGAATTTCTTCCAAAAATTGTCTCGCATCCCATAGCATTTACTGTCATTAATTCACAGCAGTATTATGATTAACAGGTGCATACAATGCGACATATCAAAGCCCATTTGTGAACACAATAAAATACTATTCAAAGCATGCTGCTTTTTTATGTAGGAACAGATAATAATGTTGAAGTGGACTCTCCTGCCAACATTTCTCTTTAAAGCTTGACTTTGCCATCTCACATAACACGAGGTGCAATGCTTTACCTTGAGCTGGTACAATGTTCTTCTTATTCAGCATTTTGACATTTCAAAGTGAATAGTAAATGGAGACAAAATATGACATTTTGTTTATATCTTATAAGCACATGCTTGTTATGTCTGAGACTGCCTTCGACATACTAATATTGCCTAATTGCCTCTCATTATCCAACAGTAGAAGGTATATAAAGACATAATCTAACAGTCTGATGATTTTGGCATTCATTCGTCACTAGTGAGTAAGGAGAACACAGCAGTGCATGACACATGTCTGTGGGTTAAAGGGGGTGCTGCAGTTTGTCACGTTCCGTTTCATGACTCAACGTTTTCTCTTCCAGCTCTTAAAAAGGGATCAAGCTATAGAAGGTGTTATAAAAACAGCCGTCTGGAGGAGGCTTTACTGGAAGCGGTGTCAAAAGTAAACTGACTCCATTCATTAAGCCGGTTCTGACTGTCAGCTGCACGTCGACACGTTCACATTATCCTCGCTCTCTTTTTAACTAAGGATGCCTAATCTGATTTGAACACGTAAGCTAACAGCAATACTTTCACATAAAGTTCACACAAGGTTTATTACGGGACATTCACACTGGACGTAGACTTATTCATAAACCGAGCAACAGAATAAAACAGAACAGGTCTCTAAACACGTTTTTCTTCAACTTTTTCCAGTTGGCTTACTTTTAATTTGACATGGTTATTTAAAGACATACGCTACCGCATAAGTAGCCTTCATCGAAACCAACGAATTTGCGTCTTTTGTAAACTCCCTCCCGCTCTAGATACAGGCGATAAAAACTAACACTAGGATCGACTCGCCTCGTTCAGTGAATTAAAATAGCGTCCTCGTTTTGTAACATACCATCACTCGCTTGCAGCGTATCATTTATGCAGGTTAAGTGTAAAAAAGGACGGCCCATGTGCTCACCTGTGCAGGTAAAAGGCTCAACTGGAGCGCAGCGACTATTTGTAACAGTGACGTCAAATAACCCATCTCGAATGCCAAAGCAAGTCTAATCGTAGACAAATCCAAACAGTAGTCCATCCAAATGGTAATGTCAATATGGAAATTTCACCATACAATCCACAAAACGGTTCTAGGTGCCTTGCTCGTCGGTAAAGTGTGCGTTGCTTTCTCAAAGATACCAAATAAAATGAAACAATCCGGAAAATGCGCTAAACATATTCGCAAAGTTATCTTTTTGGTTTCATAAAATATCAGTGGTGACACGTCACTTAATAAATTGCATCCAATCTAGATCTCCGTTGGAAGATGTAAGCGAATACCCGTGGTAAAATGTTTAAAATAGGTCCTTATGGAGTAGACAGTGTTTTAAATTATAGCGTGCAGGTTTGAATCGTCCTCACGCGCCACTGGAGACCCAGCGTCTGTTTCCTAGTGCAAGATTCCTGCTCACGCATTTCCCAAATAGAGTGGCACACTTCCATATGAGCGCCCTAACTACCTTTCAACAAGTTGATCATTTAAATCTCCTCCTCCTGAAGCCTTGCTCATATTCAAACTGTCCTCCCACTGCCCTCCCCTCCTTGAACTCACATCTCACACTTTATTGTACTTTTCTCACTTATTATGTGTAGAGCCACATTATAGTAGAGAAAAACTGTGAAACATGGCATGTAAAAAGTGGTAACCTACAATTGTTATATTAAGAACTCATTTCTACCTGGTTTAATCCCCAGATTTAGTTATATTGGTGTGATGTAATTTAGCCTATTTAAGTGGATTCAGTCATGTTAAATAACATTTTGACATGTTACCCGTGTGGTAACATCTAATTTTTATCCACAAATGATTTAAAGCACATTATTTCAGTGTTTAAGCCTTTATAATTAATATTAAACTCTCTAACTATATATAGGTAATTGCTCTCAATGCATAAATGAGATCTTTACAATAATTTTCATTTGTTATCAACAGTTAATGCATCAACACAAACTTATAAGGAGCACAATATTGTACAGCACTTAACCTTTAGTTCATGCTCACAATGCATTATATTAACAGATCTTAAAACTGTTTTAGTAAGTGTTGAGATTCACATGACTTAAGATGAGTAAATTGTATATGTTAACTGCAGTACTTTAAAGTTGTAAGGTAAAGTGTTAGCCACAAAACTGAAGAACTTTTTTGTTCAAAACAATGTATGCTAACTTTTCTACATTTTGAGAAAGTTACGCATCTAGAAAATAACAGTTTATATGTTTCACATGCTGTCAGGATTATTGTATATAAGAGTTGCCAACTTGGGAGTTGCAGTTATAAAACAGTAATAGTAACAGTATATATTCAGGAAATTCAGATTCAGGTTATATTTTGGTTTGAGATTACCTGCAGTATAACTTTTGTAAATGGCAAAGGAGGACATTCTTCCAGCAAACACGTGAAGGCACCAATATCCCACAATCTACTTTCATCAATACTTTGAATTCATGTTGTCATAAAAAAATATAATAATAAATAAATAAATAAATAAAGGGCGTAGTCACACAGAATAAAGTCCAAATTAAAAACCTATGGTGGTTTGATTGCAACATTGCAACCTGCATTTCTCATTTCATTCTTCCCTCTTCATGCTGATATACTTTCATGCGACAGGTTTTGCAATTGTTATCATGTCATAAAACAATACCCAGACTTTAAAGTATGCATGTTGATGTTGGTCCATTCAGATATGGTTTATGCGGTCAACCGTAGTATTCTGAGCAAAGTTGTATGGGGTCCACCGTCACTCAGACCAGAAAAAGCACAAGCTCAGAATAGCCACCCTGAGAAACAAACAAAGACTTTCTCTGAGTACACTGTATTATTATAAAGTAACCTAAAGCACACTCATAAGAAGACATGTGAGACTGTAATATTGCAATAAATCAGTGATGCATTGAGATGTACTGTTCCATGTTCTCTCGCCATGTATGCATGCCTACTTATTATTGTGTGGTTTAGAGCCGTTTTATGGGTTGAGCTGTAAGGATTCTTTCCTTACTCACACAACGTTTATATACAAGTATGTGGTGTTTGCAGTAGCGCTGGAATGCACAGGCTGGAGATTCTTCAGTTTCACTGCATTCTTCACGCCATGTTGACTGACAGGGCTTCTATGTGCTATTGTAAAGAGCACGCTTTGCTAGATGGTGTCAGCAAACAGTGTGAGTTCCGCTGCCTCAGATTACCCCCCATTCTCACAGCACTTGCTCTTGGGCGCCAACCAAATGGAAGAAGTCAGTGAGCTTTCAGCCCGGAAAGGCTTTGAAATTAATTATGCTATTTAATATATCTCATCATGACCATTATCTTTTTTCCAAATAGGGGAAATTAGTGTCTGTCCATCTCAAAAAATGTTTTAGGTTGCCATTCCATTACTAAGTGCTTACTTATTATTATATAATATATTATTATATTCTGGGTAGAGGTCTTATGAGATATACTGATGGAATCTTAGTATATTTATAATCTAAAGAGCCAATTTCCACTCTACGATATTCTAGTACTTATCTATTGCTGCCTTCACGTGCTATCGGAATTATCGTAAATGAGTTTCCTAATCAGAAATTGGACCTGAATGGCCTCTCAAGTTGTATTTACTGGGAAATTCAGAAATAATTTTGATACCAGAGTTTCCGAGTTGGGCGGGTCATAAACTTTAAACATGGTGGAGGGGACAACTGCTGCCAATGCTGTTCTCACAACAACTACATCCCTTTGTCTTGTCGCTAAAGTAGAGCATTTATAGGCTAGATGTGAACGATCATTCAAAGCATATTGTATGTTTCATAAGCAGTGAAATAAGCATGTATTTGACTGAAATTCCAGAATTGTAAGCAAACTGCATGCATAGCACGGTGAATGTTTATATGATTGTCAACCAGTGGGATGCTTTCCGACATTAAAGCACTTGAATGCGACAAGCTCATAATCATGACTTCATATGTGGGAAATAGGAAATGTCCGATAGCATGTGAAGGCAGCATATGTATTTGCCTGTTTTATTGTCTGCCAGGTGAAAATCAAAGCCTAATCATTTAGAATAGTAAAACACAACACAAAAAGCTGCACAATTTGAGATATTATTCATGTTTGACGCTGTTATGCATTTAGAACAAATTAGTTCACCCAAATATGAAAATTGTGTAATCATTTATTCACCTTCATGTTGTTCCAAACTCACCAAATTAATATAGTTGTAACAAAACCTGAGAGTTTTCTGTACTTTCATTGATAGTCTAGGTTACCAAAACTTAAAAGATCCAAGAAAGCTTGTATGAATTCATTTTAAGTCAGCTTTATAAGCTTTTTTTATGTTTTGAAAGTTTTAGTAACCTTTTAATGAAGGAACAAAAAACTCTTATGTTTCATTAAAAAACATCCACATTTGTATTGTGAAGATTAACTAAAGGCTTGGAATAACCCGAGTGTGAGTAAATAATGACAGAATTGTCTTTTTCTTGGGGGGTGAACTATCCCTAAACGTAAGTAATAATAATTTAAATTGGATCATTTTTGGCACAAGACACTTTCAATGAAGACAGCATTAAAGATCTGTTTCTTTTTCGCAACATCTGTGCTTTTCATTAGACTCACTGCTGAGAGTTGTTGAAAGGTCGTTTGTAAAACAGGAAAAGATAGTTTTGAGGACTTTGGATTAAATGTGCCTGTCTGCACTCATCATTTACTATACTAATATGCTGGTTGTGGAAAATGTAGATCGTATAATTAGGATTTGAAATGTGTTTGTAGTATCAATTGCTTTTTATGAAGATCGGCAAAGGTAGAAAAAACCCAAATCTTTATCTGTCAATCGATTGTAACAATCCTGTGCTGCTTACAGTGTGCAGATGGAGTAACTGAAGTTTCAATGTTTTTTATGTGCAGTCTCATCTATATTCACTCACATTTCACTGTGTCTGTTTGAATTGGAAAAATACAGCTTTCGATGTCAGCTGTTTTTTAGCTATTTGAAGAATCAATAAGATACCCAGTGTTACAGTGTAGGGTGGTGTAAAACTGCAGGCAAGACTTAGAGACGAGCGCAAACTCAAGAAAACCACATTACACTGACGCACTGAACTCTCAGTACAGTCTCTGAGGGGAGTTTCATGTCCTTGTCTACTTAAAAGAAAGGCTAGCACTGTATCAGTGTTTGAACATCGTACCATGGAGAACTGATCTGGTTCTGTTTTTGGGTCCTAAAGCAAGACCAGAAGCACTGGCCTTTCTGAATCCTCTCCATTGAAAGAGACAACAAGCAAGCAGAGTCTTTCAGAAAAAGGGCTCATGAACATCAGCTCTCACATTTCTGTTATTATCAGAAGCGTTGTAAGTGTAATGGATGTGCTGACTGTAAAGAGGGAATGCACGATCTACATTAAAGTTATCCATTCATCATTGTTTAGAAGGTCTGATTTCCTCTGAGGAAGGTTCATTTTACACATGGGAACACTAATCTGAGTCGACATGATAAACATTGGAACAAAATTACCGGAGATCATGAAGCTTAAAGGTATTCGGCAGCCTCCATTACTGCTTGTCATTACCGTAGTAGACCATCTGGCCAACACCTCAACCGGATATTACATGAATCAACTTCCTGTAACTGACCGGTCTCGGTCATGTATACGTCTGCACTCCACCTGCTGTTTCCAACGAAAGCATGAATAGGAGACTGTTAGCCCTGGAAGTGGCCCGGTCTCCAGTAAAATCCCCTCTTCATTGTTGCCGAAAATAGCTTCGATATTACGGCAATAGTTTTGTGTTTTTCCGTGTATCACTTCCTATTTACAAGACTGAGGTGACAGTGTTCCTCACGTCTTGAAGGCAGACAGGTGTTGAGCAGTTTCCTCAGGCATTCCTCTCTATTGTATGGGCTGGTGATTTTTGTGTTTTTTTAGGAAGTCCCCTTAACATGTGCAGAGGGTCTGACGTGCTGTTATTGTCTGACAATGATGTGTCACATGGCATTATTTGTTTACATTAACACAACTGCAGTCGGAACATTTTTCAGGTGTTCGTAACTCAACTGCCACTGTTTTTGACACCATTTTAAAATAAGGCCGGTTTGGTTATAATCATCTGTCCTTTATGTCTGAGACACATCTGGTATGAGCATACTGTATGTGTTTCATGCATAGAGAACAGAAGGTTGTCTCATTATTAAAAGAAATCTAAATATTTATATTTTTTGAAGGCTCAAAACATCATTTATTTATAATTGTATTTCTCCTTCATTAGTTACTACTTATAATTTGTAAATAAATTAATACAGTTATTTCAAAAGGGTACTTTTTTATACCAAAAGTGACATTTATAATGTTATTATAGATTTTTGTTTCAGAAGAATTCTGTCTTTTTTAAATGTATTTTCAAAGAATCCTCACCAAATATATATATATATATATATCACAGATTCAGTAATAATACTGATATTATTGTTTCAAAACTGATAATAAGAAATGTTTCTTGAGAAACAAATAAACATATAAGAAAGATTTCTAATCGTGTGACTCTAAATGCTGAAGTAATAACTGCTGAAAATTCAGCTTTGGCATTACAGAAATAAATAAAAATATATATTGAAATAGAAACATTAATTTATTTAAAATTTTAAGAACATTTCACAGTATTACTCTTAGTAAGCATAACAGACGTCCCTCTTCTCAAAAAAATACAATTAAAATTACTTACCAACCCCAAATGTTTTGATGATGGTATATATTTATTTGTATTAATAATAAGGTATTATAAAAAAAGAAATGATAATATTTTAAAATAATTGATGGTTTATTGTGACATCACATTCATGTAAAATACTACTCAAATTATCTCATTCTGAATGAACATTTCTTCAGTGGATTCTATTGAAAACGTTAGCTTTTTTATGATGCTTTATTACTGCTAGATGTTATTATGAGTCAAAGTTAATGTTCATATTAAGTATTGAAAAAAGAATATTAAAATAAGAATTTCTGTTTTCCGTGGACCTATAATCTAATTTCATTAATAGACAGTATGAATGTTGGCGTTGAAACATTGGACCCCATGATTTGTATTGTTTGTTCAGCAAAACCACAATTTTCCTAAATATCTTCTTCCACAGAATAAAGACATACAGAAACAACATGAAGGTGAGTAAATAAGGATGAAACTATCCCTGTAACCCACAGTTTCATATTCAAATAGCACACTTGAGTCAAAATCTCTGCACAGAAACCTTTATTTAATGACTAGTATTCCCACACACGGATGCCGCAGGACTGCAGCTAATAAGAGGTAAGTTGCTCTGCTTAATTATATTTGTTTTGAATGACATTAGCAAATGCAAGAGTCATACAAAAACATTGTGGTCTTTAAGACTTCTGCTCTGCTGTTTATTATTACAGTACAATAATATTTCTTCACTCTGCTAATAAGTTGATTCTTCCCTGGGGTGAAATGGAAGAGTTTTAAAATGTTTGTATGCTTTATAAATACATGTACAACACATTCTGGGGTATTGTCAAAATAGTGCATGAAACATCCTGCCAGCTATGACAAATTATTTTGAATTTATGAAAAATAAAACCTGCACGTGTAGTTTAACCATGTGTTGAGGGTTGAAAACCAGACATGTGAAGCTCATATTTGTTTCCCTTAGACTCAGATTATTAAATGACTGTAAATGTGAAGGCACACCGAGGGATGAGTTAAAACCCAATCTTGACTGTACATGAACAGTTTTTCCCCTTTGTCATATTTTTACTTTGTCATACTACACTGATGTTGTTTCCTGTGAGGGCTTGTTGGTCCACTTTAAACCTTATGATATAATTTTTCTTCTGCATGGCGAAACCTAAAGAAATTCAGTCGCTTCTCACGGGAAGTTGGTCTAATTATTCCAGAAACACTTAGGTTAATCTTTATCAGCAGAAAGTACGGTTGAGAGCCTCAGCGTATCCCGTTACAAGAGTTTAAAGTAGGACATGCCAGAGGCGAATGCAAGGTGAAATCCATCCGCTAGAGTTGTGTTTATATGAACCGCTGCCAAGCAAAATTATTTATTCGAGTTTATTTTTGTGTGGGGAAAGACAACTACCTAAATAGTTATTACCACTGTCTCCAGTTGTAGAACAAGAAGGGGGGAAGGAACAGGGGAGGTGGTGGTCTGTCGTGGGTCGAAGGGAAAATGTAAAGCTGAAGGGAAAGGAGGGGTATATAGGATGATGGGTTTAGTGCTGTGGAAAGTTAATATCTTAAAACAATACACAGCATAAATGGACGATGAGAATTTGGCAGCGACACAACTCCTCACCATGGCTGATCTGACTATTAACGGAGACAAGAGCTCCAGGGCTGCTGTGCACTTGCTGAAACACTAGATTTGATTTCCTCTGATATTGTCTGTTTGTTGTTCAACTCCTGTCTCATAATGGACTGTTCTGGTGCCATGTGTCTTAGAGGGCTGGTAAAGAGGACTGGTCCCAGATGGACGTACAGCCTCCGGGAACCACAGTTAAAGACCACCTCTGTAGAACAGAACTTGGTTTTGGCATGGAATGTGGAGGGAGGCTTGATGTAGAAATGAATACACAGATTAATGCTAATACTTGATCCTATTAGTTATATCAAGAGAAGAAACCAAAGTGGGTTTGTAGCTCATTAGCAGGCCGGAATTGGCTGGAATTCCAGAATTGGAATGTTCTACACCTTCTCCCCCTTACATATGCGTTTATGAAATATGAACACCTTTTATCATCTTTCTCCCCTCAAAACTCTGCAGATTGTGCCTATCCACCAGCATGTCTCTTGATGTCTGTCAGTTGGACTACTCAGTCACATTGTCCTGAATATGATGTTTGATTTTCCATGACCGGTTCCCTCACATTGTGTAAACAAATAAACAGAGAAGCTCCAGGATGGCGCGAGCAGGATTGTGAGAATGGAGAGGCCTGACCTGTTTCTTAGAGACCCAATGGTAACAAATGTTTGGTTGTACAAACCCAGTCTCTCTGTGTTTGCTGAAACATTCAACTTGTATCACTTTTCCTGACTCATGCTGAAAAACCGACATGAAATGTGCCCCTCCGGTTTCTGTGCCAATAAAAAATATCTTAAAAAATGGTAAGCAAAAAGTGTATAAAATGCTACACCAGAAATATTAAAGCATGCTCATGTTGCTCTTTCTTGTAGAAGACAAAAATAGTTATTGATCCAAGTCAAGACTGAGTACTGAGTAAATGCATGACTGTCTGCACCCGTTTTTGTATCTTTGTATTGTCTTTATCTGTCCTCTTTGTTTCTGTCTGTCTCTGTCATTCTGCTGTAACTCTACATTAAATGCTACACACAATAGCTTTGGATCAATCTAGCATTGAGCCAGCTGTATTACACTCACTCTGGGACTCAGAAGTCATCTCTGCTCGAGACTCATTACAAAGAACGACAACCATCTTATCAGAGAAACAGGACATGCCCCAGGGCATAAATCATTACAAACCACACACACCCCCAGCCTCCTTCCGAGTGTAGCACATAACTGTTTGTACACTACAACTGGTGATACTTCAGAATAAAATCTGAAAAAACACATGTAGGATCCTTTTAATTAACAGACAAAAATATATTTTGTAAAACACACTGCAGTGTCTTTTGTGACATTGCATAAATTATTACAAATTATTTTGGGCTGAAGTGTTTCTTTAAACAGTCTAGTGTCCCTCTTTATTAAATTTGATACTACCTCTATTTATTTCGATTTATTTAAAATTGTGTATTTGGCCAGTGAAAAAAGATCTGTTATGCTAATGCTGATAAGACATTTATTTTCAATTATTATTAAGGCTAATGTTCGGCAAAGTAGAGCTCTAAGAGATTTTTAGAAAGGCTGTGATTGCACTTTTGGAGGGTTTATTAGATAATCAACAACACAACACATTTATCAAGCAGACATAAGAGAGAAGTGGATTGGAGGGATGGCATTCATCTAGCTAAATTACTTCCAAGGAATAGAGGGCTATTTTTGGGAAATGTATTTATCCTGCTCCCTCAAACCAACCCTACACCACCACTACAGAACATGAATAAATGAATAATACCAGGAGAAAACAACACACAAGAATAGCCTTGAAGAATCTCAGATATGCTACTAGACACATTTTAGAGGTGCTTGCTGGGATTTAGGGATTTTAATTCCTTAAACCAGAGCTCTTTAATTGTGTTCCTGGAGTGCCATGACCTGCAGAGTTCAGTTCCAACAATAGTTATCAGAATTAGCTAATCAAGAGTTGTGTTCCATTTAACCATAAATGCCTTGCAAAGTAGGGTTCACAGGGTATTCTACCAACTTAAGTGATTAATTATCACTATTATTATTATTATTATTATTATCAAATCCTAACATCCTCTAATATGCATCATTCAAGTGTTATCTATGTTTGATGATGTTGCAGGGTGTTCTGTATAAATGCATTTATCAAGTGAAGAAAACAGATATCACATTCTCAGGGAGCACCGAGCACTGGATGGGACCCTGTCAATTGGAAGGCAGCTAAGGACTTCAGCATTATTTGATTATTACAAACAGGCATGTTTGATAAGGTTTATGCTGTGTTCTATTTGTATTCTGAAGTTGGAAATTCCGAGTTAGTTCCCAGTAGGAACTTTTAAATGGAACTCCATTCCAAGTAGGAGTTCTGACATAGAATCTTGGAGGAATCACAACAACCACAACTTCAGAATCCAATATGGCTGCTCAGTACATCAACAGAAGAGAAACAGTAGTAATACCTGTATATTGTTTATTAGCCCTTATGTTTGTCTGTGCCTCAATAAACTCAGTTGTACACTCAGCACAATCTAAGGACACGATAGTGGCGTTATCTGTGCAAAATACTGCTTTTCATGTACTTTTAATCGACTGGTATTGCCAATAATGAACGTGTCTATCTTGGTTTTCTGATTTCTCTACTGGAATACGGTCCGCTTGGATGCAACGTTATCCCCAGCTCCGACTTAAGAGGTAAATGGAATGCAGCATTATAACTAAATGCTGTGGCACTCCAGGAACCAAGTTGAACAACCCTTGCTTTTATTAAGTCAGCAGCGACCAATCCAGCTTCTGGAGGGCCACCTTGAATCAAAGTTTGGCTCCAGCTGTAATAAACAGGTGTGTTGGATCTAAACTCTGCAGGAAAGTGGCCTTGGCTGGACTGGATACACCTGCACTGTGTGTTATGGACATGAATGGTAGCTAGAATCAAACAGCTTTTTGAGAAGAGGTGTGCTATTACTTTTCTAAGTGATCAGACCATAGCATTTAAACTAGTGGACCATAAAAAGTGTGAAATGCTACCGTGCACCTACATTGAAGAAGGGATCCAGGCCATATCAAAAGTTAAAATATCAGAGACACCTAAGAATGGGCCCTGTTGACTTGGGCTCATGAGCATCAATACAAATAAATCATAGAAACCAATCAGCCACACATTAAGAATTGCATAACAATGTCCTGGCAACCACCCAGGACACCCTGACATTTTAAAAGGGACTTATAATTATTCTTGAATATAGATTTAATGCACAGACACTAGAAGCATCTTTAAGGCCTGATTAACAATCTGAGAATCTCCAACTGACTGGGCAACCTCGGTCGAGGGATCCCAGCCTAATCCTCCCGGATATGGGGGATTTTCCCATACCAGATGAGAAGCAGATGTCTCCGTCTCTCCCTCCCTCCATATACTTCTTTATCTCACTCCCAGTTAACTTCCCTCACTTTGTCAATTGTCAACTTGTGATGACGTCAAAGCATGTCCCTCTCTCTTTTGGTTTCTGGCTGTGCTTTACCCTTTTTCCTTCATTCACCCCTACACATTTCCTTTCAATTCCCTTCTTCCCTGCATCTGACTGCCTCTCTCACTATCTCAGTCTATCTCAGTCTCTCAGGCCCCCTCCTGAAACAAGTCCGTCAGCCTCCTCATTCCCTGGGGTACACCGAAAGAACACAAGCACCATGAGAAGGCCCAAAGTCCCCAGAAACCTTGTCACATGACCAGAGCACCCACCTTTCTGTGGGAGGCACACAGTGCTGATGGTAAGGTGGAACTGCAAACTTCATGGACTGCATCCAACAGTTCTTGTACTTTCTCATGGAGCAACAAAAAACAAGGCAATTCAGTGAAATGGTCTGTTTTTGACAAATCCCTGTTGAATATACTCTGGCAGACTCTAGGTAAAAAAATATATATCTGTGTTTAACCCTAGTCAATTATGTTTCTGTAACTATTGTTTTTGTTGGAGGTGAACTTTGACATTCCTAAAGAGGGGTTTTGAAAATTTATGTCGGGGGATCTGGTAAGTAGTGTAGCGTGTAGACTCTTCCTTCTAATGGCCTCTTGAAGCCTCCAGTGCTCCAAATATCACCACCTCTTCAAGCACCTACTCTTTAACACTATCTCCAATTATGTGTGGACTCTTATGGACAGTAGCTCTGTGGCTCCTTTTGTTGAGGTCTTTGGGCTAATACTCTTGGCAATGACCTCAGTATAAACATATCTGTGGGTTTGCTCTTTCTGAGTAGTCACAGGGCTGCTGGACAAGCTGTCTGTAAACAAGGGTCTGGTAGAGGGAACAGGAACTCCCCGTGGAGTACTATAACAAATATTTAGCTTTCTGTTTGTGTATGTTTGTGTATAAAGGGATGAGATGTCAGTCAGCATTATATGGGTGTTTTGTGCTACTTATGTAGTACTTTTGAAAAGAAAAATACTTGATAAGAGAAACACATTTTCATAATTTCATAAATTCATAAAAATGCAATACAGCAATAAAAAAGAAAGAAAAACAATGAAGGTTAACCTTTAATTTGAATAATGTGGAAGTAACATGCCGAGTATCATATTTTTGTATGTGCCACTTGGATTCATATTTTGTTATCCATATAATGACATTCGTACATTTTTAAATTAGGTACTCAAATATGTTTTTGCATGCATGGGAAAATAAACCAGATCCATAAAGCGTCCAGATAATAATAGATATGTACTTTAGAATGACTGTCTAGCTTTGACTCTGTTTGCTAATGTTCTAATCCCACGAGTTCACACAGTGGCAAAGATTTGATGATACAGGGCAAACCAGAGGATATTTCAGTTGGACCTTGAAACCACATCACTCCCTTACAATCAGCTGGGGGACTGGGATCCTAAACCAGGAGAACTTGGATGCATTGGGAAACTTCTTGGCAAAACATCTGGCTCACATCTGCGTCAGAAGGAGCAAGAGAGCATGGAATTGTTCCATGGTATAAGTGCAGTCAGAACAGGTTCACCTAGATAACACTGCAAATTAAAGTTTTGGGAAAGGTCATTCAGAAGGTCAGGTACTCCTCCCTTACACACACAGTTCTCCTAAAAGCAATATTTGATGTAGTTATCTTAAGTAGAATATCACCAGATCTCTAATAATGGTTTTAGCTAAACTGCACTTTAATGAAGCAGGATGCATTGGCAAAGATAAAGGGTGAATATAGTGTTCTGACATCACATCAACCTTAACCCCCATTAGCTGTTTTTAGACTGGCTTAGGTGAAGGCACTTAAATGCTGGCCAAAGGAAACACTAAGCGCTACACTTTTGAACCAGTATTATTGGCACCCTCTAAAAGGCAAAGATCCTCTCTTAATAGCAAGATTGTCAGATATGGGAAGTAAAGGCTGCATACAGTGAATGGCCCATCAGAGGGGACTGATCTGGAAAGCGCAAATCAGGGCACTTCCAAAGATGAGGGAATCTCTTTGATACAAAGTGAACTTCAGTGTCTGCCTGCACATTAATTCAAAGAAAACCATAAATTGTTCCTATTACTTTGCAGAATTGTGCAATTTTCAGTCATTCCCAGCTCTGCAAGGAAAATAAATTAGTTTTTTTTTTATCATAAATGTTTTCCGAGAAATTCCCATGTTGTAGAAAAAGTTTTAAAGTGAATAACTTCCGATCTAACAAATAGATAATCTTTTCTTTTTCTTTTTTGATAGAAAAACAACAAAGCATTGTGTAGCAAAAATCCCCACATATGTTGACCATTAGAGGTTAAGCCATGCAGCCATAACATATTGAAAACAGCTAATCATTTCACAATTTCAGATAAGTGGGTTACGTATGTTTTATAGCAACAAGACATGCACAATTTGGCACTTAAATGTGTATGTGAATGTAAAGTGAGGAAAATAAATAATGACCAGAGTATGATACCAATCTGAGAATGATAACAGTTTACGTCAAACACGAGTGCTTATGGGCATCTGTGATCTGTGGGCAAGCTACTAAATTTGATCATGCGCAATCTTCAATACAGAACAAACAAGGGCAGCATTTGTATTGGGATATTTTAGATTAGAGTAATTAGCTACAGTAGTTAGATAGGCTTGCTTGCTAAGACTTGCATCACTATTGTTACTGATAATAAACCCCTAGCCAAAGTACCAACTTGGGTATATAAAACGAAGTCATGAATGAAAGATATTGCAAAGGCATCCTACAGCTTTCATTCATCCATGGGCGTTAAAATAGGTATATATAAAAATCTTATTCATAGTTTTCAGTCTCATGTCTTTTGTAGAGAAATGAAAGGTAAAACATCCATAGAACTGCAGCACAAGCCTGTCAATTTTCCATCTGTTTCAAGCTATGAATACTTAGATCACCTCTCAAAAAAAAACTTGGGAACTTGCAATCCATAAACAGCACCCGATGAAGTTTTTATCAACAAGACAAGTGATATTAAAAGATAACAATATAAAGCCTTATTGATGATGCTTACTATTTACAGGCAAGCAGATGAGCCCACCATTTTCCAAATGCACCTATATGTTATTAATGGCTTTAAAGAAGTACATTGTCAGGATGCGTGAGGAGAGAGATGGCGAGGACTCAAATGCAGGGGAATCGGGTTTTTAATTACAAAATAAAAACAAAGATGAACAAAAACCACCGAAGGCAGAGAACTGTTTGCACAGTCAACATAACATGCACACAACGAAAGACAACAGATCAGCACAGGACTACAGACACAAGGAGGCTAAATAGGGAGACAAACGAGGGTAACAAGGGAGACACAGATGGAACCACTGAAATAATGATTAGGTAACAAGAGGGGAGGGGGAAGACAATAGACAGGAGAGCACATGGCAACAACAATAAACAACAAGCCATGTGCTCAACATACATAGACATCTGGTGGCCGGTCAGGGCACACCTGCAGGACCGTGACATACATAATCTGGGATGCTCATAGTGTACTGTGCTTTTCAGAGTTTTTACTTATACTACCTATACTACTAAAGTGGTGTAGAATAGTGATGAAGTATGCAAAATCAGACACACTCAGCATGAGAAAGGAACAGCTACAGTATATCTACAGAACGGAATATCATAAAAGAAAATAACTTTGTTTAGGATCTTTTGGTTTGGGCAAGTATAAAAAAAGCATATTTTTACCGTTGTATCTGTGTTTTGCTTCAATTAAGAACAATCTGATCGAATAAATGTACCTCCAGACTATATTAAAAATGTATTATTAAATGAGCACGTGATGAACTTCTTGAAAAAGATGAATGATTAATGCCATGATGATACAAACCAACACATAAATAAAAAAACAAGGGATACATTGTAAATTTTGAAATATTCAAAAGTTTATTGATAATTTGCTTTACTGAACATTCTAGATGAATTGTTAACTATTCAAGTAACGCAGCACACCTGCACCTGCCACCACAGTCTCTGCTGCTGGGGTAAAATCCCAAGCATTCTCATAGGCTTGTCCATTGCTGTGAAACACATCCACATGTCGAGAATGAAAAACACAATTCCGTCGATGTGCTCCTTTGTTGTTGTTTGTTCGTGGCGCGTTTATGATGATGTCACCGCAGTAGAGGCGGAGCAAATATAACGACACGTGAATAATCCCGCCCCCTCTAAAGCGGTACTAAACTGCAGTGGAAACGCAAACCGACCCGAACTGAGCGGTGTCGTGCCGTAACGAGCCGTGCCGAACCGTGCCGTACCATGCAGTGGAAAAGCGCCATATGATGTCCTTACTACCTTTCTGGGCCTTGTACTTGGTAGCTTTGTTGCTGTTGGTTGCTGTCAGAAAGCTCTGGGATTTCATCAAAAATATCTTAATTTGTGTTCTGAAGATGGACAAAGGTCTTACGGATTTGAATCAACATGAGGGTGAGTAATTAATGACAGAATTTTCATTTTTGAGTGAACTGTCCCTTTAATATACTGTACAACATGGTCAGAGTATGATTGCCGTTAATATAATTTAATCAGGGAAAAGGGGAATTTATCAGAGCTAACAGGTACTTTGCTGTATTGTCAAACTTGCACCCTCTGTTTTTACTTCCACACCTGCAACCTAATTTAGCCAATGTATTGTTACTCACATGTAGTTTTAACATAGCTCAGGAGCAATAGAGCAATTTAATGGAGCACGTCACACCTGGCGTGCACGGGCCTTCAACTGAACCAGAGCTTTTCATCTCTGGGAGCATTGAATGTTGTTGATGTGGGTGCGAAGAGGAGGAGATGAGCTGGTCATAACACCACAACTACAAAGATGAATTTTCCAAGGGAGAGAACCCTTACAACATGCAGACCCCCCCCATCCCCCCCCCCAATATCTCATCTCATTTTCTTTTGTCATACACATTTATGACCTTGGCTGCGCTTCCCAGCAGCCTGATGCTAGGACCTCACCGTGTCGTGACAGCCTGCATTTCCAGTGTAGAGATAACCCAATAAGTCCCAACAGGCTCACAATCCCTCCATGGCCCTCAAATCCAACTAAGCCATCTTAAAACATTAGTAGTGACAAATGGGAATGCCCTTGAAGTGCTGGCTGCAAGCTTGTGGAACTTTGCTCTTCCTTTGCTGTTATCTTTGTGGAATAAACAGTCGGGAGTCGGAGAGTGTGCAGGCACTCAAGGAAATGCCTCCTTAACAAGAACACCGATGTTTGTACATTGTCGCTCTCCCTTTACTCTCTCCCCCACGGAACCAGCTGCTTTTGTTATCCTCTTTCTCTTCACCTCCATTACTCTTCCAGTGCTCTCATTTTATACACTATTCAATTCCACATTAAAGTCTCTCTTGTTCTCTCACTCTGTATCCTTGCAAAGGATTAGAGTGATAAGGAGCTGCAATTACATTCTTGCAATCATTAGCTTGATTCTTCCAGCCTAAGGCTAAATTGTGCCCATGTGGCGGACGTCAGCTGATCAGCAGCAGGAAATCGACTGCATGAGAAAAGTAAAGTAGATGCAGAAGCACAGTAGCTGTTTAAAATGCAAACACATGAGAAATATGAGGTTGATTTGGCCTGTTGAGCAGACAAATCAGCAGATGAACAGCTGGAAAATGTCTTGAACTTTTGCCATGGGAAATTAAATTATATACAATGAGAAATGTCAAAAACATTGCTCAAGGGAGTTTAGCATTGCCTATGTGACATTAATAACATTTGTTTTGTTATGAAAATGCTGCTTATTCCATAAAATGCTTATAAAAAAACTAGCATCAGTTCAGCAGCCTTATATTTTTCTCTATTACAGTGGTTTCCTGAGGGACTCAATAAGTTTTATAATTAGTTAAATTTAGTTAAACCAGGGGTTACCAAACACGTTCCTGGAGCTTCCCAACACTGCACATTTTGCATGTCTCCTTTGTCTGACACACCCATTTCAGGTCTTGGAGTTGCTACTAATGAGCTGATGAGTAATGAGCGGACAGCTCTCAGCTCACTCAGGGCAAGTCAAAGGTAAGACGAACTTGTCATTCAACTATCGTAGGAAGGGCCTATACAGAACTACCTCATTCTGACAGGAATCTCAGAACAGCCTGATTTGGGAAAGGGGATTTTAAAATAGGCATTTAAAAAAAAAACACTGGGTGGATTTTTGTCATTATAGGATGGATGTGTACACACTTCCAACACACATTTATGTTCAAACAACTTGAAAAGTGAATTTTGCACCTAATGACCCCTTTAAAAAAAGGTCTTGGAAAGAAGGACATTGTTTAAAAAAGGTTGAAGATGAACCTAGTGGATGAAAACATTAACAACGGCCAAATATTCTACAGCTTTACATTGAAGGATGGACACAAACCATATTTAGGATCTATAGACTTGGGGGTGACTTGAGTAAACAACCACTTAGCAATCACCCAAATATACCAAAATCACTTAAAAAACCACATAGCAACGTGTTGTAATACTCAGAACATCATAGCAAAGGTGTAAAGGGCAGCGGGTCCTTTGGTTGAATTGTTATCTAATCATAATAAACTTAAATGTCTGAGGTGAGGTCTGAAGTATAAGTATGTGAAACAAAGCTATTCTTCAAAGAAAAATGTTCACTTGTTTTGACTGCTGGAGTTGTGTTCGCATGCAAACTTGTTTCTGGCAAAGCAAAGCAGAAATCAATCCAGACATTTTATGAGTTCAAGAACCCCAGGACCAGAATTTGTTGACACGTCTCACTCTTATGAATACTTTAGATCTTTTTGGACCTTAAAGCCATGTTTACACTGCAATGCAGTCATCAAAGAATTTAAATTAGGGTTTGTGTCTTACTTTTGTCTTCACTTATGTGGGCTGGTTAGTTTTAACTGTACTGGAGTCCAGAAGAACTGTACCTTAGACCATGTTCAAGTGGACTCAAGTGGATAACTTCAGACATCAACCAAACAAACCAAACTATGACGTCAAACAGACTTGAGTTCGTACCAAAAGTGAAGAAAAAGTGCTTACTTAAAGAAGCATCCACCAGAACTCAAACAGCTTGCTAACAAGTAACAACAATGTGAATGACAGCTGACTTGGTCATGTTTGTCTTAGAAAGCAACGTTTCTTCAATTTTACAGCTTTAGCTTTTCATTATCAGGAATAGAGGAAACAAAGGCGTGCTTGGAAATGTTAGGGCAGATGCAACTATTCACAAAACGATTTTTCAAAATGCTCATCCAAACCAGATGTTTGCTCATCATAAACAAGACAAGGACAGAGAAGAATGAACAATATTGGCTAATGCTGGGTGAATTATTTCTCCTCTTAAACTTTAAGTGCTAGACTTCTCAGAACTGTGGTCAAATATGCACCGTCTTTGTTTAAACTGAATGACCCTCTGCCCTGCTGAATGCTCTGCCCTTGAAGCACAGCACTATCAGTCCATTCATTCTAAAGGTTTACAAGACATTGCAGCTTTCTTTTCCTGCAAGTAAATCATGTGACCATCTTGCACTTGCTTGCTGCAATTATAGTGACAAAAAGGCTAGTACTTACCAAAGCCAATCAATGTTGATCAAAATGATGGATTGTTTGTTATTTTGTTTGTTCAAGCTTCAATATGACAAATTAATTGAAAAATACAGAGCTTCAAAAGAACATCTAGGTTACGTACGTAACCCCCGTTCCCTGATGGAGGGAATGGAGATGTTATGTCGTGACGACATAGGGGATTTACTTGGAAGCCCCGATCGTCTCTGACTAAAGAGAAACCGCCAATGAAATTGGCTAGTGGATTTTGCATACCTGAGCCACTCCCCGTACACACGGGTATAAAAAGGCGACAGGTGCATCCACTGATTAGGTTTTACGCTGAGGAGCCGAGACAAGTCCCTGGCAACCAGCGATGGTTCAAGATTGTGGCATGGGGACATAACGTCTCCGTTCCCTCCATCAGGGAATGGGGGTTACGTACGTAACCTAAACGTTCCCTATCTGTCGGTCACTACGAGTTATGTCGTGACGACATAGGGGTCCTATGGAAAGCGCCACAAGCTGAACCCCGTCACAAACTTGTGGCATGCAGATGTTGACAAGCGAGTGCGTGACAGACAAATGCCATGCAAGAGGTTGCAACCTTCCTACCACCCCAGCGCAAATTTGCTAACTTGGTGCCCACCGGGACCACTGAGTACATCGCTGCTGGAGATAGCCTAGCCGCTGTTCCTTTCCCCACGGAAATCGGAAGGGATTTCGACCATCAGTGTAAAACGGCTTCAGGTCTTTCCTATTTGTTGTTACAGCTTCCCGTAACGGCAGGGAAGCGAGCCTTCCGGAGAAGGGCGCTACGGAGTCCACATCCTGCCCGAAGGGAGGTAACATGTGGATATACTGATATGGACTGACCCAGGCTTGGGGCAGTACTACATACGACTGGGCTCTGGGGCAGATCCTACCTAGGTGTAGGGAGGAGGTGCTGCCAGCAGAACCAGACAGAGAGCTCTGTCAAAGAGAAGACAAGGGTTTACCATGAGGGAAACCTTACCGTGGAAGAATACACATATGGGATTACCCAGAGGGGAATCAGGCCATACGGACACCTAGCCCAGTACAGGGGCTGACCGGAGACCCGGGCGAGCTAACACCAGTACTGGGCCTGGCGCCAGACTGCTCCGCCCAGTCTGACTGCCGGGGGTGCTTGGAGGATTCCACCAGGGTTCACCGTCCGGGGAACTGAACTGGGGGAGAAAAAGGCACTCGTATCCCCGGGTGAGGGGGAATGGCGCAGCAAGCGTGACACCGGCCAGTTCTTCCCGCCCATTACTTACCCAACACACGGGAAGAAACTGGCTCAACGCGGAGATTGTAGAATCTTGCGAAGGTGTTCGGTGTTGCCCAGCCCGCAGCTCTGCAGATGTCTGCCAAAGAGGCGCCGTGCACCAACGCATGGGAGGAGGCAACACTCCTGGTGGAGTGAGCCCTCACCCCCAGGGGGCACGGCTCGCCTTGCGACTGGTACGCCAAGGCGACGGCCTCCACTATCCAATGGGTCAACCTCTGTTTGGAGACAGCCTTCCCTTTCTGCTGCCCTCCGTGGCAGACAAAGAGCTGCTCAGAGCTTCTGACGCTCCGGGTGCGGTCCACGTATATGCGCAATGCTCTTACGGGACACAGCAACGCTAAGGCTGGATCTGCCTCCTCCGAGGGTAGTGCTTGCAGGTTCACCACCTGATCGCGGAAGGGCATGGTGGGAACCTTGGGCACGTATCCAGGCCGGGGTCTCAAGACAACGTGAGAGTAGACCGGCCCAAACACAAGGTACTCTTCGCTTACAGAAAACGCCTGGAGGTCCCCGACCAGTTTGATGGAAGTGAGCGCGGTCAGGAGCACTGTCTTAAGAGACAGGAACTTCAGCTCGACTGAGTCCAGCGGCTCAAAGGGGCCCCTCTGAAGTCCAGCCAGGATGATAGAGAGGTCCCAAGAGGGCACAAGGGGAGACCTGGAGGGATTCATCCTCCTGGCCCCATTCAGGAACCTCACGATGAGATCATGCTTTCCCAAGGACCGGCCATCCACTGCATCGTGGTGAGCCACAATAGCGGCTACATACACTTTCAAGGTGGAGGGTGACAGCCTACGCTCCAACCTTTCTTGCAGGAAAGAAAGCACTACTCCAATCGTGCATCTTCGGGGGTCTTCTCGGCGAGAAGAACACCAGGTCGCGAACAGACTCCATTTCAGTGCGTAGGTTTGTCTTGTTGAAGGAGCTCTAGCCTGAATGATGGTCTCTACCACTGCCGGTGGTAGACCACTCAAGTCTGCCACGTCCCGTCCAGGAGCCACACATGAAGGTTCCATAGATCTGGACGCGGGTGCCACATGGTGCCGAGCCCCTGAGAGAGGAGTTCCTTCCTGTTGACCTCCAGCCCGATGCTCACGGCTGCCCGGGCAAGCATGGCCGTCAGCTCTGGGTCCGGTGCGGCGGTGGCGACAACACCCGAGGGGGGCAGCCCCCCGCACCTTCATCCTCAGAGGACGTGAGCCCATCCCCCAATGCTGCGATCGACATCCTATCTATAGATGGCGCACCGAATGAAATGCTGGGCGCCCCGTGGGACAGACCAGCGAAATCACCCGGGAACCGGACGGGATGTTCGCTGCGTGAGGAGTAAGAGGTCCGTGGGGGCGTGCCTGGTGGAGAGGCTCTTACAGTAACCCTCAGATCTCCCAGAGCGCCAGCCGGCGATCCTCTGCTCGCAGAGAGACCAGCACGGGTGGCGGCAGAGGGTGCCAATCCTTTCATAAAGGAAAGGCGAGATCGCAACGAAATCATGCTCATACGCCCACAACAGGCGCATGAGTCATCCACGAACGCATCTTCAGCGTGTTGGAAGCCCAGACACTGAAGACAACGATCGTGTCCGTCATCCGCAGACAGGAAACGACCGCAACCAGAAGGACACGGACGAAACGGCATCTTGAAAAAGACGCGATCGTCCGTGATTTGCTCTTTTAGAATTTGCTCTCTTAGTTGAAGTGCCCAGGGGAATCGCTGATGAGAGGGACTCCGCTGATCGCACCGTTACGCCAACCAGGAACAAAACAAAGATGAAAGGCTTTGTGGAGATCAGCACTCTTCTCATCCACTCGGCTCCGAAGCAAAAATCTAATCAGTGGATGCACCTGTCGCCTTTTTATACCCGTGTGCACGGGGAGTTGCTCAGGTATGCAAAATCCACTAGCCAATTTCATTGGCGTTTTCTCTTTAGTCAGAGATGATCGGGGCTTCCAAGTAAATCCCCTATGTCGTCACGACATAACTCGTAGTGACCGACAGATAGGGAACTGAAAATTGTTATGAAAAACCTTTTTGATCATTTATGGTAAAACTAATTATGACAAAAAAATATTTATATATTTTGGGGTGAACTATATTTAATTAAAAAGCAAATGTATTTTGTTGTAAGTATGCTTTTTTCTGGAAAACGGTAACAAGAAAATTATTTTTTGCAGTGTGGATTTTTTTGTCAGATGCACATAGGAGGGTTATTTTCGTTCAAGCTGAATTCTTTACACTTTTCTCACGCACATGTTTAAATTATGGTAGTACAAGTTTGCGAACTGATTTACACACAGAATTTTCCCATTAAATCAAGGCACAACTTTTGGAGAGTTTTAGGTTCATCTGTAGTGTAAGTCTAAATGTGATCTGGAAAAATATGTAATAATCAAAACTCAGGCTTTAAAAAGCTGACACATTGCCAACTCATGAGAAACAAATCAACTCATTCCCCAGAACATCATTCTGGCAACCTGCTGAGCATCCTTGAATTTGAATGCATATGGGGTGCAGGCATCCAATCTGTTGAGATCAAACAAACAAATCCTAAATAATTTAGCGTCCTTCATGGCCATCACAGCAGAAAACTGCATAAAGTATTACATTTAAAAAAAATATATGGTTTGTTGTTCTAGCAATTAATTTTGAATGAGCTTTTAATGACAGTAGACTCAGATTTAAGGTGTGGTTAAAGTTTTCAACTGATGGGTAGTGATCCAAAAACGGGTTTCTGTTCTGTTATAATAGGGTCAGATGCCAACATAGATAGGTTGATTGAACTGCCTCACCCTTAAAACCCATGATCTAACCTACTCAAAGAACATAAGGAGAGAAGACAAAAAGGAAAACCATGGTTTGTCAGCCACATGATTTATATGGTGAATTGTAAAACTATTGAAATTCAAGACATGTTTAGAAAATAAATATGTCAATAATTTAGAATATAGTTGTGCCTTTGTATTTGATAGTGATGTGTTAAAATTCAACAACAATTTTGGTGCTTTATTGGGTCCAAGAACCACTGGTTTAGGTGCGTTTACACTCAACCTCATTCTCCAGTATCATCTGTTCGTACAGTATGACGCCGGTGAGCTTCAGCGATGTGAGCTCCCTGGTGCTCCCGTTTCCCCAAACAGCTGAAGAGAAACTCTGGTGAAGGACTTTCCCAACCTAACGGCTGGTTTTTATGGAGCCCCAGGGTTTAGTCTTTGGCTGATGACTGTAGCAGGCAACCAGGTGGGGACGAGCCGTGGAGACGGGTAATGGAGTTACATAACTCAACTGTCCTGTGGGATCGAATAAGTGGCGGTAAAGACATCTGTGTCTACAGTACAATACATGCAACAAAATGTATATTATAATGCAGTGGTTTGATTACATTACAGGCAAAGCAATTTGTCAGTTCCAACAATTTACCTGAATATTAGGTGAACTACGGAAGAGCTTACTCTGATTTATAATGGTAAGCTTTTAATAATAGTTATAATTCGAGGTATCAAATTGAATTTTTCAGGAAGGCCAAAAAAAGCCAAAGGATGTGTAGTTTACCTTTAAACAAAGAATCAGGACATACAAAAAAATGGATGGTCACTTATATTCTCTTCCTGTTGTTTAGCTATTATTATTATTATTAACTATCACTATCAATATAGGTCTATATATATTATTCAAGCCATCTTCTGAGAAAATCCCTATTTGTAAATAATGTATAATTCTACTAATGTTTACAAACAGAACATAAAGTGCATTCTTTCAAGTTATTTACATTTTCAGTAAGGATAAAACATTTCTAGCTGAGCTCAACACCCTCAAACATCTTCAAAAAAGCTTGTACTTGAATCGCAGCTAAAAGAGACAAATGTTTTGTAGCTTTTACCATCAATCTGGGTTAAAATGTCAGGCACCCCAATCTACACAACCTACTGGGGGAAGTAAAATCGCCTGAAAGATGTTGCTCTTTAAAAATATCTCTAAAAGTTAGAATAAATAATGTGTCAAAGAATAAATGTCTAATCAGTAATTGATCTATGAAAGTGCATATGCATCTGTAATTCAGTTTCTGTGCACTTTAGAAAGACCGTTACGCTTTGAAGCTCTTTGTAAGATAATGAAACCAATCCCAAAGAGACAAGACGAGTACTAATTATGCAATCCTAATTAGGAAATTCAATATCTGTTGCTTCATTTATGATCTTCAGTTGGCATCAGGATGAATTTCAGTTGATATTTATTTGTTTCTGTGGGTTTGGTGAATATCACTCCAGGCTTGGAGTGGGAAATCTGTGTTGTTTCAGGACCACCACTACTTCATGCTGTTGATACCCACTGGAGGGCAGCAAAGAATTGCTTATGGCACATTTGCTCAGTTATACTTGGCATAATACACCAAGTTCTCAGTCATTATCTTATTCTGCACCAGATGTTTCTAGATGATGTTTCTACAATGAGATGGGAGGCAGGCTATCTGTTGGTTTCACTGTTAGACAATGTTATTTTAGAAAAATTATTGATTTATTTCAAATTACTTTATCTAATTTTTGTTAAAATGTGTTTATTTTCTTATTTTTTTTGCACTGTTGATTTATCACTCCCAGTAAAAAGACTCCCATATGTTCTGTACTGTAGCAAGATTGTATTATCTTAAAGATTTTGTACAAAGCAATATTTTTCAGGCTTCAACACAAGTTGTTTACTTCTAAATCACTGAGGAGATCTATGCTGGTTCATGTTCAGGAGCAGCTATTACATAATTATGCATGAACTCTCATAATGAAGTACAGAAACACAAGGCATCTCATGAACTGACCTACACTGCATGCATTTCTTGACTAGTCATGCAAACAAACCTCTCATAACTAAGAGCTCAGAAATACAATAACTAAATTACATTATTAATTAAAGGTACACAAAAGATCATTCATTTTTAAATATGTTATACATAAATTACAGTATTTGAAAAATATTTTTATGTAATGTAATCTCATAAGATGAAGACTAATAAAAGCAGTTTTTATTTTCATGGATGCTGTGGTTGCTACCACATTAAGATCATATGACCAGCGGAATACTACTCTCTTTATCTCTGCCACAATATAGTTATGCTCGGTATTGAGATGATACTGCTAAGAAAATAACTGAGAAATTAAAATTCCATTGATCTTTTGACACATAAGAGGTCAAAGTACTATAATAACATCCTGTAAGTTTCAAAACTCAAAACTTTCTCGTTAGTCTAAACACAGCTTATATTGAAGCCAGTCTGCCAAAACCATTGATCTGAATAGCTAGATGATCTATTAGCGGCTGTTTCTATTGCTGCCCGCCATATTGGAATGTCAAAGCCAGCCCGTGAACACGCAACCTGCACTGCGACTAGTCATATGCATGTATGAATATCGATATCTTCAGTAGACTTCAGAAGATGCTTTTGCTAAACTAACACAATGCAAGAAAATGATGCCGTTAGCCATTTAAAAGGTATTTTTAAACCTGTAATATTGAGTTAATACATTTTAAAAACAGAAACCAATACATTCTTGCCTGTGAAACATTCTTACCTATGGAATTTAAATTTAGTTGCTGCATGATGAAGTTCATTGATTTTTATTGTGAGTTACGACATATAGACTGTTCCAAGATGCACACGCATCTACGTGTCTGGAGATGTCAAATGTGGCAGCTACCTATACATATTTATGGCCAAAACAACAACTTGTGGAATGTACCACTATATTATGTAATAATGTGGCTAAACATCGCCTCCACAGAAAATCATCAACGCCTGCTTCTACATCACTGCCTATTAAGCTCCGCCCACTGATTCACACATATAGTGTAAATAACCAGAGGCGAACACACAGGTCTAAGCAGAAATCAAGTGATAAAGATACTCTGAAGACAACAAGGCGCTGTGCAGTGCCAAGTTTTGCAAAAACAGTATATGCATTGCCTTATTCCTGATGGCAGCATTAGAAAAAGTGGATGAACATTCCTTGTAAAATTAAGGGAAAAAAAAGATCCAGGTTCTTATAAAGAAAGTTCATTTACAAACAAAGCACAATTCAGCAAGGGATTTTCAGAAAGATTGAAACTAAAAGACGATGCTGTGCTGACTATATTGGATCCCACGTAATGCCACACCACACAAGTGTGAGTAACTGGCCACTGTCAGAAGCAATAATGCATGAAATCAATGTATTTGAAAATTAAGCATTTTACTGTGTTTAGTAATTGCTTACAGTCATATTGCGATTCACATTGGTCATAGAAATCTGTGTAAACATTCTTGGTTAATGTATAGGCAACTGCACAGTGAAAATGCATAGTGCAACACAAAAAAATATTATTCTCTGACTGACACTTCTACCCTTCTTTGCTCCTCCATTTTACAAACTATAAATCGATTGAAGTCCAATAACATGAAGGACACATCAATCCTTTAAATGCACTGTAAGATAACAAGGAAAGAGCAGAGAGAAAGCTTGTGGAGGAAAAACATGATGTATGTGTGCACTACAAAGTTAAGTATATATGAAATGGCAGAACCACAAGATCAGTCTTAAATCTTAATTTCAGCAAGACATGACAGAAATCAATAATCGACAGGCCATCAGTCATCATCATTTGTGGCCTAATCTTATATGAAAGACAAGAGTAAAGGTCAAAAAGTAGCAATTTCATAACAGGCCATGCTTTTGGGACCGATCAATCTGGACATATCCATTCTTCACTATTCCCTGCATGCCTGTTTTGGCAAGCAAGTAGGGAAGGAGGCCGGCCAATGACAAACGAGTTAAATAATCCCCATCGCGAATTGGAGAGACGATGTGTGTTGCGCTGAGACATGCATTGCTTGTGGGAAGAAGCGATCAATAAGGGAGGCAGCGAGATGGGGTTGTGAATAGTGCGTCGGGGTCCACAGAGAGCAGGGTCTCCAATCAAGTCATACTGAAGCATGGCGTTTTTTTATTTCATACATGAGTATATAGAGAAAAATATATTAAAAATGAACGGTATTTATGTGATTAAAAAAGAAATAACACGAAAAGCCATAAAAGAACACATTTCGTGGCATGGGGAGATAAGAAAATGCGACAGGAGGAAAAAAATCTATTGATATAATTGTTAGGGACAAAGCCAGGAGAATACAGGGTTCAATATTAGATTAACCAGTCTGTCATCAAGCCAAGAAGGCACATTGATTAGCAAGGGAATGTATAAACCCAGAAGACATTAGGATATATCAGCTTAAATCTCAGGACTTGTGAAAATAAAATGCAGGAAAAGCAATGAATACAAAACCTCCTGTGCATCCTACGTGAGCTTTTTATTATACTTTAGATATTAGTGTCAGTGCTGGCTGGATGTATTAGCCTATACAATAAGATGGATAAAAATTGGACAGATGTCACCACTGAAGGCTGAGTAGGTTGTTTTGAGAACGTATACAAGCAATCGTGTTCATAATTCCTTTGCAATGGTAGTTAATGTCCTTCTTCTGCAATTACGCTGGGGACTAATGGACAGCCGGGATACAGACAGTTGCTTTGATGGCTTTTGTGATCACGGCTCTCTGTGACATGGACCGGGGAAGAAGCACACAGCGTATTTGTTGCTGACTCAGGCGGGTTCTGATTTATACACACAATGAGCCCTGCGACACATGCAGGTTTCATTAACCCTGTAAAGCCTGACTCGTGACAACATTTAGACAAAATGTAAAAAATATCTATAAAAAAGTGTGCTTATGTGTTTTATTTCGTATCATTTGATACATCAGGTTTTATGGTTGATACAGAAATCTTTCTAATAGCATAGCAGACACTTACATAAATTGCAGATATCAGTTATCAATCTATATATTCCAATAATATGTCTAAAATGATATTTTAATGCTTTGTTTTATGATCAAATTTTAGTTGTAATTTTGGGAGGGCAAAAGATGTAAAGTGATGCAATACAACGATGACTGAGATAAATACAGTACGTTCCTCAAATGTTCCTCAAAATCTGTTGTCTTGTATTTGATATACTTAGATTTTAATATTATAAGAAAATTGATGACTGGATAATCAAGTAAAGTTGCTTCAGTTAAGTAAATTTGCTACAAAGTCTTTTCAAATCTGAGAATGTGGGTAATCAAGAAGTTTATGGTTCTCATTGACTTCCATTGTATTTTTTTCCATCACCGTCAGCTATTTGGTTGCCATTATTCTTCAAACTATTTTCTTTCCATTCAACAGAATAAAGAAACTCACCATTATGGAACAATTTGAGTGTAAATAAATGATAACATAATTTTTGATTTTGGTGAACTATATTTTCACAAAATACACGTGTACCACAACCTAAAAGTCAATGTTTTTAGGATGATGCTACTAAGCTTATAAGTACGAACTATCAATCAGGCGAGAGTAGGCATGTAGTATTGTTTACAGGTTTTTCAGCACAGTTTTTGATCGTGTTGATAATAAAGAAACCTTCATGTTCCCCTCCGGGAACATCGAGCTGCGTCGAAACGCTAGGGGAACGCCATCAGCGTTGTCCAGCTCTGAATCATATGTGTAATCAGTCAAAATTGATGGCCAGACGTCAGGTGCGGTGACGTCATGACCAGGATGCTTAAAAGCACGTGATGTGCAGCCGGCGCCAGCTTTTTGTCATTCAGCAAAGCTCTCTGTGTGTGTCAGTCGATTGTGTTCTGTGAGTCTGTTACTATCAAGATAGGAAATAAGAAAGTTTATTCTTAAAAAGATAGGCAAAGAAAGACTAGAAGCAGACATATCAAAGGCCAATGAGGGCAAAAGTAGATCACGTTACAGACTGTGTGTTCCTCCCTGCCCACGCTATAACACGAGCGGGATACACACAGTTTTTGCGATGATCTGGCTGGGAGGCGAAAACTCTCTTTGAGGAGGGAGTTTTCACCTGCGTCCTCGCAGCACCTGCCACGCTGCCGCTGAGGCGGAGCAGTGGCTGTGCTCGCAGATGGATTAGATGGAAAGATTAAGACGGGTGATCCCCTATCTTCTTCCTTTCCCATCAGATCCAGCGTCCGCTGCAATGCATTGTGTGTTGCCGAGGCAACGCGCGCATTATGGTGATTCTCGGTTCATTTATGCACTCTCAAACCGTGTTTACTTGTCTGGGTGTTTGACTGCATTTAATTTTGAATAATTAACTATGCATTTTATCCGACTATGAAAGTTAGATATATATTTATACATATATATATATATATATATATATATTGTAGAGAAATATATACAATTTTATATTGTATATGACATACAAGAGCCTCTTGGGATACTTCTCAAGTGAGAGCACAATGTTTACCTCTCTTCCTCCAAGGAGGTTGAGGTGGTCAGCTTGGGCTGCTGGGCGGAGCAGCCCCAATTGTGTTCCAGCTCCTTATTCGGGGAATGTCACTTCTCGTACTCGCCAGAATCGGAGTCAGAGTGACGCTCCCGGGCCGAAGACGGATCTGCGGATCGATAGTCTTCGGCCAGAACGCCCTGATGCCAATGGTCCAGGGCCTTGAGGGCCGGCCCCTCTGGGGAAGAGCGGTGTACACCGCATTACACGGTGCCCGTCTCTCCTCAGTGCCCTCAGGAGATCAGTCTGCTAACCCTGCCAGTGTTCCAGGGCGCAGCGGTCTCCAGCGGCGTTCTCTCAGTCTCTTCCGCCCAGAAATGTAGCGGAGCTGGGAGGCTCGCCACCCCTTCGGGGGTCTCTAGAGCAGCTAGATCGGCCGTCCCCTGCCGGTCCTCCGTTCCAGGGCACCGAGCTAGCCGCTCTAAGTACACCAGAGGCCAGTCTCAAGAGACTGGTTCCCTTAGTAGGCCACCCGGCGGCAGGAGCCCCTGCCAAGCGTGTCTCATTGGGATCTGCCTGAGCAGACTCTGGTTCCTAGTCTTCCTTAGAGATGACGTGGGTCTGAGGACCGTCATTTCCAATAGGAGGCTTCTGAGGCAGTCCTGATGCCAAGGCCCAGGACTGGTGAGGGCAGGCCCCTCTGGGGAAGAGCGGTGTACACCGCATTACACGGTGCCCGTCTCTCCTCAGTGCCCTCAGGAGATCAGTCTGCTAACCCTGCCAGTGTTCCAGGGCGCAGCGGTCTCCAGCGGCGTCTCTCAGTCTCTTCCGCCCAGAAATGTAGCGGAGCTGGGAGGCTCGCCACCCCTTCGGGGGTTTCTAGAGCAGCTAGATCGGCCGTCCCCTGCCGGTCCTCCGTTCCAGGGCACCGAGCTAGCCGCTCTAAGTACACCAGAGGCCAGTCTCAAGAGACTGGTTCCCTTAGTAAGTCATCTGGCGGTGTGGGAGCCCTTGCCAAGCGTGTCTTATTGGGTCCTGCCTGAGCAGACTCTGGTTCCTTAGTCTTCCTAAGAGATGGCGGGTCTGAGGACCGTCGTTTCCAATAGGAGGCTTCTAAGGCAGTCCTGATGCTACATCCCAGGACTTATGAGGCAGGCCCTCTGGGGAAGAGCGGTGTACACCGCATTACACGGTGCCCGCCTCCTCAGTGCCCTCAGGAGATCAGTCTGCTAACCCTGCAAGTGTTCCAGGGCGCAGCGGTTTCCAGCGTTTCTCTCAGTCTCTTCCGCCCAGAAATGTAGCGGAGCTGGGAGGCTCGCCACCTTCGGGGTCTCTAGAGCAGCTAGATCGGCCGTCCCTGCCGGTCCTCCGCTCCAGGGCACCGAGCTAGCCGCTCTAAGTACACCAGAGACCAGTCTCGAGACTGGTTCCCTTAATGAACTATTCGGCAGCATGGAAACTGCTGCCAAATGTGTCTCGATGGGTCACGCACACTGTAGAACAAGGCTATGTGGCGCTCTGCCGCAGCCTTTCTACGGGGCACTCCCATGCTGGTGGGTCCCGAGCAGGCTCTGGTAATGGAACAAGAAGTGAGCACTCTCCTGAGGGAGGAGACCATCGAGGTGGTCCCTGCTCTAGACAAAGAGTCCGGGTTCTACAGCCGTACTTCATTGTTCCGGGGAAAGGGGTTGCGTCCGTCTTAGATCTAAGCTAACTGAACCGCTCAGTCACACGACTGAAGTTCAGAAAGCTCTCTTCAAGCACGTGTCTCACACCAGATCCGAGGACTGGTGGTCACGAGCGATCTAAAGATGCATACTCCTTCCCCATCACAGGAAGTTCCTGAAATGTGCTTTGGGGGCAAAGCGTATTAATATCCGGTTCTTCCCTTCGTGCCAGTATAGGAGCAGCCATCCTGTCGAGGCAGACATCCAGCTCCGCTAAGGGGCTGGATGCTATGGTACAATCGTGGCTGAGGCTTCGTCTGTACGCCTTCCCCCGATCGCTCAGCTCCTGGGAGTTCTAGAGAGTGCGCATGGACGGGGTCCTTCTATTGAAAAAGCCTGTTCTGGCCGGGCAGTATAGTTCTCTGACCCGATTTCTCTCTCGACGGCTCTCCATGGGGATTCCGTCAGGAGGGATCTCCTGTCACTGGCAGGCATGATCTTTCACCCCCGCTCGGAGTTGTGGAAACTATGGGTGTGGCTCCCGAGGGGGCACAACTCATAGCCTCTGGTCTCTCAACTGAGGTTGCTGAGACCATCCTCCAATCTAGAGCTCCCTCAATAAGGAAACTGTACGCCCTGAAGTTGAGACTCAGGGTGCGGAGACCGCCAGCTTGATCCAGTTAACTGCCTGCTGGTACAGTGCTGGAGTTCTCGCAGGCCCGTTTCTCCGCAGAGTTAGCCCACTCCACCCTGAAGGTCTACGTGGCGGCTATAGCACCTACCACGCCCCTCTTGGTGGCCTTTCAGTAGGCAAAACTCTCTATTTATACGTTTCCTCCGGTGGAGGCCAGGGTGCTTATGCTAAGTAGTGGATCTGGATGCTCTCCTATGACCTCGAGTCCTCTGATCTCCCTCGCCTTTGGGAATCAAGGCTCACTCTACTTAAGGTATGGCGGCCTCCAAGGCCTTCTGGCAGGTGTACCTGTGCAGGACATCTGTGACGCTGGTGGGTGGTCTCGCCCTAACTTTCCAGGTTCTACGACCTGGCTCTGCGAGCCACCCCTGGCTTGTCTTTTCCCTTGCCATAGCTGTGCATTCCACACTAAGCAGGGATTTGCAAGTATGGCGGCGTGGACATCTCGTTCCCCTAAGCGTTTCGACGCAGCTCGATGTTCCTCGGAGGGAACGTCCCAGGTTACGTGTAACCCTGGTTCCCCGAGGGAACAGGACGCTGCGTCGCAGGGCCATACTTCCGGCATCCCTACTAGAGCTATGCTTCATTCCTGGAAGCTGGCGCGCGGCTGCACATCACGTGCTTTTAAGCATCCTGGTCATGGCGTCACACCGCACCTGGCGTCTGGCCGTCAATTTTGACTGATTACACATATGATTCAGAGCTGGACAACGCTGATGGCGTTCCCCTAGCGTTTCGACGCAGCGTCTCGTTCCCTCGGGGAACCAGGGTTACATACGTAACCTGGGACGATTTGATAGAGTGGGGTTTATATGGTTAAAAGCCTCATGCGTGAACACAATCACACTCTACTTGCACATTTTCACATGTGAGAACAGCCTCTTTCTGTCTCCATCTTTTCAGTCCTTCCCTCCTGCTTAGTGAAGAGAGACACAAAAGCAGAGCTGAGCAAAATGGCAAATGCTCTAAGAGTGAATCCAGAGAAGCTGATCAAAATAGGCGCAGCAGTCTCAAAGGGTCATTCAAGCCCAGGCATATATGACCAAGGGCATGAAGAGAGCGCACCAAGGGTGCAGCACATGATGTGGAATAAACAGAAAACACCCTGAGTTATTATTGATTCAGAGAGCATTGTGCAGGTCATAAAATTATCATAAATGACATCTAACTGTAAATATAAAGATGGATATAAACACTTAAATAGAGTACATGCTAGGGAAGACAAATCAAATCAAAAATCTATATTTACACAGAATTAAGAAAAAGACCAATTAAGTCATTTCGAATTTTGTCAAGGCGAATTTCGCATGTATGAAAGACAAAGAAAAAACAACTTAAAATATTAAAATATATGCAAAAGGCAATATATCAAAGATTACAGAGACTGATTTTTCCTTTGTAATAATATGCACTTGATGAATCTTGCACAATAAGATCAGGAATTTGCATTCAAAATAAATAGGATCAAGATTTCATGTTGATTCCAATAAATCTTCAAAAATTATTATTATTATTATTATTATTATTATTATTATAATTATTATATAGTCTGACAATTAACTTTCCAAAAACAAATATCGTATTTTGTGATTGCAAAAAAATACAATGAAATAATCAATAACGGACAAATGACTGTCATGCTTACAACTCATATCAAGTTAGATATTGCCAAATGCTAATTATGAGCCTTTGGGAAAATCTGCAAAACACACCCTCTTTACAGTTGCTCTGTTTATGTTGAAAATATCTCTGTTAACATCCTCAGCTCCATTATGTGTTATTGTAAAAAGAGCATTTAATGTAAATGTGATGACATTTAAGCGTGTGATATGTGTTCGACTCATTATTTCTCATAATGTAATCCTCTAAGTGCAGGAGGTGGATATTACTGAAAGATGCACTCTCACATTATTTGCTTCACCATCAGAGCCCACAGTAACAACGGGCTGATAAGATGGCAAATCTCCCAGAAGAGCTGTCATAAAGTGTGATTGGAAAGAGAACAGAATGAATTGCCCTGCTCCCAGCACCTGGGGTCTGTCTGCCTTTTTGGCACTGAGATAATAGGAGAATTGCCTGATGAATGTCCCTCCTGGCTGTGTAGAAGTAATTGTGTACTTGAAGGAGTGGTGTGGTCTAAATGAATGGTCTTGCATGTTCAATTAGTTAATTAACTAGCTGAGGAGGTTCTACAGTGATAGTGAGATTTACAGCGAGTGTTTACAGCGAGATTTACATGTCTCAGATGAGGTTCCAAATGGCACAATTGGTCAAACTGTCACACAGACACATTCCCTGAGTATCTGTGTATGATCCACCACTGAGAGATTTGAACTGACAACCCTAAATATAGCTATGTGAACGATATTGAGAATTTCTATTTCTAAATGATTTGCAAGAAAGTGTGTTCACACTGTTAAACAAACAAACAAGCAAGCAAATACATAAAAAATAAAATAAAATGGAAAACGGACATTTTCTGCTAGGGCATTATCCATAGATTTTACTGACATTGCTGTTAACTCCAAAACACAACGCAATGTAATGTAAAATAAAAAAATAAAGGTAAAAACCTGTAGAAAATAATACATGTGAAAAAAAGTATTTATTTCAATACAAAACATTCTGAAATATTTTTAGATATATTTTTACAGTGCACAAAGGAAAAATTATTTTAAATTCTAAACACATTTCCTAGTACAAGAAAATGCTATTTCAGTCTTTGTAATTCTAAATTTTACATTTAATTAAATGTGTTACTTGCTGTTTCTTAGTAATTACTTGCAAAGATTCTGAATTAAAATGGTTTCAAAGTAAATCCTACACCTTTTTTTAATGATTTTGAAAAACTTCTATACAATTTTCAAGAACCATGTTCATATACGTATATACCAGTTCATAAACATTAATGCATTTTTGGTTGTCATATCACATAACATTTTACAGCCTGAACTAACCTAAAAAATTAAATTATCTGTAGCTATCTATATTTTAAGAGGAACACAATCATAAAGTTTATCAGAGGTCCTCTCTATGACAACCTTATGTTTTTTTTCTTTCTCTTTATGTTCCCACATGCCTTTGGTTGGATGGTCTTAAAAAGCAGTTAATATTAAAAAGCAGTGAAGCAGATTTGTTAAAATATTATGTGTTGTCTGATAAATAATATATAGGCCTATGCAATACCATACTATAGATACAAGTATCCAGTGTTGGGCAAAGGTACTTTAAAAAGTAATGCATTATCAACATTGCGTTAATCCCTAAAAAAGTAACTAATTACATTACTTAGTTACTTTTTATGGAAAAATAATACATTACTTTTTTTACTTTGCGTTACTTTTTAAATATGAGCAGGACTTGATTGTTTGTTTTTAATACAAGAAGTTCTATTTATAGCAAATGTAAAAGCCTTTCACACCAAAAAGTATAATGAATAAACCTCAGGCTGAAGGAAGAGTAAATCACGTCTGTACAGTAGAACGCAGAAAAAGAAGGTTCAACACTCTTCAGCAATAAAAAAGACAACGAAGTTGTTAGTTTATCTAGTTTTTGCTTATTAGTATGGTTGAGCTGGATCATCAAATGTCAGCAGCAAACACATCGGTTAATAAAATGAGATTAGATATATTTGTGTTGTTTAACATATTTAAATATTGCAGGTTTGCATCATATTCTGAGTTTGCATTTCAATGTTTTAATTCATTTTGATGAATACTGAATCATTTTTTTGCGAGTCCGATGAATTAATACACATTCACATTTAGTCTAGATTAGAACTACAGTATGATCATGTTCACACAGCGCACTGTCAGTACTTTTTTGAAAAAGTAACTCAGATATTTTCTAGTAAATTAAAAAGTAATGCGTTACTTTACTAGTTACATGAAAAAGTAATATTATTACATAACTCGCATTACTTGTAAAGGTTCCTGTGGCTCAGTGGTTAGAGCATTGCGTTAGCAGCGCAAAGGTTGTGGGTTCAATTCCCAGGGAACACACATGCTGACAAAACATGTATAACCTGAATGCACTGTAAGTCGCTTTGGATAAAAGCGTCTGCTAAATGCATAAATGTAAATGCGTTACCCCCAACACTGCAAGTATCACCACTGCTCATGCTTATCGCTCATACCTTCAATGTGTAACTTGCATCTCACTGTGTTTAATCTCAAATTATGCGGCTTGAAGAGTGGTCTGCTATTAATTTTATAAGCGTCATCTACTACATATGCAAATCAGTTCAGTGCTTTCTGGCTGTTTAGAGTGTTGGAGTGAGTGTTGGATGTGAATGTGCCTTACCTTACAATCATTCTAAGGGCCGAAGTTCCACAGCTATAAAAATACCACTGCTGTCAGAACTCAAGACAGTTTAATGGACTCATAAGCAGTTATCCTGAAATATGCACACACTTTTCCATTTCTTAACATGAAAAAGTAAAAAAAAAAATCCCTCCAGGAAAATAGTGGATCTCAATGTCTTACAAGTTGGGGAAAGAATGTGCTTTTGACAATCAAATTACATTTCTCAGAGTAAAACAAAACTTATTATGAAAACTCATAAGAACGTATATGTAGAGCTTGAAAAAAACAACCTACTGAACAACTCTTTAAGGTTCTTCCTCTTCTTCTTTTGATACTATATTTGGACTGTATCTCCTCTTAGATTTTTGAAGCTACAATCACCAAACTTGGGTCAGACATTCAGACTTGTCTGACTCGGATTGTTATATCGGACTCTGTTTTCATTAATCGGATGATGAAAAAGTCCAATAGACTTTCATTGAGGAAGTCACAACTTGTTTGCAATAAGACTTGTAGAGTGTTTAGCTGTCTGTCATAAGAAAAGTTTAATGACTATCCTAGGACAACATGCTAATTCGTGCAAGCAATGTGTTAAATCATGCTAACAACGTGCTAAAACATGATAGCAATGTGCAGTATGCCAAAGTAAAACATTTTAGCAACATGCTAACATCATGTTAACGACATGTTAAAACAGGATAGCAATAGCAATATGCTAACATGAAACATGGTAGCAGCATGCTAATCATGCTAGAAAAATGCTAAAACATGGTAGCAACATGCTAACAACATGCTAATGTAACAATGTTAGCAAAAGGCTATTCGTGAACGAGAAATGCTAGCAACATGCTAACAACATATTAGTCATGCTAAAAACATGCTAGCAACATGCTAACAACATGCTAATCATTCTATTAACATTTTAGCAAGAGACTAGTCATGCTAGAAACATACTAGCAACATGTTAATAATGTTAATAGCATGCTAAATATGTTAAAACATTGTAAATCATGCTATAAATATGCTAGCAACATCTATCTAATCCAGGGGTTGGCAACCTACGGCACGGCACGCGTGCAAACAGTGGCACGCAGAGGGATAATCGCTGGCACGTGAGCAATAGGGAAGAGAGAGAGAGAGAGAGAGAGAGAGAGAGAGAGAAATATAAAGTAGCGATTCAGTATCAGTATATATTGGCACAGTGGTTAACCAGAAAAATAAAAAATGGGGCACGTCATGCCGAAAAGGTTGCCGACCCCTGATCTAAGCTATCTACCTAAACTTTCAAATGTAAAGCTTTTACAACAGCTTCAAACTTTCAGGCTTAGCTTTCTCATGCTAGCCTTAAGTTGATCCCAGACTTTACTCATCTAGCTAGAGTTTGTTGTAGCGGTACATTTTTTCAAATATGATTTAACTTAACTCAAAGGACATTTCATTTCTGAACTGCTGCAACGTACAACCACCAATGTAGCAATAATTTTCCAGATTCAAGTTTCATCCATTTCAGATAAAAACTAAACAGCATCGCTCACTTTATATTGTACTTTGAAAGTATCTTGAAACATGCAAGAAGCAATAATGTTTTACAAAAATGTCACCACATGTTTTTTTTTTTTAATGAACATGGGTTCTTGGTTAACCCAGAAATGTCACATTATGAAAGTAAAATGGGTTACAAATCCCATTTCATGTTCACTACAACTCTCCATTTAGCATTATAGACATTTTAAAAAAAAAAGTTAGAATGTAAAACTAATTTGAGTTTGGCAACACATTGGCATCGTCTCATCAGATCTATCCTTTCTTTAGAACTGTTACCTTCCAAGATGCCCATTTGCTGTTACGAATTCTGACTTTTCTCTGATTGTCTTTCTCCACCTCCTTTATCTTTTCTTCTAGTGCCCCCTCATCCATCATTCCGGTAGTGGGAGAGGCAGGGGGTGTTTGGATTGACCCCAGAGACTTCTGAATATGTTACGCTGTGCTAGAACTCCTTATACCTTCCAACCAAAGGTGTGCTTAACCATTCAATGAGGAGACAGCAGCCAATAACTGCATCACGTAACCCTCCTTGTACACATCTGATCCATCGGATTAAACTTCATAATTCCGATACAATTTGTGTACAGAACACTACTCTGAATGGTGTCATGTTACCTTCCAACAATGTATCTGCCAACATGTGTGAAATGAGGCTCATTTGTGGTCTTAACATGGTTGTATATTGTACAGTTGACGGATGCACCCGAAGAGGCATTTTTGCATCAACATCCTGAACGGTAGCCTGTGAAGGGCCTGGTACAAAACACACAAGTCCAAGATTGATCGTAACCCACCGGCTTGCTTGGGTACACTGAAGTAGGGGCTGTAAAACCCACCTTCATATCGGCTGGAAGGACCGGCTCTATCGCGTCTTTCGCCAGTGGGACTGCGATCTCCGCACGCAAGACATGATGGTCTGAAGTCTGGACATCAGTTTGATGGTCTGAAGGAGCCAGAGAGATGGGGTGGGCAATGCTAGCCAGGCTCCCAGAAACCGTGCACGCATGACCAGTGGAACCACCAATGTACCCACAGTGGGGCAACGAGGTAGAATGCAAGGACGCGGCTCTGGCTTTTTTTTTTCTGTGGGTAGACTGAAGCGGGGTTTGAGTGTGT
This sequence comes from Gymnocypris eckloni scoliostomus, assembly GCA_027564155.1. Taxonomy (NCBI): domain Eukaryota; kingdom Metazoa; phylum Chordata; class Actinopteri; order Cypriniformes; family Cyprinidae; genus Gymnocypris; species Gymnocypris eckloni. The sequence continues at coordinate 29,340,236 of CM050428.1, forward strand.
GGTGCAACGCTTACCTGGTTCCACGGTTGGGCAGGGGCTGCATGATTAGGGCCTTTGATAGCGCTCTTGAACCGCCCAATGCTGCATGCTGATGACAGAGGAGGATGAGTGTGATCCAGGTTTGGCCCATCCACAACCCAGAGATAGAGGAAACTGCTCTTTTGTTGAAATTTTGGTAAAAAGGAGAACGAAACAAAATAATCTCCTCCCGGTGCAATCTCCCAAAGACCAACCTCCTCCATCGCTGGGTCACCCATCTCAGCTTTTACCTTTCCATTTGCTTGGACTGGCTGGGGGGCCTGTGCGACCGCCTCCACAACAGCGCTCGCCGTGAACTGTTGAGCTCTTCATGCACTTTCGGAAAGAAAGAGAACCAGCTCAAGCCACCTAGAGAAACCAATCATCCAGCCTCAAAGGTTCAAGACATGGTGGAGTTCTCTATAGCATAGCCGTCATCTCCGGGTCTGATTCAGGCATTGCCACCATCCAAGAAGGTGCAGCACAGCCAAATCTTCTTCCCCAGAGAGCACAGGCTCATCCTCCAATGTAGCGATCAACATCTAGGGGAAGCACTGAAGGATACGGCTGGAACGCTCCTTTTAGAGGCCCCAGCACGTTCCCTGGGAAGCTCAACTGGCTGCGGAGCTCAAGTGGAGTGAGGGAGGCCCCTGTGAGGTTCCTAGGGGGGGAAGTCCTTACTGTCCTGAAGCAGTCCTCCCCTGGGAAGAGAACTGGATCTAGGCAGAGGCACTGGAATCTCCAACCTTCTGGAGGTAATTGAGTCTGGTCCGCAACTCCAAAGTGGTCATGTACCAGCAATGAGAACATGACTCAACCATAAAGGCCACCTCAGCACGCTTAATGCCCAGACACATTAGGCAGTGATCGAGGGACCATCGCCTGGTACCAGGTTACGACCACATCCAGAAATGCACGGGTGATACGTCATCTATAGCAAGATGCAACATCGTCTTTACCATTTCCAGCAAAATCCTCGACTTGATTGCACAGATATTATTTAAACTGAACTGAGCTGGTCAATGCTATTACAAAATTCAATAATGAAATGCATTCACCTGATAGTTGAGTGTTAAATCCTGTCATTTTACATTATTGACACAATTTGCCTATTTTGATATTGTGCAGTGCTTTGTTACAATTTGTATTGTTAAAAGTGCTATATAAATAAAGGTGACTTGACTTGGCTTGACTTTACAGAGACGCAACTTCGAGTTTGCCAGACGCAACGTCGTATTTAAAAAGATGCACCCTTGAATGCTCTTTTAGGAGGTGCTCTTTTACTTGTGCTGAGGCATACAGGGGGTAGTGTAGCCTGTACTTACTTGAAAAAGTAATCTGATTACGTAACTCATGTTACTTGTACACTTATAAACATTGTTCATGGTATGCTCAAACATGCATGTTGACACACAAGAACCAATGAGGCTGAGTAATTGTTTTGTGTTTGGAATGACGTGAGGGTGAATAATTGATGGCAGAATTTTCATTTTTGAGTGAACAATTTTTTTTAATGTCTATTCAAACACGAACTGAGCATTTGAGAGAGATGAACCATATGGAACACAATGGCTAAATAAAGTTGCTCGTACAAGCCATTTCCTACATTTTCAAGATTTATATTGCTCTTGGAAGAGCTGCAGACATTAAGAAGCAACATGAACTAAAGTGCCTGTAGTTTTGAGGAAGGCAAAGAGCCATTCAGAGCCTTTCACTCAACTCCCCAAAGGAATACTTAAAAGGTTTAGAATCACAGCTGTTTCGTCAAATGGTTTTTCTCTCTATCCTTGTTGTGTCCACCAGATTGCTGACCTGTACACAGCAATAAAAGACAACCTATCTGAACCTCATGACTGATTTTTCAAATTAAAGATCACTTCTAATGTTAAGATACAACTCACAAATTCCTGCTGATCCATTTGTTTAATACTTAACATTTTAATACTACTGTTGATTGAGACATGAAACTAAATCTTACCATTGTTTGAGTCATGACATCATCTAGGCCATACAGGTTATTGGTTAATATTAAACAATTGCTTGAACAAGATATGTGGTCATCATTTAAGGCATAACCAGCTGTGTTATCATGGCTATGCTAATACATAGCAGCTAGACCAGAATCAGACAGTGGGGAGATGATCTATGGTGTAGGTTATATTCTAAGTCAAGCAAAATTGTCCGATCATTCATGCAGACCTTCACTCTCCATGAAGCAAAGCATCAGTTTTTGATGTCTGTCAAAGATGAAGATGACTGGCTAAGCCTTTGAATAATGCATGATTTTGAGACATTTCCACAATGTTCTTTATCTTTATTTAAATGGAGGACAGCATCGGAGATCTGCTTTGAGAGATACATATATACAGGAGAAGGCAGAGCACTTGTATATCTGAGGACTTGTCTTTATGTGCCTAATTTAAAGAATCTCTCCCACTATTTAAAAGCTAGTGCAACTTACATGAAAGCACACCAAAAGGCATGAGAGGGACTGATGCATTAACTGAGAGTAACACAGCATACGAATAATTGCAAACAAACAACTCCCAGAGATACTGAGGAGATCACATGAGACTACAAACTGTCTAATTATAACATTAGGAATAGTATACATTTGTAAAAATAAGACTACATTAATAAGAGGAATGTACCTATCAGTTAACATTACAATATATATATAACATTTTTATATACAATTATTTGTTTTAAAATTCAACTGACAACACTAACATCAAGATAAATAGGGTCAGCGTTGAGCTGACTTTAAAAACGCAATGAGCATTCTCACCAACTGCTGATCAGGTTTTGGCATTTATTCCTCTTGTTTCACTGCCCTTTACCAGCCATGCATAATTCTTGTCTGTGTGGATCAATACACCCCAAAATACCACTGTCTGTTCTCTGGCACACCTGGAGGCATTATCTCAATGGCTCTTTACAATCACACCATGCTGTATTTAATTAAAGCCATACGTTGCAACAATGTGTGTGTGCAAGGCCACACATTAAATATTCATCAGCTCATTTTCTAACTGATCTTTGTTGGTCGTCTGGCTGTAAAATAAATGCCTTGAGAGGAAAAAAGAAAAGTAGGACTTTAGGTAACAGGTTTGTTAAAATGTCTAACCATTTGAGCAATAGTGATGATGCTTGACTTAGCAAATTCCTCCAATGAATGTAAAATATCTGGTTAAAAGTCTTCCCATTCTCTCTATAACAGTGTTATCTTTAGGGCACATGGAATATTTATTCGAAGCTGGAGGTGGCTGTGAAGATACTGATCGTGAAGGTGACCCATCAGGTCTGAGAAACACAGAAGAGACTTCAGGTTTCAGCTCTCCTTCAAGTGTCCCTGTACATGAAATCTTTGATAGCCATACTGTATGACAGATATCAAAACCTCACAGTCGATACTCATGACGTCAGAGCCGTGCAGGCATGCTATGCTATGCATGCATATGCGTATGTAATCAAATACGATTAAGAGCACAGCACCGCATTCATTAATTATTTGAATATGTATATTTTCTACATAAATCATGAAGTCTGATTGATTAGAAAGGTCTGCCTGATTCATTTGACTAAAAAGATTGCTTATCCAATAGAATAGCCCTGACAATTCTAAATATAGAGGCTTAAAAGCCACCTGTCCCATTAACCATGATAGCCCTGGCTGAGGAACATGCTATTGGCTCCTGGAATCAATGAAAGTTTAATTTTAATCTCCTCACGTTAGCGTTTTAGTCAAGTGCAATAGAAGGGCAAATTTAGAGCTGATGGAGCTGATAATTTGAGCAGGGTCGTGATCTAATGGTGTGACCTTCAGAACAGAAGGGTCAGCAGTATTTAAGAAATAATCACAGTGCCTTTTGACTTTATGCCTTTTTCTGCTAAAGAAAATGGAGAAAAATAATGGTAATAATGATAGGTATATCTATATATAAAATAATTGTTTTAATTTTGTTTGTGATTTGATTAGTGGCAATGTTGGGACTCAAATTTGAAGTTTAGCGCCAATTGTTACACATTTGAGTGCCAATGGTGTATAAAGTTGCAAACTCTTGGCTGATATACGATTCATCGATTATACTGCAGAATGTATTGTTTGAGTTTACTAGAGTATCATGTTAGCAAAGTAACATGTTAATGCCAAGATCCAAGGTCATCGTCAAAAGGGAAACTAGAAACTTTGTCCCAGGCCCAATCCAGGCTCACTGGCAAAAACATGCCTGTGGTCACATTTCTGCATATTACATTGTTTCTGATATTACATTGTTTCTTGCATGTTTCACAACCCAACCAAAGTAAAATATAGGTGGTGCTAAACATGAATCTGGCAAAGTTTTATTATGTTGGTTGTATGTATCACAGAGGTTTGGAAATGAAATGTCTGGTGAATGGCACTAAAAGTTTAATGCAATATTGCATTTGAAAATAACGTACTGCCTGCATTAAACTAAAAGCAAAACTAAAGCAAATGTGAGGTAAAAAGCGTGAGCTGAAGTAACCATGCCATTTGAGCTTTCTTATACAAGACATTGAGCTCTTTTAGCCTCTCAGGGTTCACGGGACTCATACCAAACCCTCCGCCTTGCAAGTGCAATTCAGTACCAGGTGAGCTACCGAGCAAGTTTATGATGTCAGAGCTGTATATGGAATTGGTTATGTGATGCAAACATCAAAACGTAGATTATAAATCAAGCACTATGGTATAATTTTTTAAGGTCATAACATAGTACTGTGTAACGATCTTCATGAAATGATTAACTTAGTCTTTATTAATTGATAACCTGTTCAGTAAAATTATGCATTTTGTGAAATTGAATGTTGTTAGTGTTTTACTGCCAGTAGTTTTAATTTCAGCTGGAAACTGTATGCAGGAAATTTGTTGTGGAGGTATGTTTTTAGAGTTTTGCACAAATGTAGTTACAGGCACATTTTCCCAAATATTTTGTTTGCCCTGTGACAAAGTGCCCACTGTAACAGTCCTGCTGAGATGTTCTGATTGTTAGTAGCATGTATGCCGTTTCTAAGTGTTGCACTTTTTTATAATCTTTCAGGTAAATGATTGTTTATAAAAGTAAAAGCATACCATAACCTTAATAAGATGTTTAATTTGAGGTATCAGTCATGTTTGTTGCACAAATGCATGGTTACACATCAGACCAGTGCACTGTCAGAAGAAATGGGCAAAGACTGTACCTTTAGGGGTAAAACAGTACCCTCAAACGTATACCTTTGTACCTTTTTCACCCCTAAAGATTGCACTTTAGTACCTTAGAGTAGTAAGATGTACTCGTATGATACCAATATGTACCATTTAGGGGTAAACAAAGTACTGAAGTGTTCCTTTGAGGTACACTGCTCCAGTGACAAGCTGTTGTACCCCGTTTTGCACTTTTTTTGAGAGAATGTGAGGGCCTTAGAACAAATCCCTAATGATAAGTATGAGCAACAGTAGTAGAGATGCTTGCCTTAGCGAGGCTATTTACTTACGAACAGATGGATTAAGAAAAAGCATGCCGACAAGCAAAATCAAATTGAAAATGTATAATGTATAAGCATAATCTAATTTGTCTCTCTCACAATAATTTAGTTGGAATCAATGTAATGTCACTTCCATATCGCATCACAATAGTCTCTCTCTCTTTCTCTGCGGCAGCCAGATAGACATCTCAAGCTCCAGTCACGCATTGTGTGTCTGTCTGGTCTGTTTCTGATGATGATTTTTGTTTGTCCTTCCCTCAGAGGGCAAATGACAAAAAAGTAATAACAGGAAAAAGAAAGAAGAGACGAAAGAACAGGCTGAGACAGACAGCAATAAAGCTATTGCCTTAAAAAAAATACAATATTACACCCATACATTCACGGGGCATTGGCTGTCTAGTGGTTTATCGAGTGAACCATGTCTCTTCTCTGGGCAGAGAATCCATGGAGGGTAAAGAGGACAGTCATTTACGTCTAACCCTTATTATCATGCTGAAGAGCTCGTCGCTGAGACAGTCTGTCTGACAGCACTCTTACAAAACAGATGGAGTGACCAGACAACCACTATTTCTGATTACTGCTGTTACTTCTCTCCTTTTCCAGCTGATACTTTAAACATGCGCTTACAGTCTGTGTGAATACTAAGTATTGTCAAAGCCCAGAATGTGTGTGACAAAAAAAACAGTCCTTGAAAAACATTCTTAAAGGTGCAGTGTGTCATTTCCACTAGCTCTAAATGTATTGCAAAAATAATGAAAAGCAGGTTTCCCCAACGCTACAATACTGCTTCACTGTTTTTTGTTAATAATATAAATACTTATGATTCATTTTTTTAAATATTTGTCTAATCGAAATTATGTGAAACCAATATGCAGAAACAATGCAGAAACAAAATAAAAAACAAAAAATTACATCATAGAGAGGATTCTACAGACCCCCATTAATGTGTCTTTTAATAAAAAGGCAAGGTTAGCCCAGAATGTCAAGCGTCATGTGGTGCGACTCTTCAAAAACCTGGTCATATTTATATAATTAATATTTCATGATATTTGTAAGCAAAAAATTCTACCTTGAAAATTATATTTAAAAACTATTTTGAAAATGTTTATTTGGATGTTTACACCGATATGTTTCAAGGCATAAAGAAAATATGTTATTCTTACCCAAAGGTTTACCCACAAGACATTTATAGAAAAACTTTCAATCTTTTAAAACATGGATTAAAAGGTGTTCAAAACCATATTTAAACCAACATTAATCGAAATGGCCCCTAATACAATAATTCAAATTATTTTTTTATATAAATCTTATTGAATTGTATGTTTTCTATTTTACCAAAATTTGGTTACACTGTATTTTAAGGTGTCCAGTGTATACAAATAAGTATGGAGTAATATCAAATAAATGTGCAGTAAGCAATTTCTGAGAAACACTGTTGAAAGTGTATCAAGATAGGGGTGTGATCCATTTGGTTTAGGATTAGTTACTGTAATTCTGAATACTTTACTGTTATTATTATAGCACATGTAACGTGATAACAATGACACTGTAAAAATAAAGTGTTATGGAAAATGACTTTGTATTTCCTTGGCTCTACAAAAACCAAGTTGAGCTGGAAAGTTTGGGGTTTCAGTGTCATAAGTTGCTGTTCTGGCCACCAAACAACCATAAGAAGTGTGAAGAATGGTAAGAGACAGAAATGGCATAGCAGGCTGGAAGGAGAAGAAACGGAAACAAAACAATGCACAGAGAAGATTAGTTTAGCCAAGAGTGAAGGAAGGAAAGCTTATAGAGTCTGGCGCTGTAATTGGGCCACATATGAAACTCAGCATGTGTCCTTCTCTCACAGAAAATCCGAGAGCACCGTGAGAAAATTATCTTCCTTATGCCAGAGATCAATTTCACACAAAGTGCTAAGGATTTGCCACAGAACCATAGAGGAGTCACTGAAATAGACTTGGCTTGTGATATTGGACTGGGTTTGGCTTGAACCTCAGCACTTTTACTGGATGTTTTGTGCAGGAAGCATTGGTTCTGAGCGGAGGTGATCTAAGCTGAGACCAGCAACTCAAAACTTACAATTAGAGGCATTTTATAATGCTTTGCTCTAGATCTGAAAGTGTTTTCTTACTTACTGGCATTAGAGAGGTCCAAATTGTGTGGCTAAGTGGACGCAATAACACTTTTACGACAGCTGTGCCTCTGTGATTATAGCTAAAGCATGAATTAGTCATCATTGTATCACTCACATTAACAATCAGGAGTGGAGAAAATATCTCTGAATACAGATTCCGTGAAGCTTGCTGAATCTAATTTTGTCAGGCAAAATAGCCTTGTGGCACCATCTCAGAGCTACTACACTCTCACTCTCAAAGCTTCATAAATATTTGACAAAAAACAATAAATAGATATACAGCTGCAGGCTGCGGAAGTATTAAAGTGTAACATATGTGCACTAAAATATAGAGAAAGCAATTCAAGCACAGAATGGACAAGCGCTGTCTCTTCACTTTTCCATCCATCCATCCATCGATAGCACATATACATCTATAGACGTCTATTTAATGCCTGCATTTACATCTGGAAGACTTATTTTTCAAATCGACATATATTTAACATATATTTGATGTCTGTATTTACATCTGGAAGACGTACTTTTTAGAGTGTTTGCTCATCTGCATTATGTCTATAGGACGTTTCCTATCAGATGTCAAATAGACATCTATCAGATGTCTTTAAGATGTTTATGATTTAGAATCTACGTAAAACTGACATCTTACAGACGTCTTACAGATGCTTTCTAGATAAAACAATCTTTAAAGGGGTCATCGGATGCCCATTTTCTTTAGGGTCTTAATGAAAAGTCTATAACATACTTTGGTTAAAATTTCGCAATGGTAGTGTAGAAAACACATTTTTAACCTGTCAAAATCAGCTCTGTTTTCAGCCAGCCATTTTTTAGGCCATGTTGCCTTAAATGCTAATGAGCTTTGCTGACCCCGCCCCTCTCTTCCTGTGGAGTGATGAGCAGACTGTAAACTACAGCCGTGAAACTGGCGAACTAGTACATTATTAGGAGAGGCGATTTGCAAAGATTCGTAAAAACCTTATACTCACTTCTTCTGTAGGTGAGGGTGGATCACGAATGATTTGCGTGAACATAGACGCATTTAGGCAGATTGGGGATCGGCACATTCACTTCAAGTCGAAAGTAACGTTAATCCTCTGCGGCGTCTTCAGCGGCCTTCAGATGTCGGGAGTAAATGACGACTGCTATATTCATTATTACATCCAACAACAGAACACCTCAATCGTTTAATCGGAAATGTTCTTGTCTTCCCCTGCACCGGAGTCGACACAATGGCAGACTGATGACAGTTCACTCACTATCATGGGAGCGGCCTGTACAGAACTACGTCATTCTGACAGGGCTCTCAGAACAGCCTGGTTTAAGAAGGGGGATTTTAAAATAAGGATTTAAAACACTGGGTGGACTTTTATCATTATAGCCAGGATGGATATACTGATACACACTTCCAACACACATTTATGTTCCAACAACTTGTAAAGTGAATTTTGCATCCAATGACTTCTTTAACAGACATCTTGCAGACATACATGTGCTAACTGGTTCTATATCTTTGTCTATCTCAGTTTTACACTATAGGCTAAAACCTTTTCCAAAGCGTTTTCTGGAAAATATATAGCCTAACACCCTGGTCACTGTAATATCCACTTATTTATGTCCACCTTTCCTGTGTTAGACCAAAGTCTTTAAGATTTCATAATATGATCAGATCATATGCCTTGTCACTGCAATGCCTTGAAAGGCTCATTGCAACATTGCATGCAAAAATATTTCAGGGAGGAGCCCAATAACATGATTACAGCACCATCACGATGCACTCGTGTCTTTTTGTAATAACGACAGCACTCCACTGCGTCCACTCTACCGTGATATTCGAATCTCCAGTGAATCGTTGTTTTGAACTGGTTCTTTTTATTGATTCATTCGAACCGAATCGCGTTATATATCCCCAAAACAAAACCACATTTTGTAAAATCACACAATCAAATCACATTGATAAAGTAAAAATGCAATATGTAAAAATATATTTTACCACAAAAATAAAACGACGACAACTGAAACGAATTGGTGAATCGTTTTTATGAAATGGTTCACCAAATTGAACTGTCCGAACGAACCGATTCGCATAAATGAATCGGACATTCCAGTGCTTGCTGCCATCTGTTCGGAGCAGCGTGACGCCCCCTGCTGTCTGATGCATGAAAGGCGCTGGGCAAGTTTCACACAACCCTGAGCGACTCCTCAAAGCAATGTGTGCAGGAATTTGACTCGGGTGATGCTCTCAACAGCAGGTTTCGTATGGTTTTCGCGTGTAACCTAAAAGGTGCCGTTTTGCCCGCGCGGAGGTAAAATGAGCAGCACGGAGATCCAGAATTCGGGAGAGGAGCCCTGCTTTCGCCTGGAGCACCTACCGGGCAAGAGTCCGCACCTAGCGGGCAAGGCGTCTCCGCAGGTGAACAACCGCTTGGATGCGCCTGAAGTGACGGCCAACGGGGTCCGTGACATTGAGGATCGGATTTTACGAATCACCTGGTTATTACGGCTATAAGTCCGGATACTCCAGCCACAGAAGTAAGTGTTCAAATCACACGCAATAACAAATGCAATAGTAATGGTGTTGAGACCAAGTCACGGTTGTCTGCACGCTCTGTTGGCCTTAAACGACGAATATGAATGTAAAGCAAACACATGCTGTGTAGACTGTCTCATTTTGTTTGTAGGGTGCTTTGTTCATAAGTTATGTGCTTACTGCATAAATCTGAACAACACATGAATTCAGTCGGCAGAACTTTCTGTCAAAGTTTTAATGTAACAATAGGCTATAGAATATAATGTAACGGTAGAAGTAGATAGCCTATAAGAAAATTAAAATTAATTGGATTAAAACTATTCAAAATCTAACAAATAGTATAATAGATGATATAATAATAAAATGCCCCGACAGTTCAGACCCATTAGTGAAGTTTGGTTTCAACAAATATATCTTGCAAATATATGAAGTCAACTGTGTGGTAGGCTAAATACATATGGCTTTTATTACCTTTTATTGGCTTATGTTTTATGAAACAGACTTGTTTATAAATAAAGCAAAATCATACTGCACTGCACACTCATAAATTTAATAATAGTAATTTACAAGTAAACAAGAAATCATACATGTTGCAAGATGTGTGGTTAGACAAAATGCACAGGTTGAAAGACACTTATTTGTTGAACACTTATTAAAATGACAGTGTGAATGGAGTAGAGTGGTGATTGGATCCTAATTATAGTCTGTGTGCCATTCCTGAATTTCAATACCTCAGTCTATTTTTATGCAAAGGAAAGAGTCTTGTCACTGGACAGATGTGAGGTTCCGCTGTTGTAAGCATGCAGGATTTGAATGATTTTTATTATTATTGTGGCCAAGTGTAAGTGCACATTTCACACAATGGCCAGTGCAGGAACAGTGGTGTAGCCCGTCTCTGGTGTGCCATTATTACATTGGTGCAGTGTGTAAGTAGTTAGTACATGAATCATGTCTAATGGATATCAGTGTAAAGTGTATGTGTGCATGCATTTGTGTGTGATGTCTCGAAGTCCCTGAGGATGGTACATGGTAACGTTACCTCAGCGTTGCATTCGTTTTTGCCACTCGTTTTGTTACATAAGCACATCACACATGATGGTCTGTGCCAAATATGCGCATTAAACCAAAAAGCAATGGGGACAATCTATTTAAATGGCTTTTCAAATGAAGAAGGCAATTTTCTAAAACATTGTTGTTCTTATTACGAGTGTTTTTTTACTATGCTCAACCAAAAATCTCTTTAAAAGTCCAAAAAGGTTTTTAGAAGACTTTTTTTTAATGCGAAGGTCTCACATTGAAATGCTTCCTCGGAGACTATGCCATGCTCACCACTGTTTTAAGACCTGACTCAGCAGTATATGTAGTGCATTAAAGTGTCAGTCATAGACAGGCAAGAAGAACAGTGTAACAGGGCAAAGCTATTATTTAACAGAACTAGTTGTAATCACCATCCATCCCAAAGAACTCTGTCTTTACACTCTTAAAATAAAAGTACATCACAAGGTTCTTCACGGGGATGCCATAGAAGAACCATTTTTGGTTCCACAAAGAACCATTCAGTCAAAGGTTATTTAAAGAACCATCACTTTCTTATCTTTTTATAATCTGGAGAACCTTTTTTGCCACAAAGTACCTTTTGTGAAACAGAAATTTTCTTCAGATGTTAAAGGTTCTTTATGGAACCATTTAGACAAAAAGGTTCTTCTATGGCATCGTGAAGCACCTTTATGTTTTAAGTCTGTAATTGATGTCAAAGCCCAAAATGTATGCTTTGTAAAACTAGTTAAGTGTTGGTTTTGCACTAATCCATATCGTCGAAGTCGATATATATATATATATATATAAAATATACACTCACTGGCTACTTTATTAGGTACACCTTGCTAGTGCCGGGTTGGACCCCCCTTTGCCTTCAGAACTGCCTTAATTCTTCGTGGCATAGATTCAACAAGGTGTTGGAAACATTTCTCAGAGATTTTGGTCCTTATTGACATGATAGCATCTCACAGTTGCTGCAGATCTGCACATCCATGATGTGAATTTCCCGTTCCACCACATCCCAAAGGTGCTCTACTGGATTGAGATCTGGTGACTGTGGAGGCCATTTGAGTAAAGTGAACTCATTGTCATGTTCAAGAAACCAGTCTGAGATGATTTGAGCTTTGTGACATGGTGCATTATCCTGCTGGAAGTAGCCATCAGAAGATGGGTACACTGTAGTTATAAAGGGATGGACATGGTCAGCAACAATACTCAGGTAGGCTGTGGCGTTTAAACAATGCTCAATTGGTACTAAGGGGTCCAAAGTGTGCCAAGAAAATATCCCCCACACCATTACACCACCGCCACCAGCCTGAACCGTTGAGACAAGGCAGGATGAAACCATGCTTTCATGTTCTTTACGCCAAATACTTACCCTTCTATCTGAATGTCGCAGCAGAAATAGAGACTCATCAGACTAGGCAACGTTTTTCCAATCTTCTGTTGAGCCTGTGTGAATTGTAGCCTCCGTTTCCTGTTCTTAGCTGACAGGAGCGGCACCCGGTGTGGTCTTCTGCTGCTGTAGCCCATCTGCTTCAGGGTTCGATGTGTTGTGCATTCAGAGATGGTATTCTGTAAACGAGTGGTTATTTGAGTTACTGTTGCCTTTCTATCATCTCTAACCAGTCTGTTCATTCTCCTCTGACATCATCAAGGTATTTTCGTCCACACAACTGCCACTCACTGGATATTTTCTCTTTTTCGAACCATTCTCTGTAAACCCTAGAGATGGTTGAGCGTGAAAATCCCAGTAGATCAGCAGTTTTTGAAATACTCAGACCAGCCCGTCTGGCAATAACAACCATTCCACATTCAAAGTCACTTAAATCCCCTTTCTCCCCATTCTGATGCTCGGTTTGAACTTCAGCAAGTCGTCTTCACCACATCTAGATGCCTAAATGCATTGAGTTGCTGCCATGTGATTGGCTGATTAGCAATTTGTGTTACCAAGCAATTGAACAGGTGAGTGTATATTATAATTAATGTATCGTTTTTATAAAAAAATATAAAATGCTATGTGCTGGACTGGCAAATTTGTGTGGGTGACACTCTTACTGTAATATACGAGCATATCTACACTGCCATCCAAAAGTTTGGAAACGCCCCAGGCAAAGAGGGGTTCTTATTATTTTGTGATGACTCTGCATTAATAAGGGACAAAACTAAATATGTAAACACTGTATTACATAAACAATGATTTCACAACATGGAAAAATAGCTATTGATAAATCATCTCTAAACTGCGTTCTGCTTGTTCTGTTGTGTTCTAACATTAATTGGCAATCAATCAGTAAAGCTATAAAGGTGTGTGTGTGACCCAATAATCTAGAGAAAAGAAACCATATGCTATATATTATACTATCTAATTCTTACCCCACTGACAGGGTAACCAGCCATCATAAGTGCTAGATTTTTCAAGATCTATATTGAACTTTTTTCTCCTCACTTTTAACTAGGCTGGATGCAGGGGCACTATGCATCCACATTAAATGTAAAATAACATTGCATATTCTTTACTGTATAAATTGATAGATTAAAAGATGTTAAATCTAAGTTATTCACTCAAGAGCAGTGAGTGATTTTATCTATACTCTATATTTATTTATTTATTTTATTTTATTTTATTTTATTTTTTCTTGGATTAACATTAAGGACACAGCCAGATATTACCTGGTAAATTATACGTGGTCACTTTACAATTCAGGAGTCTAATGTATTGATAAACATCCGATTTCTTTCTCAACTGTTTAAGTTCATTCAAGACATATAACCAACTGTTTCCGAGGATACATGCCAATATTGTTGTATGTATTTGTCCATTCTAGAAGATGTGGAAAAAACATTCAGCGCTTGTGCTTTGTCAGAGACACAGCTTTATGTGTGTGTGCTGTGCATACAGAACAGAGCTGTAATTCAAGTCTTCTTACACAAGAATGCGTTAAAATCGCTTGAATGTTCAAATTTGCATTGTCCGTTAAAGCACAAGAAGATGATTTTTGATTTTAAAAATATGATTTGGGGCCCCCTTAAGGCTGGGCGATAAATCGATTTTATCGAGTTACTCAAATGTGTAGTTTACGTCAACTTGTTTGAATGACAATCTTTTTTTTTCTTTAACATCCGCCGACGCTCCCCTCTGGGCTCCCATAGTTCTGAATGGGCTCAGCCCTCCCCCCGTGCGTTTTCCATGTAGGGTTAGGCCAATAGACAATAGGTGTGTTCGACTTGAAGCAGCGTTGCGCAGAATTATCACTGTGTGGCATCAAAGTTCCACAAGAGCGATAAAAGAGCAGACGGATCCTTATGCTTTCGAATTGCTCTCGCAGTACTTTGATGTAACACAGTGATCATTCTGCGCAGCGCTGCTTCAAGTCGCAATTTTATGTTTTATGTTATGTTAGATTTTGTGTTACGTTATGTTACATTTTCACTGTTTACAATGGCAGGGCCTGCCATCTTGTCTTTTTGGCTTGTTGTTTCTGATTGCACTTTCACCCCAAGGGGGAAATCCAGATCAAATCCCAGAAGGGAAAATCAAACCAAATAAAGTGAAAACTTGTTTTGAACTGTTTCTTTGTCATCTGCTGATTGATTTTAAGTTTTTAGTTGATTTTAAATCGTAAATCGGATTTTTTTGTGAAAAATTCTGGGATTTTTTTCACAGGCCATATCGCCCAGCCCTAGGCCCCCTTATGAAAAATAATGCTTGGAGAAATGTCATTTGCTGTGCTTCTGCCATATTACTTCAATGGATATTCCATATGATAGCAACCAAAGTGCCTCAACTAAAAAAACAAACAAAAGATGGCAGAGTCAATGTGACCCAATCATCTAAACGTGTCTGCAGTGGTTGCTCTAACTGCAGCGCACGAATGCACCCCCCTCCAAACTGCCCAGACCACCTCGCCTAGAGAGCTATTTTTAGCTACAGGCCTAATGGGACTCTTCTCATCTACTTAGCCAGAGAGACGCTGTTAACTGTAGTCTCACTTGGGAGCTTTACAGACTTCAGAACAGCTGACGTATAGTAATCATTCCTGAATCATTAACCACAAATAAAATCTTCACACTTCAAGTCAGCATTATTTTTAGTATCATTGAGATGCTATTATTACTTTTTCTGTTTAATTTTAGTTAAAGTATTAGAAATGTTTCTTGTATATTTTTGGACATTTTCTTTATTCTTTTAATAAGTCTATACAGTTTTTGTTCATTTTTATAGTTTTAGTTAGTGTAGTTGTTTAAAAAGTTTTTATTTCAGTTGTTGTTTTGTATGGTTTTGGTTTTAGGTTTAGTTAACTATAATAACCCCGTGTGAAGTCAAAGTGCCCAATTGTGATTGAATACACAAATAAAAAATGTTTTGTGTGTTATCAGAATAGACAGTATCAGACGCTGCTCTAAAAAGGTGTCGTTGACTTGTTAAAAAAAAAAAGTCTTAAAATATCACAACATCTGCGGCCATTAATGTAGACACTTGTCTGAATGTTGTTACAATAGGTACATGTCGAAGCAAGTTACAACTGAAAACTAATTATGTTAGACCTCAACATAAAACTTTTTCAAATACTTTTTAGGTGATTTATAGTGAATTTATGAAATCAAATATATATATACAGTGCTCAGCGTAAATGAGTACACCCCCTTTGAAAAGTAACATTTTAAACAATATCTCAATGAACACAAAAACATTTTCCAAAATGTTGACAAGACTAAGTTTATATAACATCTGTTTAACTTATAACATGAAAGTAAGGTTAATAATATAACTTAGAGAACTAAATCTTCAGTTTTACTCAAATTAGGGTGATGCAAAAATGAGTACACCCCACTGAAAGTCTCTGGAGCAAAGCTAAATTTTAGACTACAAATGTCTAATTTAACAAGAATTCAACCACAGGTGAGTCTAATTATTCATTACACAGGTGACAGTTGACTATAAAAGGGTGTTACTTAAAGAAAACCCCTTCCCATTTCATGCTGTCAGCAATGGCACCACATGGAAGAGAAATGTCACAAGACCTGAGAAAGAAAATAATTTCTTTACACAAGAAAGGTGAAGGCTACAAGAAGATCAGCAAAGCTTTACTTTTCAGTCAGAATACTGTAGCAAAAGTGGTACAAACATTTAAAAAAGATGGAACTGCAACCATCTCACAGAGACGTCCAGGTCGTCCACGGAAGTTAACACCTCATCAGGAGCGTCTTCTGATGAGAAGGGTTGAAGAAAATCGACATGCAAGTTCACTGCAGTTATCTAAAGAAGTAGAAAGCCAAACTGGGGTGACTATTTCCCGTGACACAATACGGCGTACACTGCAGAGGAATGGCATGCATGGGTGCCGTCCACGAAAGAAGCCTCTCATAAAGCCCAGGCACAAAAAAGCCAGTTTTGCCAGGGCCCATGCTGACAAAGATGAAGACTACTGGGACTCTATACTCTGGAGTGATAAGACCAAGATAAATGTTTTAGGAATTGATGGCTTCAAAACTGTATGGCGTCGCAAAGGTGAGGAATACAAAGAAAAATGCATGGTGCCTTCAGTGAAACATGGTGGTGGCAGTGTCCTTATGTGGGGCTGCATGAGTGCTGCTGGTGTCGGGGAGCTGCACTTCATTGATGACATCATGAATTCACAAATGTACTGCTCTATACTGAAAGAGAAGATGCTACCATCACTCGTGCCCTTGGTAGTCGTGCACTTTTCCAACATGACAATGATCCTAAACACACATCTAAGGCCACTGTTGGATTTCTGAAGATGAACAGGGTGAAAGTGATTCAGTGGCCAAGTATGTCTCCTGATCTGAACCCAATCGAACACCTATGGGGAATTCTGAAGAGACAAGTTGAGCATCACTCTCCATCCAGCATCCAATCTCTAAAAGAGGTCATTCTTGAAGAATGGAAAAAGATAGATCTGGCAAAATGTCGCCAACATTCCATGCCTAGAAGACTTGGTGCTGTCATTAAAAATCATGGAGGCCATACAAAGTACTAGATTTAGTAGTTTTTGTTGTGGGTGTACTCATTTTGCATCACCCTAATTTGAGTAAAACTGAAAATGTGTAATCTAAGTTATATTATTAACCTTACTTTCATGTTATAAGTTAAACAGATGTTATATTATTTACGCTTGTCAACATTTTGTATATATATATATATATATATATATATATATATATATATATATATATAAATCGTAGGTCCTTTATAGCTTTACTGATTGATTGCAATTAAAACAACAGACCAATCAGAACACAGTTTAGAGATGGATTATATGCAGCTCTAGTATTTTCAATGTTGTGAATTCATTTTTTATTTAATAAAATGTCTGCATAATTTGTGTTGTCCCTTATAAATGCAAAGTCATCACAAAATAAAATTGATTTCTGCTGATGTTGTCCAAAACCCCTCTTTTGCCTGGGGCGTTTCCAAACTTTTGGACTTCTCTTGTGGTCATTGATGTTTTCAGACATTACCTATAGGGTTTGTGTTATAATTGTTAGGATTATGATATGAATAATTATCACAAAACCTTTCAGCCTTACTAAATATCTCCTCAGTATTTGTGACCTGTTTTTAATTGGAGGAAACATGTTTATATGCTGCATCAGCACAATATTTCCGGAATATATAACACTTTTATACTTTCTGTGCAATCTTGTGCTGCCCCCATCTGGTCATTTGAAATATATCTGTACTCTTTCATAGATTCATGATAATATGGTCATAATTCTACTTACTCAGAATTCTGAATCTCTCTCTCTCACACACACACATGTGCAGGGTAAATATTGATTGCATGCACATTTGCTTCTACCAAGGACAGGTTCATATATGGTTAGCATTAGGGTTGGGAATGATTATCTAGCAACAACAAATCATAAGGTTCGAGTTCATTAAGTAACTGCAACCCCTTTGCATGACCAAAAGGTGTCACTCTTTTCATTTTACAGTGGTTCTAAAGAGATCTAATATACAGGAAAGCTAACTGTTAGCATTCCAATGTGTGCAGCCCTAAAAGTAACAACTTGGACATGGCCTTCTTTGCTAATAGGCCCTTGTTTGCAAAAACATTTTAGTTAAAGCATCTACCAGACGGACTTAACTGCTAAAACTAACCAGTGGAACATTGACATTATCTGAAAACTTGATCAGTTAAGTAGTTGATGTTAAAAATGTGCCTATGGAAGCCCATTTCTGCCACATAGGAAATTATTTTGGGGAGAGAAAAATATAAGATACTAAGTCTTAATTATGATAAAAAAAGTTGTACACTGTAAAAAAATACATAAAATAAAATAAAAATTTCTGCCTTAAATTTTTTAAGTACAACTAATTTAGCTGTATAAGTAATTTCAACTTAAATTACATTAAACTGACTTAAAACATCACTTAGTGATCATGTAATTTTACAATGAAATTATGAGACACTGAATCATAATTATATGAAAAGTCGGAATTATGAAATACTAAATCAAAATTCAGATGGTAAGCATGATTATGAGTTAAAAGCCAACATTTGTAGTGTACATACAATTATGTCAAAAGTATGATTTAAATCATAATCACTGTCATAAATGCTGACATTTTATCACATAATTATGACTTAGTTTTTTATAATTTTGACTTTCTGTCTCTTTTTATCTCATTATGACTTAGTATCTCATATTTCACTATGATATGTCATAATTATGACTTTTTATGTCATCATTTATATTCACCAAAGCATGACTTTCTTTCTTATGCTTGGCTTGGCTTCTGTATTTGTTAACAGAAAAGACCTTGTAGCCTGACCTTTAGAATTTATTTTCAAAACTGTAATCATGATTCTAAAGCGATAAATACAGCAAAGTTCATATTTATGCCAATCACACAGCTCCTCCACTAATCTACGTTTTTTTATGGGGTTTTGACGAATTGGTTATGAAGTGTGTGTAATACTCATAGCGTGTGGGTGCACTATTCCCCTCTAGTCTCGCTCTCGTCTTGTAGAACGCAGCTAATAGACGCACATAAAGGACGCAGCAGGTCTGTGGACAATGGTGGAGGAACATGGCACTGATCTAAATGACAAAGGTTCTGAACGGGGCCGCGATGGCAGCGTCGAAGGTGGAACACAAGGGCCAGGCGTTGCTATGGCAGGACGCAAGAGGAGGGGGACACTGGGATGAAACAACAGGCATCTCGAATGGCAGGTGTCCGTTTGAAAAAGAGGTTGAAAATAAAACCACTACTCAGTATAGGTCCATATTTGTGCTTTTTATTTTCCGTACAGGAGGAGTTGATTATAGTTTAGTGTCTGCAGTATTTTAATAATATATAAGCAAGAGAAAAGTTAAGTCATTAAAAAGGCTGTGGTTTAATTTTCTTCTTGGCATCACAAAATATATGGAGTCTTGACACAAAATCCATCATCTAGTGTGTGTGAATATGTAATCTAAGCTTATATTTCAACTGCAGAAATATTAATCTGTCTTTCAATATTTCTGTCTTTCTTTGCACGGCTGGGGTTTATATTTTATGGTTGTGAAGAGCTGTATATAAGTGCACACAGGAAATATATCGATATACGTGATTAAATGCAAACTCAATTGACTAGAGGGAAAGGGTTGTAGATGCACTTTCTGTGTATGTGTAAAGAAAAACTCAAGGTCCAATAAAACATTTATGTTCAATTATATTACAGTGATCTAAAAACTATTTGGACCTTTATGATAGAAATTAAAATGTTTGAATGGCATTGCACTGATAACCAAGTTCCACTGTAAGATTCGTTTGATTTATAAAATGAACTACACCATTCAAAATATGTTTTTAAAGATATAAAGTATCGAATACTTTTCAGCAAGAGACTGCATTAAATTAATCAAAATTAACAGTAAAGACTTTTACACTTATAATCTATTATGAATAAATGCTGTTCTTTTCTATTCATCAAAGAATCTTTAAACATAAAATGTATCATGGTTTCCACAAAAATCGATTTTTGACATTGATAATGATAAGAAATAGTTTTGAGCACCAAATCATTCTTTGTACTAAACCTGCTGTTGCTCTGATATGTCACCAGTGTGAACTGAAGGGGAATTGACTTCTTACATCCACTTAAAATCATCAAGGGAGCAGTTATTACAAAAATGAGAAAAGTGAAGTTAGACCCAGTAAAGGTCCAGCATCATTTTGTTTTTAGATGCAATGATGCATGTACAGAATGCAGCAAAATCCAGATCTTTTAATGGTGGCTTTAATGCCCAAATATATTAAAAACCATTGTCTTTATATTCAAATCTCTGTTCAGTGTCCTTTTATCCCAAGTCACAGTCTGGATCTTTTCGTCAGTAACTGAACCATACTGGATCAAAATGTAGAGTATTTAAAATGATTTTCAAGTCAAATTGAAGCAGTAGGTCAAGTGTTAGGAACCAGAACAATCACTTGAGTTAATGGTAGTTATGTGGGTGTATGTGGTTGTGGGTGCCAGCCAGTGGTCTACACAAGTAAAATGACTCAATCACACACACACACACACACACACACACACACACACACACACACACACACACACACAATAATATTTAAATGCAAATACACATTTAATAATACTAATTTTAGATATATATTATATACACACACACATTAATTTGTAATGTAAAATACAGGAAGCTTTCTGTAACATTAAGATTAGGAGTCGAGGCTTGAAAATCAAACGTGTTTGTTCAAACACAGTGGCAGTGAGGTACATTTCCTGGCATAGTGCAACCAGAACTGCTGTTGGTGACACTTTTTGAGCTCATCCTGAAATCTGACTCTTCTTAAAAACCTGCTACAAATTTGCCAGTATAACAAGTGCTGGCTAAGCAAACAAGCCTCTTTTGAGTTCAGGAGTATGCGGTGGACCACAATGCAGTACGTGTTTGTGTGTGTGGTGTTAAATCAAGCCAACATGAATGAATGAGAGGCAGAAAGCTTTATTTTGTGTACGGGTGTGTGAAATGGGAAGAAACAGATGTAGGTGTGTGTGGGTGTTTCGCTAATCGAATGCATGGCTGGGACCACTGGAACAAGCATCATTGAGACATATTAAATTCAAGGCCATGAAAACCGCAGGCAGGGTGTAATGGACCCTGCTCTGACCAGGCAGGCCTACTAAAGGGGTACTCGATTCTTGAATCGGTCTGTGATTTAAAAACTCCCTTTAGTCCGATAAAATCCCAGCAAAGCACAGCTCACACAATAAAGCAACTTTTATGAAACAGTTCTCCAAATATAAAAATAAATTCCCACAAGCATAATTTATGACATTACAAATCTTTTTTAAGGAACATAAAAGGAGATACTTTGTTAAATGTTGAAGCTGCTCTTTTTCCTAATGCAAAACCATATAGTGACCGCAAAATTATTCCATAGCCTTTGTGAAAAACTATTAAACATTTTAAATCTACATAAATACCTGTTCACACCAACATACTTAGTTTTTCAGTTAAATAAGTCTATCATCCTGGTATTTGAAGTGCACTATTTGTTGCACTTTTTCTTGCACTATTTATACTACAAAAATAGCATGGAGCATACAAATTGAGACATCCCTTTAGTTTTAGTTCTGATTAACCCAGATCAGTTTTTGTTGAATGTAAAAGAGCAGCTTTGACATTCTGCAGAATTTCTTCTTTTGTATTCCACGGAAAAAAGAAAGTCATGGCGATTATGGTCACTGTGATATAAAGTGATTCTATCACTTTAACAGTATGGAGAAGTATAGCGTTAACATTCTTTTGTGTTTTACAGGAAGACAGACCAAATAGCACAAATAAAGTAAAAGATTACAGAATTTTTATTTTATCCAAATTGGTAATCATCAACTATCAATATCCTAAAAGCAATTCCCACTTAAACAAAAGTACAGACTCCCACTTCCTGACACTTTGAGTGATTAACAAGAGATATTGTATCATTTTATCCAGGAACGTACATCATTTTCAGAGACAATACTTTTAATGAAGTCCCTCAAGGCTCTGTACTCGGTTTTATTAGCATAATGCTACAGAGATTTAGACAGCAAGACAAGACCTCTGCTAAAGCGAGCAGTGAAGGGCCTTCAAGTGGAGCACAAGTGCTGCTGAAATAAGGAAAGAGCATGATTGGGCAAGGAGAGAGAGCAAGAAAAAGAAAAAAAGCTACTTTCTTACTCAAATAACTCATCTTTATCATACTGCCTCATCAATCTCACATGGCAGAGATAGAACTGGCTGGAAAAATTACTGTTTGGAAAAGCAAAAAGAACAATGAGGAGAAAGAGAAAAAAGGTAGAGGGGCCTATGCAGCATAATTAGCCCGAGCTGCTTGGTTACCTTCCAAACACCGCAAAGGATACTCTGAGCAGGAGAAGAGGCGGGGACAGGGAGAGAGAGAGAGAAACAGAGGGGAGAGTTATGAAGGGGATGATTGCATTCCACACACTCTTGAAGCCCAGTCTCCCTAGGAGACACACGATAGCAGCATGACAGAACAACATCTACACTAGAGCACGACTGCGATTATATGTGCCACGCTGAGAGTGTGTGTGAGTCAGAGAGAAAGAGAAGTAAGTTCGTCAATTAGCAGAAAGAGAGAAGTAACAGCAGGAGAAGAGCAAAGTAAAAGATATCAAGAGGAACCTGAAAGAGACTGTGGGAGTGACACGCGTGGGGATGAAGTGGGTTTGTTGGAGGTGAGCCGTGCCGCTCATACACACATGCACACGCACACACTCTTCCAAAAGCTCAGGACTCCCAAGGAAGGAGGAAAGGATGAAGAAACACTCGGCTCGAGTGGCCCCTCTCAGCTCCTATAGCGCTCAGGTGCTCACCTGCCCCATCTCTGAAGGTAAAATTCAACGTTTGTGTGGGTTTGATTACATGTAAAGTACACGTTTGTCCCCAGAAATGTGCTAATCTGAGAAAATGTTCTTTTGAAGTTCTTGAGTTAGTTTAGTCTATTTATAGAATAATATTATAATTAGCCTAGTGATTATAATTAACTTTTTAATGAAAATTATAGAAGTTGTTTGCTAATTTAGATAGCTAAACTAGTTTGTGTTTGAACAGAGATGTTAGAAAGATATGTCGTATTTAAATAGAGATACTGTATGTACTATTAAGTTTGTAAATTAGTATGGTGTGAAATGTGTTGAGTGTGTGTTGTGTGTGTGTGTGTGTGTGTGTTCGTTTCCAGAGGCTTGTGTGTTTGCAACCAAGCAGAAAAGGAGCCGTAAAATCACCTCAGCAGTTTATATCACACTTTCAATATTAAATTACATTTTATTTAACAATGTACTGATTGTTTATTTAAGTATAATGCCGGTTTGAGCTGTTGTGTTTTCTGAGTCCTTCAGGGGTAACACTTTACAATTTGTTAACTCTAAAAAACAATTAATTGTTTATTTGTGTTAGTTCACAGTTAATTCACTAATGTTAACATACAACCTTACAGGTTAAAAATGAATTAGTAAACGTTAAGCATAACATTTACTAAGACTAATACATGCTGTAGAATTATTGTTCGTTCATGTTAACTGATGTTGTTACCTAATGTCAACAAATTAAACATTTTGGTAAAGTGTTACCCCTTCATAGATTCCAGTATGCACAAAGGTTCATTTTCAGCGTTTATGTTCTTTCTTAATCCATATTTACAGGTGCATCTCAATAAATTAGAATGTTGTGGAAAAGTTCATTTATTTCAGTAATTCAACTCAAATTGTGAAACTCGTGTATTAAATAAATACAATGCACACAGACTGAAGTAGTTTAAGTCTTTGGTTCTTTTAATTGTGATGATTTTGGCTCACATTTAACAAAAACCCACCAATTCAACAAATTAGAGTACTTCATAAGACCAATGAAAAAAAATTTAGTGAATTGTTGGCCTTCTGGAAAGTATGTTAATTTACTTTATATGTACTCAATACTTGGTAGGGCTCCTTTTGCTTTAATTACTGCCTCAATTCGGCGTGGCATGGAGGTGATCAGTTTGTGGCACTGCTGAGGTGGTATGGAAGCCCAGGTTTCTTTGACAGTGGCCTTCAGTTTATCTGCATTTTTTGGTCTCTTGTTTCTCATTTTATTCTTGACAATACCCATAGATTCTCTATGGGGTTCAGGTCTGGTGAGTTTGCTGGCCAGTCAAGCACACCAACATCATGGTCATTTAACCAACTTTCGGTGCTTTTGGCAGTGTGGGCAGGTGCCAAATCCTGCTGGAAAATGAAATCAGCATCTTTAAAAAGCTGGTCAGCAGAAGGAAGCATGAAGTGCTCCACAATTTCTTGGTAAACGGGTGCAGTGACGTTGGTTTTCAAAAAACACAATGGACCAACACCAGCAGATGACATTGCACCCCAAATCATCACAGACTGTGGAAACTTAACACTGGACTTCAAGCAACTTGGGCTATGAGCCTCTCCACCCTTCCTCCAGACTCTAGGACTTGGTTTCCAAATGAAATACAAAACTTGCTCTCATCTGAAAAGAGCACTTTGGACCACTGGGCAACAGTCCAGTTCTTCTTCTCCTTAGCCCAGGTAAGACGCCTCTGATGACAACTGTAGCCAAATTCATTGACACGTCTGTATGTGGTGGCTCTTGATGCCTTGACCCCAGCCTCAGTCCATTCCTTGTGAAGTTCACCCAAAATTTTGAATTGATTTTGCTTGACAATCATCATAAGGCTGCGGTTCTCTCAGTTGGTTGTGCATCTTTTTCTTCCACACCTTTTCCTTCCACTCAACTTTCTGTTAACATGTTTGGATACAGCACTCTGTGAACAGCCAGCTTCTTTGTCAATGTAATAATTGTGGCTTACCCTCCTTGTGAAGGGTGTCAATGATTGTCTTCTGGACAACTGTCAGATCAGCAGTCTTCCCCATGATTGTGTAGCCTAGTGAACCAAACTGAGAGACCATTTTGAAGGCTCAGGAAACCTTTGCAGGTGTTTTGAGTTGATTAGCTGATTGGCATATCACCATATTCTAATTTGTTGAGATAGTGAATTGATGGGTTTTTGTGAAATGTGAGCCAAAATCATCACAATTAAAAGAACCAAAGACTTAAACTACTTCAGTCTGTGTGCATTGAAATGATTTAATACACGAGTTTCACAATTTGAGTTGAATTACTGAAATAAATGAAAATAAACTTTTCCACCACATTCTAATTTATTGAAATGCACCTATATGCTGTATTTCTGAAAATGACTGTGGTTAAAAGGAATGTTTTTGTATTTAAGATAGTGTTAATCCTACTGTTTCTTGCTGTGTGCTTGTTTTTGGTTAAGATTTAAAAGAACGATTCAATCCTCAGGGCTACTGTTGAAAATATGTGGTTTTACCACACGAGATGTCTGATTATTTTCACTAGTGTTTTGGTGCTGACTCTGGTTATAGCTGTAGGTAACATACAGCAATGTTGCATTGTGGGATTGTGGGATGTTTCTGATCACAGTTTTTAAAACTTCCTGGTTGCACTGTTATGCAAACCTGAAGCTGTAGCTCGATTTACATTGATAACTGATGCTCGATTTTATATTGATTACATTGATTATCTGATTAAAATTTTTATACCTTTGTTGCTTTTCTCAAACAAGCTAATTGCTAATTTGTTTTTATTTGATTTATTCATAAATACGTATGAATTAAATGTGCTTTCTACTACTTCTACAGGTTCTGATTAAAATGAAAAATAGAGTGCTTACAGTACTTTGACATAATATAGATATCAACCCTCAGTTATTAAGTGGTTTTGTTGTTTTTTTACATTAAGATTTCCTGTTAAAATATAAGTGAGAGTGTACATTTTAGGTGCTGTTACCTCAGCTTAAACCTATATCAAGCCTTTTCTTTTCTGAGACTTTCAAGCATAAAAGGGATGCAAAAAACCATTAAACCATTATAAATGTCATACATTTTTGACTGACATGGGGTGAGAGAATTTGCTTTTTGACAGTGAAAAGAACAAATATAACAAGGTCATAGAAACTGATAAAATAATAAAGAAATAATAAGAAAAATAGTTTAAGCAGCACTGCTTGGCATATGTCAACAACCAAACTGCTCATCATAATTCAGTGTATGTTACCAATTCCTGTTCCAAATGTCTTCTTCTAAAATTATGCTTATGAATCTCACAGCTGTAAAATTACAATAGCATTTTGTGCAGCACAGTGAAAATATGTAGGGGCGGCAAACCAGGGATTTACCATTGATGTGACATTTCTGTTCCTCCACATCTTGGACCTGCGGTTCCCTGGTGTTGTTGGTTTCTGCAGGCTGTTAAGCTATCCAGTCAATCCGGAGGATATAAAAAGTCTGTCAGTGTGGGTGCACACTGTGGGAGCCCTTTTTTAGTATAAAATAACTCTAAAAGTTGTCAGGTAGGTTTTTTCACTTTAAAAATGACATCATGCGAGTTGAGTTGTGGTTTTAGCTGCAACTGTCTCAAAAAAATCTGGAATTGCTCAGCATCAGACAGGGCAATGATGCGTATATCTGACATCTTGGAGTCAAAAAATCATAACTTTTTTCTTATAACTCTTGATGTTATAAGGACTGCATTATTACAATGCAAGTTTGAGTCAGACTGCTGTATCTTTATTTTAACTGATTCTTATAGCATTATTGTATAGCACATAGTTCATAACTTTATATTTATAGAGATTACACGTATTTGTATTGTAAATGCATTATTTTCTATTCTCACTATTCTTCTAGTCTCAGTTTCAACTTAATTTAGTTGAACAAATTTACTAACACTAATTTCAGTGAAATGCAAATAATTAAAGTGGTGAAATTAAAGCAGTGATATATTTTACACCTAAAATAAACACTTTAATATATAATGTGGTATAGATAGATAGATAGATAGATATATAGATAGATCATTGAATTAACATACCTTTTTGTTTGAAAGGTGAAAGTCATATGAAGCAACAATCAATAATACAAAGTGAGGTCAGGGTCTTGTGTACTGTTCATTGAAGTATCAAAGGACTTTGTTCAGTACGGGCCTTTCCTAATGCTGTCAATTAGAATACTCCACAAAGCCAACAAGACAAATATATGGAAAGTACAAGAACACCATATTATCATTTCCAATATGTCCAGCCTTTATAAAGTTAGAATAAAATCACACATTGGTGCAATGTTGAATATAAAGCGGTCAATGACTATGATAAATAAAAGTTAAAAATGAATATTATTTATGTAATATTTATGTATATTAACTTTTATATTGCATTTGATGACTTAAAATGGCAAATATTGTCTTTACATCTTGAATATGTGTGTCCAATAATTGTATAATTAATCATAATTTTTGTTTGCAAATATCATCTATTATTATTATTACATAGAGTAAACTAAGAGTATGTTTACTACAACAATGTACTAAAAACACAAGAAACACAAATTAACATGCACATGATGATAACGGTATCGTTTTATGGGGGCTCTTCCGGGATTTAAAAAAAAATGTCCCAAGACATTAAAATGTTATACAGTTTGTGCTGTTGGCAGAATAACCTTGGTTTTCATATAGTAGTTTGTGAAGGAAGCGGTTTTGCATGTGATGCATAGTGTTGCGCTCTCTGGGGTTTACATTGTAACATTAGTAAGCAAGACCTTGTTTGATTTACATGCACTTTGAAACCGTTTGTTTTATATTTGCATTTTAAGGCCCCAAAAATAAATTTGTTGCGAAATTAAAGAATAGAAAAAAAGATCTGCATACTGTTTATCTCCCTTTATAAAAAAAAATTTTAAACGTTTTGGTCAAAGACCTTCATCAGGCAAACTCACCCTTGTGTAAATTACTTTTTTTTTAATTGTGTAAATGAAAGGCCAAAATGCAAAAAACATTCCATTTTTAATTGAAAACATTGTTGTGTAAACAGCCGCTCACCTTGCCTTGTTATAAAAACAACAAATGATATACTTTAAAGAGACTTGACCAAATGGCACCCTATACCCTCGTGGTCTTCCTCTGAGTCCGCACTTTCGTGACGTAATGCCGCTTTGACTGTTGGGTTGAAGTCTGCTGCGGAGCTCGCCCCAGTGCAGGCTTGGCAGAAGTGCGGATCGAGGGCCCAAAACGGCCACAAAGAAGAAATGTAAACCGAAAAAAAAAAAAACTTCTAAACGCTAAAATGAGGAATGGGACACCCTACGGTCTCGTGGACTTAGCGGACATGCGCATTGTAAGTCCGTAAGTGCACATGAAGTGTTCCATTTGGGACAGGGTCTTAGCTTCAAGAGGGTCTGCAGAGGTAGTCTCTGTGCTATAATTTACATTTTGCTGGCTTCTGCATGTTGAACCACATGATCATGGTTTGCTGGATAAATGTTTGGCATTAATACAATAAAAATCAAAGACAGTTTATACCAATTTTTTCTAAGAAATAAATATGCTTTAATACTTTTTTATTGTTTACAAGAATCATATTTAATAATTTCATTCACAAGTTTTTTTTCTACATTATGATATTAGGACATCTCATAAATCATATGAAAAGTGTATTCAACTCATTGCATGTATGAATTCTTTTTTTTTTAAGATTTGTTTTTTTGACCTTTTATGAGGATAGGACCATACATGACTCAGGAAACAAAGACGGGATTAGGAAAGGTCCGCGAGCTGGGATTTGAACTCGGGACGCCTGAGGCACTGCCCACGAGGCTATTAGTGCTGACATGAATCACATTTTGCATTTTTTAACACATTATGACATTGACTAAATCACATTAACCATAAAACACTCAAAAATAAATACAAAGAAACTGCAAGTAACACAGTGAATTACACATAACATTTAAACATAATATTTACCACTTCAAAACATAATTTCATTATAAAGTCTAGTTCCCTGTATTTCAGTCAGGGTGAGATCCATGGCTTGATAGCAGGATCACAACGACAAAGTGGCATTGTGAGCGTGGCGAGTGTGTGTGTGCGTGTATCGTGCTTGCTGACCCAGCACACTATGCTAGTGACCATGGGCCCAGCGCATGTCATCTTTTATTCCTGGCTTAGTGTAAATTGATCACTCTGAGTCTACAGCATAACGGATCTTGGCTTTGTGATACTAGCACTCTTCCCCTCTGTTCAATCTCCCATCCACTATTCCTCTATTTATCAATCTATCTATCTATCTATCTATCTGTTCTATCTGTCTGTCTGTCTGTCTGTCTGTCTGTCTGTCTGTCTATTTTCAGTATACTGAGGTGTAATGTTGTCTTTGATGAAGGAGGTCATGACTGGTAACACCAGGATGTATTCTGATTGGCTGATTTTTTTGTGGTCGCCCTGTGGTGTCGATTTTCCATGTAAATCCCACTATATCTGAATGGCCATGCTTCTCCATGACCCTGTGGAGCTATTTTTGACAGAGGCTTGTCTGTGCGACGTAGGCAGATTTAAAACGCTGTCCGGCTTTAGTGCTTCACCTGCAGGTAACTGACACTCGCAGCTTCTGATCGATACATCTGTACGTACCACAGAGAAATATCAGGGGCAGCCGCACGAGGAAGTGTTGCTGAATTTCTCATGAATAAAACACATCAACAAAGCACATGATTAGCATATCTGAACCTTGTCTAAAAATAGTCTGTTTTCTAATATTTGACCAAATAAGGAAGGAAGGAAGGAAGGAAGGAAGAAAGGACCATTCACTGAAGACATGCTTAATATGATGTAGACTCCAGTGAAGACTCACATTTTAAGTTAATTGTGCTCAAATGGAGTAATTTCCAGGAATCCCTTCAGTTTGTTGCTGTTGTTGTGGCAGCTCAATCCTGTGCTTATTTTCATTTTCCAAAAGCATCGTTAGCTAACTATGGTTAATTCCATTGAACTCTATTGGTAACGACGGACCTTGCTTTTGAGAAGCACAGCCCTGAACAGGACAGCATTCAAATTGAAGTTAGAATCCATCATGGCAGAATATTAGTAAATTAGATATTATAAATATTACATTTAAATTTGATAGTAAAACACAGTGTTGCACATTTTGTTGGTCCAAAGATGAGGATGTATATTATGTACAACAGTTGCAACTGCTTTTTATCACGTAATGAGAAGCAAAACAATTACTAATCTGTGTAATCTGTTGGAAACTACTGAACAAATATTTAAAAAACATTAAACATTAAAAAAATCTAAATAAAAGCTCTGTAAACACTTGCATTTTTATAACACTATAAGTGTCTCCTATGGGGTAATGAAAAGTTCAAAGTGACCGAATGTCCGCACAAGTATAATATTTTTCATCTTATGGGGAATTATATTTTTTTTGGTCCCAGTGAAGAAAACAGGTTATAAATCATACAAAATGAATTTTTTCGAAAATCCCTTGATGCAGAAAGTTTTCTGTGAAGTAGGGCTGCAACTAACGATTATTTTAATAATCGATTAATCTGTCGATTATTTTTTCAATCAATCGATGAATCGGATAAAAAACAAGAAAAGCATTCATTTCCAACCCTTTATTCAAAACCAGAACTAAAATCTTTAGAAAGTGCACAAACATGTTGCTCCTTGAACATCCCTGAGCTGTTATAATAATAATAAAATAAAATAAAAGTGGACTAACACAAAAAACATACACATGTATGCTTTACATCTGCCAAATATATAGACTTTTTTTAAATAAAGTGCCACCTGAGCTGCCTGAACAAGAAATAATTTATAAAAAATAAAGAACAATACAAATTAGAAAATTGAACAGGATTTGTTTGAATGTCAGAACTTGTTCTCTACACTACACTCGCAGACGCACACACTTTTGCAGACACACACACTCACAAACTCTCACACTGACACACACACACACACACACACACACTTACTCTCTCTCACTCCCTTTGTTCAGACACTTTGCACTGCAATGCAAAAATGTGAGCATGTCCGGCAGAGTGTAACCAGGGTTCAAGGTGAGGATCATTTCAGGAGGTCATGGCCTGATCCGCCATGACCTCCTGAACTGCCTGATCCGCCATGGCCTCCTGAGCTCCCTGATCCACCTTGGCTTCCTTAACTACTTGATCCGCCATGGCCTCCTGAACTGCCTGATCCGCAATGGGGTCCTGCACTGCCTGAACCACCGAGGCGCCCTGAACTTTCTGTTCCGCCATGGCCTCCTGAACTGTCTGCTCTGCCATGGCCTCCTGATCTCCCTGATCCACAATGGCATCCTGAGCTGCCTGATCCGCCATGGTGCCCTGAGCTGCCTGATCCGCCATGGCCTCCTGAGCTGCCTGCTCCACCATGGCTCCGTGAACTGCCTGATATGCCATGGCGCCCTGAGCTACCTGATGTGCCATGGCTTTCTGAACTGCCTGATCCGCCATGGCCTCCTGAGCTCCCTGATCCGCCTTGGCCTCCTTAACTGCTTGATCCGCCATGGCCTCCTGAACTTCCTGATCCGCAATGGGGTCCTGAACTGCCTGAACCGCAGAGACGCCCTGAACTTTCTGTTCCGCCATGGCCTCCTGAACTGTCTGCTCCGCCATGGCTCCCTAGTCTGCCTGATCCGGCATGGTGCCCTGAGCTGCCTGATCTGCCATGGCTTTCTGAACTGTCTGATCCGCCATGACATCCTGTCATGATCCACAATGGCGATGACATCCCACAATGATCCACAATGACGCCCTGAGCTGCCTGATCTGCCATGGCTTTCTGAACTGCCTGATCCGCCATGACCACCTGAACTGCCTGATCCGCCATGGCCTCCTGAGCTCCCTGATCCACCTTGGCCTCCTTAACTGCCTGATCCGCAATGGGGTCCTGAACTGCCTGATCCGCCATGGCCTCCTGAGCTCCCTGATCCGCCTTGGCCTCCTTAACTGCTTGATCCGCCATGGCCTCCTGAACTGCCTGATCCGCAATGGGGTCCTGAACTGCCTGATCCGCCGAGGCGCCCTGAACTTTCTGTTCCGCCATGGCCTCCTGAGCTCCCTGATCCACCATGGCCTCCTGAACTGCCTCCTGAAATGCCTGATCCACAATGGCGCCCTGAGCTGCCTGATCTGCCATGGCTTTCTGAACTGCCTGATCCGCCATGACCACCTGAACTGCCTGATCCGCCATGGCCTCCTGAACTCCCTGATCCGCCTTGGCATCCTTAACTGCTTGATCCGCCATGGCCTCCTGAACTGCCTGATCCGCAATGGGGTCCTGAACTGCCTGATCCGCCGAGGCGCCCTAAACTTTCTGTTCCGCCATGGCCTTCTGAGCTCCCTTATCCACCATGGCCTCCTGAACTTCCTGATCACTGCCTGATCTGCCATGGCCTCCTGAACTGCCCGATCCGAAATGGCCTCCTGATCTGCCTGATCCACAATGGCATCCTGAGCTGCCTGATCTGCCATGGCTTTCTGAACTGCCTGATCTGCCATGATCTCCTGAACTGCCTGATCCGCCATGGCCCCTGAGCTCCCTGATCTGCCTTGGCCTCCTTAACTGCTTGATCCGCCATGGCCTCCTGAACTGCCTGATCCGCAATGGGGTCCTGAACTGCCTGATCCGCCGAGGCGCCCTGAACTTTCTGTTCCGCCATGGCCTCCTGAGCTCCCTGATCCACCATGGGCTCCTGAACTGCCTGATCACTGCCTGATCTGCCATGGCCTCCTGAACTGCCTGATCCGCAATGGCGTCCTGAACTGCCTGATCTACCGTGACGTCCTGAACTGCCTGATCCGCCGTGGCGCCCTGAACTCCCTGATCCGCCGTGGCACCCTGAACTGCCTGACCCGCCGTGGCGCCCTGAACTGTCTGTTCCGCCATGGCCTCCTGAACTGTCTGATCCACAATGACATCCTGAACTGCCTGAACCGCCGTGGGGCCTTGACCTGTCTGTTCCGCCCCCACCGCCCCCCTCCCCAGTGGAGCTGTAAATTATTATTTTAACTTTTTAACTTATTATTTTATTGAATAAACT
This sequence comes from Gymnocypris eckloni scoliostomus, assembly GCA_027564155.1. Taxonomy (NCBI): domain Eukaryota; kingdom Metazoa; phylum Chordata; class Actinopteri; order Cypriniformes; family Cyprinidae; genus Gymnocypris; species Gymnocypris eckloni. The sequence goes on from CM050428.1 coordinate 29,373,410, forward strand.
AATACAATTTCTTTATTCAGTTCCACCGGTGTTTTATGAATTATCTTGTTTGGTCCTTTGTACTTTAGCCCTGTGTTGTTGTTTTTTTCCCCATGAGGAAAACGTACTTATAAAGCATACTAAATGAAGTTTTTTTGAAAATCTCTTGATGCAGAAAGTGTTGGTGCCCAGAATAGAATATGTATGCTAAACACAGTTGGAGCTGCAGAAAAGTGTGTAGAAGAAGAATAAAAATAAACGCGAGGGATTTCATAATCCAATTTTATTACCTGGAATATAATGAGGCAAGGAAATATAATGTGTGCTGTAATGGTGCAATACTGATCTGTGTGTTGCAGAAGAGGAGGGCTCAGAATCACATGCAGAGACTCCAGTCAGTGAAACAAGTGGAAATGGCACTGCATACCAGACCTGTGCCAACACAGTGCTCAAGGTGCTGGGGGGTTTGCTGGTGGTGCTGTGTGTCTCCTCGTCCTGGGTGGGTACCACACAGGTTGTCCAGCTCACGTTCAAATCCTTTTCCTGTCCCTTTTTCATCACATGGTTCAGCACCAACTGGAACATTCTCTTCTTCCCCCTCTACTATTCTGGGCATGTGGCCACCACCAGAGAAAAACAGACGCCCATTCAGAAATTCAGGTGAAGTAAGAATGAATGAATCTGGTGGATTATGATGTGATGTGAACAACAAAACTTTTTACAAGTACAATAGTAGTGAACATGTGAAAATGTAATATTTACTAATTTGTCTTTAGTTAACACTTTTATCCAATGTAAGATACTGTATACTTATTACAGAGAAAGTTCCCCCAAAGCAGGAATGGGCAGCTCCAGTCATGGAGGGCTACTGTCATGCAGAGTTGAGCTCTATTCCTAAATATATAATCAAGTAATCCGGTCCCACTTCATATTAGGTGGCCTTAATTACTATGTACTTACATAAAAAAGTACAATTTAGCCTACTTATTGTGTTCATATTGTATTTCAAAACACATTTGCTGCTATTGAGGTGGGATATGGGTATGGTTAGGGACAGTTTTGGTGGTATGGATAGGTTTAAGGGTGGGTTAAGGTGTAAGGAATGGGTCAACAGCATAATTATAAATGTAATTTCAGAAATTAATTACAAATGTAATTACATGCAGGTATTTTTAATACCTAAGTACAATGTAAAAACGTGAATGTACACAATAAGGGCATTGTATCAAATTATTCATTTAAATAAGTATGTAGCAGTTAAGGTCATCTAATATAAAGTGGGACCTGTAATCCTGAAGAATTTACTTAGATTTTTCAGGTTTGATTGGGGAGTTAAACTCTTCTATAGTGCAAGAGTCAGTAGAAACAGTTCAATTCAATTCACGAGCAACTCATTCAGAATGGTTTTGCAAACTAGAGCAACCCATTCATTGAAAAAGTCTGCTCAAAAATGATCTATTAGCAAATTGAACATTTCAATTTTTTTTTCATGAATTTAACAAGGACATTTGTGTGATTTTCAAGGAAAAATTTATATTTTTTTAATTTATTCCACACACAAATATATTGTGTGTCTATATACAGTATCTCGCAGAAGTGAGTACACCCCTCACATTTTTGTAAATATTTTATTATATATTTTCATGTAACAACACTGAAGAAAGGACACTTTGCTACAATGTAAAGTAGTGAGTATGTACAGCTTGTATAACCCCCTCAAAATAACTCAACACATGGCCATTAATGTCTAAACTGCTGGCCACAAAACTGAGTACACCCCAAGTGAAAATGTCCAAATTGGGCCCAAAGTGTCAATATTTTGTGTGGCCAACATTATTTTACAGTACTGCCTCAACCCTCTTGGGCATGAAGTTCACCAGAGCTACGCAGGTTGCCACTGAAGTCCTCTTCCACTCCTCCATGATGACATCACAGAGCTGGTGGATGTTAGAGACCTTGCACTCCTCCACGTTCCATTTGATGATGCCCCAGAGATACTCAATAGGGTTTAGGTCTGGAGACATACTTGGCCAGTCCATCACATTTACCCTCAGCTTCTTTAGCAAGGCAGTGGTCGTTATCATATTGTAATACTGCCCTGCGGCCCAGTCTCCGAAGGGAGGGGGATCATGCTCTGCTTCAGTATGTCACAGTACATGTTGGTATTCATGGTTCCCTCAATGAACTGTAGCACTCCAGTGCCGGCAGCACTCATGCAGCCCCAGACCATGACACTCCCACCACCATGCTTGACTGTAGGCAAGTCACACTTGTCTTTGTACTCCTCACCTGATTGCCGCTATACACACTTGACACCATCTGAACCAATAAGTTTATTGGGGGCAGTCGTGGCTCTAATGGATAGAGCGTCGGACTTGTAACCCGAGGTTGTGGGTTCGAATCTCGGCTCCGGCAGGAATTGTCCACGACTGAGGTGAGACCCTTAAGCAAGGCACCGAACTCCCAACTGCTCCCCGGGCTCCGCAGTGTCGGCTGCCCAATGCTCCAAGAGTGTGTGCACTTGAATGGGTTAAATGCAGAGAACATATTTCACTGCTGTTTATACTCTGTATAATTGTGTATGTGACAAATAAAGCTCATTTGAGCTTAATAAAATGATCTTGGTCTCATCAAACTACAGGACATGTTTCCAGTAATCCAAGTCCTTAGTCTGCTTGTCTTCAGCAAACTGTTTGCGGGCTGTCTTGTGCATCATCTTTAGAAGAGGCTTCCTTCTGGGATGACAGCCATGCAGACCAATTTGATGCAGTGTACGGCGTATGGTCTGAGCACTGACAGGCTGACCCTCTGCAGCAATGCTGGCAGCAATCATACGTCTATTTCCCAAACACAACCTCTGGATATGATGCTGAGCACGTGCACTCAACTTCTTTGGTCGACCATGGCAAGGTCTGTTCTGAGTGGAACCTGTCCTGTTAAACTGCTGTATTTATTTATTTATGCATTTAGCAGATATGCATTTAGCAGACCATGTATGGTCTTGGCCACTGTGCTGCAGCTCAGTTTCATGGTCTTGGCAATCTTCTTATAGCCTACACCATCTTTATGTAGAGCAACAATTCTTTTTTTCAGATCCTCAGAGGGTTCTTTGCCATGAGGTGCCATGTTGAACTTCCAGTGATCAGTATGAGAGAGTGAGAGCGATAACACCAAATTCAACACACCTGCTCCCCATTCACTCCAGAGACCTTGTAACACTAACGAGTCACATGACTCCTGGAGAGAAAATGGCTTATTGGGCCCAGCAGCCATATCACCCTGCAGCCCAAGACTGGTTGCCCAATGAAGCTAAGCAGGGTTGAGCCTGGTCAGTACCTGGATGGGAGACCTCCTGGGAAAATGTTGCTGCTGGAAGAGGTGTTAGTGAGGCCAGCAGGGGGTGTGGGTCTTAATGTCCCAGTATAATGACGGGGACACTATACTGTCAACACGGTGAAAAAAATGTATACTGTTATAAATACACGATATACACTCACTACTTTACATTGTAGCAAAGTTTCATTTCTTCTATAATTCTTCTAATATCTATAATTAATTTGTCTTTTTGGATCCTTTTTTAAAGGAGATTTTTGTCTGTTTGTAAAAGAGTGACATTTGAAAATTAAGCATGAGGGCCAGTTCCAGCTCGATCTAATAAAAAGCATTTTACGGGTTGGCGATTTTGAATTAATTTTATATTAATCAAATTTACAATGTAAAATTTTTTCGAAGAAAAAAAACTAAGCTTGAAGGTCCACCACCAAAACTTGTATTTTTTCTCATTTCACTGTTTAGGGAATGTAGTCGGTTGTTTGGGGAGGACGGGATGTCTCTGAAGGTGCTTCTGAAGAGAACGGCGCCCTTCTCCATCTTGTGGACGCTTACTAACTACCTGTACATGTTAGCACTGAGAAAACTAACCGCTACAGATGTCTCAGCGCTCTACTGCTGCCACAAGGCCTTTGTCTTCCTCTTGTCGTGGATTGTCCTCAAGGATCGCTTCATGGGTGTGCGGGTAGGTGTATTATAACCCTAATTAATACTCAACTAGTTGCATTATTTCATGTCCATTTATTTATTCGGGATTCAAGTATCAAAATAATTTTACCTCAGCAACCATTTGATTAGGTTTGACGTTGAACAGCTTCTTTGGTACAAATGATAATATGTGACCCTGGACCAAAAAAACTGTCATAAGTAGCATGGTTTTATTTGTAGCTTTAGCCAACAATACATTGTATGGGTCAAAATTACAGATTTTTATTTTATGCCAAAACGAATTAGGATATTAAATAAAGATCATGTTCCATTAATATATTTTGTAAATGTCCTAGTGTAAATATATCAACTTAATCTTTTATTAGTAATATGCATCGCTAAGACAACTCTAAAGGCGATTTTCTCAATATTTAGAGATTTTTGCATCCTCAGATTCTAGATATTCAAATAGTTGTATCTCAGCAAAATATTGTCATATCCTAACAAACTCTACATTAATGGAAAGCTTATTCATTCAGCTTTCAGATGTCAGAATATATCATTAAAAATACCTTTATGACTGGTTTTGTGGTCCAGGGTCACATATTTGCTTTAAAATTATTACAGAATCAACACAAGTGGGTGCCAACAGCCGATTAAAATCCTTTTTTCAATTGGGAATTTTGTATTCAAGTGAAATTCTGTACCAAAATGTATGAGAATTGACCATAGCGTGCCGGGTACTATAATGTTTACATTTATATTTATATCTCAGGGACTTTATAGAATAAACTCTAAATTATTGCATTATAATCCTCGAGTTTGTGTTGCATTCTCTCTTCATTTTTATGTTAAATACGTTTTTGAAAACTTAGGTCACACTTTAGTTTGGGAACCAATTCTCACTGTATTAACTATGACTTTTGCCTTAAACTTCTAATTTGCTGCTTATTAATAATTAGTAAGGCAGTTATTAAGTTTAGGTATGGGGTCGGATTAAGAGATCTATTATATGGTCACCCAGAATAAGACATAAATATGTGCTATATAAGTATAAAAAATATGTTAGTACCGTAATATGATATAAAAAAAACTATTAGTTAATAGTGGGAATGGGTCCCTAAACTTACTTTTTTGAACCGGTCATTTAGACCATTTGTCCAGTGTCCAGTTTCATTAACTTAGCACAAAAGGTCATAATTGATTTGTACTTTGTGTATGTACATTCATTAACTCGAAACCGAAAAATGTTAGTATACATGTCAAACTTCATTCATTTAGGGCAACAAGAAGCTTCTCAAAGCTTTGCTGCTGTGATCAGGGAATTTGAAATGGCACACATAAACAGTTTCAAAATGTGCCAAAATTTTGATTGTTATTCTCATATCCTTAGACAAATAAAAATTGCTTGCTGATGTACTTTATTTGGTAAGTAGGATTTGAATTATCAGGGTAATGTATAGTCAGCTAATCCACATCCCAAAATAAACTCTTTGGGTTTTTTAAAACCAATTTGGGGTCCTGATCACACTGGCAGGGGGTATTTTGTGACAGTTACTGGCTAACGTTATATCATCCTTTACATTTACTCACAGGCCTTAAAATTAATTAATCTAAGTTACAGCGAATGTGCTGAAATGAGTTCCATAGAAAGCACTACCTGTTGATATTTCAAATGATTCATGAAATTGGAGTTAAACAGCAGATTGATGGTTATGGTTAAGGATCAAGTGATAAGACAATAAATGAACACATAACAAATGCAGTCAATGAGAATTTGTTCTTGTTCAGGTGTAAAAAAAATTTGCTTTGCCAACTTTTGTAGTATCTGCATATTATTCCTTGAAAAGTTTTTTTTTTTTAGCTATCCACTTCAAAAATGAAATGAAATAATGATGCGCACTGATATTTATTGTGGTATGAACCTTAATCGTTATTGGACCTTATTGTTATATAATGTTTTTGTAATCTTTGCTCTTAGATTGTGGCTGCCATTATGGCTATCACAGGCATTGTGATGATGGCTTATGCTGATGGTTTTCATGGGGATTCCTTTATGGGTGTGGCCTTAGCAGTCGGCTCCGCCTCCACTTCTGCTCTCTACAAGGTGAGTGCAGCTGAAAATAACAATTCCCAGAATATCCTTGATGACCATTAAGACTCATTCAGTATTAATATGCTCTTCCTGCAAAACCACTCAGGTGCTGTTTAAGATGTTCCTCGGCAGTGCTAATCTGGGCGAGGCTGCTCATTTCTTCTCCACCATGGGCTTTTTCAATCTCATCTTCATCTCCTGCGTTCCCCTGATCCTGTTCTTCACCAGAGTGGAGCATTGGGGTTCCCTCTCCTCTTTGCCCTGGGGTTACCTCTGTGGGGTGGCCAGCCTATGGCTAGGTAATATGAAGTTATGGAACCAGATTCTTCCGCCAATATATTCAGCCAATTTAAGCAATATATAAATTCTACAATAATCTAATTAAATGTCTGTTCTTATGTTTCAGAAACTTAATGAAATATTAGCGATATACTGTACACTACTGTTCAAAAGTTTATGGTAAGATTTTTTAACAGCGTTAATACTATTATTCAGAAAGGATGCATTGAATTGGTCAAAAGTGGCATGCAAGACATTTATAATGTTTCAGGTTTTATATTTAAAATAAATATGGTTCTTTTTTAACTTTCTATTCATCAAAGAATCCTGAAAAATATGTATCACGGTTTTCAGAAAAATGATTAAGCAGCACAATTGTTTTCAAGAATATTTCTGAAGGATCATGTGACACTGAGGACTAGAATAATGGCTTTATATAATTGTTGCCATCACAGGAATAATTACATTTTAAAATATATATAAATAAAATAAAAAATATAATCATTATTTTAAACCGTAAGAATGCATAACAATATTAATATTCTACTTTATATTTGCTTAAATAAACGCAACTTTATTGAGCACAAGAGACATCTCAAAAATTAAAAAAATCATTTTGAACAATGGTCTATATGTTACTTTGGTCACACTTTATTTTAAGATCCAATTTCGCTATGAGCAAACCAGTAACTATGACTTTGCCTCAATAAACTCTTAATTTTCTGCTTATTAATAGTTAGTAAGGTAGTTGTTACGTTTAGGTGTTGGGTAGGATTAGGCATGTAGAAAATGGTCATGCAGAATATGTGCTTTATAATATTCATGTCAGCCAATATGTCAATATGCTAATAAGCAGCTAGTTAAGAGTGACAACTGGTCCCTATACTAAAGTGGGTAACACATTGGAATAGGGAAAACTTATTCACTATTAACTAGGACTTTTCCCTCAATAAATTCCTAATTAGCTTATTATTAGTTAGTAAAGGTAGTTGTTAAGATTAGGTATTGGGTACGATTAGGGATGTAGAATAAGGCATTAATATGTGCTTAATTTGTACTAATAAATGGCTAATATTCTAGTAATATGCATGCTAATAAGAAACTAGTTAAGACACTAAAATAAAGTGTTACCCTAAAGTGTTACCGTTACTTGTTTAAAAGACAATAGAAAAAGATGTTTTGGTACTGTAATGTTGCGCCATCTACAGAACTAAATGGCAAATGCTAACCAACTGGGAAAAAAATAATAAATAAATGAAACCTTTTGTTTGTACACAAGTACTGGCGTTAAATCACGCTGACTGTTTATGATCATGCTGACTGTTTACCACTTGATCACTGCTGGTTCAGATGTGAGTCAGTGTTATAGTGGATCAAATACAACCATTAAGTACACTTCCAAGAGTGCTTTAAGTGCTTAGTAAGTGAGATAAATCTGGTAAGAATCATCAGTTTACACCTCGAAGTAGCATTTCTTTGATATCCAATATGTGCTGCATCAGTCTATGTCGAGCATAACAGTAACAGATCCACTTATATTTACTGTATATTTGAGCTGAAGTGGAGCTCTGTATCGCTAGGGTGTTTTAAGGATAATGTGATATCCATTAACTTTTGTCACTCATCCAAATCATGTGAAGTTCTCTGTGTATTTGGCCACTTAGAGAGGATTGAATGACAAAAAAATGCTATATGGCCAAACTATAACATAAATGTCCTGTTTTTTTTTCTCTCTCTCTCATAGTATTTAACATCCTGGTCAATGTAGGAGTGGTGCTCACGTATCCTATTCTCATATCCATTGGGACGTTACTCAGTGTTCCAGGCAATGCAGGTGTGTGAGTCCATGCTGTACGTCATTAGTACTTGAAAATTACTATTACTATTTAAAAAATATATATATATATATATATATATATATATGGATAAGAATCATCCTAAAAGTACAACAGAGCAAATCTCTTAGCCCTTCAAATAAATAAATAAAATATAAAAACTCTACCTAAGTGAGTTTCTTCACTCAAAGCAAACAGCCGCACCATGACAAAGGGGTGGTGAGGTTGCCAAGGTGACAGTAAATGCTGGTGCTTGTCTTTAGAAACAGTCTTTCAAGGTCAGTTTGTTAAATTAAGTGTGGCTTTTCTTCAGAAAGGCTCCTATGATTCGCTTGCAACAAACAGTATAATTCATTTGTGATTTATGCTACATTCCTAATGTTTGCCTGTGTACTACATTTTCAAGAAGTGTGAATGTAAATGTATAGGTAATTGTTATTATTATAAACCATTTTACATTTCCCTAGCCAGTAATGAGGAACCAAGGCTGATAACTTGATTCAATTTTTGTCTTTATGAGCACCGATGTTAATACTTAATTCATATTTATTTTGAAGTCAACAAACAGCCACAGGATTGCAATTACTATTCATCTAAAGAGTGTTCCCTCTTAAATAACAGTAACTAATGCTGAACATTTCCTTATTAATGAAATTTATTTGATTGGACTTAATTGGTCAGTTATTCTCTCCCACAGAGATTTGGACAGTCTGGGCACAAGGTCATATTTAATTGATAGAAACTCACTCTTGTGTATAGTTAAAAAAAATTATAGGAGTTTCTAACAAAACACTGTACTGGCAAAAGAAGAAAACCTGCAACTGTTAATTACATTAAATAAGTAATATGGGTTTCACCCAAGCCTGGTTAATCTCTCATTTATGCCTAATTAGTTTTATAGTTTGCATTGACTTCGGTTACTTAAGCAATCAGCCTGAAAGATGATAAAATGGGCATACAAATCTGAGATTTACTGTCTCTAGGGACCAGAATATTGTGGGCACTTTTGAATGAACTAAGAAGCACCACCCAGAACACCCTAGAAACCACATAGCAACATACCAAAAACCGCTCAGAACACCGTAATAATATTTTAGACTACAGTGAAAATAAGTGTCAATGACATGAAACACACCTGTCTTAGTTATTTTATTCAATAAAACATTCATGAAATGAGTGGAATAACCCTTTTAATAATGAGCTTGTTTGTTTTATTTATTATTTTTCAAAAATCTGATATCACTACAACAACAACAAAGCCTAATTAAATGTATTAAATTATTGAAATGGTTTTTAGTATCATTGAGATACCATTTTACATTTTCTTAAGATTTTGAATTCATGTTTAATTGTAATGTTTTTGTAAAAAGAAGTTATAGTAATTTTGTTGTTTAGTTTTGTCCTTTTTTATTATTTTAGTTTGATTTTATTTAAGGTATAGTTTTAGTTATTTTAGCACATCATGTTAAACTAAATCAACTTGCTTAAATATACTATATATATAAAGAGCTAAATTGTAACAGATTACATCTGGATTGCATAATTAGATTCCAAAAATTAAGCACTTGTAATTAGATTATAATGCATTTATGTATATGAAATGTTTAGTTTATAAAATAGCATATAATAAAATTTACATACATTTTATTTTAAGCAACTTTTTTATTGTTTTAGTTAACTATAATACTCCTGAAAGAAAACCTTATTGATAGTTTGGCATAATGTTATTATTAGTATTTCTTTTAAAAAAAAAGGTTTTACTGCTTATTCGTTGATGCACTATGGAAATTCCAAAACAGTGATTTTGTGAAGTAATATATTTAAAATAATAATAATAATTTTATAAGTTTTCAAAGTTTAAGTTAACTGACATATACAGTTTTTTAATCCACTTTTTACTTGATATTTCTGAAAAATTCTATTAAAGTTTTTCAAAACCAAATGAAGCTGGCATGAATACAAGTAGTGCAGTTAAGACATATGTGTTTTAAACTAGAAAAAGATGTGTTTCTCTCTCCAGCTATCGATGTGCTGAAGCACGAGGTCATCTTCAGCGTGGTGCGTCTGGCTGCCACCTGCATCATCTGCCTGGGCTTCCTGCTCCTGCTGCTCCCTGAGGAGTGGGATACGGTCACCCTGCGCTTCCTCAGCACCCTGGCCGACAAGAAGACGGAGGAGCACGGCGAGGAGCTCACAGACTCCAGCGTCCACACACGCAGCCGGAGCAGAGCCAACGGAGCCGTATCCATCCCCATGGCATGACCTTTGACCTGTGAATGAACATCCAGCGATCAACACTGATCCTCCCTGTGGCAGCCTTTGTATGTGGCAGTTTGATTGTATTTGTGTTTTAGAGAGACAAAAGAAAATAAGCAAAGTGAAGAGGAAGGATGTTTTTTTCTTTATTAATAATCACAACATCAACCAATCAGAACACAGAAAGATAAGAACATGCTGTCCTGCTCTTTAATAGAGCTGACAGCGGAGCAGGCATGTGCAGAAGGGGGGGTTTGGGGGCTCAAGCTACCCTTTTTCAAAATTATTCAAAAGTGCCCTTCTCAGACAAATAGCAAAGATATTGCGGTCAATTAAACAAAATGCATTTTAATTATAATTAACATGGCAATGTGTACAAAATGGTTACTAATCGCTCAAAAGTCGTAAAATTCCTGTTTATTTTTACATATCTGTCAATCTGAGCCGTTGCTATGGGTTACGTGCGTTTTGCTCGACTGACTGATATTCCACAGTCTGTTCGGACACCGAGGCTGTAGATCGATGGAAGGAAAAATAAACTCAACAATATTTACACTTTTTTTTTCATAGATAATCAAAAGCTAGTGTGTCGATTTAATACAAAAATCCATATTACAAATCATTAATGCCCGTTTGTCATATCCTATAGGCTATACACCAACCTATCATGATCTGGCACAAGTTCAAATTTCATTGGATAATAATGTGGAGCGGTCATTTTCCATTCTTATTCATAAATCTGAAAGATCTGCGGTTTGTCTCATTTAATAAATAAATCAAATTACATCACTGAGAAAATGGATGCTAAATGACTACAAAAGCACAAAACCGTGCAGCGCCAAAAGTCGCAATAATGGTAAGCAGTAGTAGGCTATTCAATTCACTTACATTTATGCAGTGGTTCTCAGACTTTTTTGGTAACGCCCCCCTTTAAACCTATGAAAAAATCCAGTTTTTATTGCATGATCCTTCAGAAATCATTCCAATACGTTGATTTATTATCAATGCTGGAAACAGTTGTGCTGCTTATTTTATTTATTTATTTGGAAACTGTGATACTTTTTTGGGGTTCATTGATAAATACAAATTTTAAAAGAACAGCATTTATTCAAAATAGAGATGTTTTCTTACAATATAAATATTTATTATCACTGTTTCTATCAATTTAACAAATCCTTGCTGCATAAAAACTAATTTGATTCAAAAAACAAAACAAAAAAAACACTGACCAAGTTTTTAAACGGTAGTGTATATTGTTACAAACGTTATATTTTAAATAAATGCTGTTCTTTTTTAAGTTTTAAGTATAACAGGTTACCAACATTGATAATAAATCAGCATTGCATAAAATGTATTTTAAAGTATATTGAAATTTTGATCAAATAAATGCAGTCTTGATGACTATAAGTGACTTTTTGCAAAAATATAAAATAGTAATGTGTCCGAACGTTTGACTATATAAATATATATATATATATATATATTGTTTCACATTGCCCCTATTTTACATTTGAGCCCCTGCCCCTGAGGAACTCTCTACACGTCCCTGCAGCGGTGGCTTGAGTGTTCTGAGAAGTGTCCCATTAAAACAGGGATATTTACTGACAGTATTTTTTATTTTACAGAAGGAATCTAGCATTCTCTTCCCTGCAATCTTTATGGGAAGATAAGCATCCATTCCATAGAAATGGACTTTCAGACTTTCGACTCCCGCACGACAAACCCTGCACTCCTGTACCCCTCCGCTAGCTCCTTCCCATGGAATGTATTCTGTGAATATAGACTCTGTCAGGGCCAGTTCGGCTCACTGTACACATGAATGCATTTAGAGATTGGATATATATGTATATGAAATATTAGGATTATTTGCATTGTATGTAGTAGTGTAATACATATAGGATAAATATAGTATGCTTTAATGAATAAGCCTTTCTTTTCTTTTTATAATAAAAGAAAAAAATAAAGGTATGCTTTGAAAAGCACTTGTTATTTACTTGTTCAACACCTGAAATGTAGTGACAATCGTGTTCCGGAAGAAACTATTTCTTTATTCTTTTCATTATTCAATGGAGACATAACATGAGCTTTGAGATAGAAATGGGAACACATGCCATGATACTCTATACTCTCCTATACTTTAACAAATATGTATATTTCTGAATATTTTACAATAAATTTAAAATAACATTCAAAAGTCAAAGAACTTTTGGATTAAACAAAATCCGCAAGGAGGGATTAAATTGATTAAAAACCACACGAAAGTTGCTTTTTAAAAACATATTAAGAAAACTATGGAAGCTGTTTCCGCCACTGAATTAAAACAAATTATTGTAATAATAACTGTGACTTTTTATCTCACAATTCATACTTTAAGAAAATGTGAGTTTACTGCAAATAAGAGTTGCAAGATTTAAAAACTCGTAATTCTGAGAAATAAAGTAAAAAATGTGAGGTTTAAACCTGCAATTGCACGTTATAAAGGTAGTTCTGAGGAAACAAAGAGAGAATTGCTAGTTTATATCTCCCAATTCTGAATCCAGCATTTTTATTTGTCAAACAAACCAGACAGGAGAGTAGATTACCGTTGGTGGACTTGAATTTGAAAATGGTGTATATTGATATCTTTTCATGTTGAAACAAGATACCTTCCGACAGACAAGACAGAGCAGCTTACTTTTGAAATTCAAAACAAAATACAGTTTTGTGGCTCTTTAATGTGTTGTGACAGATCACTGTATTGCCTGAGTTCAAGCAGCCTGTCAACCGTTCATCTCTTCCTCCACTAGTTATAGCACAAAATAAACATGAATGAACATCAGAAGGCAGAAAGACACCAGTACACACCATTTTTCAAGTTCAAGTCCACAGACATTTATTTAATCTCCCCTCTAGTTTGTTTGTCGGACAAAATGGCAGATTCTGCATTATGATTGGTCAGATCACCGGTCAATCAAACTCTGCGAAGGGACAATTGTGGAAAAAAAATACAATTCTGAGAAACAAAGTCAGACTTATCTCACAAAAGAGACATCTTTAAAAAACCTCACAATTAAGATAAATAAATGTCAGAATTGTGAAATAAGAAGTTGCAATTACCTTGTTTTATTTTCAATAAAAATACAAAATACAGGAAAGTGGAGGAGGAATGGTATCTGTAAATGACAGAATGGACTTGAACCTGCACCACGTGAACATGAATGCTCTACAGGTTCTGTGAGAATGTACACTGCCCACTGTGCCCCAGCTCTCACCATGATACACACCATAAAAATGAAACAAACACACTGAATGACTAAGACAACCCTTCATTCACCATTTCTCCCTGCAATAAACACCATAGAACACCTTCACAGTCCCGTGACAGCCGCTCTGTGTGAATGCATAACGACCTTGCTTTCTTGGAAATGATATGAGATATTAGCTGAGTGGACAGGTTGAACATCTTCAGACCTTTAGAGAAGTCTATTAAACCAAATGAAGCATAGAAAAGGAAGTGAGGGGTAACGGAAGGGGAGGTATAAAGAGGAAGTCTTTAAATCCACATTATGGGGTCTAGTTCCTTCACCCTGGGAGCTGGCGATAACAGTCCATATGCTGACGCAGAATATTGACAGTTATTTTTTATGACCTATTTAAAAGTTTGGGGTCAGAACGATTTTTTTATGTTTTCACAAAGGCTGTGTTTATATGGACAAAAATATTGTAAATACAACCATATGGTAAAATATTACTATACATTTAAGTAATTATTGTGCATTTTTATATATCTAATATATTTATTATTATGCTTTTCTTTATTCTTTGATGAATATATAGATGTTTTGATTATGTTTAAAGGCACACACAAACACATATACTGTATGCATGTTAAATGGTATTACCTCTGAATGGGTAATGTTTCAGTAATTCATAATATTCATAATACAAAAATATTAGCTTGAAATAATACACTGGCCAAAAGTATATATTGGTTTGGTCATATATGTTTGTCAACTTTGTATACACTCACATATCTAGATCAAGTTACGAAAACTATATTATTGATCATTTGATTACACAATTGACATTTTTGGTCAAAATTTTAATTTGGGTGAAAAGAGTACATCAAGGTTCAAGGTTTGTTTATTCATCACATACTAAATTATACAGGGTATAATCAGAAGTGAAATGTAAATCAAATCAGGTCCGCTCAGTGGAAAGTGCCAAAAAAAAGGTAAATAAAGGTAACACAACACAAGAGCATATATATAAATATAGGTTAAAAAAAGAAGAGAAATAAAGAGTAAAATGTGCAATAGAATAAAAAGTGCAAAATAAATAAGATGTGCAAAACAAATAAGATGTGCAAACCAGTATACTGGGACTTAATAAATAGTAATATGAACAGGGATGTGCAAGAGGGATGTGCAAACGGGTTGTACCGGGTATGTACACACAGCAGCAATACGGATGATGGGAATATGAATGTTTTGCAGTTAATAAATTGAGTCTTGTAAATGTTTATGAAACTGAGTTTCTGTTAAGGAGCCTGATGGCCTGAGGGAAGAAGCTCCTCCTCAGTCTCTCAGTTTTGCCATCATGCTCCTGAAGCGCTTGCTAGATCGCAGTAAACAGAAAAGATGGTTACCGGGGTGATTTGAGTTTTGAGGATTTTAGCAGCTCTGCTTTTGCAGCGTTTGAGGTAGATGTCCTGCAGAGAGGGAAGAGCAGACCCTGAGATGCGCTCAGCTAAGCGTACGACTCTCTGTAGAGCTTTGCAGTCCTGATTTAATGAGTTACCATACCAGTGAGTCAGTACACTTTCTATGGCCCCTGAATATAAAGTTTTCAGGATTGTTGGTGAGACCCTGAATTTCCTCAGCTGTCGTAGATGGTATAGTCTATGCCTGGCTTTCTTAACCTGAGTCTGAATGTGTGTAGTCCATGTCAGGTCCTCGGAGATGTTTACACTGAGGTACTTGAAGCTATTCACCCTCTCCACAGGGGTCCCACTGATCATAAGAGGGAATGTAGGGCCGCTGCTGTCTCTTCCTGAAGTCCACGATCAGCTCTTTAGTTTTGCTCACGTTCAGAGAGAGGCGGTTGTCCTGGCATCATGATGTAAGTCTCTCTACCTCATCCAAGTATGCAGCCTCATCATTGTTGTTAATGAGGCCCAGAACCAGTATCATCAGCAAATTTAACGATAGAAGTGGAGCTGTGAGAGGACACGCAGTCGTGAGTGTATAGAGAGTAGAGCAGGGGGCTCAGGACACAGCCCTGTGGGGCTCCTACGTTCAGGGTGATGGAGTTGGAGGTGAACTGGCCGACTTTCACCACTTGAGGTCTGCCGGTGAGGAAATCTTGAATCCAGTCACAAAGTGAAGAGGTTATGCCGAGGTCTGAGAGTTTAACAGCCAGCTTGGTGGGGACTATAGTATTGAAAGCGGAGCTATAGTCGATGAAAAGCAGCCTTACATAGTTGCCATTTTTGCTGTCAATGTGAGTGAGGGACGAGTGCAGGACCTGAGAGATGGCATCATCAGTAGACCTATTTGGCCGATAGGCAAACTGAAGAGGGTCCAAAGTAGCAGGGATGGAGGAGCAAATGTGGTTCTTTAATAGTCTCTCAAAAACCTTCATGACTGTTGATGTGAGGGCAACTGGACGATAGTCATTCAGGCAAGAGGGTTTACTGTTCTTAGGCACAGGGATGATGACAGATTTTTTTAAAGGAGGTGGGAACAACAGAGGTAGCGAGGGACTCATTAAATATGGATGTAAACAAACCAGCAAGCTGATCAGCACAGGACCTCAGAATGCGACCAGTAATCCCATCAGGTCCGGCTGCTTTTCTGACGTTCACTCTCTTTAGTTCCCTCCGAACCCTCCGAACCTCGTCCTCCGACATGGTGATTCCATGATCATCGCTGCTCTGTCTGCTGCTTCCTGACGCACTGAACGGCAGAATCGTGCTACCGCCATTACATTCAAAGCGGCCGTAGACGGTGTTTAGCTCTTCGGGTCTTCAGTATTCAGTCCCTGCCACAAATGTGACTCAATTCTCTCCCTGTATCGGCGTTTAGCAGCTCTAACTGCCCGTCGGAGAGCATAGCACGATGCTTTGTACTCGCTCATGTTTCCTGACAACAGACCGGCGTTGTATGCGGCAGTGCGATGGTTAACCGCATCACGGATTGATCTGTCCACCCACGTTTTTTGTTTAGAGAATGTCCTTATTGTTACCGTTTCAGTGGCTTGCTCGGTTAGCGTGTTGACAAAGCTTAATGCTACATCCGTGAATTCGCTGACGTCAGATGAACTCGCCCGGAACATGTCTCAGTCTACATCATCAAGAGCCGCCTGTAGCATAGCTTCAGAGTGGGAGGACCAGCGCATCACTTCCCTCTCCACCGGGGGTTCCTGAACGATCCGTTGTTTGTATTCCGGTGTGAGGAAAATGGCGGCATGGTCCGATTTTCCAAAAGCTGGCAGTGAGCGGGCTTTGTAGGCATTTTTAAACTGAGTGTAGCAATGATCGAGTGTATTCGGTCCTCTAGTTGGACAGGATATATGCTGATGAAAGTTCGGCATGACCTGCCTGAGGTTGGCTTTGTTAAAGTCCCCTGTGATGATACATGCAGCGTCAGGATGTTTGTTGATATATCCGCTGAGCACATCGTGGAGTTTGGACAAAGCCAAGCTAGTATCTGCCTGTGGTGGAATGTAAACTGCAGTAACGACGATTGATGAAAACTCCCGGGGCAGATAGAATGGGCGGCAGATAATGGAGAGATGTTCCAGATGAGGCGAGCAGGAACACGACAGAATGAAGATATTTCTGGGGTCACACCATTTCTTGTTAATCATGCAACACACTCCACCACCTTTGGTTTTTCCGGCCTCGGCTGTTCTGTCCATCCGTAAAACAGAAAAGTTATCAGACGGGGTTACCGCAGTGTCCGGGACTGAGGGCGTGAGCCATGGTTCAGTCAAACAAACATGTTACAGTCCCTAATGTCCCGTTTGAAACTAATCCTGGCTCTAAGATCGTCCATCTTATTCTCCAAGGATTGGACATTAGCGAGCAGTATACTCGGTAGAGGAGGACTGTGAGCCCTTTTCCTCAGTCTGTTGCGGATTCCAGCACGTCTCCCGCGGTGTTTCCTTCGCCTCCTGGGATTATTCAGGTGGCCTTTGTTCAACTCGGTGTTCCGAAGTATCTCCAATGACTACGTTGGATTTGTGGATAAAGTGTCCTGAATCAGGTTAGTGTAGCGCTGTCCAATGTCCAAAATGTTATTTTGTCGTAAATAATCATTGCAGACGTTACATGTGTAAAAAGAGAAGTAAAAATAGGTTAAAAAAAACACATAAAAGCACAATTCTGAGCGGAGCTAATTCACAGGCGACTGAACTCAGCAGCGCCACCGGAATATCGTTTTTCAAATGTATTAATCTAACATGGGTGTACAAAGCTAAGAAAACTATTTTATTTTCATTATTTTAGATATCCGTGTTCATCATAGTCATAAAGATGTGGATCAATCCGTGGTTGTAGCAACCGGTCTTTGTTGTTAAAAAATAATACTATGAATGAGCATAATTACATTGCTGTGTAATACTTGCAACCCAGCTAGGTTCGTTTTCTCTAATATAAAGTTATACCTGCGGTAATCAAACAAACAGAAAACTGTCACTAATTCTGTCAATCATCAAGCTTGGCTCCCTGAACAGTCGCATGCCTGAGCAATCAGTGGAGAGACGGGCCCTCTCACCGCCGTCCAAGCATTAACACACAGTTATAAAGTAACCTGTGGGGACAGTCACCATGGAAACTTGCCTCATTACGCCAAAACCGAGAAATATAAAACAAGAGAGGGGGGCACGCACCTGCCATTTCGCAACACAACTTTGCAGGAGTTTCATTTTGTACAGTTAGGAAGAACTAAGGGGGAATACTCTTTGTTTAGGTTAAGTCAAAACGTAACCGAACAATTTAACCGGATCGGATGCAAGTGGACATTTCTGAGGAGTGCATACCCTCATCTTTAGTAGCACATATTTAACCATATGTATGGACCCCTGGATTCAACATTCAGATGGAGTGAGGAGTTAGGCCTGGATTATATCCTGGAAAGCAGGTCAAAAAAATGGAGTTTAATGCAGTTCCTTGAGGAACCTATTTTGATATATGACTTACCGTGGCTGGGAGTATAAATGCACCATGGGGAACAACAACTCCAGGCCAAAGATTTGCCAAGTTGAACCATCTCATAGTCAACTAATGGAGGATGAGCCTTCACTGTTTCCATCCTCACCATGGATGATCACTGCTGTTAAAGGTACAGAGATGCAAGAGAAAGGGATCGTGGGACAGAGGAAGACCAACCTTTTACCTCCTTTGACAGGAAGACACAAAATACCTATTCTGTCCATTTAGAACCAGGTGAGTACTGTAATCATTAGAGATTACATTTGCCTCCCTAATTATGAACAATATTATTATATGACCGTGCAATTTGCTGCACAACACCACCGTTCATGTTTACACCTTTTGCTTTTGAAACTAAAGATCAGTTTTAAACCCATTTTGACTTCTGAATTTCAGTAAAATAGAGCACAGACTTTTAAGTATTACAGAGTGCACTAAACTCTTATCCAATTGAAGTGTGAATTTCTTACATAATATCCCAGAGACAACAAAGGATGAATTCAGGATTGCATTCTAGTATATCATTTTAACTTATGAGAAAGAATAATGTTAATATCCTTTTCTGAATTCATCCTGGGTGAGCCATTTTAACAGGCCTGACATAGCAGCATTGGTTCAGCCAATGACATGGGTTTAGGGTGGGACTATTATTTTGTTTGACCAATTGCAGATAGAATCTTTCAGGAAACCTGTTTAAATGTTAATTTTTACCGTGCAGTTCCTTTTGGTGCTATAGTGGAGCAGACATTGTACACTTACGCTTTTTGTTTTTTCCTATAATATGTTTTTAACAACATAGCATGATCGTGGGCCTTGTTTTTAATTACTTTATTTATGCTTGTGTTGTGAGTTTGCCATGTCACCAACAGGATCTCTCAGTGTCTGTCATAAAACTGGTCACAGCATTATTAAGTCTCATCCACCACAACCAGCAAAAGTCTGAACATACTGAATAGTTGCTTTCAAGTCATGCATTCATTTTAATTTAGATTCTAATTATGAACATTCAACTCACAGGGATGGCAACCAACGACCCTTGCTATAGTGGCTGATGTGAATCCTGCCAAACATGCATGCAAAGACACACAAAACTGAGTCAGAGTCTTTCAATGTTCTTTCATTTTCACTAAATTGTTTGAAATAATTTATCATTTTAAAGTTTATTTTAAAGAGGTTAAATTCGAGGATATAGCAAATACCTCTCTTTTTAATGAATAACATACATTTTGTTCTTGTCAGGGCAGGGAATGGAGAGATGGGCCTGTCCACTGCTATTCCACTCCCAGCCTGGGAGGGCACTGTTGCACAAGCAAAACACTACAGGTACATTTAAAAATTAACCATGAACCCGAACCCAAACCCATTAAAAGAAAACTTCTGGTTTGAACCTTCTCAAAGTTACAGATAAATTCATTGATGGGATAGTGTTGTATAGTTTGAAGATATACGCATAAGGCATAATGTACAAAGAGGCCCAACAAGCAGAGATCCACTTTAGTGAAGTGTTTAGCTCCAAACTTGATCAAACTCTCCTGTCTGTAACTTTCAAGCAGTGCTGAAGACTTCAGGTGTTTGATTAGGATTGGAACTAAACTCTGCAGGAAAGTGGACTTCGAGTTCAGAACCCCTGACGTACAGCCAGCTGATTAATATTGCTAAATAATTCAGGACCCCCCATGCGGAATATTCTCAAAACACTGAAGCACCTTGAAGAACATTGATGTAATTGAAACACAGATCTGCATCTTGCCTTTTGTATAGAAAAGCATGCAAATAGAGGTGCAGTCAGATAAAGAGAGTCTCTGACAACTCAGGAACTGAGTTTGTGATGGTTTATCAAGCCTAAAAGACGTAGATAAAAAGGGAGAAGACTGACAGCTGGTGAGCAATGAGCCTTGCCTTGTGGTGCCACTAGATCTGATTACGCTGTTGTTAGAGTGTAAAGTATGTTGGGGTGCAGCCATGTTACCTCTGGGATCCATCATTAGGGTACAGGGGACCAGGAGTAGATCTATTCTCCACACTCTGGAAATCCCAGGCACTGGGAGAGATCTTGGACCATCAACCAACTTATTCTCAGATCATATTCAACCAACCTTTCCAGTTGATTTTAATTGTACATTTGCATCACTGAAGCCATATCTCACTCGTAATCTCTAAACCGAAGGTTTGACACTTTCTACTGAGGCTTTTGTAAATGTTTGAAGTGTCGTGACAAGATTTTTGCAACTACTTACAAATGCCACTTGGAATTACATTAACACATTGAAGCTATTCTTAGGTGGATCACTCAAGTATTCTTAACCTTCCCAGGGACACATGAAAGGTCTCCTGCTGGCACAGACGATGCTCAGTCGCCAAGCAACCAAGAAGCGGCAAGCTCAGCAGAGGTGTTTTAGGGAAAGTCAAGGGAAACAGAAGAGGGTGTACACCTCTTATCGTGAGTCCTTTAGTTCAATCGTTTTACCAATTGTTGAATTGCCCAAATGGACCTTTACATTTTGGTCCAGTACTTAACCTCATTGAAGTCTTGTCTTATGTAACAGTGGAAGGAGATGAGATGGAAGGAGGACAGAGGTCTTGTGTCCAGGCCAATGCAACAAAACATCTTCTGGAATCTGTCTGAAGGACAGATTCTGGATGTAAGGGAGCTGTTGCAGTCCACAGGTGACTGACCCAAACCTGGGAGACAATGAGTGACAAATCACTAATGGAAAATGTAATTAGAAGACCAGAAATGTAGAGGTCTGGGGGAAGGAATGTTGTCATAATAATTGCCTGAATTCTCAAAGGAGCGGAACAAATCTGGACAGAGGTATGACGGGAACTGTGCAAAGGAATTGCAATGCAAACATGATGTTACTTTGGCATAGTGAAAACAAGTATGGACATTACTTTGGTTCCTCCATGAATATATATATATACAGGAAGAATAACAAATTACCAAGAGGCCAAAAGTACAGTTAGTCTGAGAGGATCCAAGCACAAATGTACATGAAGGAATGTTTAAATCTAATTTGTACTGCATCTGTGGTATGTTGTCTTTTACTCAAACAACATTAACTCATCCTTCGGTTCATAAATGATAGAGAAATGTGATTACAGTTGTACACTTCTAGTACAACTACTACAACTTCTAGCAAGCAAGCAGGCCATTATAATGTATGTGGAGTCAGCAGAATTCAACTGCAAGTCAATAGTTCTTTACAGATACACTTTGATTGTTACATTTCTAGCCATGTGTCAATTGGAGTTATTTAACAGGAATGAGAGCGTAACCTGTAACCTTTGCTGAAGCAAAGGTTGCAGCATCAATCCCGATTTTACAAAATTAGCTTGAGCCTATTTGAGCACCTAAGGGTGCAGGGAAACACCTTGGATGCACAACCAGACCATCGCAGGCCTAAAAAAACACTCACACGTGAATTTGTTGAGTCTAATTCACCTGTCTCACATTGTCTTTGGATTATGGAGGAATCTGGAGCGTCTGGAGGAAACCCACACCAACATGGGGAGAACAAACTCGACACAGAATGTCCTGCTGACTCAAAAGGGACTCAAATTTGGGGACCTTCTTGTGAGATGACAGTACAACTATCCCAAGAGCCAGAATCCCAGAAGTTTAAGTCATTAGATCATAATCCCCCTGCAATCAAATGACGTAACCCATTTCCTTCCATTATTTGGTCCAATATAAAAAGGTGTTCCATGTAATGTTTATGATCATTTCTATCCTGCAGGCATTGGTCTTTTTTAACATGGCAACATTTTTGAGTTAAAGGGATAGTTCACGCAAAAATGAAAATTTACTCCGCTCAAAGATGTAGTAGATGGGTTTCTTTATCGAAACAGTTCTGGAATTAAAATATTAGCATTACATCACTTGCTCACCAATGTATCCTCATCCTAAATACATTTTAAGCAAGTTCTTATTTTTCGGTGAACTATCCAGGCAGATATGTTAAAGTCACTCCACAATGCTTTTTACCCCACCCTAAAAACAGGAAGATTTGCATTTTTTTTTTTTAAATAAAACCATCAGGAAAATCAATGGTTGTGGCTAACCATCAAACAACTTGTGAAAAGGTAATATAAATAAACTTTACACTGGAATAAAACAATTACTACACATGATATGGAATTATGATTATGCAAAACAAATGTTGTCTAAAGACATTAAAGTCAGAGCATGTAAATCATTATGCTACATATGCATTTTGACTGTAAAATAGGAGTGGATGTAGTCTGAGGAATAAAAAAAATCGTGTCATGTGAATTGGTCTTGTGCAATTATTATGTTAAAATAAACACTGGGGTGGATTTGAGTACAGCTGCCTCCTCTTGACAACAAACAAGATTTAAATTAGTGTACTTATACATACAAATTAACATCCATGGATAATAAAATACCTCTGATGCTATAAATAACTAAAGATACTACATCTGAGTACAGCTAATGTCAAACTTTGCAACTTTTGCTGCAATGACCTTTTTTTTTACTGGAGTAAGCAATGTTTAAAGGTCAAGTTTGTAATTGCTGCACTACTTGCAGCATCAAAAATAATGTTGCAAACAAGTTCCAAACAATTCCCTAGCTACCATTGTTCAGCCAAACATGTGGTTCTGCCCAAAAATAAAAAAGATTTTTGGACAAACAGATTCTGCTTGATTGCCACATAAATTACACACTTAACCTAAAACCACATAATTATAATAAATACAAATTAATCAAATTATAAATGTTGTCACCATTTCTCCTTTCAGAAAGAACAAGTTACTACATTTGCTTAAAAATCAAATAATTTATTTATAATTTTTAAACCAGGTCTGTTGTCCACTTGAAACAAAAACTTTTGCAAGACATTTAGTCAAGGGTGAAAGTGGGAGAAAGAAGGGTGGAGAAAATTTTAGTCAACATGCATACAGTCACTCTTTCCCCAACAAAATGGATCCATGTTTGTGGAGCAGGTCTCACTTGTCCAAAACAAATCAGCTGAAAGTACAAGAGTAACACTAACTACAACATAAACTCCACCAATTACAGGGATGAGAATTAGCCACAAGCGCAGATTCAAAATAATTCCCATCAATGAATAATTCCCCAAAAGAGAGCCAGTCAGATTTGTGTCCACATCATCTAAATATGAGATCTCACCCAGCTAGAACCTGCCAGCTGTTCGGTCTAAAGCTGTTAAATGGCCATGACATTTGATGGACAGCTTACAGTAATATAATCCATAAAAGTCAGATATTGGCAGTGCAAAAAAACCTGCCAACCACACTTTTAAGCAATTGGTATTCATCCAATATAAAAACATGGGCAGCACTGAATGGTGAGGATTGACAGCCAGAAATGCATTATTGTCTGTCAAGGTTGGCACCTTGTGAAAGGCTTTGAATTTTATTAACAGGATAGTTCACCAAAAAGAAAACTGCCATAATTGACTCACCCTAATGTAGTTCTGAACCTGTATGACTTTCTTCTTTAAGCAGAACATTAAAGAACATATTTTGAAGGACGTTTCAAATGCTTTTGTTCATACAATTAAAGTTAGTGGGATCCAATGTTGTTTTGAATCCAAGCGACTCAACACTATAAAAAAAAAAAACGATTTATCAAAATATAATCTACAGAAAACAAAACTGCACAGGTTTGGAACAATATGAGGGAGAGTAAATTATGAGGTGAATCTAAGCTATCCCTTGATTTCAGATTAAATTTGCATCTGCAATTTAAAGACTGACTTAGATGGTCTGTTTAAATTAAAACTACTCAAAGGCTTTCAAATTTCCATTTTAACATCGACTGCCCACAAATCAAAAGGAATAAAGTCCTTACAAAGACAAGTTGGCTGTTAATAAACACTGGGACCTTGAAAGGAACCCCTGACAAGTGAAAGGAGAATTGAACACAAACCAAACACCTGAGCCTTACTGACAGACAGCACACGGTCTGATGCGTCAAAGGGGACTGATGGGACATTACATTTTTTGGGAGATGTACTACAATTAAAAAAAATAAAAAAATAAGCAACCAACCAAACAAAAAATAACCAAAAACAATAGATGCATAAATTACTCTTCCCATAAATCCATCAGCAAATATCAGTTTTAAGCGCAATTTTATAAAGCAACCCATCCATATTCTCAGCAACTGAGAGCAGCAGCTCTATGAGGAACTTTTCCAATGACAATCAAAAATGACAAATCAAACCTCCATACTCCATTTGTACATTTAGCAAATCAAAAAACTAATTTCCCACTCCAAACTTGAAAAAACAAAAAGGTTTTCTTCCAAAACAACTCATGAGCCAGCAGCAAAGCAAAATGGGGGTCTATTGGCAATGACATAGAAGCACTTACATACAACGTGGTGATGGTACAACCTGCCACAGCACACTACTGTTAAACACAAACCCATAACATCGCTACCCTCCAGAAGCGTCCTCCGTTAAATAAAAAAAACCTCTAAACAACGTCATATAAATCAATCGGTTTCATGACTTTAAAGCAACTATTTGCATTGTCCATTGGAGCAACTGAGCTGGTGAGATCTGTATTCTGCCCCCTACTTGTCCACTAACACAGTGGCAGACAAGGGAATTACATCCCATCTAATCAGTGCAAAAATGATAAGTGCGTCCATTTGAGGTTAATTTGTCTAGGTCAGCATATCTGAATATCCAAACACTGTATCAGACATGGAAAGGGAGAATCTATGATGATGACTCTGGAAATAAAGTCCTCAAAAAATCTTCTTTTAGGTCCATTTAGTTACTAATATTAATTTCAATTTAGTTGTACAAAACACTCATGAAGAAGCATCAACATAACTTGTATGGTGAGATGACGATATTTGTGTCAGAATCACAAGTCACAAACCAATATGGCATATTGTGATCTAATAAGACCAACTTAAAAGAGCAGAGGTGCTATCTGCACTGCTTCGCAGGATTCAGGTTAAAGTGTTTCTGAATCCGTGTATGTTAGTTTGTCATAGATCAAAGTGGACAAAGCTCTGCTCAGTGTTTTCCAAAACATAAAATTAAGCACATAAAATAAACCACAGACCCCCGTACGCAAAAAAAAAACAACGCAACGCAAAAAGCATCAGCAGGGTACAAAACAATCGCAACCTGCAGTGCAACCTCTTTTAGGAAATAAAAATGGTAAAACTTATACTTTAGTAGTTGAGTCGGTTTAAACATTTCCATCCTTCGTTTGTGATTGTTCTTAAAAACAACAACAGAGGTGTGGCACATTGTTGCTTTAGGCATGATACATTTTGCCGATGCCGTCAACATGTTCGGCCCAGCCCATCTCCACTGACTGACACAAATACAAGGAGGTCTTAAGTCAGGCTATTGACCTGAGCATAGAAGCCACCATGTTTTCCTTTTCTGTGTCATTAGTATCCCACTTTTTTTTCTTTTTTGCAATAACCTCTCTTTCTTTCACACAAAACGTTCTTAAAACACTTTATTACGATTGGTTGAATTTTCCCTCAGAGTTTGCCATTTGTGGCTCAGCAGAGGTCGAATGTCTTTCTATTGATGGGATGTCATGTGATCTGAGCCGGAGGAAGAGTAGGCCAAAGGGATGGAGAAAGAGTTGAGGGACCCCGTAGTTTGATTTAGCGAAGCCAGAGTTTGAGCCGAAGTGCATCCACTCCGTTTAAATAATATCTAAAGAGCCGCTTGTCCCTGACAAAGCCCAGGTTCTCATAGAGTTTCAGGGCTGATTTGTTGGTAATTTCCGTCTCTAGCACCACCTAAGGATAAGAACAAAGCATGTAAACATAATGGGCATAGTACAGGTTAAGTACACTCAAACATAGGTGATATAAGACAGAATGTGTGGCATGTTTGGAACTACCACATACTCTCAAGTTGGAATATAGCATGTGAATTTGCTTAATGCAATTTTTTTATGTTTTTAAAATGTAATTAATTCCTGTGATGGCAAAACAAAATTTTCAGCATAATTATTCCAGTCTTCATCATCACATAATCCTTCAGAAATCATTCTACTATGCTGATTAAGGTGTTCAAAAACCTTTTTATTATTGTGCTGCTTAAAGTTTTTATAAATGCATCATAATTACATTTAATATACATAATAATGAATTGCATTTATTGCTGAGATAAGTGAAAAACATCCACAAGACAATAATGTAACATAAGGCAGTTTAAAACATTGATGAATTAATGCTGTCAATTGAATAATCGGGATTAATTACATACAACGTTTGTGTTTACATAATATGGGATGCAATTAATCGATTTGACATTTCATTTATTATTATAAAATTACAGTATGTTTTATATTAAAGTAACAATTTCAGCAAAATTCATTTTCAATCTCTGCCTGGGAAAATCCATGCTTCTAAGTCTACCGTGTAGTATGAAGTATGTAGTAGTTCCATTCCAAACAAACCCCTAGTGTGAAATCTTCACAAGATGAATCTCTTACCTCATCACAATCCCCCTCCACCATAGCATAAATGGCCTTTTTCACAAGGTTGGTGCCTAACAAAGAATAAGTACAATAATGCATAACACATTCCAAGTATTATAAATACCTGATGAACATGGTAAATATTACAATACGAATGGAAAAAAACCCACACATGGAACGATCGGGCTCCTTCGACATAGAATGTCAAACCCTTGATTCATAGCAGTTCAAAGACACTAAATGTATCCGTGAGATGACACTGAAGCAGGTGTGTCCTATAAAAAGATCCGTTTCTGTTGCCATTCTGAGATGAGGGCTACAGCCCTTGCATGGCTCTTACCGATGCATTTCCTGCGAAATTTGGAGTCCACAGCGAGCATGGCGATGTATCCGCGACGGAACATCTTCTTATGCATGTCTAGCTTACACACAATGGCACCGACACAGTCCTTCTCAACCATCGCCTGTGACACATCGCAGAAAGACAGTCATCAAGACACATCTGGGTTGTGAACTACGAGCAAAACAATGACAAATATCTCTATTATTAGGCTCAATTTGTGATAATTACACCACCCTGACCTTGTTGTGTTCATAAAGATATAAATACTCTTTAACACCCCTGTAATGTATCATAGTTTTGAAATAATCACCACAGTATTTTTAAATAAGGCCATAGTAACCTCAGGTAAAACCATGATATGGTGGTTCCTCATTACCATAGTTAGATTCATGTAACTATGGTTTCTGTGAACCAAACAATGTTTTTTTGTTAAACTACAATGCCTCCTGTCAATGTAATAAAAATGACTCACAAACTAAGCACTTGAGAAATACTACGGTACTGAATGAGTGACCTACCCCAGTATTGGTCCAAAATGCATAATACACTTTGTTAAAACAACAACACAGGAGTACCATGACACTTGTTGGTAGTCATCTGTTCCGAAAGTATACTTCCTCACCCCAACAGAATTAATATGAAATATTTTTGCAAAAGATACAATAAAAAAACAGTTAGTGTTACTACAGAGAATCCTGTGTCTAATGATGTGGTTACATTTAACACGGACTGAATCTATCCCTTTAAACAATAGACATGACATTTGAAACAATACAATACACGAATACTATAAACAAACAGTATAATGTTTGTTTTTTTGATTATTTAGTCATGTAATGTTTTCGAGCCATAGCATGCAACAAAATGTATATTTACTGTTGCCGAGACTGTTCATTACAGTTACGTTATGGTCATGCCATGTTTTGGACACATGCAATGGTAATATCATGCTGTTCTTTGATGTACATTGGAATATAATTTAAATACAAGATATACCAAGATGTTAATCAAACAGCAAAATTGTATACATGACATTAAATAACTGTTCCATGGCCATATTATAATTTTGAGTATAACAGAGATGATGCTGGAGGCTCTAATATTGATTAAACTTAACTGAATGTCAGATTTATGATCGATTTTCAGTGCTCGTCGGTACTTAAAAATTTACTTTCTCGTAATACTTTTAGTATGAATCATAATTCTACAGTAAAACCATGTTAAATTGTGTGTTCAATGTGGTAAAATATGACAAGGAATAATTGCAGGTCATCTCTAACATCAATAAGACATTAGAGAAAAATTGGACAAAGATTGAAAAATACGTTTCCAACGTAAGAAATAAAGACTGTAATATTCTTGAACATGGTTATATAATGGCAATGTATTTGAGACATTCCATGGTAAATACATTTGTACTTCTTTTTGTGGATACTTGCTATAGTAACATGTTTATTTTAAGGTAACATGGCATGTGTCCAAAACAATGGTAATACCGTACTCTTCTCGGATGCACATGATATACGAAAATGCTAATCAATCAGCAATATTTTATACATGTTTTACACATGAATGTTGGCTATTTTGTTATATGAGAGGTGATTTTTAAGGCTTTAATATTGATCTCTTCCGAATGACAGGATACATACCAGAAAGCAGAGCTGAGGCCAGTTGTGAATAAAGTACCTATAGGTGTATATGGAGTAGGGCTCAGATAAGTCTTTAGTTATGAGTCGGATGATATCGGGCATCTGGAGCTCAGACTCGTATCTCACATATCGGATGGACTCGTCGTGCTCCACCAGCGCTAGCCTCGCCATCCCCGCCACCGGAGCGCTGTCAGCCGCAGCCTTATCTACTCCAGCGCGCTGCGGGCCTGGGCCTGACTCAGCCCCGTCCACCAGCGCTGCCGCAGCCGCTCGAACCTGATCCCCCGAACCAGTCCTGCTATTTACATCATTCTCCAGTCGACAAAAGCTGCTCTCCGTGATCGCCATGCTATCAGTGCAGTGTATCCCGTTGTTCGGCGTCGACTGGCTCTGTGATATATCACTACATCGTTTATTTCTTGTGAAATTATTGTTTTCCGTGTGATCGCTCTGTGTTTCGCCGATGCCGTCCAAGTGGTAATCAGAAGCGGCGTTTTGATTGTCGGACGGCCGGTGTTGCTGGACGTGGTTCTGGAGGTGAGTGTGGTTGCACTGGACCCCGTTCAGCTGGGCTGTGTGGAACTGGGCGGCTGATGCATTAGGATGCACGTTGTTCAGGTTGGATTTGACTAACGTTATCGCCTTGTGGTCGCTGGCGTGCTGGTGTCCCGGGCCGGGGCTGATGATGTCCCGTCCCTCATCGGTGCCCCGTAAGGTGCACCCGTCCATAGGCAGTGGTGTGATCTCGCTCGGGGATGAAGGCAGTGCATTAGGCCCAGTCGGCACTTCAGCCATTCCACTGCATACAGTTACTATGATGACAGAAAAACGGGGTCGGAATCAGCCTCTCACAGCGAACGACGACAAACACAGACGTGCGTCTGGCTACTGGTACCTGATAAATCTAAAAACAACGTAAAGTTCGTGGACTATCTCGTGTCTGTTCCTGCCATTACTCAATTCACTCCACACTGGCCTATTATCTGCCGTAAAGCAGAGCGGATGATTTACGACAGTATGTCGGCGTGTTTCAGTCAAGAATGCTGGGAAGTTGAGTTTTTTTGGGTAGGCATCGGTTATACTTCCTGAATCACTTTTCACACAAATTAAAGGAGCACTTTTTATTTCTTTATTTATTGTTTATATATTATTTGTTTTGTTTGCTTGCTTGCTTGTTTTAAGCATTAGGCCAATAAATTATACATTTCTTATATTTTTGTTATATTTTTTTGCTTTTGTCATTTTAGTATTTTTGAGCTATAAACTTATTTATTTCAGTTCGTTGGCATTTCAAATTTTCCTAAAAATAGTTTTTATTATTATAAAATGTTACTTTATTTCAGCCTTTTCACAAAATTGATTTTAAAACTAAAACAATTTTAGTTAACAAAAATGACACTCAACGAACTCACGGACGCTGCATGTTGACGTCACACGACCAAGCAAGCTGTTAGTAACAGCTTGATTCTAAAGCTTCTAATGCCATTTTAAAAAACTATAAAATTCCAGGAAACCGCCATTATCGTAGGAGAGAGAGAGAGAGAGAGAGAGAGAGGGAGATGGAGATGGAGATGGAAGGGGTGAATTAAATCTATTTCTAAGAAAGGCCACTAGATGGACCTATACGTCAAATTATGCTGTATTTTGCCCCAGAACACATCGTGGGTGTTCATTAATACAGTGTGTGTTTTGAGTGTGCACTCTTTAAAATAACCAGTGTTAGGGAAAGTTACTTTTAAAAGTAATGCATTACAATATTGCGTTACTCCCTAAAAAATAACTAATTACGTTACTTGGTTACTTTTTATGGAAAGTAATGCGTTATAAAATACATTTACTTTTGCATTACTTTCGCGTTACTTTTTAAATATGAGCAGGGCTTGATTGTTTGTTTTTATTACAAGAAGTTCTATTTATAGCAAATGTAAAAGGCCTTTTACACCAAAAAGTGTAACGAATAAACCTCAGTCTGAAGGAAAAGTACTGTACAGATAACACGGGTCTGTACAGTAGAACGCAGAAAAAGAAGGTTCAACACTTTTCAGCAATAAAAAACTAAACAACGAAGTGCAATTGTTTAGTTTATCTAAAGTAATTTTTGCTTATTAGTATGGTTGAGCTGGATCATCAAAGGTCAGCAGCAAACACATCGGTTAATAAAATGAGATTAGATATATTTGTGTTGTTTAACATTTAATTATTGCAGGTTTGTGTCATATACATAATACTCTTTAATAATGTATTAGTGTGGTCTGTTCAGTAGACCAAATCAGTAAAGGTACAAAATTAACTTGGAGAATGTTCTTTTAAATTGTAAACATGTACCTGTTTTGTTTTTTAATTACCCTGTTTAAAAATCCTCTAAAAGAAGATTATGATTTTAATGGCAGACATTTTTTTTCATAGAAATTGTATTATTTTAGTATAATTGAGATAACACGCTATTGTATTTTACTAAGTCACGTTTGAGTATTTCTTTAGTAAAATAACTGTTTCATTGTTTTTAGCTATGTAATTTGTTTATTTATTTAACAAATCAAGTTAAACTATAAATCAATGAGTCATCTTGACGTTTTTTATATTACATTTTTTGTTTCTGTTTATATTTATTTTATTCTCCTTTTTTTGGTCTTAGTTTTAGTTAACCATAACCCTAATTCCAACACAAGGAAAAAAAGAGATCTATTAGATCACAATGTTCTCAATATCGCAACTATATATTTAAATCAAAATTATTAATTTAATTATTAAAAACAAAAATATTGCTGCTATTTCTTCAACTGTGTTGAAGACGTTTTTTCAATACGACAAAGACCACATTATATACAATAGGACGCAAGATTTGAATAAAATAATCAACTATCTTTTTTTTTCCAATAATGATTCCTAATTATTGTAGAAATTCCAATAAGAATCCTTTAGTATTATTGTATGAAGGGGAATGGCCCGATTGACTCCAGGTCAGGAGCCAGTCAGACTGAGAGGAAGTGTGGAATTCTCTGAGAAGCTCTTTGAATACAGACGCATAGAGCAAACGAAGAGGACCTTATTGGAGACTGGCTTCAGCCATAAGATTGATCACGCTCAGTGTTCTAAGGAGGAAATCCTTGTGAGAATGCAGCCCTGAGACGCAGCAAGGCAATCAGTAGATGTGGCAGACGATTAATCTCTCAGACAATGGTTTGCTTCAGTGGAGAGCTCTTATGTGGCTCCGGCTGAACCATCATCATCTTGCTGTCTTCTCCATGGGAATTCTCAGCCGTAATTGACAGCCAAATGCAGCTCAGCTGCTATTTATAACTATGCAGAAATGGCTTTCTGCCTAGAACCATGCAACATATTTAATGTGACACACAATTTATGCACCTGCAGGTTTATAAGGTTTAAGCAGATACATCCTATAACATCATAGACTGCATAACTGATTTCCCATTGTAACAATAAAAGACCAGAATTAAAGGGTCCTCTAGTTGCAAGTTGGATGGCTGGTATGTTTAAGTCTCCATTAACTGTTTTGTTGGGCAGGAGAGAGACTGAGACAAGCTTAAGTGGGACCTCTATGGGTCACTTTGGAAACTAATTAAGAACCTCTTTGGATACCAGTCTGGTATTTCTCCTCAACAATTGCCTTCTCTTTTTCATTCCCATCAAAATACACTCTTTTCAGCCTCATCAAACAAACACAGGGCCAAAGTCCTCTTGTGAGTGAGCTCAAGGAGCCTCTATATAAACCAGCTGAACAGATAATAGGGAAAACCAAAGCCTGAGCACCAGTAAACACTCGGGGCCCAGTCTGAAGCTAAATGAAAGAACTGTTAATTGAATTTTAACTCTTCATTACTTCTTATTAGTGAAGATGAAAGAGCATTGGGCTAAAAACGGTGCGGAAAAAAACGTTATTATACTGTATAAAAACCTTAGTTAATCACTAAATAGGATATGTATGACTGGAAAATAATATTATAATAAATGTTTATCAGGTTCTCCGACCAGTCATTGATTATATATCAGCCCATTTTCAGCTAAATAAAGGAGTCGTATGCACTAAAGACACAATCTGCGAGACACTGAGGATTTCATATTTTGACAGAAAAAACACTGATATGAAAGTCAGACTGTAAATGTAAGTTAACACTATATGACAGCAGCATTTCCATACAGAATATCATTCAGTGGCTGATCCTTGTTTAATATCTACAATGATTAAGGCCGATGAGCATTATTGAGATGCTGTCACAGCACCACGAGTCCAGAGGACACCGGGGCGTCACCGGTGGAGTTCCAAATGTAATATTCTGAGGAGACCAGCTCTCGTGCTAGAGGGGAAATAAAAAGGTATATAGGTTCATTTTCATTGCTGATGTACTCTAAAACATATTTTCATGTCAGTAAGCCTGTGTACTGATTTCAACATGCAATCATCAGTGGCATTTTAGATATTTATATACACTATTAAAGTATTTGTTTATTTTAAGATTTTGTATTAGCTTTTTATTTATATTTTAGTGCCGTCAAATGATTAATAACGATTAATCGCATCCAAAATAAAAGTTTTTGAGTGTGTACTGTGTATTTTTATTATGTATATATAAATACAAAAGCATACATGTATATATCGAAGAAAATATTTTGTTTATATATTAAATATATTTATATATGAAATAAAACTGAAGAAATGAAACTTTGCTACAATGTTGAGGGTTAAAGCAGAGGGGTACATTGTAGAAAAGTGTCATTTTTTTCAGTGTTGTCACATGAAAATATAAAATAAAATATTTACAAAACTGTAAGGGGTGCACTCACTTCTGTGAGATACTGTGTGTGCACTGTGTATATTTATTATGTATATATAAATATACACACATACAGTACATATTTTGAAAATATTTACATGTACATACATTTATATTCTTATATTATATATGAATATGTTTAATATATAAACAATAAATATTTGTCTTAAATATTAAATATAATAAATATACACATTATACACACATATATTATGTAAATAAGATTTTTTTGGATGCAATTAATCGCTTGTCAGTACTAATATATATACACACACACACACACACACATATATATACATATATAAACACAGTACACATACATATATTATGTAAACAAAACTTTTATTTTGGATTAATCGTGATTAATCATTTGATAGCACTAATATATTTCTATTTTCCATTTATATATTCCAGTTTTAGTTATTTTAGTTCTTCAATTTAAGCTCATTTTATTTCAGTTAGTTGCCAAAGCAACATTGTTCTATTTAAGTTTTTAATCTAATATTTAATTTGATTTCAATTAACAAAACTGATTTGAATAGTTTTAGTTACCAATAACAAGGCTGTCAGTGAAACACTCACTTGTGACAATGCGCGGTTTGGCAGATGAGTAAACCTGCACTGAGTGTTGATCCACACAGCAACCAGACAGAGTCAAATCTGGCACACGGAAATAAAGCTAGAAAGAATACAGTGACAAATCTCTTCAAATATTTGTATATAAACAACAAATCAGTTGATGCTGAATTCACCCTCACTTTTATATATGCAGTGAGACCCATGCACAGAGGGTCTGTCGGTCCTGCAACAGTCCCTGAAAAATGAACAGTCCCCTCCAGTGTTGCTTCACGGGACTTTGGAAACTTCTGACCTGAGGAGGTAAACAGACATGTCAGTAATATAATTAGAAATAATACTAATAAATTGAAATGAAAAATGAAATATCATGAACAGACATACCAAGGACCCAAACCAATAGGTTCTTCTCTTTAGACACCTCAAGCTGTCCTGAGCTCACTTTGACCTCCACACTTCCCATTAGATTCCTGTGAAGAGGCATGTACAAGGACACTACAACAGCCAGTGTACTATTTATAAGCACAGCAATACAGAACCATCTAAAGACAGACCACTACATAAAGAGCCGTTATAAATATCAGTGTAAATGCCTGCACCCTACCCAACACATCTGCAATACAGAATTAAGCTCTTTACTACAAATTTGTGTAACTTACTGGTTGAAAAATGGAATGTGTGCCTCGCAGTAGTCAAAGCTGTTTTTGACACTTTCATGGAGCTTCAAGACAACATTAACCTTCTGATGATTCTCTTCTGCCTTCAGCTGGTAGGAGCCAAGAATTGGTGGCACAGGTACCTCAAAAAAGTTATAAGGCCAAGTTAGTTAAAGATACTAAAGCTTTAGTGTGTGTGTGTGTGTGTGTGTGTGTGTGTGTGTGTGTGTATGTACATACATGGTTTTTCAGGTGTTTGGTGTCAGTTTTTGAAATATTGTTTTAATATTGAAATTTTGTTTTGAAATTAATACTTTTATACAGCAAGGATGCAATAAAGTGATTAGAAGTGATAGTCAAGTCATGTATAATCAAACAAATGCTGCTCTTTTGAGCCTTCTTTTCATCAGAGAAATGCAGAAGAAAAAAATTGATGACATTGATGATTAAGAAAGTTTCTTAAGCACCAAATCAGCATATTAGAATGATTTCGGAAGGATCATGTGACACTGAAGACTGGAGTAATGATGCTGAAAATTCAGCTTTACCATCAGAGGAATAAATTACATTTTAAAATATATTAAAATAGAAAAGAGCTATTTGATAGTAAAATACTATTTCACAATATTAACGTTTTTGCTGTATTTTTTATCAAATAAGAGACTTCTTTCAAAAGCATTTTTTTTTTATCTTGCCGACCCACAGTTTTGAAATGGTACATTTTTTAGATAAAACATAAGAAACTATTTCCAGAATAAGCTTTACCTGTGAGGTGTAGCAACAGAGTCTGAAAAGCTCCAGAGGTGGTGAAAAGGGGAACTTGTATGGCCCTGAAAAGGCGGAGCCATCATTCTCGTCCACACTGCAGGCGGTAAGAATGCTTGCATCCAGAGACGTCACACAGGGATGGACAAGAATGTCCTGCAGGGGCGAGCCGTTGGGTGGGAGTGTGAGGGTGACGGTCACATTGGGCAGAACACCTTCAACCTCACACTGAAAAACATAAAGTCATAAATGTGATACAAGTTTATAACCCAGTATAACACTAATCAAACTATACATTCAGTGGGGACTAACTTTGCACATGACCATGCCGTACACATCCCAGATATCTTGTTGACCGCTCCTGCCGTACTGCATGGACCTCACCTTCTCGGTAAGGGCCACACTTACTACTGCCCTGCCTCGATGGACCCCTGCCTTCCAAGCTGGCTGCTTTTGAGCACCCCCCGGGCATGGAGCCACAGCAGCCGGCACCGATCCAGCAGGAGGAGGGGTGTCCAGGGGCCTCCCCAAAGGGCAAACCTGCAGGAGCACCGAGGGAAGAGCAGCCAAACGGGAGGCCAGCACATCAGACTCTGGTTTACCTCCAGGGCCACAAAGGAAATCCTGCAGGCCTGACAAAAGAGCTAAGCCCTGAGAGACTGAGGCCAGGCTGGGGAGAGGTGGCCGAGGCTCAGGAGGTGCTTCCACTAGAGGAAGGCAGGCTAGGATTAATGCTCCCTGAGCGACCGTGAGCAAGGGCCAGAGGGTTCTCCCACCCGGGCCATCCAAACGGAGCTCCACAGCCGGTGAGCGGTGCTGACGGGCGCAGTCGTCCCGTACTTCTACATAAGGTTTGTCAGCATCCACCAGCCCCAGCTCTGTCAGCAGAAGCTTGGGTATTACGCAGTCCTCCGGAACTGCCACATACTGAGCTCCAGCCAAGGATTTGGCACGGAGCTCAACTGTTGGGAATCGCCTGAATTAAAGAAACATAACAAAAGAAACACAACAAATTGACTCTGCTGGGAAAAGCATTCCAATCAAACGCTGTGCAGTGTTTGCATTTTAGTTCGCAAAAGTAACGTAACGTTTCACTTTCCATAAAAAGTAACTAAGTAACGTAATTAGTTACTTTTTTAAGGAGTAACGCAATATTGTAATGCATTACTTTTAAAAGTAACTTTCCCCAACACTGGGTACAAACACTATACAGTACAGATGCAGAAAAGGTAATAACAGTATGATATTTTAACAGGCTACTTTGAATAGAGTATGCAGAGTACACACTTCACAGTATGCAATACGCTAATAAAATTCCTTCACAGAAAATGTCCTTACCTGGAAAAACGCACTTTTCCAGATTCACCCTTCTCTTGTGAGACAACCCATAGTGCTCGTATACTCATGCTGCTGTCTCTGTCCCTATGGATGAGCGGGACTAGGCTAACATGCCAAACATGTAGTGAAGTATGCAATTATTATCTCACTCGGTACGACGAAATATTTTATTTAGGTTTTTTCGCAGTTCGATAGTTTGTGACCGATATAAACTTAAGATCTTAACATAACATGGTTAAAGAAATGAAAGCAAAATAAAGGAACTCGCCTCTGTCATGTTATTCCCATGTGACAGCTCATTCTTCCCGTTTGTCGACGATCATGTGACATGTTGGGGCGTGGTCGGGTCGCTGCGACGGAGCTGACGCAGGATCAGCCGTAAACACTACGCTATTTTTTTAACGGCATTGGAGTAGAATATGAAAACTGATCTCAGCCCTGCTCTCAAACGCATAGCCCTAGTATCCTCACCCCGTATCCTTTCTTTCTATTTCCGGCCCGGCCATGGTAGCTGGATGCAGGAAGCAATTGTTTTCAGAATAGATATAAACAACAAGGACCAAAATATAGTCTCGAGACTACGCCGTTTTAGGGAGTAACGTTAACGTTTTTGTGGACTTAACGTTAACTTGCCTTTAGCTTTCTAGCGCTGTGAAATATGGCTAACGTTACAACAGCTCAGTTATTCGAGGTAGGTCTGTTTTTATTTTCTTCTAACTTAACGTTTTTCGCGTGCAGTATTTAACGTTACATTGTTTAGTTTCGACATATAAGTTACTTGCTAACGTTGACGTTAGCACTGATGAGAAGCTAAACACCACAGTGTCACATAAATACTCTGCCCAGCTGTCCTGGTTTGTGTTGTCAGGCGATCTGTACAGTTATCATTTACAATTGTGAATACAAACTCTTCCGATTCTCGAGACCAGTCCAGATGGCCGTCCTAATTTATTAAAGCTTATTTATCTGTGCATGCCATTAGGAATTTCATTTGGGTGCTTATTCATTATTATTTTTGTGATCTTATCAGGAACCGTTCGATGCTGATGAGTACATTGAGAGACTGGCTTGGAGAACACCCGGGGGAGGTTCTAAAGGAGGTGCAGAGGCATTTGACCCCAAAAAGTGAGTCTCAAAAGATTTATAATTGTCATAAACATACAGAACATACACAAAATTCGTTAGACTTTAAATGTATGTTTAGCTTCATTGATGTTAAAAACCCTTTGATCGAAATATTAAATATTTGAAATTAGTTTTGAAGACAAACAAACATTTTCTTATGTATGATTTTCTTCATGAAATGGTTGAGTTGTATGGGATAATAACTGAAAACAAGGTGTCAGTGTAGATGGCAACCCCTTAAATACTGTACAAAAAATGATTAGGATGCACCGTATGAAATCAGTAATGAGAAGCTCAGAATGTGCAGAGTTGTAATTTTGCCTAGGTTATAGAAGCTGAAATATAAGATTGAATTAACATTTTTATTTCATGTTATACACTGAGAGAGAGAGAGAGAGAGAGAGGTGAATACGATGGGATCTCGTAGTTTTGATTGTACATTACTATTCTAAAATATGTCAGAAATATTAATAAAGTATTAGTAATTGCGCATAGGCTTTTGATCAGTAGTGTAGTTTTTAAATTGTATTCATTTTCAGCTCTGCAACTATTGCATTATTTAAATTCCTAAGAAGACTGTTTATATATGTGAAGTGTGTTAGTGCTGCATATGCATAAAGCTTAATTTTTACCTTATACTTAACTCATTAAACACTGATTTCTGTAGGACTGGTCCATCCGTCATTCACAAAGTGCCACACATTCACTGCATTTTTCCTTTTCATTTATTAAAAATACTAAGGAAAATGTCATGCTTTTAGATACCGGCAAGATCCTAATAGCTCTATTCAGCACATTTTATTTAAATTCATTTTACATATTTGTTTTAAAGTATAGCAAACATATGCAGACATATTCTGTTCTTTCTGGGTCTAGTTAAACATAAATTGGCCCAAGAAAATATTAAGAAGCTTAAACCACACTTAAGCTTGTTGTTGCTTGCCTTATAAAAAGATGATTTTAAAGAAATAGCCTAGCACAAACCCTTTTTAAGCAAAATATGGCACAAATCAAAGAAGTTTAAATCGATAAAACAAAAATATATCTTGTTTAAAATAAAGACACATAGTTTGGACACTTTGCGATTGTCAACTGTTGGACATGATGAACTCCAAATGTGAGAACTTAACTGACATCTGCTGATGCGTAGTTACTAAAGTTAGTTGAGAATAAATGTATAAAATTAGTTATTTGCAAGGGCTGTCGCGATAACCGTAATACTGCGTTATTGACGAGAATAACTTAGTATCAACGCATTGCTGGTCAGCTGAGCCTTTAAGAGTGGCACTCTGTTAAAATGATTTCAACAGCTTGTCAAAATATTTAATTGAATGATTCAGCGTTTTTTAACATGTAGTTGAATGAATGGTTAAAGACTCACTCAAAGACAGTCTCTTACCGCTATCTTGTGGCGAAACAGTGAAACTGCACTGACTGACACGTCTAGAACACGGGGAAAAATCAACAGAAAAAGTATCTTGCCAGTTGAGGATCAGCACTAACTGATATATATATATATACATATGCAAATAATAGCCTAACGATTTTATTGTCAGGTTTGTGTTCTGTTATGTGGACCGTTATTTTGTCATTGTCTTCTGTATACTTCACTTTCTGTTTCAGAGCGGTTTAGTTTTGGTTTCTGAATTCTTTACATCGTTACACATACTAGTATTATCGCGTACGCAGAGTTTACTCGGGTAGGGGGAGTGAATGTCCTAAGTGAGCGTGCCCATCTTTGAGTTTGGGGCCAGATACAACTGTTCGTTGTTCTCGTAATACGCAGTGACTTTTAGGAGTGTGGATTTTGACATAGGTTTTCCCTTGCCGTAATCCCACATTCACAACGTCTTTGAGCCGGTAAACATTATTAACGTCGAT
Organism: Gymnocypris eckloni scoliostomus; assembly: GCA_027564155.1. Classification (NCBI taxonomy): domain Eukaryota; kingdom Metazoa; phylum Chordata; class Actinopteri; order Cypriniformes; family Cyprinidae; genus Gymnocypris; species Gymnocypris eckloni. The sequence continues at coordinate 29,413,609 of CM050428.1, forward strand.
AATGGGCAAACTGAAAAGACAACTAAATCACCTGTTTCCGGGTTCGCGTATATGGGAATAGCGCTACCGGGAAAGGGGCGAGATGGGTTTGGATGAGACTAGCGGGGCCCGCAGTGGCCGAAGTTACAACGTTTGACCAAGGCGAAGAAGTATCGTGTAGCACGGAATCCTATTCATGGCTACGTTGTCAATCGAGGAACTTACATCGTGTATCATGTCGTTCATGATTTTGGCGGGTGGCCTCGATCGGTCGACAACGGTTCTCACAGCGAATTACAACGACTTTACTGACGGAAGTCGATCTCAATTTCAGGACCTGGATTCAAGGTTTGGTTAAGGGGTTCAAAGTGAAAGAGAGGAAAGGAAACACAAAGTGAGACACGCGATAAAGAAACCAAACGATAAAGTAAATAAAATAAAAAAATTAAAACTAAAAAAAAAAATTAATAAAAAAAATTATATAATAATAAAAAAAAATTGAGAGTAACTCCTCTCTACTAGATTGGTCCTAGCAGTGCTGCGGAGGAGAGAATATGGGTTGTGTCTAAGCATGGTTGCTATATGTTTTCCTAAAATGACAATAATTATGCTTGTGTGGTGCATATGGTTGTTGGTCTGTGTCAGTGGTCGGATCTTCCCCTTTTCCTGTCGGTGGTTTGGATTTGCCGGTTGGCACTGGCAACCCATCATGGTGCATCGTGGTGTGTCAGCGTACTCCCCTCTGGCCGTGAGGTACTACGAGCTGTGGCGCAGTGAGTGGCTCAGGGACATACGTGTGGACACCGTCTTGCAGATGCAGCATGTAGTCGACAGAGTGGAGCTTGCGGAGCTCGGAGGATGTGTTATCATGGTTTTGACATGTGAGCTGTCATGGTTCGTAGTGGACGAATCCGCATGTGAGGGTGAGGAGATCGTCAGCAGCGAACTGAGGTGGTATGGTAATGCAGGAGGGCAGGGTGTGCTCGCCAGTGGCGTGCTGGCGGCGGGTTACTGCTGCCACTGTAGGGTTGGGTGGGAGGGCATGAAAGGTCCAGGACTCTTCATGTGATGCACCTGCTGTGGTGAGGGCATCGTTTTGGTCATTTGAGGGGCTGGAGTTTGGGAGGAAACGTTTAGGATGTCAGACCTGATCTGGTGTTCTCCGGAGGAATGGCAGGTGACTGAGACAGCACTTTCAGGAACTTGGAGTTTCATCAGCAGGTGTTTGTTGGACGCTGCTGTGATTTGGAGTATTGGGTGTTGAGTTAGTGTTTAACTCTGTTGCTGGGTTTTCAGGTGGGGTTTCATGTCCATCTGAAGTTAGGGTGTTTACTGTTCTCTGAGAGCAAGGTGAAGCGGTGCTGTTTTCTGGGGCTGATTTGTTCAGCTTGTCACTGCCGTTCCGTCTGACAGCTAGTCAGGCTGACTCTGGTTCGTCTTCCTTTTCCCACTGATTCTCATGAGACCACTTCTCCCAGTGTCGTCCAGGTGAGCGTTGGCGCCCACGCAGTTCATCCCATCGGTCATACCTCTGTTCAGGTCGGTGTCAGCGTGTGAGTCTCGTTCTCTGTTGGACGGAGTGCATTCCATTCTCTGTGTGGTGGCTTAGCGCTGTCTTGGCGTTGGGTGCCCTCTAGAGCCAGTTCATGGTGTTGCGTGTTGAAATCAAGAACTGCTGGGGTTTTTGCGCTCTTTTCTGAGGCCATCTTTTGTTTGTAGTAGGCCTTTTGCACCAAGTCTCGCAACTGCTGAGTGTTCATCGCTCGTGGACATGCGAGAACGCCAAGATGGTGGCTTATGCCAGGATGAAGATTCCTGAGGAAGAGAGTTTTAAAGTTCAGTTCATCTTCCATGTCAGAATCATTGCGAGTTCCAAAATATGCTTGTCTGAGTCGACTATAGTAAGCTTGAGGAGTGTCGTGACGTCCTTGTCTCGTCTCCAGGGCAGCCACTAAGCCTTGATCGGACTCAGGGTCGGCGAACTCTTTAATAAGGGCTTTTCGCAGCCGTTGATAATCAGTCTTTGTGTTAACAGGCTGCCGGTCCAGGAAGCTGCGTACTTCAGGACTGGATGTCGTTCGGAGTAAATAGAGTTTATCTTTGTCCGTAACGTTAGGTCGCATTTCCAGATGGAAATCAATATCTTGCAGATACGCTGGACCTTTTGGCTGTTTGGCACGCTGGGGTTGAATTTGCCAACGCTTTCGGGCGAGCTTGTCAAGGTCTTTTAGGTCCAAGCTGTGCGATGATCTGCGGCTGGCTGCAGCAGATTCTTCTGGTTCTGTCGTGATATAAAGTTCTTCAGACGGCGCTGGTGACTGTTTTAACATCACCCCCTCTGTCTTATGTTCACGTGTCAGTCCAGGCACAGGTGACTTGGTCCTGCTTGGCAGGGGTGCGGTTGGTGCACGTCCTGTCCTTGACGGCTCATGGCGTAGTTCGTAAGGCGTGCTTGAGTTCCTCTTGGAAACTTTCAGACTCCTCTGTGACGTAGTCGAGCTGTTGTGTTAGGCGGCTGATCTCGCTTTCTTGATTCAGCCAAATGAGCTTCGAGGGCCTTGATTCTGCTGTTTTGTCCCTGAAGTCAGTCTTTGCCTCTCTAGTAGCTTCTCTGCATACTGTAGCTTGTCTGCACGATCAGCGAAGTCCTCTTTGAGTTGCTGCATTTCGTGGCTGGTAGCTTCTAGAGTTTCTTTTAGCCTGTTGATCTCCTCATCGGCGCCTTGCTCCACCTCATCGGTCCCTTCCTGTCGTTCACGTTCCAGCTGCTCTATGCGTCGTTGTGCGCTTGTCAGCTCCTGCTGGCGTTGCGGCGGCGTGCTTGTCGCTCAGTTTGAGGGTGGCGGCGAGTGTGTGACTTAAGCTTGAGGTGATCTTGGCTAATTCTTGTTGACTGTAGTTTTGACTTGGGTCTTGTCTCATGATGCTTGTGATGTTGTCATCTAGTTGGTCCTGTGTCTGATGTTGGAGTGCTTCAGCAGCTTTAGGGAGGATGCTGTTTGTTGTAGCACTTAGCCACATTTCCAGTCCTTCCCAGTGACCGACATGTTCTGTTCTTGTGAGACATGTTCTGGCGGGTGATGGGGATCTTGGACCGAACTGACACAGACCTTGGATGGGAAACAAAGCAAAACAAAAACACAAACAAAACAACAGGGTGTAAATGTGCACAGTGTAGTGTATGCTAGTGTTGGGTGTGATTCTGTTTCTGTGGTCCTCTGTGGTGGGGTGCGTGTAATTTGCAGCTTCTGAGAAATTGAGCACACGAGGCGCACAGCTGAGAAGCAGAAAGAAAAGCACACTAACAGAATGAGTACACAGGGATAACAATTTTGTGCTTCACCTTTTCAGACGAGAAAGCCTCCTTTCCCGCTTTAGGAAGGAGGTCAATCTAAATACGAAGGTGAAGGACCATAAAACTAAACAGATCTCTTTTTAATAGCAGATTTTCTTCTTTTCGCTTTAAGTCTGATTTAGAAGGACGCTTCTAATCAGAGGATTGTAGGCGAGTTTTCTCTTTTGTAATAAGACTGTTATTGCTATTTCAATTTTCTCCTTGATGGAAAAATAACAGCAATGACAGTGCTTGTCCCTTAATGGCAGGATTTTACACATAGCGCTGGTCAGCGTGTGTCGTCGTGTTAAAAATTTTGCCGATGTCTATCTTCTCATTGCACCTGCTTTAACTGGGAGGGTAGGATTTCACAATAGAGGGTAAATGATAAACAGTTTGAATGTGGTTCTCAAGTTTCATAAACATCTGTTCAATTGTGACATTTCGCTCTATTCGTGATCTTCCTGGCCAAGTCTTAAGCAAACAAGTCAAATTAGAAGTTAGTAACAGGGAGAAAAGAAAAGAGAAATTAAGATTTATTCCCAAGATTTAAAACTAATACGTTGGCACCAGGTGGTGCTGTTGAGTCGCTATGCTAAGGTTACGTTTTATGCTCCAGATTGGTGAGAAGTGACTTTGACTGTATGGTGTCACTGTCACTTCTCCAACACAACACTAGGGGAGCACTATCTACTCTCAGGCCTAAAGAGGACTAATTTTAATTTAATAAAATTATTTTAATTAAATTATTATTAATTTTATTTGAGTTAATCAGATCACCTAAGGAAATGAAGTATGGCCTACAGGGGGCGCCAGACTTGTGGTAAGTCTGAAATTATAATTAAAATTAGACTTTGTGGTTTCTAATTAAAATGTATGATGTTATAATTACAATTAATAGGATTCACTTAGGATTAGAATTTACAAATGCAATCTGCAATTGAGTTGACAAACCAATATTGTTGCAAAATGTAAACAGGAAGTGTAATTAATTATTAAATGTAATTAGAATTTTCGAATTCATAATTAATTATTAAATTAATTTACAGCTTCTAAATCACTAGTTTTGGGTTCCCATAATAGTAATTAAAATAATTTTCAACTTACTCATTCCTCATTGTCATTAACATCAAAAAAAATTGTTTTTCTTTAATAATTAATCCGTATCCTAATTACTGGTAAATGAAATAAATTTCTGGCCCTCTTGATAACTTAAGGTTTTATTGTAGTGGTCAAATTATAAGAGCGTTTATGGTTCATAAATGGATGCTGTTGTTGGAAGCAGGAATTGAAAATTTTATTAAATGAAATTAATTCAAAATTAATTTGTAATCAATTGTGACATTCAATTAACAATTAAAAATTCCTAACAACAGCGCTTATCCATTGATGTGTTTTCAAAATCATAAAAGCCATTATAATTGAATGCAATCAATCACCATATTATCAAGATAATGAGGTAATACTAAATTATCTTCTAATAACCCACCAGTTATTAAACTACAAACGTAAAATTTTAATCAACAGTATATTAAACCAACCTGTGAAAATGTCAGACAGATAAATGGGTATAACATTAACACAGCCAGTCTAACATACGTGTTAGTCTTTTCAATGAGAGAGAGAGAGAGAGGAATTAGTGTTAGCTGTGAACCACATTCCACAAACACACTGCATTCAAGCTTTAAATGCTATGTGCTAATCGCTAGCCGTAATGCTACCAGCATGGCTAAAGCTTCTTTGTTTCAGTTAGCTTATTCATTTACACGTGGCTAAATCTCCACGTGGTTAAACTGGTCGCTATGGCGACTCAGTGCCTAGGAAAAAGGGAAAATGTGCTCCAGATTAAACCTTCAGATTAACCAAGCATTGGTCAGATTTGAATCTTTACAACACATAATCTCACTCATTTAGGGCGAGATAAATTTATCTACGGGTTACTTATAAACCAACAAAGCCTCGGCGGCTATTATGCGAATATTTGTCTGTCATAACATAACAAACAAGCAATCGATTGCAAAATTTCTCCCTTTCTCAAACCGAATGGTCCACTCCTTTGAGCGCAACGTGCGTTGAATCTCACTCGTGAAATCAAAAATGGCTGAGAATTACTTAAATAGCTACTTTAACAATTCCTACAGCCGGGAGAATACATTATAGGCTGAGTTTGCAGTGGGACACGCACTAACAAATCATTACCACTATACAGGCCTTGAATCAGAGGGGCTCAACGAGGGACACGCCTGTTCGCCTCTCTCACGCGCTTTTAAAGTATTTATAATTTACTGCAGTTTCATTTCTTGAACTCGAGTTAACAGTTACCATCTATTTCATTCAAAACGCACTGTGTTTCACAAACAAGAATGCAATATCACAAATAACCGTTTGTTTCATAAAAGTGAGAAATATTTATATTGTCTCTGGTTTGATTTATCAGATTTAAATCTTTAATTGCCCGCATCCTCCACCATTCTTGTAAAGAAAATCCAGTTTAATATGGAGCTATTGTTTCAGCTCCGGGAATTAGTTATTAAATATTTAATATGCTCGATTAAAGCCCTATTAATATTTAACTTACGATTTATACTTTGAGTGCTCGGCCAGCGAACTACATCAGTATATCTCTATTAAAATCTCGCTTGTGTTCCCGTGGCCCCGGTAACAATAAAACGAGATTAATAATTAATCATGTTCGAGCTAGGTTGCGTTATCTTTGGGCAAATAATGATGAAAATACTTAAAATCACATTCCAGAGACAATTCTTTATAAAACGGAACAAGGTTTATTCGTAATACTGCTATTCTAACATAAATGGATTACCTGATAATACACAAACATACACACATAGGAGAGTTTTGAGGTTAACTGTTGAAAGAAACCCATTCTTTCGATTGCATAACTTAACTAACCAGGAAAAGATCACGAACAAATACGTATGCTTTGTTACTGCATTCAGATCGAATTTACCAGTTTAGTCAGGATAAAAACGCTTTGTTTGTTATACTTGCTGTCTGTTGTTGAAACAGGCTGTTGCTTTTTGGTTTCGTTTTCCCGCGTGAGTTCAGTTCTTTGTCTCGGGTTTCACGTGGTCGGTTCGTGCTCCTTCGGAGAAACCTCTGCTGCGTGACGTCACCGGGAAAGCTCTCCTCTGCAATCGTCGAATTCGTGGCTCCGTTACGGCTTTGGCACAGTCTTAGACCCCCTCCGATGGTTGGTTCCGAGGTGAGCGTCCAGCGGACCGGGCGCGCGTTGGAGGCGAGTCATGGAGTTTCAGAGATGTTCAAGCCATGTTCAAGAGAGTCAGAGCGCCAGAAGAAGAGAGAGAACGCTGGCCGCTTTTAAACAGTCCGCTTTTTGGACATCCCCAAAGGCGGCTGGTCCAATCAGAGGCCGGCATGCGGGCGGAGCCCCGCCTGCACTTTTTTCATGGAGAAAAGAATAACTTTTGATTTCTGTATTAAAACTCTTACCAGGTTTACACATTTATAATATCACCACATTCGTTACTATCGTACTGATTCATACATTTTGCAACCATTCATAAAAGTCTAAACACTGCAGCCTACACATTCCAGGTTAAGGCACGATTAGAAATCAGCCCACGTTTTTCCTAATAATTCACATTCCACGAGCATATGAGAGAAAAGAGCACACATTAATATCCATATTTTGTGGATGCTTTGAAAGTCATGACGAATGTCTTTAGGAAACCGCTATTCCTTTGTTCCATAATAGGAAGAAAACGCGCGCTGAGGCGGAGGAGGGGCTTTAGAGGTTGCTGATTCTTTCGGTGACCTGTAGAGCCAGTTGAATTCCTGCCGATATATGTGTATATATATATACTAGGGATGGGTCACGATTTTCGAATATTCGATTAGTCGATTTAATTATAGAATATCGATTAGGTTGTGCGATTATTTTCTAAAGGTGTACCAGGGCTTGACAATAAAGACTGTCCGATGTCGTGAAGGATGCTCGGATTTGTCACTTGCCAACCGGGCCACTGCAGGTGGTCACTAAATTGTATCATTTGCATGCGTTTTAAGCCTTGTTTGTTTAAAATGTGTTTATTAAAAGCATTTGGGCCGAAAGACAACTCCTTTCAGTACATGCGTGTTGTGTTCTGTTCTGTGTGAACAGCGCGAGCACAGACAGCCGCGTCTCTGACACACGCGAACCGCCTGGACGGGCAAATACATGAAGCATGTCAAACTACCTCTCTTGGCAAGTAACTTTAGTAATAATTCATCTATATTGAATTTATATTGATTTATAATAATATATCTATATTGAGTACAGATGCACCGATTAACAGGATATTTGTTTGTTTTATTTTAGAGCATCTTCTGTTCCGTGCTTGCACACAAACTGCACTGTCAGCACTCAGGCAGGGCACACATAGTGTATGTTTTATGCCTAATATTCATTGATGCTTTTAATCAAATTTAAGATTTTATTTTTAATAATATGAATGTTCATGTTCATTTTTAAAATCGAAATGTATAGCCTTATAAGCAGTTGATAATCGAGGACTGTTCTGTTAATAAATGCCGTCATTCGGTTATGTTATATTAATATGTTTCAGCACTCATACTTTATAACCATTAATTTTCTTGGGTTAAGATAGACTATTCTCTAATTAACTAAATTATTTGTTATCATACAGATTGAAAGCCTGGATGGTCTCCCCCTCTCTCTCTCTCTCTGTGTGTGTGTGTGTGTGTGTGTGTGTGTGTGGGTGGGCGGGCGGGTGCATGCACGGGAGGGGTGCGATTTTCGAATAGTAATCGAATTATACCCAGCGATTATCGAATATTACTTTTGCTTAAAATGCCCATCCCTAATATATATATAATGAGCCGATCAAAATTACCACAAGGAAAATTCCTTCACCGCGACAGCCCTAATGCCACTTGTTTTACCACAGATATTTCGTTTTCTAATGCAGGGAAATTCAAAAGTGTCCAAAAACTTTTTAAAGTTCCTTTTATAATAAATGTATAGTATGGATGTAATCACAACATATCATTTTGTTGAAGTTTGACTAGTTTGAAAGTCATTTCACTGTCAGAGACAAAAGCATAAAAAAAGACAAGAAGTTTACTTTAACACACACAGACACAGCAAAAGGGCTTTTGACTGCCAGAGCAGAAACATCACCCCAAATTTTACACCAAGCTCTCAAATAACCGACCATGGAGAGGCTGTTGTGAGCTGGGCAAACCATTGACTTACAAATGATGGAAGAGAACAAATTTGAGGGGAAAAGATGGAGAGGAAAAAGAACTTAAGCTGCCAGCAGCGTTTAGGGAATTACGGTGATATGAGATTATATACTCATCACTTCAGAATGTTTTGCTACCACCCAGAGAATCCAAACTTGCTGAGTTGGAGCTTTTGACTTTGCTGTCCTACAAGTTCTTTGAAATGCAGCTGACGAAGCTTTTGGTTGTATGCGTGAGGTTTCCTAAATATCCGCACACAGCGCAGAGAGACACTTTTTATGAAGAACCACAATTTATGGTAACAGGCCATTAGCTGATTTGCTGCCGAGGTAAGTGCTTATGTGATCTTGACAAATAAGATGCTCTCCCTGGATGCTTTTTCGCTTCACAGTTTGAGATCCGTCTCTCAGATTTTTTCAGCATCTATTTGGAGAAGCATTCATGAAAGATAAATGAATCTCAGCCCAGCATATACTGATCCCTGCTGTTGAGCTGGTTTCAGGATCTGGGAACAGAGCTTCAGGCATTTTCCTATGATTGGTCAGGTTTTATATAACATTCCCTCACAGATTACATGCTAGCCAAGCTAACTTAATTTGGGACATAAGCCTACATCGCGTAAATCAGACTGTGAAATGGGCTGTTTTTCAGTGTCCTGTGGACACAAAGAGTGTTCTTTGGAACGCTCACTGAATCCTCTGCTCTAGTGTACTTTTCATGTAAGAAAATTACTCCAGAGTTCTGGTTGTCAGCGATTCTCCTTCTTTTGGCAACTTGGCAAGTGACGAGTATCCACATAGGCCATATAAACAAATTTCAACATGCAGTGGCATCCAAATGTGTGTGACCACTTGGGGAAATGCTAAATTATATTGACTGCATAACAATTAGTTTGCAAACGAACACAAATTTTCTGAGCATTTGGCAGCCCATATCTGTAAAATCTGATGATTATGTTATCCAGCATGATTTGAGTATGTTAAGAACAGCATTCTTATTAAAGCAAGACCATATGTTTAAATGTACTGACTTGTTTACTGTCTCAAATTTGCTTATTAGTTTAGTGACATAAATGTAGTACATAATAGTTAATGTTTTTTGTCTTTTTTTCATTAAAGTTTCCAAAATGTTTAACTGAATTAGAGGGGAAAATAATAATAATCCAGATTTTCAGGATGGTCTCAGACTTTTACTCTATGGCTCACGTAAGTAAATCAGTCAAATATAATGATTAATACTACGGCTGTCAGTTTAACACGTTAACTTAATTAGTTGTGAAAAAATAACACTATTTAAATATTTTATCGCAGTTAATACACTGGCCCTGCCCTCTGACCTGTACGTCATCTTACAGTTCATACAGTTGACTGTTGACAAATATGATGCAGGGTAAAAACTCCATAAATGCAGTTGTACCAAAAAATACTAGATAGTGGTGCAAAAATGCCCCTGTATGTGTTTTTGTCTAATATTTATGTCATAGAATAAGCGTTATCGCAAGAGCAGCGAGAGTACTATTACTTGAGTGCGTTAAGGGTTACTCCACACCAAAATGAAAATTGTATCATTAATCACTTACCCACATGTCGGTCCAAACCCATAAAAGCTTTGTTCTTCTTCAGAACACAATTTAAGATATTTTAGATAAAAACAGGGAGCTTTGTGACTGTCCCATTGACTGCCAAACAATTTGCACCGTCAAAGCCCAGAAAAGTATGAAATACTATTATTATCCATTACAAGGCAGACATATGTTGGTTTAAGACTACTTGCAAGGCTTATGGAATAATAAATGATAGTGGTAACTTTGCATAATTATGTAGGCTATGCATGCACGGCATGAACTGTACACTTACAAGTTTTAGAATACAGAGGTGTTGTGAAACTAAATTAGGTTTTAGCTGAAAGACACCAAGAATGACATTAAGTGGACTTCAGGGGAAAATTAAAGGCTTCAAACATATAGTGTTTTATTCCCTTTAATGAGTTTAAAGTATTTAAAATGCTTGTCAAGATAGAAATTGTGCTTTGCTCCCTGCAGCTCTTTAATGTCATGTCTTTGGTTCCAGGTTGCTGGAAGAGTTTGTGAACCACATTGAGGAACTAAAACAGCTGGATGAAAGAATTCAAAGAAGGGTGGAGAAGTTGGAGCAGCAATGTCACCGTGAAGCCAAGGAGTTTGCCCACAAGGTCCAAGACCTGCAGAGGAGCAATCAAGTCAGTGGCTTTTACATTTTGCACTTATTTTAACCATTTGCGGAGCCGTGTGTTACTTCACCATAAATCATATTACACGTGCCTATAAATGTACCCCATTTAACCTTCACTTTTTGTTATGCTTGTTTCAAAGGTAGCCTTCCAGCACTTCCAGGAGTTGGATGACCATATCAGTTATGTGGCCACCAAGGTGTGTCATCTGGGAGATCAGCTAGAAGGTGTTAATACTCCAAGACAGAGGGCAGTGGAGGCTCAGAGACTCATGACATACTTCAACGAGTTCCTGGATGGAGAACTGCGCAGTGATGTTTTCTACAATCCTGACAAGGTCAGATTTACCTAGAGGACCACATTCAAACCACAAATGATGCAAATGACTACAATTACATGTCGGGCTATATTTTCATAGATTTTCTGTGTGGAAAATAAAGTCGGATTAATTTCAAGTGCAGCTATATCATTCAGAATCATGGGCATGATCTGAGTAGATTAAGTTGCCGTGTGGCGTCAGACATGCAATGAGGATTACAGATAATTGTGTTATAAAATGTTTGTATGGTATAGCTTCTCTTTTTCGTCATCATTTGTGGGAGATTGTCATTTTGGCTAATGAGCTGGTTATTTATTCATAACTAGGCATGTCAGAGGCTAAAAATAAATAAATTAGGAGCCAGTTGCACCAGCTGTGAGAAAGTTAGTTGCGACGTGTAGGGTAACTACGTTATAACATATGCACTATTATATTAGAATAATTATGCTTATGAAGTAAATATTTACGAAAACATCAGGGTTGAAATAAAACATGGTGATTGAATTGCATCATAAGCTCATGCGTTACCTGACAGGTTTCAGTCACTTAGACATAAATGATAATGTTGACGTTTACACTAGTTTACATTTTAAAGAGAACATTGTGAACAAGTGAATTAGTAACTCTTCAACGTGGACTTGATCTAAACACCACACCTATGTGTGCTTTGTACATATCAAATCAAATCAATTTTAGTAAATAAATGTCACTTAAGCTTTATATCAGTATTTATTTATTGCTCCTTGCATATACAGCTTTTGAATTTATTTAGATATAAAACTCTAAAGTATCATATTTCAATGGAAATGTATTTTTACTGTTAATTATGCAAGTAAAAAATAAAAACACTTTAACAGGATAAACTGAGATTCATGCACAATTTTAAGGCTGCTATTGGATCATTGAAGGTAATGCTGTCATTATGCAACTTTGCATTAATTTACAAAGCACTTACTGCAAACTAGCTACGTTCTTCCTTAAAGGAATAGTTCACCCAAAAATGAAAGTTTTTGTTGTCATTTTCTCACCCATACTTTGAAGAATTTTGAAGAACCAAGCAGTTGTTGGTCTCTATTGACTTCCATAGTTGGGGGAATACTATGGAAGTCAATAGGGACCAACAACTGTTTGATTACCAGCATTCTTCAAAACATATTTGTATGTTCAATGTAAGAAATAAACTCATACAGGTTTGGATTTGGAACATCATGAGGGTGAGTAAAAGATGACAAAACTTAATTTTCTGGGTGAACGATCCCTTTAAGAACTAAATGGTGCTACAAATTAAGTACAGACATAGTTGCAAACTAGTAGTTACTTAACCCTTGACATGGGCTTTATGTTCCAATTTAAGTAACAACGTATGAACAGCTGGTGCAACTGTACCCATGACAGGCCAGATCCAGTTCGGTAACTGTGGGTGGATATCCATGTTGCCTATAGGTTTCAGATTTTTGGGGAAAACTGGACTTTCTAGACAGTGGTTCATGTTGAAATTGTAACCGAAGCAACTGTTGCAACAAAAGCCAACAAAATTGTGTTTGTTCACAACAGTGATGCATACTGCCATAAATGGATGCCTGAGGCTAATATATGTGGCCTGCTTAGATGTTGATGTACGCCAGCTTAATTGGAAATGCCACTTTATAAATTAATCTCTCAAGTTACTCGGTAATGATGTGACCAACCCTGGGTGGCAAGTCTTACATCTTCTGATGCTATTAGCATAAGGCCACCAACATGCTTCCAGAGAGCCATGTGGGAATATACCCGCCAGACTTTTCAATATTTCTCAAGACAGAAGAGAAAAGAGAAGTGAGAGGAGCTGCCGGTGAATAGCTGAGGGGGTGAGGAGAGAAGGGAAATGGAAGGAACGAAGGCTGGGTTAATCCCTGTGAAAGGGAGGGCCCGGGCCCAGGCAGCGAGGAGACAAGCGCTGGTAAAACCCCCTACTGCTGGGAGACGGCTACATCACTTACATGGGATTTAGCTAATCTTAGCTGGGGGACAGATACTTAGAAAACCTCGGCGAGGAGAGCGGAAAAGGGATGGATCCACCTCACGGGAGCACAATAATGATGTTAGCTGAGGCAGGCAGGAAAATGAGAGTGGGAACACAGGATATGTGGACGGCAGGGCCTTTCGGATCGCCTTTTTCTTTTCCTCATCCATCGGCTTGAAGGGAGAGGTGGGGGTTCTTGTCAGGGTCCTGTTTTTGCCTAGACCTCCTCTTACCTGCCTATGGGGGCAGATTATGGGAGGTGATTTACCGAGGGATTATCCGTAGTCCATTCTTAATAGTCATGAGTGAGCGTAAGGTGTTGGCTGGGCAGCTGCTGATGGACCGGGGTTAAGGTCTGATGAGGTTCAGGTGTGCAGGGCTGAGCTAACTCTTATCATCCTCATGGTGGACAAGCAGAGTGAGGGACATACGCGAGAGGGACAGATTTACCGTAAGCCGATCCCCAGATTTAAGGGTGCTGCCTCTGGCCTCTGTTTGTGTGCTGAGGTGCCTGTCCTGTAGTGACCGTTTTCCCACTCTCACCATGGTCTATTCTCATCCCAAACAGATAAAAGAATCTGCAGACATCATTCAGAAGTTGCACCTGATCGCTCAGGAGCTCCCGTTTGACAGGTAAGCCACTTGCAGATGTATTATAGGCCATATTGGAGGTTCGGGGAATGTGTAGTAATGTTGTGCTGTACAAGAGATCATATAAACAGCACTGATGACATGTTGAAGGCCAAAGTACACTTCGGTTTTTAATGTGTATGCTTAGTGTAAACATACAGGCAAACACATACCCTTTCAAAGTATACTCTATTTGATAGTGTACTAGAGTATGCAGGCGTTCAAGACATGCACAGTAGAAAGATTCATCTTTGTTCAGTTTCTGTGCTGTTTCTCTCCAGATGTTATAACTAGGGATGTCAATTATCGATCATTCCCTTGATCGATCGTCATTTAAATTATTAAATTAACATTAATACTGCAAAATGCGTCTATTGCAGTGGCATATAGTCTCCGGCATGACAGGATGTGCAAATGCCACTCAAAATGCCAGCTTCCTCACACGAATAAAAGGGGTTTTTAGTCTAAATAAAAGAATAGTAGCGGGATTGTAAAATTAATAGATGTGATTATGATCATTTGATAAAAAAAATAAAGCACTCCATAGTTGCGTTTGGGATCAATATACTTTGTTGGCTGTTTCATATCCTGCCACAGAGTGGCTAGTGTACATCTAAAAATCCAAGTATACTTTGGGCTTAAATCTGAAATATGCAAGATCTGCGCCACACACTGAAATGTGCAAGTTCTGTGTCAAACAGGTTTCCAAACACCTCTCAATCTGCCTTTTGTAATATTTTAACTTCAGCTTGAAGAAAATACAACAGGCAAAATTCAAAGCAAGCACATGTGGTAATGCATTGACCAAAACTTAACAGGCGGAAAAAAAAATATTCACATAGTTTGTTTTGACTGTGTCTGAGATCTGAGCAAAAGTTCAAACATTTTTGTTGTGATATTCTCTCACTGATCATCTGTAGTGTTTTGGGCTGGAAAAAAAATGTTTTAAATTCCATTCTCTCTTCTCTCTTTCCCATGCTTGTTTTCCTTGTTACGTCTCTATTCAGATTTTCTGATGTCAAGGCCAAGATAGCAAGTAAGCAGCAGTAGACTAAACAAGTCAACAATGTAATTTACATGCTAAATATGCAGTGTTAACATAAGCCCTGTGTTTATTTGAAAGGTAAATATCATGACCTTGAGCGTCAGTTGATCCAGGAGTTCAAAGCTTCTCAGCGAAGGGGAGAGATTGGGCGCATGCGTGAGGTGGCAGCAGTCCTGCTACATTTTAAGGTTTGTTGGGAGATAAAGTGAAGTTTTATTTTGGATGTTGTTGTATAATGTGAAATTATTATTTCTTATCTTATTTGTCACAGGGTTATGCTCACTGTGTGGATGTCTACATCAAGCAATGCCAAGAGGTACCAGACTGAATCTGAGACTATTTAGTGTTTTATTTATTACTATCTAAGAGTAAACTTTATCTTAGGCCCAGTGTTTGTACTGTTATATACTACCAGTGTCTCTTGGTGTTTGTAGGGAGCGTACATGCGGACTGATGTATTTGAAGACATTGCAAGTCTGAGTCAGCGGGTTAATAAGCAAGTTGGGGAGGTTTTCTGCAGTCCAGAGACTGTCATGGCTAAACTCATTCAGAGCATCTTTGAGAATAAGATACAGGTACGTAACACATGTACACATTAACAAATGGAATAACTATGTTTGGTAAAGCATGTTGGCTCATGCTTTATGTAAGGGATCTGAACAAATGAAATTTTGCCTGGTGGGCGATTTAAAGAAAGAAAACTATTCTGGAGATTTAAGTGGGACATAAGCTATATCTAGGGAACAGGTTATAATACAGACTTGGGGAGGGCCAATAAACAACTAAACATAACACAGTATCAAACACTAGCAAATATCCAAGCATTAAAGCTGCGAGTTTTACACGGGTACTAGATTTTTTTCTTCAGAACACAAAAAACTGGTGGTGGCTCAATTAATCTGCCTTTACACTCCAAGACTTGATGTATAGATCTATTTTGACATATCAGATTTTCCCATCAGTTACCATCACTTTCATTAAGCACGAGCTCAGAGACTGAGCTCTGCATTCTCACAAAAACTCCCATTATGATTATAAAAGCTATCTACACTGCACAATAAATCTCTTATTTACATCATGTTTACAGTTTGTTGATTAGTTGACTATAATGATCAATGCTGCAAAAGCATTTTGTAAATAGAAACATTTTGTGCTTAAAGAGCAAGTCTGAAGTCATACACGTGGCTCAGATCATCTGTTTTATTGTTTTAGGCTCATGTCAAAGAAAAACTAGATGAGACCCGCAACTCTGATGTGGAGCAATACCTCAAGAACCTCTATGACCTCTATACACGGTATCAATCAGTTTTTATTTTTATAAAAAATGGTTGACTTTGCTCTCATCAAACACTGTTTTTGTCTTGTCTGAAATGGTTCAAAGTCTCAAATATATGTCAAAATAATGTGCTTTACTGAACACCAGCTTTGAAGCATCATAACCCATTTGTTTTTAGGACAACGGCACTGGCTGCTAAACTCTCAGACTTTAACTTGGGCTCAGACAAGCACACGTTTCTATCCAAGCTGATAAAGAATATATTCTCCTGTTATCTGGAGAGCTACATAGACATGGAGCGACAATATCTGCAAAACCGCAGTGGCATGATTCTTCAGCGCTATTACGACTCTAAGAACCACCAAAAACGACCTGTAGGCACTGGAAGGTGAGGAACTGTTGGTTTGTTTGGATTTCCCATTATTTTTCCAAAGTTACTCTGAAAACTTAGGGGTGTTTTGTCAAATACATGTCTTTGATAGATTTCTTACCTTTACTGCCGTCTCTTCTACACATTTTGACAGCATGCAGGAGCTAAAAGAGAGGATCAGACAACGCACTAACTTGCCTCTGGGACCCAGTATTGACACGCATGGAGAGACTTTGCTCTCACAAGAAGTTGTAGTCAACCTGCTGCAGGAAACCCGACATGCCTTTGAGAGATGCAACAAGGTATACGAATTTTAAGCACTGCTTTAGTACAAAAACATCTCTTGCTTTTAGGGCTGTGCGATGTGGACAAAAAAAACCTATCACTATTTCTTCGATTTCGATTTTAATCACGATTTTGACACATACAGACATGCTTTCCAGTTATAAATGCATTCTGTGTGAATTTGAAACATATTTCCAAAGGAAACCAATTAGACCTTTCCCAAAAAGTTGTAAAAGAATACATATATATATATTATATGTATGTGTGAGTAATCAAATCCAACAAAACAACATGCAACATGCATTTTCTTTTGGCCACCAAGTCCTTATCCTGTTCTGAACTCATCTTTCCTGTTTTTTTAGCATACTATCTGTCTGTATGATCGGTCTGTTCTGTTCTCGCGCTCAATTTAGGCGCGCTGCATTCTAACTGTATCGGATTGCATACTGCGGGAGGTTGAGGCCGGGGGCGTGAAAAAAATCGTGCTATAAAGCGATTTAAAAATCATGCAAGCTCAAGTCACGATTTTTTCGATTTCGAGTAATCGCACAGCCCTACTTGCTTTTGTTTCAGTTGGATGTTGTGGGATGTAAACATTAGCATAATAGACCCTCTTTCTGTTCTTGTTTCAGTTGTCAGACCCAGCAGATCTACCAAAAAATGCCTTCTCCATTTTCTTGATTTTGGTGGTGTATCTGTGTGTGGACCATATAGACTACGCCCTTGAGATTGGGCTGTCAGGTATGGTAAACCCCATCTACAACACAGAACAGTTCATAAAATGTTGCATAATAATATATTTACAGGTTTGTGCAATTTAAGGTTGTTCTTGTAAACTAAACTGAAAAGGTTGAAATTGAAATGTGAAAACTTTTCATTAAAAAAAAATGACCAAAATAAAAAATTACTGGAAAATTACTTCAAAAATTATGAGAATTACTACCATTATTGAGAAAAGCTAAACACAAGGCACAAGGCAATTAAATGAAAAAAGGTAAGGCCTGAGACATTTTTAAAGATTGAAGTTATTTTAAATTAACATGGCTTTCTAAAATGGTTAAAAACATCCATCTACAAAAAAAAACTAAATATCAGGGAATTTTCAAGTCTGGAAAAGTCATGAGAATAAGTAAAATATTCAAGTAATGGAAATTTATTTTGTGAATGTAGGTTATTCTAGTTATGCTATGTACTAACATTTTTAATCAGATAGATATTGCTTTTATATAGAGCTAAACCTGCTTGAAAGTCCAAGTTCACAAGATTGTCTGAATGATTTATTATTGCATCAGTCTGAAAAGTAATCAAAATAAGTTTGACAAAATATTAACCAAATGATCTCCATTACCCCATGAGAAATCATAGAAATTAGTTGAGTGTGAATTGTCATTTACTAATTAGGGGTCTCCTTTTATCCCTTAATATAAAAACAAATTAAAAATATAATGTACTGAAAAACATATAAAAAATGCAAAGCTATTACAGCCTTGCTTTAAATGAGTTTGAGGTAAAATTGACACAATCAATTTTTTTTCTTTTTAGTGTGTAATTCATTTACATGTTTGTGCAGTTTAGTTTAGTCTCTGTCAGCTAGTCATGGGTCACATGGTTAATGTTGAGGTTGTTCTATGCAATGGCGACCACTGGAAGAAGATTCCTTAATGAAAGATTCCTGAAATGGACTTTACATGCCAATACTCTCTTTTTGTCTTTTGACTTGCACAGCCATCCCATCTGCGGATGCCAAAAATGCCAACCTTTACTTTTTGGATGTAGTTCAGCAGGCCAACACAATCTTT
Organism: Gymnocypris eckloni scoliostomus; assembly: GCA_027564155.1. Classification (NCBI taxonomy): domain Eukaryota; kingdom Metazoa; phylum Chordata; class Actinopteri; order Cypriniformes; family Cyprinidae; genus Gymnocypris; species Gymnocypris eckloni. Next base: position 29,432,082 of record CM050428.1, read on the forward strand.
CACCTCTTTGACAAGCAGTTTAACGATCATCTTATGCCTCTTATTAGGTGAGTTTGACCGACTTTGTTTCACTACCTGCTGTCTCTTTGTTTCTGCAACCGCTTGCTGGTGTCTTTACCACTACATTTGTTTGAACTCTAACCCCTGTAGCTCCTCCCCTAAGCTGACGGAGTGCCTGCTCAAGAAGAAAGAGGTGATTGAACAGATGGAGGTGAAGCTGGACACCGGGATTGATCGGTTGGTTCAAAACTTCCGAAAACTCTGTTTAATGGAACTTCGTCTTTAAGGGGTCATTTTCCACAAGTTTTTCCACACGTTTCCAAAATTTCTCATTCGTAGTGTAAAACAACACCCTTTTTACCCTTCCAAAACAGCTCTTTTCAGAGCAAGCCGTATTGTTGCATTCTGCTTTAAATGCTAATGAGCTCTGCTCACCCCGCCCCTCTCTTCCGAGCTGCTTTCTGAGAGACGGTAAACTTTAGCTGCATTCATCGTGAAACTTGCTAAATGGCATGTTATTAGGAAAGGCGATTCGCAAACATTCATAAAAAAAAAAATGTACACACTTCTTTTGTAGGTGAAGCTGGATCACATTATTTGCGCGAACATAAACGCATTTAGGTAGATCGGGGCTCATTCCCTTCAGAAACAAATGTAATCCACTTCAGCGGCTCAGATGTCGGGAGTAAATGACAACTGCTATATTCATAATTACATCCAACAACTGTCACGGTTCATGGATCTGTGTGCTCATTCTGTGTTCGTCTATGTGGGTGGACCCGCTCGTTGTGCTTGTCAACGTTGCCTAGCACCTGACGAGCTATCAGAACGGTTACAGGTGTAGCTCGTCTGCACTGCCTATATCTGGCTGGCGTTTCTGTGATGCGTTGACAGATCGTTGTTTCGCTGGTGGTTCGTTAATTCTCTGTGTCAGTCTTCCAGGTCCGGAGGCTGTACTCGCCTGGTCACGCTTGTAGATTCCCTGACGGGTTCGGACTGTATTCTTTGCCCGGCTGTAAACTCTGCTCTGCCGGGCTCACTGCACCTGCACTGCCGATGAGATCTGCACCTGCACGGCCGATAGATCTGCACCTGCACTGCCAGCGTTGATTTCTTCACATCCACTGTATTTGGAGTGTTCCAAATAAAGATTCTGTTTTCACCGCAATTGGATCTCGAGCTTTCTGTACCGTGACAGAACGATCTGACCAAGATGGATCCAGCGAAAAGGCGTCAGAATTAAGATACTTTTTATCTCGCAGTAACTCACGCATGGATCACCAGGATGAACAGGGGCTGTCTCTAATCGCTATCCAAGCCCTGGTCTCTCAGGTTTCGAGCTGACCACCCAGTTACAGAGTCTCCAGACCGAGCCTGAACAGCGATCCACTGCATAAATTCACCTGCGCCCACTATCCCAGATCAGGCGGACGTTCATCGAGCCCCGCCTTCCACCTCCAGCCTTTTATTCTGGTGAGCCCCAGCTATGCCGCTCCTTCCTTGTCAAATGCTCACTCTATATCTCCCTCCAACCATCGTCGTTTCCCACCGAGGAATCCAAGATAGCATTCGTCATCACACTACTCTCTGGACGGGCAGCTCGCTGGGGAACTACCGCTTGGGAGCAGAAACTTCCTGCTGCACTTCGTTTCAGTCATTTTCGGAGGAGATCAGAAAGGTGTTTGATCGGGCGGCTTCGGCAGAGGCGGCTCGTTTTCTGGCGGAGTTACGGCAGGGAGATCGGAGCATCACTGATTTCTCCATTGAATTCGCACTTTGGCGGCAGAGTGCCGGTGGAATTCAGAAGCGCAGTGGGATATGTTTTTTCATGGACTTGCTGATTATGTCAAGGACGAGATCTACACACTGGAGTTACCCACGCCGCTGGATGGTTTGGTCAGTCTATTCGGTGGATGCCAGATTACAGCAGAGAGGTCAGCGAGCACGCCGAGCGGTCAATAGGTTGGACCACCTGCCTATCTCCTACCGACGCAGATGTCGGTTTCGCGAACCAGAACCCATGCAGATGGGCAGACCCCGTCTTTCCCTGGAGGAGAAGCGGAGGCGGCGTAACGAGGGTCTTTGCCTGTATTGCGGAGCTGCTGGGCACATCGCAGCACAGTGTCCTGTAAAAGCCAGAGTGACAGCGGTTAAGGGGTTACTGACGGGTGGGATCACATTGGCTAAATCCTCTCTTGCAGCTACACTTCTCACTGTCAAATTGCAGTGGTCCTCAGTCACCTATGACTGTCAGGCTTTAGTTGACTCTGGTGCCGAGGGCAATTTTTTAGACTCTGATCTCGCTGACAGACTTAGACTTCCGGTGATTGCCCTTTCACAGCCCATTGCTGTTCATGCTCTTAATGGTCTGTCTCTTTCTTCCATCACTCACTCTACGGGTCCACTTAGACTCGTCACTTCGGGGAATCACACTGAGACTATTCAGTTTCTTTTAACTGACACCCGTTACTCCAGTAGTCCTTGGGCATCCCTGGCTTGTGCTTCATAACCCTCACTTTAATTGGAGTCAGAGTTCCATTCTCTCTTGGAGTGAGGGTTGTCATGCTACTGTTGTCTGCTTGTCCTTCTGTGTCTTGTTCTGTGTTTCAGGATGAGCATATGGATCTGTCAACGTGCCCAGCGAGTACCGCGACCTGAAGGGAGTGTTCAGTAAGTCTCGGCTGCTTCTCTACCTCCGCATCGTCCCTATGACTGTGCTAGATTTATTACCAGGTAGTCCCGCCCAAGGGCAAACTTTATTCGCTTTCCGCCCTGGAGAGGAGGCCATGGAGAAATATATTTCTGATTCTCTAGCAGCCAAGATCATTCGCCCTTCCTTCTTCGCCCGGCAGGAGCGGGGTTTTTTCGTGAAAAGAAGGATGGGTCTCTTCGTCCCTGCATCGACTATCGAGGGCTGAATGACATCACAGTGAAGAATACATATCCTTTGCCGTTGATGTCTTCTGCCTTTGAGCGTCTGCAGGGGCGTCTTTTCACGAAATTAGACCTTCATAGCAACGCATATCATTTGGTTCGCATAAGGGAGGGATGAATGGAAGACTGCTTTTAATACCCCAGGGGCACTTTGAATATCGCGTTCTTCCTTTTGGGCTTTCCAACGCCCCGCAGTCTTCCAGGCACTCGTTAATGACGTGTTGAGAGATATGCTAAATCAGTTCATTTATGTTTACCTGGATGACATACTGATATTTTCTCACTCTTTCCAGGAACATGTTCAGCACGCCAGGCGAGTGCTTCAGAGGCTGTTAGAGAATGGGCTTTATGTCAAGGCGGAGAAATGCGTTTTCCATGCACAGTCTGTCCCCTTTTTGGGTTTCATTGTGTCAGTCGAGGGGATGCGCATGGATCCGGACAGGGTTCAGGCTGTGGTTGATTGGCCAACTCCAGATTCCCGCAAGGCCCTGCAGAGGTTTCTGGGCTTTGCCAATTTTTACCGGCGTTTTATTCGCAGTTTCAGCCAGCTAGCCGCCCCTTTGACCGCCTTAACCTCCATCAAGACTCCGTTCAGGTGGTCCAGCGCAGCGGAAGCTGCGTTTACCAAACTGAAAGGCTGCTTTGTTTCAGCTCCCATACTCATCGCCCCTGATCCCTCCCGGCAGTTTGTGGTGGAGGTTGGCGTCGGAGGTGGGGGTTGGTGCCGCCCCTATCCCAGCGTTCTTCCTCGGACGACAAGGTGCACCTGCGTCGTGTATTTTTCTCACCGTTTGTCTCCGCTGAACGCAACTATGATATTGGTAATAGAGAGCTGCTGGCAGTCAAGCTTGCCTTGGAGGAATGGCGTCATTGGTTAGAAGGTTCGGGGGTTCCTTTTATCGTCTGGACTGATCATAAGAATCTTGAGTACATCAAGTCCGCCAAACGTTTGAACTCTAGGCAGGCCCGGTGGGCTTTATTTTTCGGTCGTTTCGATTTTTCTATTTCTTATCGGCCAGGTTCCAAGAACATCAAGCCCGATGCACTGTCCCGTATTTTCGACCATTCTGATCGCCCATCTTTTTCCGAGCCCATTGTGCCACAGAAAATTTTTGTTTCTGCGGTCACTTGGGAGATTGAGTCGAAGGTCCGCACGGCCTCGCAAGGGGTAACGCCTCCGTCCGGATGCGTTACGGTCCGATGTCATTCGATGGAGTCATTGTTCCAAGGTGGCTTGTCATCCTGGGGTGAGTCGTACCATGTTTCTTATTAAACAACGGTTCTGGTGGCCGTCTATGGCTCGCGACATACGATGTTTTGTTTTGGCTTGCTCTGTTTGTGCCGTTTCTAAGACTTCTAATCGACCCTCTGCTGGACTCCTTCAGCCGCTGTTGGTTCCGTCGAGACCCTGGTCCCACATTTCGCTAGATTTCGTCACAGGTCTCCCAGCCTCAAGTGGGAACACGGTGGTTTTGACCGTGGTGGACCGGTTCTCGAAGGCTGCCCATTTCATCCCTCTGCCTAAATTACCGTCTGCCAGAGAGACAGCGGTTGCTGTCATTGACCACGTTTTTCGCGTTCATGGTCTCCCGACAGACGTGGTCTCTGACAGGGGGCCTCAGTTTGTCTCTAAATTTTGGAGTGAGTTTTGCCGTTTGCTAGGGGCGACTGTTAGTCTTTCTTCTGGGTACCATCCCCAGAGTAATGGTCAGACAGAGAGAGCCAACCAGGACTTAGAACGTATGTTGCGATGTGTGGTCTCTCAGAATCCGTCCTCTTGGAGCCAGCAGCTCTCATGGGTTGAGTACGCACATAACTCATTACCAGTATCTGGTACGGGCCTGTCTCCGTTTGAGGGTAGTTTAGGGTACCAGCCACCAATTTTTTCCAGTCTGGAATCAGTCGCGGTCCCCTCTGCCCACGCATTTGTCCAGAGGTGACGCACCTGGAGCAGGGCCAGACAGACCCTCCTCCAGGTGGGGCACGCACCAAGGCCAAGGCTGATCGCCACCGGTCAAGGCCTCCCGTCTATGTCGCCGGTCAAAAGTGTGGCTTTCATCTAAGAACATTCCTCTCCGCACCGTTTGTAACAAACTTGCTCCTAAATTCATTGGCCCGTTTACTGTCACCAAGATCATTAGTCCGGTGGCGGTCCGCCTCAAACTTCCTCCAGCGTACAAGAGGATTCATTCCGTTTTCATGTTTCCAAATTAAAACCTGTTTTTCACGCCCATTAATCCGCAAAACCCCGGTTCCTCCACCGCGCGACTGTAGATGGGGAACCTGTTTATTCGGTCGTATTCTGGACTCTAGGCGGAGGGGACGCGGATTCCAGTACTTGGTGGACTGGGAGGGTTACGGTCCTGAGGAGAGGAGTTGGGTGCCTGCTAGAGACATATTGGATCACTCTCTTATCGATGATTACAATCGCCAGGTAAGTTCATCTGGGAACGCCAGGAGGCGCTTAGGGGAAGGGTACTGTCACGGTTCATGGATCTGTGTGCTCATTCTGTGTTCGTCTATGTGGGTGGACCCGCCGTTGTGCTTGTCAGCGTTGCCTAGCACCTGACGCGAGCTATCAGAACGGTTACAGGTGTAGCTCGTCTGCACTGCCTATATCTGGCTGGCGTTTCTGTGATGCGTTGTCAGATCGTTGTTTCGCTGGTGGTTCGTTAATTCTCTGTGTCAGTCTTCCAGGTCCGGAGGCTGTACTCGCCTGGTCACGTTTCTGTAGATTCCCTGACGGGTCTGGACTGTATTCTCTGCCCGGGCTGTAAACTCTGCTCTGCCGGGCTCACTGCACCTGCACTGCCGATGAGATCTGCACCTGCACGGCCGTTGATTTCTTCACATCCACTGTATTTGGAGTGTTCCAAATAAAGATTCTGTTTTCACTCGCAATTGGATCTCGAGCTTTCTGTACCGTGACAACAACAAATCACCTCAATCGCTTAGGAGTCATTCTTCTCTGGCGGTGAAACAATGGTGGACTGATGACAGCTCAGTGGGTCTAAGGTAAAGACACCAGTCCAGTCTGTGCTGAAACTCTACTGTCAATCAAACTATCGTGGGAGCGGCCTTCGACCGTGTGACGAGACAAGAAGCTGAGAACGGCTTGGGCCCTGTCCCAAATGGCACACTAAACCATTTGAAAAAGGGTTAACGATTGTAGTAGATTAAAAGAAAACCATTGGGTGGGTTTTTATCATTATAGGGTTGTTGTGTACACACACTGCCAACACACATTTATGTTCAAACGACTTCTAGAAGTGCATGTCGCATCCGATGACCCCTTTAATTAAAGTGTATCTTTGACTTCATCATTGCCATTAAATGCAGTTTCTGTGACCGTTTCTTATGTTTCCTTGTTTTTAGGACACTAAATTGCATGATAGGCCAGATGAAGCAAATTCTGGCAACTGAACAGAAGAAAACAGACTTCAAGCCAGAAGACGAGAACAATGTCATTATACAGTACACTACAGTAAGAACTTGTTCTCTATCATGTACTCTAATAATTATCTTGTGAATCTTATATTAGTGCATTGAAAAGGTTCTCTGAATAACATTAACACACTTTAGAGTAGGGCTGTGCAATTAATCGCATGCGATTCTCATGCGCATCTCGTCAGTACACAGAGCTGTAGTTCACTGACAAGCGAGGCAATATCACGTTCAATATCGCAGATGAATTGCATTCAATAATACACTTGTATTATTTGAATGCAATGCTCTGTGTATTAACTGCCGCTCCATTTGAAAACAGGTGATGTAAATTTACAGCCAATCATGGAGTCGGCTTCACTGACGAGATGCGCATGAGAATCGCATGCGATTAATTGCACAGCCCTAATTTAGAAGTATTTTTAGTATTAGTAGCCATATTCTGCCTGATTTTAGTGTTTAATGTCATCTTTCCTGTGCTCTTTCTTCAAGGCGTGCTCAAAGGTGTGTGCCTATGTGAGCAAGCAAGTGGAGCGTGTGCGGCGGTCCATGGATGGTAAAAATGTGGACACGGTTTTGACTGAGCTGGGAGTGCGGTTCCATAGGCTGATCCACGAGCACCTGCAGCAGTTCAGCTACAGCTCCATGGGTGGTATGCTAGCCATCTGTGATGTGGCAGAATACCGCCGCTCAGCCAAAGAATTCAGGGTAAGGAGAGGTCAAAGGTCTTCACCTCATGGCATTATGTATTTATTTTGTAATTCTGTCATCAATTACTCATCCTAATGTTGTTCCAAACCTATAAGACTTTCGTCTACCTTCGAAGCACACATTTTTACACATATTTTTAACAAAGCCTGAGAGATTTCTCTCCCTCCATTGAATGTCCATTTCCCCAAAAAATGAATGCTTCAAAAGATTCATAAAGACATTGTAAAAGTAATTGATTTGAATCGTGCAGTTTAATCGGTCTTTTGAAGAGACATCTGGATCTGGAAATATGTAATTTAGGCTTTTATTCACATACAAGCATTGATTAGTGCACATATATAGAGCTTATCAAATACAGTAAAAGCTCAACTAGAAGTGCTTGACATGCACCAACCTTATTGGTTCTAATGGAAGCTCAAACATGATTGTGTGGCACGAAAGGACAAACAACTTTGGTTTTGTATTATAACCAGATCCATCTGGGAAGGTGTTTCACGTCTTATAAGAGAAAATTTAAATTTAAATTCATTTATAAATGGTAAAATAAGATAAAGGGCTCTAAATATTACACTTTTTTACTTTTTCACTTTTTTACACTTATTTAAATGGTATAATCTTTTTTTATAGCGAATTTCATGTGCGGTGATGCCTTAAAGGGGTCATATGATGTTGCTAAAAAGAACATTATTTGGTGTAATGCAATGTGTTTATGTGGTTCAAGGTTAAAAAAACACATTATTTTCCACATACTGTACATTATTGTTGCTCCTCTATGCTCTGCCTTTCTGAAACGCACCGAATTTTACAAAGCTCATCATTCTGAGAAGCTAGGTGTGCTCTGATTGGCCAGCTATCCGGTGCATTGTGATTGGCTGAATACCTCAAGCGTGTGACGGAAATGTTACGCCCCTTCCCATGTTGTGATGCCATGTCCCGGCCTTTTTACAGTCTATGGTCCCGGCGCAATGAGACTAAAACAATAAAACCCGCTATAAACAAGACATTTGTTGCATTCAGTGAGGACATAATGACTGATTATAATGACTTTACTACAGTGAGAATAATAGTTCCGTCCTTCTTTCATTGCATGTACATTTGAGCAGTGTTATGAAAATCTCCCCACATCGTGACGTAGACATGTGGGGCCGTGTTTGAATGAGCTGTTTTAGGTGGGCATGGCAGTCTTAACTTTTATAAAGAATATCTCTTTGGGTTTGAGACTTTAGTCTTTGCAACTTTACGGATCTTATCTATACAGATTGTAACACTCCAAAGAGAAAGGAAAAAATCGCATCATATGACCCCTTTAATTAATTTATTCTGCACAAATATGACCCAAAAAATGATCTGTCCTGAAAGTCAGTGTTGGGGAAAGTTACTTTTAAAAGTAATGCATTACAATATTGCGTTACTCCCTAAAAAAGTAACTAATTACGTTTCCTTTTTATGGAAAGTAATGCATTGCGTTACTTTCGCGTTACTTTCGCGTTACTTTTTAAATATGAGCAGGGCTTGATTGTTTGTTTTAATACAAGAAGTTATATTTATAGCTAATGTAAAAGCCTTTCACACCAAAAAGTGTAATGAATAAACCTCAGGCTGAAGGAAGAGTAAATCACGTCTGTACAGTAGAATGCAGGAGAAGTTCAACACTCTTCAGCAATAAAAAACTAAACAACGAAGGACAATTGTTAGTTTATCTAAAGTCATTTTTGCTTATTAGTATGGTTGAACTGGATCATCAAAGGTCAGCAGCAAAGACATCGGTTAATAAAATGAGATTAGATATATTTGTGTTGTTTAACATATTTAATTATTGCAGGTTTGCATCATATTCTGAGTTTGCATTTCACTGTTTTAATTCATTTTGATGAATACTGAATCTGATTTTTTGCGAGTGGGATGAATTAATACACATTCACATTTATTCTAGAACTACAGTAAGATCATGTTCACAGCGCACTGTCAGTCAATAAATTGAAAAAGTAACTCAGATATTTTCTAGTAAATTAAAAAGTAATGCGTTACTTTACTAGTTACTTGAAAAAAGTATTATTATTACGTAACTCACGTTACTTGTAATGCGTTACCCCCAACACTGCTGAAAGTAAACAAAGAGAACCCAATCACACAAATGAGACAAAAAAATATTTTCTTTGTCATTTATTTATTTAGGAAAATGATCCAATATTACATATCTTTGAATAATGAGATCAATTGTATCCGTTTCTCCTGTGAAACCAACCAGCAATGAAACTTCTTGCTTAGGAAATAGTCAACCTCTGAAAGTAAATATTTATGTTTGTGTCGTTAATGAACTGCATTGTGAATTATTTTCATTGATTAAATGGATTATTTCAACCGATTTTAGTTTTCCAAATGTATGCACTGAAGTGTTAGACTAACAGCTGCATGAAAATCCTCCGCAGGTTCCTCTTGTGCTCCAGCTCTTCGACACGCTTCATGCTCTGTGTAACCTTCTGGTTGTTGCCCCGGACAACCTCAAACAGGTGTGCTCTGGAGAGCAGCTGACCAACCTTGACCGGAACCTCCTCCACGCTTTCGTCCAGCTGAGAGTAGACTATCGCTCAGCCCGACTGGGACGGCATTTCAGCTAATGACTGGCAGGGCTGCCCAATAACCACACGGCCTACAGAACTGGCGTCCGTTCAGAGCTGCGAGAAACACAAGTGGCTTTTGAATTATCTTTGTCTATGATTCAGTGTGGAAATTAAACTGTTAAACGAAAAAAGCAACTTTTTCCAATCCCAACACTTCCCAGGCTGCTCAATTTTAAGTTGCGTGTTTTGTTCTATATGCAGGTTTTAATGCGAGCGTAGTGTTTTGCTCATATTTTGTTTATGATATAATTTTAAAAGCATGTATATTGAGGGTAGAGGGCTGTTTTGTACATTTTTCCCTGTGTCTTCATCATCTAATGGAGAGAGAGGATGATCATCTCCGATAAATGATCTGAAGTGGGCCACTCGAAGGATTCTGCCACTGGATGCCACTTGGGTGGTCAAGAGACTCATTTTATTTGCTTTCATTTTGATTGTGCCAAATCCATCGTCTGTGGCTCTACTTGGAGGAAAGGTGGTTCTGCACGCTGCTCTGGATCAATGAGTTTGTCCAGCTCATTTCACTCCGGCTCTTGTGCACACATAGGGCTTCAAAGAGAAGGCAATTACTGTTTTGAGCTGAACAATGGAGGTGTTTTTTACAAATGTTGCCATGCTTTGAACGGTATTTTTGTTCTAAAATAATTTCATACTCTAAAAAATGCCATCTTCAATGGTTTTAAACACAAGTGCATTGATTTTTAGATTAATTTAGAGATGTTTAAGGCTGAATTCTGTCAAAAAATAACAATAGAATGGTTTAATTTCCATGCTAACCTGCAAAGCTGACCTTTCCGATGCTAAAATATAACTTCATACAGGAACAACAGTTATTTTGGAGATACAAATGAAAAATATTGCATCTGTTATAACAACCTGCTGCTTACTAAAATTGAAGTAAAATTTGCATATACTGATATAGCATTAACATAATTAATACAAAAATACATGAGGCAAGCAGCATTGATAGTTGTATGAGTTTTCTAAGGGCTCAGGTCAAATACTGTTGTTGTTGTTATTTTTCTTAAGGACTGATGATCTGATTCACAATTAAGGACTTTGCTTTTTTAATTCTGATATCTGTATGGATATTCTGAAGCTCAGTCATTAGAAATGTGGGTGTTAACACCAGTCACAAAACATTAATCCAAGGCACGTTCATGTGACAGGGATGTGTTGAATGCAGTAATGTCATATGACTAGTTGAACTCTAACCCTTAACCTCTGATGAAGAGGCAGGGGTCAAGATCGTTGACCTCTAGGAATGACCTAGGTGTTAGACTGTTAGAAAGGATTAGATGGTCTGATTCTTGATTCCATTATACTGTACTGATTTCACAAATGAATTTGTCAAAATGATGCTATATGAGCTGATTCGTGTGTACAAGCTGCTCATTATAATCAATTATTTCCAAAAATAAAATGTGTGAAAAAATGACATGTTTTATTGAGTTTGGTTCCAAAGCCAGAGGGTTATTAGTCTACTATTATGCAGTACATTTTAATTTCTAAATCATATCTTAATAAATTTGATAAAACATCCGAAATATAATTAAATAATAAAGTGAGCATATGGGTGTATTTAAAATAATTTCACTACTTATTTTGTTTGAGCAGATGTTGCCATTTATGCTTTTTTCAGCCATGTGTTCTGGGAATATTGTTTTAATTGGTAATCAGTTATATACATTTTTTCAGTCTATTTTTCAATTTTGAATAAAAACATGATTTCAACAATGACTAACATCACATTCAGAGATTTCATATGAATATTGTTATTCAATATCCAGTCTATCAACCTATAGTGTTAAGTGAATATGTATAATTAATGAAGTAGCCTACATGAAGGAGAATATATAAAATATAGGTTCTTGGAACAGACTTAAGTCTTCGAAAAAATAGACCCTTCTCAAGGACTCGTCGTGTATGGTTTAGCCGTGAAGGTTTTTTTAGGGTAATGTCTTCCCAAAGGAGGAAAATTATTCCCGCGACTTAAAAGACAAAATGGGAGAAAACTGCTAAGCTTAACCGCCAAGCAGTGTTTAAGATGTGTGCGGTCGTCACGGCCAGGAAAGGCCGAGAGAGATAGAAACGCCTCAGAGCTGAACTGAGCCTCTGTTTTCACCACTGTGTGCCGTTTCTACAACGGCAAACAGACAAAGTTAAACAGCACTATTAATTAGGCTAATATGAATATGATCACTGCCAGGGAAATTCAATTCTCTCAGCCCTAATCACAACTGGATAGCTTGTAAAAATTATTTTGTTAGGCCCTGGTGCAAACAGCGCGGCCTTTTACAAACATTTGAGAACTATTTGTTTTGCATGGCGATTAGCGTTTGCCGGGAGCGAGCGCGGGAAGCGATAGGATGACTCCCGCGGGAACGGCGGACTCGGGGTGAGTGAGTGAACGCGGGCCGCTGCTGCTGTTGTTTATGGAGGTCTGTGTGTTTGAGCAGGTGGCGAGGATTAGCGGTGCTGTCACTGAACGCTGGATAAAGCCTCTGCTCACCCTTTCCTCAGTCTGCTCATTAGAGCTCATCATTTTACCATTTCACTCTCACACACGTATCTGAAGAAGAAGTTCGTTTGGGGAAGGAGAACGTCCACAGACGTATCCTCATGTGGGACCGTGATATTTCTCCAGTTGTGGATCAGTATCCAAAAGTTGTTAAAAGTCAAAGCCTACTTTCTTTCACGTTGTGGAACAATATAATTAAATTAATCAAACTTTGCAGGACAGTTATCCATTATTAACATTACAAGTTAAACTTTTTTTATATTAGTATTTTAATCCACTGAGACCTAAGCAACATGCTTTTTGGATTTGGCATTTGGGTTTCCTCTCACATTTGTTACGTTACAGTTTTATGGTGTTTAATAACAGTGCAAGGAATTAAGACAAACGTCACCTATGTAATGTTTTCAAAGGACAAGAGTGAGTGTTATATGTGAATGTCAGTTTGGGACAAGTTGTTACATATGGTTTAAATGTTAGCTGTACAATCTTTTTTGTTTCTTTGTCTTTTTTTATGTCTCAAAATAATGGTTGGATATTGTTAAATATACCTTCTATATTTTCACAGAAATTGACTTTCAAGAAAAAAACTATCCTGAGGAATATTCACTGGAAGAATTAGCTCTTTCATATTGTATTTTTGTTCACACTCTAAGTTAGTTGTGCTTAAATTTAAAAGACATTTTCTGTAAATTACTGTTTGTCTGCGATCCTTGGCACAGAAATATTTGCTTGACATTAAACACACATGAACCAATCGTTCTTATGAAATATATTATCATTTGCTCCATGATTTAGATTAAGAACTGTGTATAAAAGTGAGAAATAATAGTTATACATACATTAGCATATTGGTGTTTTTATAAATAATAAATCATAATATTAAATCATTATTAAATAATAATAATGAAATAAAAAATTCAAGAGTAAAATATCATAGGAATATCTATTTATTTCACTTAATTTTATTTTGTACCTTTTCCTATAACAGGGGTCACCAGACGCGGTCCTGGAGGGCCAGTGTCCTGCAGAGTTTAGCTCAAACCCCAATTAAACACACCTGAAGCAGCTAATCAATGTCTTATACTTGAAACTTCCAGGGAGGTGTTCTGAGGCAAGTTGGAGCAGGACACGGGTCCTCCAGGATCAAGTTTGGTGACCCCTGACCTAAAAATATGCGCGGTACTAATGTTGCCTGCAAAGAACATTGGTGTCACAGTCTTGCAAAGCAAAATCATACTCTAATATGAACACTGACTAAAGGGTTATTTACCAGACACTAAATAATTATAAAATACTAATTCTAGTTGCAAAATAATATATACCACTCTATAAAAAAAATGAATGTCATATACAGAGGACAAAAAACAAGAACTGTTATACAAATCTTTAGTAGTTTGCCTTTAGACAAAAATTAAATTTTGCTTATGTGTTTTATGTTTTGTGTTGTATTTTATAAATCAGGCCATAGGTTTTATTCATCATTTAGACATCAGTTTATTCAAACAGTGCAAAAATTGTAGCCTATATGAAATTTTGATAGCTTGTAATGTGATCTTAACAATATATTATACTACTTTCATAAAATATAAACAAATATCTGTATATCACTCTATATCTCACAATAATAAGTCTTAATATGTTATATTTAAATGCTCTATCAAAGCTCTGTATAGGTTTTATTATGGGGCAAAACTGATAATGAACTTCAATACGATGGTGATTGAGAGACAGACAAATAAACATTCTTCAAAAGCATTTTGGTATCATTCGATATTCACAATTTAACATGATTAAAAATATATATTTATGGATAATCATGTGAACCCAAGTTACAGTTCAGTAAGCGGTCTTACATTTACTTTAGAAAAATCATTAAATATTTTACAGAAAAAAGACACAGAAAGTACCACCAACTGAAGGTGCACATTTTTAGAATAATACTAAACTGGCTTTTACTTGCTACAAAGTATAAACCATCAATCAGACGACATATAAATGATCATATTGACAATTTAGAGAGCTTTTTGTGTTAAGAGCTTTGTATTAACCAGATATACACCTCACATCCTTGTGTTGTTGTTTCTCAGAGTTAACTTTTCACTTCAGTTTTCTGAAGATCAAACCCATCTTGGTGTTCCTTGGTCATGTTCTTTCAACTTTACTGTAGCTTGTGGTTACAGGAGCCGACCCACACACTTAATTAGTTATTAAATAGTAAATCCAGCATTGTTCGCAGCGTTATTAGAGCTCCCACAACCGTTGGTTTGGTCCACGCTGCCTCAAGTGCCCTCCAGTGTTATGGCAGCCCACAAATCCCAGCTTGAGCGCATCACTTTCTCAAATCGCCCTCTCTCTGCCTCCTGGAGCAGTGACAATACAGCATTACAGCACTCAATCCATGTCAACAGCAGCTTTGCTTAATGCCAGCTCAAAGCGTTTAAGCTAAATCTTCACCTAATGATGCTGAACGATTAGCCCTTTGCTCTTATGCCTGTCGATAGACTCGTATCAATTAGTGTTTGTTTGTTGGTGTATTGAGGTGAAGCTCTTCTGCATTAAAGTATTTGAGTTCAAGGTGCACTGTACAGTACATTTTACAACTTGTTTTTTAAATTAAATATCTAATGCTTGGGAAATTGAAGAGAGATCACGGTGCTAAATTCTTGCCATAAAGGTCAAGGTTTTTTGGGGGTTTATTTTCGTCACATACTCAATTATACAGAATATAATCAGTAGTGAAATGTAAATCAGGTCAGGTCTGTTCAATGGTCAGTGCAAAATATGTAACACAACACGAGAATATATATAAATATAGGTAAAAAAAAAAAAATGCGTGGTTTATTTCAGTTAACTGAGCATTACATTTGCAAGTCAAAAGCATATTACAACAATTTGCACTTAACTAAGAATAACAGCCACATTTTATAACTATTAATATTCTAAAATAAGATATTCTTTATGATGTATGCACCCTACAAATGCGACCTACGGAGGATGCAGCTCTCCGTTTGAGAAACGGACAAAATGTTTGGGCAGGGGTGCTTGGAGGACAGATTTGAAAACCACTTCCATAAAGAAACACAATTTTGAATATGAATTTAATGTATTGTTTAATATGATTTGATTTAGCTCAGATTGGATTGCAGTATCAATTCTGTTGCAATTTTTTCCTGCAGTCTTTGTCTTTTTGTGTTCATGAGTATGTTTTGTGTGTGTGCAGATGTAATGCAGCGGCAGCCCTGTGTCCTGTTGTGAAGCAGATGTTGCCCTCTGTTTTTACCCACCTCTGCACCCTTTATCCCATGCCAAGTCCCAAGAAGCAATGGTGCCATGCTAAGTGAGGGACACAATGGATATTGTGACCAGCAGAATACAGGTATGAATCTTTGGTAAGGTTGGTGTGCAATTTGGATTTATTCCTGATGTTATTTTATTTGACATGTTTTACATTTTTGTCTTCATGCATTTAAAACTCACTCTATTTAAAACATGAAGACACTGTAATGCTGATAGTATTTTTAATTATTTTCATTTATTTTGACAGTTAAACAATATCATATGCACAGTTTTATGTTTACATTTCAGAGGCTCAACAAGTGATTTTTTCATAAGTATGTTTTTATTCATAAATATTTGTAATAAGTATATTTGTGTGCAAAATCATTGAATGCACATCAATGCAGTTAACCAGCGTCCATATTTATTTTATACATTAAAAATGTGTATTTATGTTTTATACTATGTATACATAAAATATAGTTTTGTATATTAAAAAATATACATTTTTTCCATCATTTAATAACGTCTGACTATTGCCTGAAGTGACTTTAAAATGATCAATCCACATCCAATGCCAAAAACAAACCCACTTAATTTTTCATTTCCTGCATAATGTGTTTCTTTGATCTTAAAATAAAACAATACGTGGAATATTTAAAGGTTCTTGGCATTGAGCGGGCAACCACTGAGCCAAGCCCTGCCGGAAAAACCAAAACCCAAATGCTGCTCTGAAATGCATACAACCGGAGCCGCTCGTTCGGCTCTGAGCCTGCAGTAAACTTAATGGAAAGGCAGAGGGCAGTAGTGCACTAAAGCAGCCCCCCAACAAGCCCTCTCTCCCACTCTCCCTCTTTCACAATGGAAGTGCGCCCGGGGGGGAAGTGTTGCTTTTTTAGGTCTATAAGCCCGTATCCCTTAATCCCTCGCCATGATTGACAATCATGATTTAGGGTATATGGTGTCCCATTCTAATCCAGCAGCACTGCTTTCATTTGCATACTTGCCGTGCGTGGCCTCATTTTCAGGGGAGGCATACTGCCTGCTGCCTTTGTAAGAGATGCAGAGAGAGAGGAGAGGAAAAGAGAGGAGAGAGAGAGAGAACAAAAAGGGAAATAGGAGAAAGAAAGAGAGCTGAGAGGAGAGAGAATTTAGAAAAGAGAGTTGGCTGGCATTGAGGAGAGGGAGAGAATGATGAAAATTAGATTAGAGAGAGAGAGATTAGAAATTGGGAATGTTTGTGTATGTCTGCCAGGAGTCAGGATAACTGTGTGTGAGAGAGACAGTGTGTGTGTGTGTGTGTGTACCAAAGTCAGTCCTTGCCATCTAGCCACTTCAGTATCTCTCAATTGCCCTCCAGCTCTAAAGATGTGTCCCAAGGCACATCGCACAGACGAGAGAGAGACAAGGAGAAATGCTAAATTAGCATTAACTTAATTAATGAGGTATTTGTGATAACAACATAGAATGTCATATGACATCTGCAAATAAAACTGACTGAAAATGTATAATTTAGAACAAAATTGTAACCTTTGGAAATCAGTTGTAGGATACTTTATAGCTAGAAAGGAGGAGCACGCAAAATAATAATAAACAAAGCTGTAAATCTAAACACAACAACGAATACACAATATCCAAAAAATCATAAAAGACAGAACTAGTAGTATCTGACCTTGATTTTCTGTGTATATGTTTTCAACCGCCTTCCCCAATGCATCACAAAAATGTCATATGCCATGTGTTGTTTTCATACATTGAAAACTTTTGTAATTTTGTATGATATCATTATGTGTAAAGGGAAGGTCAAACATTTACAGTCCAAACATTCAAACAGAAGGTCAAACATTTACAGTCCAAACATTCAAACAAAAGGTCAATCATTCAAACGGAACGTTTTGTTGTGACAGATTTATCAATTTGGCTTCACTGCAGTTTGAATAATAAAATGTAGATTTGGATTTTAAAACATCAAGTAATCGGTTATTCAAAGATATCAGTTAAATGTCTTTGTGGCCAAGAAAAGATACAAAGAAAAAAACTATGAAATAAGTAATTTAATATGGTCTACAAAAATTATAATTTTGTATTATACATATATAATTGCATTTTAATTTTTGATGATGTATGTATCATGATAATTGGTCAAACAACAATGGAATCAATATAATACAGTAATTGTTAAGTAATAATAGTCAATATAAAAAATTATTATATTACAAAATAAAAAACAATATTGTTATAATTAATATTTATTTGTATTTATTTATTTATTGAGGACGATCTTTGGCCAAACAACAATGGAATTAAAACCAAAGATAATGTAATAAGTATTAAATAATAGTAGCCATGATATGATATGATATGATATGATACGATATGATACGAATAATTGCATTATTAAATGATACACAACAATGTAATTATTATAATTAATATTGCATATTTATTTATTGCTTATTATTTTTCTTTGTTGGAACAACAATGGAATTAAAACCAAATATTGTAATTATTAAATAATAGTTATGAACATTATTATTATAATCAATATTGCTTGCTTATTTATTTATATACATGTGTGTGTGTGTGTGTGTGTGTGTGTTTATGTGGTTTATAGCGACACAAATTGGTATAATGACATGGGTATGACATAGGTATTACAAGGAGAAGGTGATTTATGAGGACAGTTTTAGTGACCCCATAATTCAAAAGGCTTATAAATCATACAGAATAATTTTTTTGGAGAAAGTAAAAATGCACAGAGTTTCCTGTAAGGGGTAGGTTTGGGTGTAGGGTTGTTTTTGGGCGATAGAAAATACGGTTTGTACAGTATAAAAACCATTACGCCTTTGGAGAGTCCCCGTTAACCATAAAAAACATTTTATGGTGTGTGTGTGTGTGTGTGTGTGTGTGTGTGTGTGTGTGTGTGTGTGTGTGTGTGTGTGTGTGTGTGTGTGTGTGTGCGTGCGTGCGTGCGTGTGTCAGAGAAAGAGCAGGTGAGTGTCTTGCAGATGCTGTAGGAAGTATGATGAATCTAATCTGATTATAATCTGTCTAAGCTTCGACTTCCCGTAACTTATCCAGTGTTTACTAGACTAAGCGGTTTCAATTCTACACTGACTATCCACATCTCCACACGCATTAACACTAACTCAATTTGTTATTTGCTAAAACCGAGTCTGTGTGCGTTTGCATTGTGTGCTTGTGTGTGTGCATTATACAGCATATCTCTGAGTCTGAAGGAGACATGGGGGAGAAAAAAACCCTTCACTTATTCCCCCATTTTGAGAAATTAAACTCTTGTACTTGATCCAGCTAACAGGATTTTCTTAAATTACTTAATAAAAGACCATCTTTTAACTTCCCTCTCTCACATGCAATCCATTCATTAGTAGGTCTGCCTGAAGGGCCTCCCCACATCAATTGCTTGGGTTAAAGTTACAAACTTAGGCAGCTCTGTGATGCTCAGCGCTCATGGTGGTTTACGGAGGCGGGGGCCGGAATTATTAATTTCTCAAGTATTAGAAAAAATAGCGAGATTGAATTAAGAGTATTGGCCCTCTGTTATCCTGGGCGGCTAGCCTCGGGGGCCGACTGTGGTGGAGGACATTATGCAAATGCTTCTTCTCTATATCCTCTCTCTCCCTCTCTTCTGTGTCTCTCATTTTTTCATTCTGCTCTTTGTATGAACGCCATAGGAGTAGCACGGGACAGTGTATCATTCTGCACGTCCTTGTGTGTCTCTTTTCTTCACTTGTCCCTGAACTTCGTACACTTTACGAGAACATAATTCTCTGTTTCTTCCCATCTCTCCTTCTCTCTCTGTTTCTCTAATCTCAGAGCAGGATGAGATTGTGACGGGTCCCATAAAAGAGACTGCTGTCAAAACACGGCCTGTTCCTGTCATCCCAGCCCTCTCTCTCTCTCTCTGAGGTGCTGATGCTCCTGCAATCTCTGGATGTAAAATGAGAGAGAGGATAATCTGCATCTATGTCTGTGTCTGTCTCGGTTTCCTTTTAGCTCTTTTTTTCTTCTTCAGTTTCACTCTGACAGCTGGAAAAAGCTCCAAGCTCAAACACATTGTGTTGCTCCTCACTGCTCGCATAACCTACTGTATTAACGAAATTTCTGTTTTCCAAATCAACACTGGAATGACCGGTTTTCAGTTTGACAGCTTGATGTCGTCGGAACTTTGTAGTTTCTGTCATATACAGGCAAAACCTTTTTAGTTCTTTGTGATGAATGTTTTTAATTTCCTGTAATGTCATAGAATAACCCATTCATTTAATGCCTTGTTAAAGCAGTGTCATTCTTGTCAAAGAACTTGCTGAAATTAATATTTGTTTTATTTCAT
Source organism: Gymnocypris eckloni scoliostomus (assembly GCA_027564155.1). Taxonomy (NCBI): domain Eukaryota; kingdom Metazoa; phylum Chordata; class Actinopteri; order Cypriniformes; family Cyprinidae; genus Gymnocypris; species Gymnocypris eckloni. The sequence continues at coordinate 29,451,940 of CM050428.1, forward strand.
TCAAATTAACAATTACAAAGATGAGACAAAAATGTGCACTATGATGATAATTAAACAAGTTCAATTAAAACAGTGTTGATAATGATGTGATGCAAAAAGAATATAGACATTAACAATGTACTATTTTTTTAAGCATCTAAAAATTATTTCAAATAATCCAGTAGTCAATAATGAGCAGCATTGAGCTGAATGCATACTGTAAATGACAAATGCACAACTGAACTTGAACTAAGTTATGTGTTGTAACTCAGAATATGTAAGTCATATTGTGAATCTGCTCTTTTTGCAACAATTCACTAAAACATGAATATTATGATATTTCGGGAGCTCAGGTTTTCAGACAGTTTTCATAGTTTTTGTTCAATGTTGATGCATATTTAATATAATATAAATAAAATAAAATATATTTAATTTAATATATAAAATGTTGAAATCTTTAGTTTTGCACTTCCTTGAAGAAATATTGACTAAAAAGGATATTTTCATAAAAATGTGTACAAGAAATTGTGATAAATTGTGTCGACGTCATCACTTATAGCCAATATTGAATCACCAGAATCATTAAAACATTTCATTTTAAATACTGGACAATTTTCATGTATATATACACACACACACAAAACATCACATCCACTAGTACACACTACAAATCCGTGAATTGTTGGTTTGTATAATAGTGATAAATGAGTAATCCTAGATTATTCTTGCTTTAGTCACAGATATGTAGTGTGGTGTACTAGTGGATGTGATGTTTTTGTTGTGTGTGTATATGAATGAAAATTGTAAAAGGAAATGTTTTAATGATTCTGGTGATTCAACATTGGCTAATGAGTAATGACATCGACATAATTGGTGATTTGAAAAGTGGGTGGAGGGATTGACACACTGAGGAAGGCTTTGAGCCGAAACGTGTGTCTTTTCCCCATCAGGGATGAATGTTAAATAAAACTAAAAAAGAAGACTGTTCTCGTGAGTGCAGATCATAGTTTCTTATTCTAAGTAACTTAACAGATTGACACACCAAAATAAAAATATCAAGTAACGGAAGAGTGCGGTGCAAACGACGCTGTTGAACTGCATTATCATTAAAATGTGTAGAAATTAACACTGAGGAGAACTTTTTTAGGTTCGTGTGATATCAGAAGAGGCTTGTCATAACAGTTCTTGGGATGCCAGAAAAGGGCCATATTACAACATTAGTTGTGACTGGCTTTAACCAGTGCTTAGGGTGTGGCTAGGCAGGTGGTTGCTTGGGTGTTTTTGGGTGGATGCTTGCTTGCTTGCTTGCCAAAGTCAAAAGAGCCCAGCACTAGTTTTATTATATTTCGGTCTCTTGATAGGAGTTAGATCAACACAAGGCTTATTTAAGTTTTCATTTTTTTAGGTGGCAGAGTTTGAGACATAATTCTCTCTTCCAGTGCAGGAAAATAACACTGAAGTAGATGAAATGATGAAAAGTATTCATCTTTATAACTCATACATGGTATCTAACAATGATGGTATCAAAAATTACTTTTCATAAAGAAAACTGTGAAAAGGAAGAGATTAACGGGTTACTTACTGTTTATAACCTGTTCTATATATTGTGCCAGTACAGCATGTAAAGATTTAAATGAAAACATTCTAAAAATACAAAAATTCTGGCAAATTTCCAAATCAGCATGACATCACAACTCATCTGTCACCTAGAATTCAGAGTTTCCTAGTTGTAAATACAACTTTATCATTTATGTACTCATAACTCGTAATTGTGATATTTCTGACTCCACTTGTATGCCACATAATACTTAGGGCTATTATACTTAACCAAAAATTATGAGAAATAGCAGCCAAGCTTCTTGGTTTTAATAGTACAGTACAGCCATACAAGGATAGAACAAGAGGAGGTCCAAGGTAGTTTTGACATCCAGTTCAGAATAGCAGTCCTGGTGGAGTTCAGGATCAGCTGGCAGTGCTCTGGTCTCTTCCTCCAGCTTCAGATGAGAGGTGAATAAGTACAGACAGATCTAATGTCAGTAAATATTAGCTTTACGCCTGCCGATACATTTGTATGTATATGTCTCCTTGATTCCTTGACAAGCTGATTGCATATTCAGAGGCAGATGTTTCTGGAGTTGTAGGGCAGGAGAGCGAGGGAGAGCGGTAGAGAGGAGGGGAGGGGGGCTCCTGTCAGAGGAGAAGGTAATTGGCCCCCAGGCGATGGCGGGTACAAAGAGAGAGTGCGAGAGAGGCAATAGTTCTCGTCTGCCGCTCCCCCTCGCCGTCTCTCATCTCTGGTTCTCTGCAGATCTGATAAAGATAAACGTGTGGCAAACGTGTCATTTGATGAAGGAGGCTCTGGGCAAACACGGGCGACATGATGAGCCTGTGATCTGCCTGCATGAGTGTCAGCAGGAGACGGGCCAGAGATCTCAATCCAGAGCCTCGCTCTCACTCTCCAATTCTCTGACGGTCTCTTCTGTTGTACAATTGATAGTGCTGTTGTACTTTAGAATCAGGCACATACATTTATTTGGATGTTTTTTTCCCAAGTTCCCTGAGCCAGATCCAAATAGGCCACATATTATATAAAAAAAGAGTATTCATGTAGAATAATGTATAAATCTAGTTTTCATTCACTGTTCCTTGCTGGTGGAATGATCTTCCTAAACCTATCTAGGCAGACAAATCCCTGAAAATATTCAACAAACAGCTGAAAAATCATCTCTTCCATGAGCCCTAAACTGCATCCTGCTGAGACAAAAAATATATATATATATATATATATTTGTTGTTGTAAGTTTTTATCAAAATGTCCTAAATTAATCTGGTGACATGACTTCTATCATTTTGGCTGTGAACTCTTTCTTTTAGTGGACTGCAAGCTCGCATTAAGATCTGCCTCCATCCAGAGAGGAATTGAACCATCCCTAACTTTTTTTTCTCTCTATTTAGACTCAGATGTACCTTACAACACAGATGAAAAGATTTATCACTACTTCTGTTACATTGCAACTTTAAGGACATATTTGTTTCATTTTCAATTTTTGTACAGTGTTGTATCATCACCTGATGTAATATATACAGTCTGGGACCTGAAGCAAAACCAGCTGAGAACAACTGGTCCTAAGCATACTAAAGAAGAAAAGGAAACAGGAAGCACCAATGGAGGAAGCAGCAATCATGAGCACATTTTTGGACTACCTCTACAAAATAAATTGTGTGCTCATATATTAGAGAGAAAGAGAGCGAGGAGCTTTGTCAATGGAGTATGTGTGTGTGTGTGTGTGTGCGCACACACACACTCACGTCACCCAGCTTTGAAAGCCAAGCCCCCTGGGCGAGGGCTGTGAAGAGCTCGAATGAGACATGCACAATCAGTTCCACTCTTTAAACCTCTCTCAGAAGCATATCTACTGCCACAGCGCTGTCTTCACAGGCCTCTCCATCAGTTAGTGGGCTGTGAGCTGGCACTCTGCTCTGGCATATTCCTCCTGGTCTCAGTGATGTGCAGATGGAAACTCTTTTGGAAACTCTCCTTATTATCTCTCCTTATTATTTTGTTTTCATTGTATCATTACTCAATTCACACATTTTCATCTTGATTTGTACTGACAACCTCTTTTTGTATTGTTTCCTCTTGAAGGATATACCTTTGATTTTCATCTGCCTTTCAGATATTAATGTTTAAGCATATAATGATGTTCTAGGAATTGTGTGCTTCTAATTTTATAGCAATAGTTTGGACGGGACCCTTTTCTATTCTAACATGACAGTGATGAGTTTTTGGCTCAAGGTCTGCATTTAAAGTCACACCAGAGGTGTTCATCTGGGATTAGGACTTGGCTTTCTGCAGACCAGTCAAGTTCTTCCACACTGACTGAATCATCATTTCTCTTTGATGCTTGCCTTATACACAGAGGCACTGTCATGTTAGAATAGAAAAGGGTCCCATCCAAACTATTGCTATAAAATTATAAGCACACAATTCCCTAGAACATCATTATATGCTTAAACATTAAGATTTGTACTCATGGAAATTACTAAAGTAGTCAAACCTTTCATTAGAAGGGGTGACCCAATACTTTTGGCAATATAGTGTAACTTTGGTAAAAAAAAAAAAGTTTCTACAGATTGGATGGCAAATTCACATGAGCTGATTATAGACCTTAGTGGGGTGGAAATTTCAGACAAAAAAATTAAACTTTTGTAAACTTGGAAAGTTTTGGAAAATTGTATACAGTAGGCCTACATACTATTCTAAAGAGAAAAGTGTTCATCGGATACAGGTTGGCATTTGTATTGCAACGCATTGTTTCTAACATATTTTCATCTGTAAAAATGTTTTTTTTTACATTGCACCTTATTGCATTGAATCGCATTGTGGTGAATCGAATCAAAACCAGATTGCACTGCATTGTAATTGGGGCGAGTTTTATCACACAGGTAACTGCTTCATATGTATCTTTAATGTATCGTAGCATTGGCTATGCATCAAGATGCATATATCACATCGGCCTCAGTAATGGAGATGATCGTCTCTAGTTAAGACTGTGTGTCTGTCCCTTACGGCCTCATTTTCATCCCCGTAAATTTCACTATGGTATCTTCCCTTACTAAAGTCTATTATCAATCTTTACAGTTGGATTAGACTGTTGTCCTGAGGTTTCCACTGTGGAATAACTGTTTTATGTCTAGAATGTATAGACTGAGAATAAAAACATAGCCAGGTATACGTACAGATGATTCAGATGCCTTGAGTCCCAGTGAAGTTTGGCTGGTTGCAGTGGACTGTTAATAAATGATGCTATCGACGGTCTGTGTATTATACAGTGATTTGTTCATTAAAATCAATTGTGGCATTGTACGTCCTTGCAACATTGCCAAGCAACATGTCACATGACCAGTGGTGCCATTGTTCAGAAACACACGCAGGTCCCATCGGGATGCTAACATGTGTTTAGGGGTGGTTGTGGGAGGAGGGAAGGGTGGTGCATTTGGAGGGTCCCTCTCCGGGGGTCACCATGTTTGACTCTTCCCACAATCCCCTTAGAACAAAGGCGTCATTGACAGGAGGAATGTGCCAGGCCACCAGCTAACATGCTAACACCCTCCTCGAGCTCCCTCCCCTTAACACACGGGGTCTTACCAAGTGATTAGTTGGGGATTAAAATATTTGCTGTGCAAATACCTGCCATGGCTGTCTGAATCAACGCCACAGCGTAGTTCAAAGACACTCGTTGAACTCAAGCAAGACCTCTAAACTCATGCCTCAGACCCACCTCAGACAACTTCTCAACTGACCTCTAGACGTCTGCCAAGACGTCTACTAATGACCGGTCCGGTCACAAAAATTCACCCCAAAATGAACTTTCTGATATCTTTCACTTACCGTCATGTTCCTAACCTGTATTTGTTTCTTTCTTCAGTGGAACACAAAAAGGAATGTTGATAACCATACAGTTTTGGTGAACATTTATTTCCATTTTATGGACAAAAAACACTAAGGCATTTCTCTAAATATCTTCTTTTATGTTCCACAGAAGAAGGTAAGTCACTTGCAGTCTTTAGCCAATGCTCATTTAGATTGGCGAATAGAATTAACTGTCATTTAAGTCATCTCAGGACGTGCGTTTACATGTACGTTTGTGCTACTGTGGGTTTGGGGTGTATTTAACCTTCACTCTCAATTGCTCTGACCAAGTATACATGACAATTTTGTAATTTAAAATGTCAAGGATTAAATACACAACACTGTCTTTCACAGCATGTGCAAAGGCTTTTTGTAGTTAGATTAACTTGTATACAAGCTGGATTGAAGGTGCAAATTTCATAGGCAAAAAAAGGTCCACTGTCCATTGCCCAGTTTTTGCATTGTTTTCGGCACCTTTGGCACTAGTCGGACCACCATCAGCGGCTTTTCGGCCAATTCAGCATTGGAGAGACCACACTGATTGGCTGTTCAGCTTAGAAAATAAAGAGAAAAAACAAAAGAGACAAAACCATGAAACCAAGAACTCCAATTTTTTTATTTATTTTTTATCGGCTTGGTGTGTCACATACTTTAACCGCCATAGGTTATATAAATAACTAATGAAGAATAGCTGAAGTAACTACTGAAGCATATCAAAGTGCAGTAAACTGCAGAACTATTTGAGATACAAAGCAGTGTGTTTATGATTCCGATAATGTAAGAAATGTGCTGATAAATACCATTTTGCAACATCAAGCAGCATAACAGACTCTTTTGTATAACCAAAATAGCTGGAAGCGGCTCTGGGAGCCTTGCACATTCAAGTAAAAAATAACCGCACCTGCTCTTAGGCTAAAACCTAGATGACTAGATTTAGAAATGTGACCATAGCTTTCACAAAAAATTTGAAGTTAGTCCTTTTAATCTGATTGAAACAAAATGCACAAGTATGTATTGCTTATTGTAACTGAATCTAATTTTTACAGTGCATGTAAGTGCACTTAAAGTGTCAGGATCACTTCAAGGAGCTTTTATATGGGGAAACTTTTAACGCAAGATAATTTGTTTCAAACAATATTGTATTTAACATTTTATTTTTGTTATTACAACCAGCTGTTATTTAACAAAGAACTTCATAAAAACTAATTTATTGCTCACACGGGCTGCCAAATGCTTTATGACTCCATGGGTTGAAACAATGCTGACTGTAAGCACACACACAAACACACACAAACCCCAAACCATCTGTCCGACCACAACCTGTGCCTACAACAATGTGACCTGTACTTTCTTTTCGCAGTCATGTGCAGTTCTTTTATTAAGGAGCCCTAACCCCTAAGACTCCAACTTTTAGTATTATATTTAACCTCCAGCAGTCATTTGGCACCAGTTTCTCTTGAATTTCAGCTGCCTCCCTCCACACACCTTTTCATCACGCTGCATTTACTTATGTACGGCTGGTTGTTGAAGCAAAGATTTAATTACTTTCTGTTAAATTAATTTGAGAAGGAAAATAAACAGGCTGGTGGTAGGTCTGGGGAACAAAAGGCAGGGAGGTGCTGGGAGTGAGAGCAGAGAGTGAGCGTTGCTGAATGAGGCAAGGCACGCGGGGAAAGAAAAAAGCAGCCGGTCTCCGACAGGTTTCAATTAAACAGACCCCTAGCAGCTCAGACCAGTGCAACTTGCAGCCCCTCAGAAACTTATTGATGCAGTCCATATAAACATCAATCACTGTCAGGCATCTAGGCCGTCTTGCATTCATTCACCCCACACTGCTGTGCCTACATGTGCATTTATTAAGATGTTAAGTTCATGTTTTAATCTTTTAGTCTGCAGTGTTTTAAAGGGATAGTTCTGTCATTATTTACTCACCCTCATTTTTGTTTGAACCAGTATGACTTTCATTCTTCCGTGAAGCACAAAATAAGATTTGTATGCTATGCTGGTCACTCTTTTCCATGAAATTACAATTAATGCTTTCAAACTTCAAAAATCATCATATACATATCCTAGCTAAAATGATGTGCACTATATTCCATGTCCTCTATCTTTGTGTAATAAACAGGCCCTTACAGACTAATTTTATTGACAATCTTGACATTCACCCTCCTTGGTGCTGGCCGCTCACTGGATATTTTCTCTTTTTCGGACAATTCTCTGTAAACCATAGAGATGGTTGTGCGTGAAAATCCCAGGAGATCAGCAGTTTTTTAAATACTCAGACCAGCCCGTCTGGCACCAACAACTATTCCATGTTTAAAGTCACTTAAATCCATTTTCTTCCCCATTCTGATGCTCTTTTTGAACTTCAGCAAGTCGTCTTCACCGCATCTAGATCCATAAATGCATTGAGCTGCTGCCATGTGATTGGCTGATTAGCAATTTGTGTTACCAAGCTATTGAACGTGTACCTAATAAAGTGGCCGGTGAGTGTATATGAGAACAGATTATTTTATTTTGAGATCAGCTATCTCAGCTTAGGATTTTTTTTTGAGTTATAATGTTGTGTAATTGTATTTTGGATGGACTATTTCATTCGTAGTGGTAACCATACACTCACCGGCCATTTATTAGGTACACCTCTTCAATTGCTTGGTAACACAAACATTTCTAATCAGCCAATCACATGGCAGCAACTCAATGCATTTAGGCATCTAGATGTGGTGAAGAGGACTTGCTGAAGTTCAAACTAAGCATCAGAATGGGGAAGAAAGGGGATTTAAGTGACTTTGAATGTGGAATGGTTGTTATTGCCAGACAGGCTGGTCTGAGTATTTAAAAAAAACTGCTGATCTACTGGGATTTTCACGCACAACCATCTTTAAACCACCAAGGTTTACAGAGACTGGTTCGAAAAAGAGAAAATATCCAGTGAGCAGCAGTTGTGTGGACCAAAATGCCTTGTTAATGTCAGAGGTCAGAGGAGAATGAGCAGACTGGTTAGAGATGATAGAAAGGCAACATTAACTCGAATAACCACTTGTTACAACCAAGGTGTGCAGAATACCATCTCTGAACGAACACATCGAACCCTGAAGCAGATGGGCTACAGCAGTAGAAGACCACACCGGGTGCCGCTCCGGTCAGCTAAGAACAGGAAACGGAGTCTACAATTCACACAGACTCACTAAAATTGGACAATAGAAGATTGAAAAAACGTTGTCTGGTCTGATGAGTCTCTATTTCTGCTGCGACATTCAGATGGTAGGGTCAGAATTTGGCGTAAAGAACATGAAAGCATGGTTTCATCCTGCCTTGTCTCAATGGTTCAGGCCGGTGGTGGTGGTTTAATGGTGTGGGGGATATTTTCTTGGCACACTTTGGGCCCCTTAGTACCAATTGAGAATCTTTTAAATGCCACAGCCTACCTGAGTATTGTTGCTGACCATGTCCATCCCTTTATGACTACAGTGTACCCATCTTCTGATGTCTACTTCCAGCAGGATAATGCACCATACAATATGTTATCATGTCAATATGGACCAAAATCTCTGAGGAATGTTTCTAATGCCTTGTTGAATCTATGCCATGAAGAATTAAGGCAGTTCTGAAGGCAAAAGCGGGTCCAACCTTGTACTAGCAAGGTGTACCTAATAAAGTGGCATACATAAAGAGTGTACATATGGTATTCCTTTTAGTTAGATTAGATTTTTGATGACACAATAGTGTTACTGAGTCACAATAAACATAGAAGTTGCTTTTGCAATGAGATCATTCCTGCAGATGTAAGAGGAAATTGTTTCAAACCTTGTTACATATGGTCAAATTAAGAAAATCCACGGATAAGATGGTCTGAATTTCCTATTTATATATATTTGGGATAATGTATGTATACTGTTCATACTGAACTTGCACTATGCTTAGTGTAATATATTGTGTTTATTTGTCTCTTTTGATACTGCATTGCACATTTTGGAGTCACATTTACAAATATGTCCTCACAGTGAATTGAGAATATTTGCAAAATCCTTTCTCAAAGTTTTCCATCAGGTCTTGGTTAATTTGTATTTATCAGCTTGGCTGTGAGGTTAGAGAGGTGAGACAGCACTATGTACAGGGTCTGTTTTAATGCCTTATTCTGGACTCACTCCAGGCAGGGCTTTTAAGAATAACCACTCGTCTCCACATCTTACATTCATCACTGCTGTGGCTACACATACTTCGTACTTCATATTTAGAGCATTTTCAGAACCGTTGGAGGGAGGTGGCGCCTATGTCAAACCCAATTATTCCCTAGTGACTTTGCTGCTGCCTTACATACTGTGCATAAAAGGATATGTATTTATTCCTCTCATGCTACTTTTTCTTGCTGAAAGTCTAGAGGCGTGGGGGGGGGGCTAGAATATGTCTTATGATGATAAAGAATAACTCAATTGTGCAATACGTTTCAACTAGTTGGTTTCAAGTTGATCAGTTTTCTAATATTGATTTAGTGGCGTTATGCCAGAAACTTAAATCTACAACTTTATTTGTTAGATACACTCATACATGTATGAAATGAATATATCTCAATGTATTAATTGAAAAATATTTCATATTTATGTATCTTATATTTCATTTTTATATTTTAAGATATATCTTACATTTTGTTTTGATTTCAAATATATCAGAAACAGATGCAAATTGAAATGTTCTTTTTTTCTGGCATATATTCCTGCCGGAGGAAATCTTTAAAAAGTATTTCACTGCATATTAAATAAACATCTCGGAAAGTGTTTAGTTGTCACATGACTCGAACAGCTTCCGGGTGGTCACAGTTATGTCTCTCAGCTATGTCTGCCCACCCACAGTACGTAGGTGTTGGTAAATGAGTGGAAAATTTGGATGGGGAAAAGAGTGTGTGTGATTCTGTGTAGCCCTCAGCAGTCTAAACCCATTATGCTACCTCCATAAGATCTGTGTGATGTCAATGTAGTGGAGGTGGTTTGCCAACAAATCATCCTTTTCACAAGCATCATGTTGGTTTGATAATTTTAACTCACTCCAGTGTAAACCGCAATGTGTACTAAGGCACAAGTACACAAGATGATGCCCATGAGTGCATACATATACCATTTAACACTTGCAGAACTGGCCAACAGGTATCTACTCACTGGGCCAGTACATACTTTCTCTATCTCATAAACTGAGTGTCAGTCAGGGGTAGTGAAGCATAGCATGTAATCTATAAGTGGGGTGTGTTTTAAAAAGACCCCATGAGCTCTCTTAATCACTTTATCAAATTCTAAGATCAATAAAGCTTAGTGTCTCTAGACTGTGTTTTATTATAGATGGGCAATATTGAGACCGGGTACTCAGGAAACACAATTCTTGGCACTTGTGCATTTTTTGCACTAAAATTAAGTAGGATTATATAGGTTAGGAGGTTTGCTGCTTAATGGAAGTTCAGCGTGGATGCTTCAGGCTTTGGGTCATGTGACGATTACTGAATGAGCCCTGTGACCAGCTGCAGGGAATTTTATACCACATGAATATGCATTTGCTTATTTTAAATGATTAAATATGTCGCATTAACGATGCCTTAAATTAAACCATTATTATTTAACTTAATTTGTCAAAAACTGCTAAAGATTTTGAAGCTAAATGCGCTATTAATATTTATCAATCGGCAAATTACCAGTTGAAAATATATTGAAGATTTTTTGTTCTTTATAAGAACTAGAATAACTTTTTAACCTTTATTTCCGACATACGTCTTCCATAATTTTGTTAGATATGTTTAAAACAAAACCAACAAAAAATAGTGAATATAGCATTTTTAATCAAAGTGCTACATTCAGTACTTTATATTCATTCTAACCCCCACTTAGAGTTTAATAGTGTTTAGTTCAGTCGTTATTGTCTGTGTTTGATTGCACACCAATTTTAACATCGCAAGAATGCTTTTTCAACTAAAATTTGATAACACATCACTGAAATCCCTTGTTTCAACTGAAGTGTGCTCAATTATTCCCACTTTAATTAATAGTCAAGTTCCGGAACACTAGAAATCAATTCAGTTTCTGTTGATTTGTGTTCCTTGGTAAAATATTTTCTGTTTCAGTGTTTTCTATGATCTATAAGCCCTGTTAAGAAATTGAAAATTTTCTGGTGTGTGTTAAAGAGACAAAAAGAGAGCAATAGAGGACAAGAGATATACAAACTGAGAGAATGTGATGCCTGTAACTGTGGGTGGCAAGAGGAGCAGACTACCTAATCTGCTGTGCTCACTACACCCTAAACAAGGATTAGACACCATGGCCAGGCCTCATGACTGCCCTGCTGCCTTAGCACACACACAGACCGCATTTGTGTTTGCGTCAACTTCTAATCCATATTAAATAAGTTTACACAGCCTTAACAAGGCTTTTGGTGAGTGGCATGACAGCCCTCACTTCTTGTAGTAGTTGTTATACATTGATGCTGAGTTAATTCCAAGACATGTAAAATTAGATGGGTGTCTAGAAATTCATTCACTCGCTCACTCACTGTAATATAGTTTGTTTGTTTTTTGCGATAGATAGGCTAGAAACTATAGTTTTTAGGAGGTTTGAGTTAATTTTTGAATAATTCTTGATAGAGGGTTGAAAGTCTGTATCTTCTCACTAGACAGTTTTCAATGACACAGACCAAAAGCGTTTTTTCTGCACACACATTCAATTTAATTCAATTCAAGGTTATTTGTATAGTGCTTTTCACGATACAATCGTTGCAAAGCAGCTTTACATGAAATTAAGTTTCTACAATAGATTTATATATTGCATAAACTTAATATATTTAACTTATGACAAAATTTGGTTAATTCTGTATATTGTCTGAGGGGTTGGCATCATCTCTTCTCAGGTTTTTGGTCATCTCGGATCATTTAAGGGTTGGATCCAGACTGAAGCTTGTGTAATTCCTAGTTACCACTGGATGTTAATCCCATGGCAGAAACAGAGAAACAAATAGAGACATAATTAGCGTAGCTGTTGTTCTATCCAAGCAAAACATTTTTGTTCAACCCAAGCTAAAGCATAATAATGTGCATTTGATCAGATTTAACTGCAGTACAAAATTATGAGATGCATTATATGAATGCTTGGCTAAAGAGATGTGTCTTTAATCTAGATTTAAACAGAGAGGGTGTGTCTGAACCCCGAACATTATCAGGAAGGCTATTCCAGAGTTGTTAAAAATATTAAATATTAAATATGAAATCTACTTTAGTGGACTATCGTAGGTACTACCAAGAGTCCAGAGATTTGCGACCTTAGGGAGCGGGTTGGATTGTAGCGTGATAGAAGACTAGTTAGGTATGCAGGAGCTAACCCATTTAGGGCCTTATAGGCAAGTAATGATATTTTGTAACTGATACAGAACTTAATAGGTAGCCAGTGCAGAGACTGTAAAATTGGAGTAATATGATCATATTTTCTTGACCTGGTAAGGACTCTAGCCGCAGCATTTTGTACTATCTGTAGCTTGTTTATTGAAGATGCAGGACAACCACCTAGCAGTGCATTACAATAGTCCAGTCTAGAGGTCATGAATGCATGTACTAGCTTTTCTGAATCAGAAACACTTAACATGTTCCGTAGCTTGGCAATGTTTCTAAGATGGAAGAATGCTGTTTTTGTAACATGGCAAATATGATTTTCAAAAGATAGTTTGCTGTCTAATATAACACCCAGATTTCTGACTGTAGAGGAAGGAACAGGACATCCGTCTAGTTGCAAATTGTGATCCAAGAAATTCTGTGTACAGTTTTTTGGTCCAATAAGTAATATCTCTGTCTTATCTGAGTTTAAAAGGAGAAAATTATTGGTCATCCAATCTTTTACATTTTTAACACATTCCGTTAGCTTAGATAATTTAGAAGTTTCGTCTGGTATTGTTGAGATATATAGTTGAGCATCATCAGCATAACAATGGAAATGAATCCCATATTTTCTAATAATATTACCAAGGGGCAACATGTATATTGAAAATAGCAGAGGACCTAGAACAGATCCTTGTGGAACTCCATACTTTACTGGTGATAATTGAGATGACTCCCCGTTTAAATAAACAAAGTGGTAGCAATCGGACAGGTTGGATCTAAACCATTTTAAAGCCTGCCCTTGAATACCTGTATAATTTTGTAATCAATCTATGAGTATGTCATGATCTATAGTGTCGAACGCAGCACTAAGATCAAGTAAAACTTGCAATGAGATGCAGCCTTGGTCTGACACAAGAAGCAAGTCATTTGTAGTGCAGTTTCTGTGCTATGATGGGGCCTAAACCTGACTGAAATTCTTCATAGATATAATTGTTTTGCAAGAAGGAGCACAATTGAGCAGACACTACTTTTTCTAAAATTTTAGACATAAACGGAAGATTTGAAATGGGTCTGTAATTTGCTAGTTCCCTATCAGTCGGTCACTCTCGACGTCACGTCGGAGGACCGACGAATTGGGATATCGCTTAGAGAGACCAATCCACTTCGAGTGTAAACTAAACGAGCCAATGCACATTGGCATGCGATTATTGCATCCAGCTGCCGCTGATCACAGCGTGAGCATAAATAGGCAGCAGGTGCAGCGCATATTCAGCTTTTCGCCGAGCCGGCGGTTACATCGTTCTGCTCCTGACTTCTGCTGAACGAGTGAATTCAACGAGTTGAGCACGCCTTCGGAAGACTCTCGTGCTGGTGGTACGGCCCTACAGCGGTGGTGGTTCTTCCCATGTCGAGTGGACTGCACACATCAGGCTGCACTACCCCTGTTTGTGTTGCAAATGACCATCTCCCTGTTTGCTTCAGCATGCTAAAAGAGTTTTTCCCTAAAAGAGCATTCACGGGTGCGTCTTTTTAAAGACGATGTTGCATCTGGCAACTTGACGCTGCCTTTATAAAGACGAGTTGGGTTTTGCTTCAGACAACGTGTCACCCGTGCGCTTCTGGATGCGGTCGCTGCCTGGCGCTGGGTGAATGGTGACGTCGCTGCCTCACGTGCCTGGGGCAGCACGCTGAGGTGGCGTTGTGGATGAGTCATCTTCTCACTGTGGATGCTCATCTCGGAGTTGCGGCCAGGCTCCGTTACCTCGACAAAGGGGCGGAGCTGTTGCCTCCGTCTCGATCTAGTTCTCGTCCTGGCTGCAGACAGGCGAGGTCTACTTCAGGCGGTAGCACGGCTGGTCTGAGGACTACAGTGGTGGCAAACCCTCAGGGGACCATCGCTCCTCTTGCGCTCCGCAACCAGTTGAGCTGCCAATGGAACGTGCTGGGCCCTCTAAAAGGAGCGTACCAGCAGTATCCTTGGTGCTCCTCCCGACGACCAGATGTCGATCGCTGCATCGGAGGGTGAGCCGGAGCTTCTGGAGAGGAAGATTCGGCTGCGTTGCCGCTCCGGCGGTAGCAATGCCTGAGTCGGATCTGGAAGTGACGGCTATGCTTTCCCGGCCACCGGAAGGGTAGGGCTCGAGTGAGAAAGCCACCGTGTCCCGAACCCCGAGGTTGGACGACTGGTTTCTCGGGTAGCGGTGCTGGTTCTCAGCGCCTGCCCCGGTGCCTCTCCGGACGTGCATGAGGGGCTTACAGGTCGTGGACGGCACCTTTACTGCCAGAAACCGACCTGCTAACTCCTTCCTCCTCACCACCCTCGGTGGTGCAGCTAGGTTACGGGGTCCCCCGTGGAGCGGTCAGTTGCGATGCAAGTGTGTCCCTATACTGTCTCCACCCGGCAGGGCAAACCGTGCCTCCTCTTCCGGGCCTGTAGGTACTGCCTGGTCTCATCCGCGAGGCTTATGTGGCCTGTGGAGAGGCTGCCTCCACCTAATGCTACGGCGTTACTGCAGGTTCTTTTCAGGCTAAAAGCACTGAGGGACATGCACGGGGTGGTTACGATCCGGAAGTTCTGAGAAGAGCTCCGCATCCGCACCTGACCTCGCGCCACGAGCGACGAAGGTTGCTGGCACGGTCTCTGGGTCGCGATGTCCACACTTGTGGTCCAGGAGCGCCACCTCTGGCTGTGTCTGGTTGACATAGGGACGCCGACAAAGTCGGTTCCTCAAGGTTCCTGTATCCCAGACTGGCCTCTTCGGGCGACGCAGCCGGTAACCTGGCCCAGCAGTTCCCGGCTGCACGGGAGCAGACTGAGGCGATCTAACACTTCCTGCCTCGGCGAGCTGCTGCCTCCACCCGTCCGCGGTTGCAGCGCCCAGCCTGCTTGTCGCCGAGGGCGGCCCTGCATCCACCCCTGCTCCCGCACCGCATCCGCAGCAGCCTCCAAAAGCTAGAGCTAGGTGGGCAGGCCGCCGCCCGCCCTGGCCCCCGCCTACTGGCGGTAAGCAGAGGAGCAAGAGGCCTCGGACGGGCGACCCAGAGAGAGAGGAACTGCTTCGGGAGAGGGTAAGTGCATCTCTCCTCCCGGAGGAGGGCCGGGTGGATAATCTGTTTTTCAAAATCTCGACAGGAAGCGGTTGTTTCTGTCTCTGGATCCCAAGAGGGCTTGGAGAGTCATGGACGAATCAACTTCGAACCACACTCATCCTCCCTCTCGCCAGCAGGCAGCAGTGGGCGGTTCGAGGCGTCATCAAAGGCTACTCACGCACCCTCTGCCAAATTATGGAAGCAGGTAAACGTGCACCGCACACTCAGACCCTCCACGGTCCGCCACGGGCCAGGTCCCTGCATTCCACCTCGCTGCCCTACTGCGGTACGTCGGTGGTCCCGATGGTCCCGCTTGTACGGTGTCTGGGTGCCGGGAGCTGCCCAGCCGCCTCGCTGGCTCCTGAGGACCATCTGACTCGGCTATGCGATTCAGTTCGCCGGTGTCCTCCCAAGTTCAGGGGCATCCACCTCACAGCAGTGAAGGCAGCCGATGCCCATGACTTGTGAGAGGTATCTCTGTCCTACTGGCGAAGGACGTGATGGTACCGGTCCCTCCAGCCGATATGAAGGCAGGGTTTTCAGCCCTTACTTCATTGTGCCCAAGAAAAGCGGTGGGTTACGACCAATCTTGGGTCTGCGCATCTTGATGCTCAAGATGCTCATGCAGAACCGCTCGGATGCATCCGTCCCCCAAGTTCGGTCTGCAGCATTGACCTGAAGACCCGCACTTCCATGTGTCGATCCTTCCGTGCCACAGGCCATTCCTGCGGTTTGCGTCAAGAACGAGCATATCAGTACAGGTCCTGCCCTTCGGGCTGTCCCTATCGCCCGTGTCTTCACGAAAGTAGCGGAGGCAGCCCTTGTTCCCTTGAGAGATCAGGGCGCATGATTCTCAACTACCTCGACGACTGGCTCATACTGGCTCAGTCTCAGGATCAGTTATGCGAACACAGGGATTGGTGCTCGCACCTCAGCCAGTTGGGCCTTCGGGTCAACTGGGAAAAGAGCAAACTCTTGCCGATGCAGAGGATCTCTTTCTCGGTATGGAGTTTGATTCGGTCAATCAGACAGCGCGCCTCCACGCAGGAACGCGCTCAGTCGGTGTTGAACTGCTTGAATACATTCAAGAACGGGACGCGCACCACTGAAACAGTTTCAGAGGCTCCTGGGGCATATGGCGGCTGCGGCGGCGGTCACGCCGCTGGGGCTGCTCCATATGAGACCGCTTCAACACTGGCTCCATGGCCGAGTCCCGAGGTGGGCGTGGCAGAGCGGCACGCTGAGGGTCCAAGTCACTCCAGCCTGCCGCCAAACCTTCACCCCGTGGTCAGACCTTTCATTCCTTCGGGCAGGAGTGCCCCTGGAACAGGTCTCCAGGCACGCTGTGGTTTACACAGACGCCTCCGCCAAGGGCTGGGGGGCCACGTTCAACGGGCATGCAGTGTCAGGGGTTTGGACGGGTCCCCAACTGCACTGGCACATCAACTGCCTAGAGTTGCTGGCAGTACACCTGGCCTTGAACTGTCTCAAGAGACGCTTACGAGGCGAGCATGTACTAGTCCGTACGGACAACACAGCGACCATTGCGTACATCAACCGACAAGGTGGTTCACGCCCCGCCGCATGTCACAACTCGCCCGCCACCTCCTCCTCTGGAGTCGGAAGCATCTGAGGTCGCTTCGCGCCATTCATATCCCGGCTTGCTCAACCGGACAGCCGACGAGCTATCACGAGCTGCGCCCCGGAGAATGGAGACTCCATCCCCAGACGGTCCAGCTGATTTACGCTTTTGGACTCGCACAGATAGACCTGTTCGCGCCCTAGAGACGCCGCATTGCCAGTTGTTCTACTCCCTGACCGATGGAACACTCGGCACGGACGCACTGGCACACAGCTGGTCAGGGGCCTTCGCAAATATGCATTTCCCCAGTGAGCCTTCTCGCACAGACTCTGTGCAAGGTCAGAGAGGAAGAGGAGCAGATCCTGCTCGTGGCACCATACTGGCCTACCAGGACTTGGTTCCCAGAGCTGATGCTCCTCGTGACAGCCCCTCCCTGGCAGATTCCTCTGAGGAAGGATCTACTGACTCAGAGACGGGGCACCTTATGGCACCCGGCCCAGACCTCTGGAAACTTCATGTCTGGTCCCTAGACGGACGCTGGAGGTTCTAGGTGACCTACCCCAAGGGTAGTTGACACCATCACTCGCGAGAGCACCGTCTCACGAGACACGCCACGCCTTGAAGTGGAACCTGTTCGTCGAATGGTGCTCTTCTCACAGAGAAGACCCCCGGAGATGCCCGATCAGAGTCGTGCTATCCTTCTTGCAGCAAGGGTTGGAGCGAAGGCTGTCTCCCTCCACCCTCAAGGTCTACGTGGCCGCGATTGCTGCCAACCACGACCCTGTGGAAGGGAAGTCGGTGGGGAAGCATGACTGGGTCGTCAGGTTCCTTAGGGGGGCTAGAAGGCTGAATCCTCCACGCCTCTATACCCTCTTGGGACCTGTCCTTAGTGCTTAGAGCACTACAACAGGCCCGTTTGAGCCCTTGCAGACAGTCGAGCCCAAGTTTCTTTCAATGAAAACTCTGCTCCTGCTTGCACTGGCCTCCATCAAGAGGGTTGGGGACCTGCACGCATTTTCGGGTCGACGATTCGTGCCTACAGTTTGGACGCGGATTCCCAGATAATCCTGAGGCCCCGGCCCGGCTATGTGCCCAAGGTTCCCACTACTCCATTTAGAGACCAAGTGGTGAGCCTGCAAGCGCTGCCCCGGAGGAGGCAGACCCAGCCCTGGCTTTGCTTTGTCCCGTCCGAGCATTAAGACATTACGCTGACAGGACGCAAAGCTTCAGGACCTCAGATCAGCTCTTTGTCTGTCACGGAGGCCGGCAGAAAGGGAATGCCGTCTCCAAGCAGAGGATGGCCCACTGGATAGTGGATGCCATCACCCTGGCTTATCAGGCACAGGGTGTGCCTTGCCCGTTCAGGTTGAGAGCTCACTCACGAGAAGTGTAGCGTCCTCCTGGGCGCTGGCTCGTGGCACCTCACTGACAGATATTTGGCGGGCTGGGCGACCCCTAACACATTCGCTAGATTCTATAGCCTCGTGTGGAACCGGTTTCCTCCTGTGTTCTCACCTCAAACGGGTAGAAGCACTGAGGGGCCCCGGTTTCGGGTCGGCTTGCTAAAAACTGCTCCAGAGAGTCCACTGTAGACCCTGTCGAGCTCCTCCATCCCCTCGGCAGCTGGACGTGGCGGAGCGTCCGCGCCAGGCCCTCACTCGATGAATCCTTGAGAACCGGTAGAGGGCTGGGTTCCATATGTAGAGACCGTTCGGATCCCATATGTGTATTTCCACGGTTAGCCTTAGAGCCCGTGTTTCCCGGCAGACTTCCTGCTACTCCAAGAGGTTACAATCACCTCCAATCTTCCATATGCATCTGACTATTGTCCATATGTGTAACTGCCTCTGAACCTCCCTCGGAAGGTAAGGGCTTCCGCAGCGCTCCTGTTCTGAGCTGAACGGCACGCTTCCCAGTGTTATCCAGTCCTACTGAGTGGGTAGTGCCATAGCAACAGTAATGGATCTTCCTATGGGGGCCCTAACCTGCGCCAAAAAGTAATGGCACAGGAGGCCTCCACGGGACACTGGAAGGGGCAGTATCCGTGGCCTTTTGGTAGGGATCCCAATTCGTCGTCGGTCCTCCGACGTGACGTCGAGAGTGACCGACTGATAGGGAACGTCTCGGTTACGTATGTAACCCTCGTTCCCTGAAGGAGGGAACGGAGACGTCACGTCCCGTCGCCACGGCTCCTGTACCACCGCTGAGCGGCCGGTTCCCGCCCGGCTCCTCAGCGAAAACCTGAATATGCGCTGCACCTGCTGCCTATTTATGCTCACGCTGTGATCAGCGGCAGCTGGATGCACAATCGCATGCCAATGTGCATTGGCTCGTTTAGTTTACACTCGAAGTGGATTGGTCTCTCTAAGCGATATCCCACCGTCCGGTCCTCGACGTGACGCCTCCGTTCCCTCCTTCAGGGGAACGAGGGTTACATACGTAACCGAGACGTTCACAAGGATCTAGTTTTGGTTTCTTAATAAGAGGCTTAATAACCACCAGCTTGAATGGTTTTGGGACATGACCTTTTATTTTTTAGAGTTTCTTTCTTGAGAGAATTGGTATAACTGTTGTACCATGGCGAAGCATGTTTTTTTCTAACCTTTTTTAATTTGATGGGGGCAACAGTTTTTAACGTATTAGAGAAGATAGTTCCCATGTTGCTAGTAATTTTGTCTAGTTCATTTGTATTTATGGGTACACAGAGCAGTTGAGATAAATCAGGCAGGTTATTTGTGAATCTGTCTTTAATGGCTGGAACAATAGTTCTGCCTGGACGATAACGTGGAGCCATATATTTAATATCAGTAATATGCAGCATGCATGATACAAGGAAATGGTCAGTAACATCATCACTTTGAGGTGTGATATCTATATCAGTAAGATCAATTCCATGTGATATAATTAAATCTAGCGTATGATTAAAACAACGAGTGGGCTCGGTGACATTTTGCTTGACTCTAAAATAGTTTATTAGGTCAGTAAACGCAAGTCCTAAGTTAATGCATCATTTGTATTATCTACATGAATATTAAAAATGTCCTGCAATTAGTGCTTTATCAACATTAACCAATAGGTCTGAGAGAAAATCTGCAAATTCTTTTAGAAAATCTGTATATGGTCCTGGTGGTCTATACACAGTAGCCAGAACAAGACATAGGACAGATTTATTTTGCATATCTGACAGTGTAACATTATGCATAAATATTTTGAATGAGTTAAACCTGTATGCTGTTTTCTGAGTAACATTGAGAATATCACTATATATTGTTGCAACACCGCACGCGAGGTTCATGCTTATAACAATAGCTTGGTGGAGTAGATTCAGTTTGACCAATATAATAATTTGGTTTAAGCCAGGTTTCAGTCAGACAGAGTACATCAAAACTATTATCTATGATCATTTCATTTACAATAACTGCTTTCGGTGTGAGTGACCTAATGTTTAGGAGCCCAAGCTTTAAAAAAAATGATTTGTTCATTTATTTTGCATTTTTCTGGTTTAATCACGATTAGATTTTTTCTAGATCCTGCATTAAATTTATATTTTGCCCTCACTAGTCGGGGAACAGACACTGTCTGTATAGATTGGACACTGCAAGTACTTCTATAATTTAAGTGGGTAGAACAAAAGTCATAGTAGTTATTTGAGAATTGGCTTACCAGTCAGATGGAGCGTAGCATCCTGGAAATGTTGTCCGACAGGAGTTCCACACCGACTCTGCTGGGGTGCAGGCCATCAGCACGGAAAAGCCTAGGACGCTCCCAGAAAAGATTCCAATTATTAACAAAGAGCAATTTCTGGTCTTTACACCATGACAACAACCATTCGTTTAAAGCAAAAAGTCTACTGAACCTTTCGTGTCCTCGTCGATATGTAGGAAGAGGTCCTGACACAATGATCGTTGTCGCAGGCGATGTGCTGCGTACCGTCTCGATCAGGCTCCTGAAGTCCTTCTTCAGTGTCTCCGTCTGCCGCAGCTTGGTGTCGTTCACCCCCGCTTGCAGCACGACCGTTCCAACGCTCTCGTCGTCTTTCAGGATCGCGGGTAACTGCGCAGAAACATCGAGAACATAAGCACCAGGGAAACAGTGAGTGTGCACTTTACCTTCAGCTAACGTACTGGACGATGGAGTCTCCGACGATCACAGCGTCGCATCCTATCTCGTGGAGAGGAGCGAAGCGGTTGCGGGAGGAGATCTCAAAGACAAGAGGTGGCGAAGGGAGGGGGTCATCGTCCGCGGCCTGGATTGCTTCTTCCGCTGCTGCACCCAGGGTCCGTGGTTTCCCGACGCCTGAGTGAAGGACATCTGAGAAGATCGCGTCCCGGGTGCACGGGGCCTGTGCAGAGAAACACACGGAGTTGAGCTGTGCATACTCACCCCGGACTTGTGGGCATCAGCTCGGGATGTTTCCAGCGTTGCTCTCCGCTCCCTCAGCTGGGCCTGTTTCCCAAGCAGCTTGTGGATCTGCCACTCCACGGCCTCCAGCTGCATCGAATGCAGCTCGAACGCGTCCTTACCTGCAATCAAAGGTAGACACAAATCCGCCATTAAAGCAAGTAACAGTGAAACAATGGTAGATGTGTGTAAATAAGGTATTAGCTGTGTTAGCGGGCAGGCAGCCGCGATGCTAATGGGCAACGTTGGCAGCAGCCACACTGGCGATGCTAACGGGCTATAAGCTAATAGTGGACTCGGGAAATAAAAATAAAACTTGTGATAACAAGGCGCTCTGATTGTTTTTAATTGCAGAATACGATGGGGGATATATCCACACGTTATAGAAAATGCTGCTGTATAAAATGTATTTTAAGATAGAAAATAGACAATAAATAATTGACTTGATGGAGCTCAAACTCAAAACATCCACTGACCAGAACACATCTGATGATTTACCAAGGGGATTTTTTTGCATGTTCCCATCAAAAGAGCATCGAGGTCGAAGATTTGGGTTTTCTGTGAAAAATTACTTGTCTTGAGTCATCAGCTCAAGTCCAAGTAATAAGTAATTGCAACAAAATCAAAGTGAAGTCTAAAGTATTCTAATATTTACCAAGTCAAGTCATCAAAATTGTGATTTGAGTCTCATTCGGGTCCACATATGAGATAGATGCATATACAGATAGATTCCCTCAAAGAGAAAATTAGTTAACTAATGCATTGCTTTTTCCATCCTAGTTAGTAATGTGTAATGGAAGAATTAATTGCTTTTCCTGCAAGTATCCGAACCATGTGGAGAGGTGCAGTCCTTATAGAAAATAAGTTCCAGAGCAAGTGTGTCTGTCTCCTGGAAGAGTGAAATCCTCCCCATGAGAGCTATTTGTCAGGGTGTCTGCCTACTCTCTTTGCCATCGCTGTTCGGTGTAAATATTCATGAGGATTTGAGCAGTATAAATAGCATAGGTGTCCACACTGCCACAACGCACTCTATCTATGCAGAGAAAAAAGACGGCTTAATGGGCTTATTATGAGGCACATTACATCACCAATGCCCAATTAAAAATCTCCATAAGAGGAGAGGAGGCAGCTTATGCTGGTAAACTTTGAACAGTGTGCTTTAAAAGTTGCAAGTAAAGGCATCTTGTGACTGTGAAGTTGGGAGTGTGCGCAAATGAGTGAGCCCCTTTAGACTATAAATAAGTACAACCAAGGTCACTTTTTGACTCTAGAAGGAATTTTATTTTATGCTGTCCATGTGTTGTAGGCACAAACGTCTCAGCATCTTTCAGTAATGTATGTTGCTCCGTTGCTTAGGTAGTCAAAATGCAAATGTCGGCAGGGATTGATGGGTAGTTGATGATGCAGGCCTTAAACGAATTTTTTTTTTATATATAATATTTACAGCTTGTTCTATAAACACCTACTGAAATATAAGCCTTACCATTGTTTAGTAGTTCAATGATGTTACAATCAACATTCAAAGCTGTAAAGTTCTGGATGTGTGGAGAATCAGGTCAGATTTACAAGATAAAGAAGGCAGGGCCATGCAGTGTATGTAAAGTTAGGTTAATAGGTTTTGTAGGGGAGCTCGACAATCACCTAGAATGTACGACACACTTCTAAGAACATGTCATGGATGCTTGCAACTTGTGTTATATACAAATACAGCTGCAATGGCAGGTAGGCAGGTGTGCAAGAGATGGGAGTGAAGATGTAGAACAGCAATATCATGATGAGTCCAACTCTGATAGCGAATGGAAGATTTGGCTCAGTCAGGACCTAGAAGATGACAGGACAGACGAAGAAGGGGGCAAAAAGAAAAGGGATGTAGAGAAATTCTAGAGGACAAAAGTCAGCAGGCAGTAGCAGCAGGCAGCCCCTAAGGAATGGAAGCACCCTGTTCTCCCAGGCCTCCCCTCACTGGGTGTTGGTCCAGATGCAGATGCGGAAAGGGAGAGACAATCAGGCCGGGCAGCACGATGGGCATGAAGGGAGGGAAAATGAGGAGAGAGAAAGAGATGGGGAACAAGTACCATCCCCGCCGCTTTTTATCGCAGCCATTGATCGTGGCATGTGTGCATTGATCCAAGTCGACCATCTGCTAGAGTTAGATAAGCATGTGAGGGTCTGGGCATTATACTGTCACTCAGAGAGAGGGAGAAAGTGAGAGATGGGGGAAAAAGAGGGAGAGAGACTGCGAGAGATTAAGCGGAGAAATAGTGAGACAGTGCGAAAGACAGTGAGAGAGAATGTTAGAGACAGAGGAATAAAGAGATAGGGTAGAGTCAGCGAGAGAGAAGAGAAGTGATGATGATGGGGAGGGAGGGATGGATGGATGGGGGTTTGCTTCTGCTGCAGGGAATTACGGAGGCAGGATTAGCCTCTCCACTCTCAGGAAACTGAATTTTAAACGGCTGTCTCCTGGCTCTTTCCCTTTCTCTGTCTCTTTCGCTCTCTCCCATGCTAACCCTACCCCCACAGTGCCGCTTTCTCTCCCAACTGTACCTCTTCAGATCTGTACCTCATCAGAGTTTGGATGCCCTGTGTTCCAAGTGATGGAGTCACTATCATCCAATAACATCACATTTACCCTGAAGGTCCACGGAGTCATCCAAGTTCCCCCTAGACTCTTTGTCTGTCTCCTGTTCTCAAATCTCCCATTTTCAGTGCTTTGCCTGTTAAAAAGTTGAGCATCCCCATGCCATCTATCCATCATGCCATCATTTAATTTGTTATCTGGCCTACCTTTGTATTCCAACCTTTTTCAGTGACAGCCTACTAAAGCAGAAAGACAAGCATGTACTTTGCTTATATATGTTGAAATGAAAATTGGATTTGGTTGGTGTTTGACAACTTAAAATTCAGATTTACAACACTAGACCATTGATGTGAACTTAACCAGTGGAGCCACCATAGACATTGAGGAGGACACATCGCTCCAAAAATAGTAGTTGCCAGTATAGGTTCTTTAATTACCAATTATTAAATTATACAATTTGCTAACCCAATCTTTTTATAGCCTTAATGCTAAGAGTATTAACCTTCTCTTGTTCACCATTAGACTCGAGTTGCCAGACCTTCAGACTGATGGCTGAATGTCTGGAATCCATGGCAGCTTTCATTGGCCAACGGCTGCCTATGAGGCCGTTTGACCGACATGTCAAACAACCAATCACAGTTCATTTTGTTTAGCATTATGTTTCTGAGCCTGGAAATGTTTCCACAATAACGTTCGGACATATTTGAGTAAAATAATTCAAATACTTTTGAAAATCTGGCATTTAGTTGATCCTGAGAAATGCTCATTGTCACAGTTGTAAACACAACAGCTTTCTTCTTGCATGAGGGGGTTTGGCGTCATGACATCTTTGTTTCCAGGTAGAAAGTTAAAGATCACCACACACGCTTCTCCTGGAAATCCTGTAGAATTCAATCAATCCGATGATGACTTTGAAACTCCTGAAGTGTTTCCACATTTGTGTGCCATATGCATCAGACGTTCAACCAACAGTCCGTGGGCGTGATGTCTGAGGCTGAGACTAGTTCACTGTTAACAAGAATTTTGCCTAGAAGAAGATTTTCCAATTCTGAACATGCTAATTAAATACTAGTTATAATGGCAGTAACTCTTGTAAGGTCCAGTAACTCTTGTGCTTCTGAGTGGCTCACTCAGTTAAGCCGCTGTGCTTGAACATGGCAGGTAGTGGGTTCAAAACCAGGTGGCGCATGACCGGGCTGCAAGAGGTGCAGTGGTCGGAAGCGGTGCAAACATTGCTTTGGCAGTCGTTGGCCTAATGGATAGAGTGTTGGACTTGAAACCCGAGGTAACCCAAGGTTGTGGGTTCGAATCCCGACTCCGGCAGGAAGTCCACGACTGCTCCCCGGGCGCCGCACAGTCGGCTGCCCACTGCTCCAAGTGTGTACACTTGGATGGGTTAAATGCAGAGAACACATTTCACTCCTCATTATACTCTGTATAATTGTGTATGTGACAAATAAAGCTCATCCGAGCTTAATTTGTATTTGTAAGGTCCCCTACGAATGTAAAGACCTTGATACCTCTAAAGCTGACGTGATTTTTTGATCATTTCGGGAGTTTCTCATTTCCTGAGGAAGGCCCCTCTTTGCCCTTGTTCTGGAGTCTTATTTGGAAGATGAATACTAATGTTTTGAGGGAGTCCCACAGTACCCTGTTGCCAAGGAGCCCAGAAAAGAGCAACAACAGCTTTTCGAGGGACACAAGGTATTCTGCCACCCATACCTCCTTTAGCCTTCTCCGCCCTCAGTCCTTCCATCCTGCACTCCATTCTCTCTGTTGTGGCAACTTTTTACTTCACTTCATTTCCCTCTTTAGAATGTGCACATTGGGGTCTGACTCCCAGTTAGGACTGTGCCATTGTTGAGGTGTGTGTGTGGGGGGGGGGTTCCATCGGGTATGGGGGATTAGCGAGGCTGGTTGGATCATCTTACAGCCGCCAACCCCCCTCCCGACCAGACCCACGGACAATGGGGAT
The DNA here is from genome assembly GCA_027564155.1 of Gymnocypris eckloni scoliostomus. Lineage (NCBI taxonomy): Eukaryota > Metazoa > Chordata > Actinopteri > Cypriniformes > Cyprinidae > Gymnocypris > Gymnocypris eckloni. The sequence goes on from CM050428.1 coordinate 29,478,303, forward strand.
TAAACTTCTCTTATTCTTCCCCCCAAATCGACGGTATGACAAAGACGGTATTCCTCTGGGCCTTTTAACACCGGGCTGCACAGCTGAAGTTACGTTCGGGGGTGGCTAGGGACTGTGAGAAGGGGTGCGAGGGTGCCTTGGAGAAAATTAATCCTATGGAATTTTCTCCCTCACCTCTCCTTCTCCTACTCATTGCAAATGGAGCTTTGTGGCCCCTCTCTGCTATCTTGCCCCACCAATCACAATGAACGAACACACACATACACGAATGTAAGTTGGTGAAAGGACCACAGGAAGGATAACACTGATGCCTTGCTCTGTGTTTAACACCCTAAAAGACAAACCAGCAGATGCCAGCCTAGAACGCTTTGAGTAAAGACCAATAAAGATCTATGTGAGCTTGTGTGGCAGCACAGGCAGAGGTGTCAATAAGCTCGTTTGGCAGTTGACATTGATAGCTTTAATTAAGTTTCTTATACACTGGTCTCCCGCTGGACATCCACTTAGTTTAATCACCATATGCCATTCAGAGCCGGCCTACATGTGTACTAGTCTTTTGAGTGCCTCTCACATCCCTTCCACAGCATTGCAGCTTGTTCCCACTGTATTTGTGCTGAACAGGAAGTGCAGCATGTACTGCAGGTAATATAAATAAATTATTTGTAATTACTTTTTCCAAGTCTATGAGGGTAATTCGAACCAACATCAAGAAAAGGGCGGCTAAAAAGACAAGGCAGCTTTGGCGATACTAATGGTTTGATGTTCTTGTAGACCAGCATGTTCTTGTTGGTGCAACTTGTTGACTGAGTTTTGCAAGTTAAGAAGCCTGGTGAAATTGTTGCTGGTCGTGCTAGTCATAGCTATTCTTTTCATTCGCAATCTGAGCTGGTATCTAGTATAATCTTTCTTATTTGACGAAGGAAGTCTTGCTAGTTTTGATACATGGTGAGGGCACCTGCATACCATCATCCTATGTTGTTACTGCTGTATTTTCTGCTGGGTAATCTGACCTGTTGATGCTAAGGGTACTTTCACACTAGCGCTTAGTGTGCACCCAGGTTCATTTGACTTCATCCTGAGTCCACTTAAAAAGGTTGTCTAGAGTACAGTGGTCTAGAGTGGACTGTGGTATGTTTTACTGCTAATGTGAACTCAATCGTCCTAAATCATGTAAGTGAACCTGCTATTAATGACGTATGATTTGGTCAAATTGTGGGTTTGTGTTTGTGCTCACTCCCTTCCCTGACAAACGGGACTGATGCACTACAAGATTAGAGATAAACTCTCATTTAGACCAAGCAATCAAACCAAGTCTGAAGGCACCCAAAAAACCTTTTAGTTACTAAGGGATAGGAACCTTAAAGTTGTTCCAAACCCTTAAGCCTTGGAACACAAATTAACATATGTTTGATGATGTCCGAGAGCTTTCTGACCCTGCATAGACAGCAAAGGAACTACCATGTTCAAGGCCCAGAACCGATTGATTGGATCCCTTTGCACCATGTTGTTTACAAACCTATCCCAGTTGTTCAATGTCAAACCATTAACATGCACTGATGAGTGGTAACCTAGAGTTGTTTTGCTGGGGGTGGTGAATGTTGGCCTTCAACAACAAATGACAACCTTTCACTCACAATACAAGCTGAATGATTTCCCTCATAAAAATGCATATTTTACTTATTAGGGCGAGGATATGCAAAGTGTTTGCATGTTATCTTGTTCTTTTCACCCTAGCCTCTCTCTCACCCCTCCCCTCCTATCTCTCAGTTCCTCTCTCTCACTCCCGCTCTCAAACATGCATGTTTTCTCCCTCCCTCGCTCTTCCTCTCTCTGCAGTAAATAAAAGATTAAATGAGTGTTCTAAAAACACACACTGGTCACCAGAAGATAATTGTTTCAGCTTTGTTTACTGTGCGTGAGTGTTTTCTCTCTCTCTTCTCTCCTCCCCCCTCATCTTTTTTTCTTTTTCATTGTGCACCATAATTAAAATTCCTTTATTTTCAAAGAAGTTTTACAAGAAGCAGCTAAATTGCCTTTTTTGTGTTTATGTTGCTGTCATTAGCCCACTGTCATATTTTAGGAAGAATGAGAAAGGAGAAAAAGAGAAAAAAGAGGAGAGAGAGAGAAACTCACTCCCAATGTCCTTGGGAAAGACAGGAAGATCCACTTCATAGCATGTTTATTCAGTTCATGCTGTCCTTTCACCAATCTCTCTTCTATTGCAACCCATCTCCTTTCCTCTCTCTCTCTTTTCAAAAAAGATCAGCTCAAAGTCATTTAGTCTCAAGGGTTTGAACCTCTTCTAATGTGCTGAAATTAGAACTATACTCATTTGTTGCATTGTTGATTATCCTAATTGACACTATGCATTATGCAGAATTTCTTAGATTGACAAATCTGCACATGATATAACAAAGGACATGGATATAGTGATTCCCTAATGGGTCTGAACCGTCTATGCTTAACCATGCCTATCAGCAGACAAACACAATAAATATGAATTTCCGGAGCATGTGAGAATGGTGTCATGGATGCTCTGCAATCACCCTCCCTTTCCGGTCTATTGTATTTCCCCCAAACACTGCATTTGGAAAACAGACAGGGAGCTTGTTATTAAAAAGGTGACAATTAGATTTTGAGCTAAAATTTGCCACATGCCTCTTTTGTAACCCATGCACGATCAAGGCCATCTGACACCAGGTGACTGTGAATTGCCACCGGAGGCCTGATGCCAGCAGACTCATCCTGTGCTGCCACTGCAGAAAAGGAAACATAGCAAATTAATATTCAACTATTGACTAGAATAGAAATACATTGATTTAGTGGCAGTAACACCAGTTCCTTAAAACACTGTTTTTAATCTCAATGCACTAAAAAGATTTATGCTAAATGGGTAAATTGATGATCTCTGATTAGAAACATTATTTTGAGCGTCTGTGCCATGGTGCACATTCTGCCGCACTGAGCTGTGTTGCTCAAATGGATGATTTGAGTTTGAATTTGGAGTGCAACATTTCCAAAGACAAAAAAAAGTTGCCTTTTGTATTTCAGCACTTATGACTTCCACACACACAAACCTCTTCGTTTCAATCCTGCCTTTCTTCTGCTTTTGCTTAGTCAGGCACTCATAATTGAATCTCAGGTTAAGATTACTTCTAGCAGCCACACTTGACTCGGTCAAAAACAACTATTACAGAGATCCAATGTTTTTTTTTACATGGCTCTTCACATTGATTAGGCAATGTGCTGTCATGAGAAAATGCACTGGATTCTAAATGACAGTCATTTGCATTAAATAAGGAGCGTGGGGCACTGGGGACCTTGCCTGCCTGAATCGTATTGGAGCTGGAAGGAAATCACACAGTGCGATGGGTTTCATTTGCTGTGTGTTATAGTCAACACACGTGTAATTTAAACATGTTTCATCAACTGTTCTGTATCACGTATAATAGGAAGACTCTTTCTTTTCTTTCTCTTTAGGTGACAGTTGTATTCCATTTGACCCATCTAACAAGATAACTAGTTAGCTGTTTCATTGACTCAATTCAAATAATAATGCTTTTTTTGAAATATATATTTTATATATTTATTTTAATCAATTATTTCAGTTGACGCTTAGTTGTGTGCATTGAAAATTGTTAAGGATTTACTTTGAAAACGTTAATTCAGGAATTGGTAAATTTCACAAAAATCACAAAGAAACTGCAAGTAACATTCAAATTAAGAATGAAACGCAGAAGTGAAAGGACTGAAATAGTATTTGCTTACCAAACGTACTAAAGTAATATTTTATTTTCATTTAATAATGGATATTAACTGCTCTTTCTTTCTTAGACTACATTTCATACTAAAAGATTTTACCAGCATAGATGTCTATACCAATCCAGGTTGGTTTGTATTTGTTAGTTTTGATGCTGGTATAAATGATGGACCAGCATAGACATAATGTTTAACAGAAAATAGCAATGCTGGTTAAGTTAGTTAGGAAGCCCATTGGTCCACCAGCATTACATGCTATGGACCGGCATACAAAACACAACATATGCTGTGACCAGCTATGCAGGCCTTTTTATTAGGGTTGAAGTTCTAAGAAAAAAAAAATCATAATTAGACATAAATCAGCTGTAGCTGGCTGGCATCACTTGACAAGGACACAAACAAGATTAAAACAGATCTTGAAGTCCAACTACCGTTAAGGACTATTTTGAATTTCTTCATAGGTTTGACAGTGTGGCCTTTCTAAGTCCCACTCTCCATTATTTAACCTCCCGGTCAGACAGAAGAACAGAGGAACAGAGGGTGCTGGGAAAGGAGGGGTGAGTGAGGTAGGAAAGAAGGTCTCAAAAAAATCTTTTTATTTTCAAATGAAAGGGCAAAAAAAAACGTTTTGCTTGCCTCCTCCTAAAGCGCTGTCAAACTCAATCAGCAGTGAGGACTGCTGATGGCTGTTCATTGGCCAGACTCTAGTTGTGGACAATAGAGTTTGCTGTGAGCCACAGCGCACACACATACTGCGCTGCGCTCGCAGCCAATCACGGCTCTTTTAGAACAAGCCTGTCAGAGAACAGTGAACAAAACCCCAAAGACACGTATTTACCGCATAAACAGAAAGGCATAAACATTCACCACTTTCGCTGAAACCATTGTTCGACATAAAAGAGAAATCTATAAAAGAGAAACCGATACAACTTCGCTAAATAACAACATTACGGCCAGCTGCCACAGTGCTACCTCGCATCCGCAATGCGCAGCAGAATCAAAATTCCGCCATAATCACAATTATAAACATAACACCTCCATAAAACAAGCACACAGACACACAAATCCACGTGTACACACAAATGAAAATGGGCCTATAATATGACTAGAGTCAAATGGCCTTGAGCCTCAAGCCCTTTGCTCAGAACCCAAAAAGGCCTTGAATAGACAAGCCTCAAATCACATTGTCGAACAAATCTGGTATTAAGAAGAGGAAGAGAAGACTTTGCCCCAATTTACCGTCTCTGAAGACTTTAGTTAAGCTAGTTACTCTGGAGCTTAGGTGGAGATGAGGGGGCTATGCTAGTGTGTGTGTGTGTGTGTGTGTGTGTGTATAAATCCCTCTTCGTGTTTCAGGGACTGGGAGAAGGGGCCACTGGTCGCCAGACGCCCAGAGTCTGACACTCCTTCAACTTGAACCCCCCTCTTGCCAAGTCTGTTTTTACCCGCACCAAACAATAGGCCTGCTATTGGCAATTAAATGGCATTTGGAGATCCCTGGTGCAAGTTAATGGTATTACTGTTGTGATTCTTTCTCTGAATGGTGTGAGGGATTTCTTTCTGCACCAATAAAACACAGCTCACCGTCTTACCAGCATTACATAGCTTACCTAAGGCTTATGATTCACGGCTGCGTGATTACCGTTTGACTGTTTCTTTAAACGGCATAGTCACAGCTATGGCTGCCGGGCCAGTCTGCTGGATTGCCTCATATAGCCTCATTACCCATTTCGTTTGTCTCGCCATGTTGCCTGTTGGTCGCGAGTTGCTGTTAATCTCCAAATTGAAATACATCAAATGCGATCTTATCCTTGTTTAACTATGACATTTTGTAACACCACTGTTCTTGTCCTTTTGCATGTTTCATCTTTAAAAATCGTAAATATGTAATATTTGTGATGTCTTAGATTTTCTGTAAAAAAAAAAAAATGTTATGTGCACACACCACCTTATTTTTTCTCTAGATTTCTCTAGTTCCAAAAGAAGACTTCCTGTATACAGGGGAAAATAGCTCATATAATTCAATGAAACATACAGCAACCCCAAAAAGTATTTGAACACGTAAGGTAAACTTAAAAATGTATGAATGCCATTTCAATTATTAAAAAAAGTCTATCTTGATATTTGTTTACAATTTTTTACTTAGTTTTTTACAAAGGTTTTTTAAGTGCTTTTGTGAAATTCATTACGAAATTAATTTGTAAAAAATATAAAGTTTACTTTTAGAGCAAAACATTTATAGCATTTTTTCCCCAAATCTGTTAGTGGATCATAGTTCATAGTTAATGTGATGAACTGCATGTAGCTACTAGAACACCTATGTGAATTTGAAAAAAATAACAATTATTCATAAACAATTGCCAAAAAATGTATTGTCTCATAATTTGTTTACTATATATATATATATATATATTATTGACGAGTGTCAGAATGGTTTTGAGATTCTGGCTTAATTTTTTTCACTGGTAAGTCATTGCTCATCCCATCAGTATAGTGTCTTTTACGGCACAAAAAAGAGCATTTATTTCTTCACTTTTTTACTTCTTCGTCTAAGAATCATTTCACAATGTCTACTATAACTCCCACCCTCCACTCTCGCCCTCTCTGTCACTTGTTTGCCCAGAGATCCTGTTTAGTGTGTCTTTTTCTCCCAGACAAGGGGCTTTGAGAGGAATATGAAAAGACAGATTTAAAGGTGAGAGGGGGGGCTGTACTATAATAGATCTCCTGCCACATTCAGATACTTCGCTTTTTATCAACTGGAAGAGGAGGGGTTCACCAATCTAAAAAAAATCCTCCACGAGCAAAGGTCAAGTTTCTGAGGAGAGAGGAATTGAGCAGGGAAGAAAAATTCTGATTGTGTTTAACTGGCTAAATGATTTTTACCCAAAAGATGACGCAGCGCTGACCCTCAAAGTAATAGATATCTTTTTATTAACAGAGAGTGTTTAATATTCCGGTCACTATGCAAGAGCACTGTATGCATTCCTCTTTCTAAACACATAATGTCTAATATTTTTACTTCAGAAAAATATTTTTAGGGTGTTGTATTATTTTGACTCATTATAATTTATAATATAATTACTATAATTTTTCATAATCGTTTTTGAATAGTTATTATGGCATTATTTGGTCTTTTTGGTTGAATTATTTAATTTTAGTAGTTATTTTGTTTTTGTATGTTCATTTTTCCCGCAATACTATAGAGGATAAGAAATTTGGAGAATGGATGGATGGGTGTTTTTGTGTAGTTGTTTTATTTCCAACCTTTCTGATATTCTCTAATAAGAATAATAAGATGGCAGTAAACGATGGGGAGAGAATTGTATAACAAGATCAAGGACTGACGCGAGTCAGATTCAAACTTATTTCACCAGACTGAGCACCATAACTCAGTGTGTCAGTGCATGCTAATTTCAACTTCTCCATTTGTGTTGGAAAATCACATATTAACAGTTATTCGGCTTACTTTTTTCTTTTCCAGTTTTCTTTTCCTTTTTTATTTTTAAACCAGCAATTTCTTACATCTGTCAAAGGTGTTCCCTAAAACATGGCACTTAAATGTAACATCCAAGGCATAAAACTGTTGGTTTAGAAGCCTGTCTAAAATGCCAGAGGGGATAAAACAATCAAAATTGTACACGTGTCTAGCTAAAGGAGCCAATTAAGTAATGACATAGCGGGGGAGTCAGGATCAACACTGCCTGAGGAAAACCCATCTGAGAAACACACACACTTACACAGGGCTGTCATAGCCGCGGGCTCTTTCACCTCTCACACACTCAGTGTGTCAATAGCAGCTTAGTTGCATAAATCGTATTCTGTGTGGCATTATAGGGAATATTAATAATAACGTTATCACTTTTTACCTGGTGAATATCATTGTAAATTTGTAATGGGCTTCTGGATGCCACAAAATCTTATAATGAAGTGTAAATGGGCAAAAAAAATATGTATATATATATATATATATAACCACTCATTTGTCTTACATACTGCCATATAGTAGGATTATAAATAAATAATAATAATACTATTTTTTTCTCATCAAGGTTGCATTAAATTGATCAAAGGTGACGGTAAAGACAATGTTACAAAATATTTAAATAATTAAAAAAATTCTGTTGGTGTGAACTTTCTATTCATCAAATAATCCTAAAAAAAATTATCTGTCTACACAAAAATGTTAAGCAGCACAACAGTTTTTAACATGATTAAAAATAGTAATAATAATTCGAAATTATTCTTGAGCAGCTAATCATATTGTCAAGGATGTGGGGTGAATGGATGAGGCGAGGACTCAGTACTGCATAGAATGGGATTTTATTATTCAAAAACAAAACAAACTAACTAAAACTACCCCGTAGGGTAAAAGCAGGACAGCTGGCAAGGCAAGGCAAGGCAAGGCAAGGCAAGGCAAGGCAAGGCAAGGCAAGGCAAGGCAAGGCAAGGCAACATTCACCGCAACCAGGGTTGATACAATGATAAACTAACATAGGACTGCAAACACAAGGAGATTATAAAGAGAGCAAATGAGGAGGGTAACGAGGAAAGACAGGTGGGGCAAATTAACCAATAATCAGGTAACAAGATGGGTGGGTATTGTCAAGAGGAAGATGAGAGACACCAGACCCAACAATGCAGATGACCTGAAGGCCGCTATCAAAGCAACCTGGGCTTCCATTACACCTGAGCAGTGCCACAGGCTGATTTCCTCCATGCCACGCCGCATTGATGCAGTAATTCATGCAAAAGGAGGCCCAACCAAGTATTGAGTGCATAGAAATGAACATACTTTTCAGAAGCCTGACTTTTCTGTTTAAAATATCCTTTTTTATTGATCTTGTGTAATTTTCAAATTTTCTGAGACACTGAATTTAGGGTGTTCATGATCTGTAAGCCAAAATCATCAAAATTTAAGAAATAAAGGCTTGAAATGTTTCACTCTTGTGTTAATGAATCTATATAATATATGGGTTTTACTTTCTGAAATGAGTGACAAAAATATTCTTATAAATATTAAAACATTTGTATATGTACCTGTATATGTTGGACATTTGTGTGTTATATGAACAGTTTTTTAGGGAGAGAGCAGAGGCAGAACAGGGAATTATTGTGGAATAATTAGGATATTTTTTAGACTGGATTTAAAATTTTACTTAAAATTAAGTCGCGCTCATGAGCATCAATATGCAGTTTGTTGGGCCTGAAACATGCTTTATGCAAGTTAATGAATGCAAGTACTTGATTGTTATGCATTGACAAGAAATTGTTAAATAAAGTCATTATTTTTGTTTTCTTTGCGCACAAAAAAGTATTATTTAGGCTTCATAAAAGTATGGACTATTTTAACAATGTCCTTACTACCTTTCTGGGCCTTGAATGTGTCAGTTCTGTTGCTGTATATGCAGGGTCAGAAAGCTCTCAGACTTCATCAAAAATATCTTAATTTGTGTTCTGAATATGAACTAAGACTTCAAAAACTTACATTTTAGCAAGTGCATGTTCAATTCTCAGTATGGCCACAAGGGGCACTGTAGCAGACATCACTGTTAACGTTCTTCTTTAGTGGACTTTTTTTCTGTCAGGTCAACATATATTGTTATGGAAGAGTAACAGTTTATAGAAAATCCTGCAGAGCAAGTAAAAGATAGTTAAACTGTCAACATGTTTACAGACATTTGAAGGTACCTCTATTACCGTTTTAAGCACTAAGGTTCATTACGGCCACAGTAACACCGAAACACCTTACATATGTTCAAACAATACTGTCTGTGTTAGTGTAATTGTTGTAACTCCTCGTCAGAGTTGATACGTTTTCTAATATGTCAGTTGTGAGGATTTTCATTGCTGTAATTACTATATAGGGGGGGATTTCATAAAATTATTCTTCCAGAAAAATGGAACTGTCATTTCATAAGTCCATTTCTGTGCATTAAAAAGATGTTGACTCTCACCTTTCCCTCTGATTTGGTGTCGTTTTGTGGTTTTCCTATCTACACACACTGCCTGCAAGGCTTTAACCCTGTCCATCACTCAGCCTCGATATCAAGTAATCACTATATCAATGAAAAACAGATGAAGAAGCCTGACGTAATCCAACCAACGCCTCTTTATTGAGTGTATGACGGCAAGATAACGAAACGATGGAGTAATACATCCTCTCGACCCGCTGACTCCCAGTCAGAACATAATCCCTGACCCAGGCCCGTATCTCGGACTATATGGGTAAAGAATATTCCCAGTCTCGCTTGATCCTCCCTCCCATCTCTTTCCCCAGGGACTCATCTCCTGCAGCGCTGCAATTTAGAGCATTTCAGCCCTAGCTATGATCTTAATTAGCTACACCTCCATCCGATTTCTCTCTCGCATGCACTCATTGCGTTCCTCCCTCCCTTTCTCTGTCTCTCGCTCCCTCTCTCTCTAATTAAGCTCGGAGTGATCCTTGGCCGAGGGCCTCTATGCGGGCGGACAGAGACAGAGAGAATCTGTTGGCCAGGGATTACAACCTTAAGCTAGGGCCACATCACAGGCAATCATCTCCTCCACCACCATCACCCCCCTCCGACGTCCCCAAGTACCAGTGCAGCATCAGCCTATGTTGTCCATTAATTTGCCTTGTATATTAAGCAGCCCCTTAACTTGAGTCAAAGAGGATTTCCCACTCTCAGGCAGACGCTGTAATGAGACATGTCAGAGAGAAGTGATTGGTTTTAGTGTCCGACACAAGCGAAGAGCCCTGCGTTTAGCATGGCCTTCCACTTCCACTCGTGTCCTCGGGTTAACAGATGTTTTTCTATGCATTTCGACTCAAGAGGCAATTGAATTTATAGAGGGCCGAGTTATCGATGCAAAAACTCTTAAGGTAAAACTGCGTAATGTAGCAGACTTCTGAAATCACTCAATGCAGTGTAAATGAGGAGAACGTAGCTGCTCGTTAATTCATGCAAATGACTTACTTAACTAATGATATTTAATGTGTAATAAAATAAAATATCAATTTAACATGTACGGTTGTATTCTTTGAAGTAGCTTGGAGCATGTAAATATATGAATTTTGTAACTATCCATCACAATATAAGTACCAATAATTTGGACACTGATGGACATTTCAAATGAATTAGATAACAAAATAGAAAAAATTGCTTTTGCAAACAAATAATGCTAAAATATTAAGTTTTATGAGCAATTACTTTTAACCAGCAGGTATCAAGAGATTTTTATTCGCTGTAATCACTTCTCCTCAAGTACACAGCTGTCCAAGCAGAATAACGAGTGGAGTTCATCACATTCACTATGAGGACTGTTTTTGTTTCATCTAAACATTTTCTAAATATTTTGCTTGCATATGTGCATATATGTCTGTTTTTATTTATTTTGTTCAGTATTTTCTTATATAACAAAGTCTTTCATTTTTAAGTGTGCCAAATACATTTTGGGGCAACCTTGTTTCGCAATGGGGAAGCAAGCTACTATTTTTATTTAAACAGTTTTCTGTTTTATTATTTTCAAATGTAATTTATTTCTTTGTTGCTAGTCTTCAGGATCTATTATTCTTCAGAAATCATTCTATTATGTGTATGAATGCACACACAAAAAAAAAAATATATATATATATAGATATAGATACAGGCTGCCGTTCAAAGGTTTGGAACCTGGAATGTTTTTAAGAAGTTTCTGCTACTCATCAAGGCTGCATTTATTTGATCAAAAATACAGAAAATAACAGTAATATTGTGAAATATTATTGTCATTTAAAATAATGGTTTACTATCCTGTGATGCAATGTTGAATTGTCAGCATCATTACTCCAGTCTTCAGTGACACGATCCTTCCAAAATCTTATTCATAATTAATAATATGCTGATGTTGTTGTTGTTGTTTTTATAAATATTCTTTTTAACTTTCTATTCATCAAAGAATACTGAACAAGTATCAGAGGTTCCTAAAAAAAGCAGCACAATTGTTTCCGACATTGATAATAAATCAGCATATTGTTAATAAATCAGAATGATTTATGAAAGATCGTGTGACACTGGAGTAATGGCTGATGAAAATTCAGCTTGCATCACAGGAATAAATTATATTTTAAAGTATATTAAAATAGAAAACTCTTATTTGAAATTGTAATAATTGTACAATATTTCAGTTTCTTCTGTATTTTTGATCAAATAAATGCACCCTTGATGAGCATAAGAAACATCTTTAAAAAATTTACTGAACTTTTGAATGACAGTATAGATAAATTAGATATAGAATGTCACACACACACACACACACACACACACACACACACACATATATGTCTGTAAGAGTATTTTTTTTCTCGATTCACCTGCTACTTGAATGTGTGGCCAAAAGTTAATTATGGATCCTGGTACATAGTTTTTTTTTTGTAAAGATTGCTCTCTTGCCCTCTCTCTCGATTCTCTTTCTTCCTTACTCTCTCGCTCTTACGATGAAAGTGCACTAGCCGCTGGTTCCACTCTTACCGAGAGGCAGGCCAGTGATTAGTGGGGCGGAAGGCCAGCGCAGCCCCTTTCATTTGGGCCTGGGTGGGGGGACCGGCGAGGGGAGGGCCACGGCGGTGTATCTGTGGCTGACAATGGCGATTACCTTCCCCTTTATCTGGCCAAAAGAAGGGGCTTTGAGAGAGCAATCTGAGGAGTGGAGGAAATGGCACGACACGGGATTAGCCACACAACAGGATGGTAAATTAAATGTTGGAGATGAAAGAATGAGCTCTGACATGCATCAATAGAGAGCATTGGCTGCATTCTAATAATGCAGAGGAGAGAAATACCTGCAGAGATTAGTAAAGGGAGAAAGGGAGAGGGTGAGAGAAAGAGCGACACAGAGAGAGGATATGAAATCAAATGAATGGCCGACCGTAGCCGTGAGGTTAACCGTGTGCACATGTGTGCGTGCGTTTACATTAGTGTCCCTGTGATCAGAGATCAAGCACAAACATACTGTTATATCACGCAAAAGGTTTCTGAATGAAGCATACGGTGAGAATTTGAGGATTGTACATAAGCTTGTCTGAGTGAACATCATTCGGCCGTCATTTCTCTACAGCCAGTGCTTAGCCACACTTTCCCATTAAGAGGGTGCCGCTGATGGTGCCTGATACCAATCTGGAACCAATCCCAATGCCTCTACCTAAGATGAGGAAAAATTGACATACTGGTCGACCAGTACTGTTATGGAATATTGTCCTTTTCTCACCAAGTACATTTTAAAAATGACAATTACAACACAAAATTTGAAGCAAATTTAAATAATTCAAAACTAAAACAAATCAAAATCCAGATGGCAGATATACTTTTCCTATATTTGATATATCACCTGAAATAAAATCATTAGTACTAGTATTAGTGGAAGTAGAATTGTTAGATATCACAAATTATTAATTCACAAATATTAGGGTATTCAGGAAGTTGCAACACATGTCATTTTACAACTTCAACTGACATTGCCTTGTCATAAAAAGGTCAATTTACAAGACTTATTGACCTTGACAGTAACGAATGATTTGAATGTTCTGCATGAATTTGGTGCTCCACACAAATTACTTGACTGACAACAGTTTTTTAAATAATAACCAGTGACGTGGTTTTGATTTTTTGTAAGACAAAAACAGTAAAATATTATGGCAAACTATCAAAAAATGTACTTCTCTTTCATCAGAACAGTTGTTATGGCCTAAAAGCACTGCAGTATAACTTCGACATAACTAACTGGACATTTCACTTTGAAAATGTCGCAAATCATGCAAGAAGCAACGTAATATCATTTAGCGGAAATATCACCACAAGTGCATTTTTCCAATAAGCCTGGGTTAAATTTAATTTAACTTATGACCATTGGACCAAAAGCAGCCCATGATCAATTAAGATTCAGATTTAAATTATTAAAAAATGACATGATCAAAATGATGTTTGTTTGTCCGCAGGTTATGTAATAACTTCTCAAGTCAGTGGAAACAATTACATTTTTTATGTATTGTAAAGCACCTCCGAGCGTAACACACAAAGAAAATGTAGGACAGAGACTTGGTTCAGTGCATTGGTTGTTGATTGGATATTGAGATGTGGGCATTGCACTCACATAGAGGCGGATGAATGCAAGCTTGCAGGGGTTGGATGTACGTGGACTAAATTAGAGATGTCCTGTGCATGTGTCACCAGGAAGTTTCAGTTATGATGTTTTAATTGAAAAAAAAGCCAAAGATACATATGCACAGATTATTTGTTCAAAAGAAGATCTACAACATGCATTTAGAAAATAGATATGCCGACTTAAAAATGTAAAAGGTGTTTTGATTTTAAAATCATTAAAACTGTTTTTATAAGAACAACACATTTAAGTATTCCATGATGCTCAACTGTCCCCTTCGCAAACTACACTGTCTTCTCCCAAGAGCATTATAAACCCTTATTTTCCTAGCACGTGTTTCACAAACAAATACAAGAACACATGAAGCATCCCAAGCCAGGGTTTGATGCAGCTGCCGTTGGAAAAAGCATCTTCTTAAAAACCACTCTCATTAGGTTCCTCTCTCTTGACTGACAGGTATTAGCTGGAGAAAGAACACGAGGAAAACAGAGGACGAGGCGAGAGGATGAATATGGTAAGAGATGACGGTATTCATGACAGAGAGACAGAGATATGACAGACAGGTGAGTGAATGCGCAGGAAAAGAGAGATGATTCTATCAAAGTGATGCTTTATCAGTGTTATTAACCCAGCCAGTCAGGAAGATGAAGAGGGTTTGAGCTTAAGCCCTGCAACAATCGTGCGGAACAAAGGCACTCTTATGGGCCCTATCTGAGCCAAATATCAAATCAGCTCTCTCAGAATGATCCTGCCCAGCAGAAGCGGAGGTTTGCTGAACCTGTGGCCCCAGTCTCACACACCTCCATGCAGTACGTACAGGCTGATAAGGAACCACTTACACACACACATCCAAATACATGCTGATAAGAGAACGTTTATTTCTCCCCAAACAGCGACACGTCTCTCGTTTCATTCCTCTTCATATTGTTGTGCGGTGTGTCTCTCTTTTAGCACAATGCGGTGAATGTGAAAGGAATTCTACAAAGCTGATATGGAATGCTAGAAAATGAGATGTCAGGAAAAACTCAATGAGACCGAAGAGTCCTGTCTGAATAAGCGGGTGACGGGGTCTGAAATATTTCCTACATGTAAGTTATGGAGACAGTGCGTAATTATGCATAGAAATGGCATTATGAAACAGATAGTTTTGGCTATGATTGGATGGGCCATTTGAAATGGTAAAAATTAAAAAAGTTAATTAAATAGCCAGTATATACACAAGTGGGGCACATCAACTGAATTATAAATTAAAGTATACATTTAATCTACTGTCACTAGGATATTGAAGGAAAAGTTTTTATAGTAACTATTTACTTTTAGAAATGTTGAACATGGAACATAAACATGACACATTAATTATATATTTTTTTTACTAAAGGAACATTTATTCGGTTTTACCAGAATATTGCAGCCACCCTTTTATAAAAGGGTTAAGTCTCTTAAATTTGTGTTACAGTGATATTATGTTTTTTAAGAAATTAGAAATGTTACTCAGCAAAGATGCATTGAATTAATCAAAAACAACAGTAAAGGCTTACATTGTTACAAAAAAAAATATTATGTTAGTTACTTTTATCAAAGAGTCCTGAAAAAAGACTGTTTCCTGAAAAATATTTTTCAACACTAATAGTAATAATAATTTTACTTGAACTCCAAATTAGTATATTAGAATGTGTAATATGTCATAATATTCCAGTTTTTAATGTATTTTTGATCAAATAAATGCAGCTTTGATGAGCACAAGAGACTTTAAAAAAATCTATACAAATAATCAAAATGTAAAAAATAGAATAATAAAATAACAATAAAATATATAGAAACAAAACAATACTTGCAATTCAGTTCAATGTTTAGCAAATACTAAAAACATATAGAGAAATGCTCATTACTTTTAAATTTAGCCAAATATTGTCTTAATCTACAATCTGTTTTTAGAGCACTGGCTTGCAATCCTTGACTGTATTATTCTGGCAAAACCAATCTGTCTAAATTGAATAAATGTTCTTGATGAATTTCCTTTTTTTCCACAAGCAAAAAATAAATAAATCTATAATTCTTTGAATGTGTCATACGGTATTTGATACCAACTGTTTGTTTCCTAGTGCGGTTCAACAAAGGCGCGTTACTGTTTTTGTCAGGGGACAATTCAGTCAACGCGTACGCCAACACGCAGCCGCTCAAAACTATTTCCGTTCCTACGGTGGCATGAAAAATCACCTCATCCGAGCAAACTATCTCACTGCTCCTGAGAGCCACGCCACACATGGTCACCTTTGAACTCTCAGAGACAAAACCTCACGCTCTCTCTCCTCGCCATATGGCGGAGGACTCCGAGTAAAACGTCCTTGTGCCGAATGGCACTTGGCAGAGAGCGAAAGACACCAGCAATTTCATTATCCCACAATGACAGGCTAATTATTGTGTTTGTTTGCCACAAATCACTGTACAACAGACAGCATGTCCGTGTCCTGTTTTCAGCATCTTAATTACTTCCTCTCGTCCATCCCTCCTTCGCTCTGTTGCCTTGCCGCTGCTTTTTGTTTGCATATAAAAGGCAGTAGCTAATTGTCTGGTCTATAAATAATCGGTGTGCAATTAGCAGGCTGGCCTGCCTCTGCTGAGTGTTATCACCCCAGCGTTTGGAGCACTGAGAGAGCCATGCGCTCAATTCCCCGTATCTAATGTCAGTTTGATAGCGGCAAAAAGCCCTTTTGTTTTCTGGAACAAACAACAGCCTGATGTTGCCCTTTCTGAAGTCTCCTAGTTCATGCTGTTTACTCTGCAAAACGCGTGTAGAGACATTTGCAGTGGGAAATTGCATTTGTCTGAGAGCAGCTTGTTCAACACAGGTAGCTGAGCTTCAGGGTGAAGGGTCCACAAAGCTTGTACAGCGACTAACAAAGTCGTTCTGAGGTATAGCCCTTGTATTGTAATTTAATTAGGCGTGTTTCTCAATAAATTTTTATCTAGAGAGATAGAGATAAATACGATTCCAGTTGGCATTTCCATTTAGGCAGCCTGGCATGGTTTATTTACAAACTGCTTCAGTGGATTTCTCAGCATAGTTAGCTAATGCTTGTAGTAACCTAATGATGGCTTTCTAGTACACTCTAAAAAAAAGTCTGGAAAATTGGGCCCAATACTGTTAATATGAAGGATTGGTTGGTTGGTTGGTTGGTTGGTTGATTGGTTGGTTGATTGATTGATTTTACCCATATTTTGAATATTTTGCATTGTGTTGTGTTTAGGGTTAAATGAAAGGACAGTAAACCTAACAGATAATGTTCTGACAGAAAATGACCAGTACCATTTCCATATTTTTTTCAGTTTTCCTTTACCTTTTTTTTTTTTGAGTACAGTCCAGTATTTTTCTATATTTGTCTATATTTTGAGATTCAAAGCTTTGGAGTTGGTAAGATATTTACATTTACATTTTAAGTGGCTTTTTAGAATTGTTTTCTAATCAAGTAACATTTCTTATGGTTGTCAGAGTGGAAAACCGTTGTGTAGCTTGATATTCTTGTGGAAACCAATATTTATTTTAATGAAAAGTTCAAAAGAACAGCATTTATTGGTAACACTTTACTAAAGGGACCAATTCTCACTATTTACTAGTTGCTTATTAGCATGCTTATTATAAACATATTGGCTGTTGTACTTATAAAGCACATAGTCTGCATATTCTACATCCTTAATCCTACCCAATACCTAACTTAAAGGGGTCATATGATACTTTTTTAAAGATAATTTTGTCCATTTGGGGTGACGGAATATGTTGACATGCTTTAATGCTTAAAAACACATTATTATTCAAATACTGTACATTATTGTAGGTTCTCTATGCCCCGCCTCTCTCAAAAGCGTTGTTTTCTACAAAGCCCCTTTTTCAGACAAGAAAAGTCTGCTCTGATTGGCCAACTGGCACAGTGCATTGTGATTGGCCGAACACCACAAGCGTGCGTTGGAAATGTAATGCCCGTTTCCATAATTGCGAAATTCAGCTTTCAAAATAAATGTAAAGACAGTTAATAATGTTCTTCGTTTTACCATCAGTTCAAGCCTGAAAGAGGAACAGAGTCAGAAGAACAGAATTACCTCCTCTCCTAGGTTTACAAAACAGTCCATAAAATGCGTTGCTGTTTTGTTGTAATTAATCTTAATGATTCCTAAATGCTTCTACTTTCAGAAGGCCAAATAAAGTGCTTTTACTTTCGCCTAGAAACACACAGTGGACATCATTTGCGAAACGAACATATGACCGAAAATTGGGTTTGTTGTGGATTAAGGAGAACTAAATAATCAATATAGTGTTTATAATGTTTATAAATGTTTCTTTATATTTGCTGGTATTTAATATACATATAAATGAATGCCATTGGTTGAGTCTTTCATGAGATTGCTTGCTCGTTTTGGCCGGGTTTCGTTTCTCCGTGTCTTAAATTCTAGGAACCAGGCTTCTAAACCAATGTGATATTCAATTGACGATTGTTTTCAACCTCCACATTTATCAACGTACGATCTTTCGTACGATGGGATTGGCGGAATACGAATGTTTCATAAATCACTCGTGAACTCTGTCGTAAGTTGATTTGTGCGCTCGGATCTGCGCTCGTTTCTACGTTAGATTGATAAATGAGGCCCAGTGTCTCCCTGACACGGCTACATCAACACTACTGAGATTACTGAAACCACGTCTTCTTTCTTTGCATGAACATTTGGGAGGCATTATGCATATATTTCCACATCGTGACATAGACATGTGGGGTGTGTTTGAATGAGCCATTTTAAGGGGTGTGGCAGTCTTAACTTTTATAAAGAATATCTCTTTGGTTTTGAGACTTTAGTCTTTGCAACTTCAGGGATCATATCTGTGCACAATCAGCTTGTAACACTCCAAAGAGAAACCAAAACTTGAAATCGCATCATATAACCCCTTTAAAAACTACCTTACTAACTATTAGTAAGCAGCAAATTAGGCGTTTATTCAGGCAAAAGTCATGCTTAATCATTAGTGAGAACTGGACCTTAAAATAAATTGTGACCCATTTATTTAGAACAGAAATCTTTTTTAACGGTTTGATTATAAATCTCTTTACTGTCATTTTTGATCAATTTAATGTGTCCTTGCTGATTAAAGTTAGTAGCTCTTTCAAATAAAATGAAAAAACGTACTGACCCCAAACTTTTGAACATCATTAAAACTCATATATTTCAACATACTATTCACATAATAGTATGTCAATAATTGTCCTTTGTAGCTAGTTGGAACTTATATATAATGTAATCATTCTCCATAACACGGTCAGTCCAGTGTTTACCCTACAATATTATGCCGTCACCTACTATTGCATCACTGAGGTTAACGTATTCTAATCCTGATTTCGTAGCACCATGGTGGAAAAAGAAACTGCAAACATAACTGGCCTGGAACAGCAACGGCCTGGTTTCCATTCAACATGATGGTGGAAAAGATTCAAGTATGGTTGTGCTATAATACAATAACACACAATCCAACAAACACACTGAAAGGTGAACAAGTGCTGATGTGACCTAAAATAAATGTTTTGAGTACTATCAGCGTCTGTGGCATGAATGTCCATTACCACAAAAAATAATATTCACGGTAACCCTTATAAATAAATCAGCGTAGCATACTAGAGAGTTTAAAAAGCAGTTGTGTAAAAAAAAATATTTGAAGTATAATAATATTTTTAGTAAATATCAGTGTTATTTGAACTCTAACTATAGCTCAAACAAAAACATGTATATATTTAATTAATAAGTCTCACTTGTTTGTCTTTTCTATATGAATACTTTCTAGTTATGCATTAATGATATGAATGACTCACTTTAATATATGGAGAGTAGCACTTTTTTAATCTAACGCTTATCATCTGGGAGAAAGCGACGGATTAAATAAAAGAGAGAAAAACGGTAAGAGATGGGAGAGTGAGAATTGAACTTAAAGGGCAGTTTAGTGCAAGAGAAAGAGGGTCTCTTCACGGATGAATGCTGCTCAGCTTGACCTGCTGAAGTGAAGACATGAAGTCTTTCATCTACCCTAAGCATGACTCTTCACAGAGCAAATGAACCTGTCCACGCACACACACTCTCCACTTGTACACACTCCTCTGCGAGCAATGAAGTGTGAAGAAATCACACAGCCTGGGAAAATCTGGACCGTCTTAGACAAACAGCAGCTCCAAATTTTTCTGATGATTTATTTGACTTCAAGAGGAAGATAATAAAAGAGGCTGAAGGTCATTGAGAAACCTACATTGAATCGGTAGCTTGCCAGGCTTGAGGGTTTTTGACTGAATGAACAGCTCAAGCACATCTCACAGAATACATGACAATAACGTTTCATTATAATTAAATTAAATATGAAATACTCAAATCAGTGACTCTATATATGTGTATATATATATATACAGTGCCATTTAAAAGTTTGAGATCAGTCAAATTTGTTTTAAAGTTTCTTCTGCTCATCAAGGCTGCATTCAGTTGATCAAAAATACTAACTTTGTGAAATGTTACTGCAATTTAAAATAACAGTTTTCTATTTGAATATACTTTAAAATATAATTTTCAGCATCATTACTCCAGTCTTCAGTGTCACATGATCCTTCAGAAATCATTCTGATTTGCTGATTTATAATCAATGTTGGAAACAATTGTGCTGCTTAATATTTTTGGGATCTGTGATAATATTTTCAGGATTCTTTGATAAATAAAATGTTAAAAATAACAGTGTTTATTTAAAATAGCAATTATGTGTTAAATTATACACTACTCATTCAAACGTTTGGGGTTAAAAATAAATAAAAATTTAACAAGGATGTGTTAAATGGATAAAAAAGTTATTGTAAAGTCAAGTCAAGTCACCTTTATTTATATAGCGCTTTTAACAATACAAATTGTAACAAAGCACTGCACAATATAAAAATAGGCAAATTGTGTCAATAATGTAAAATGACAGGATTTAACACTCAATTATCAGCTGAATGCATTTCATTATTGAATTTAGTAATGGCATTGTCCAGCTCAGTTCAGTTTAAATAATATCTGTGCAATCAAGTCGATGATTGTGCTGGAAATGAAGTGTCCCCAACTAAGCAAGCCAGAGGCGACAGCGGCAAGGAAAAACTCCATCGGTGACAGAATGGAGAAAAACCTTGGGAGAAACCAGGCTCAGTCGGGGGCCAGTTCCTCCGGCCAGACGAATCAGTAGTTTGTTCCAACTGCAGCAAAGTCAGAGTGTAAGTGGTCCACTGGTTCCAGGGTCTTTCCCGATGGATGTCTAGGTGACGAGGTTCTCACTGGAGATCTGTCTCTGGGGCTCATCTATGTGTCCTAGACTCCACTGACGTTCAGGGCTGTATAGGTTGTCTCTAGGTGCTGATCCTCCATTTATGGCAGACTTTGGTTAAGTCAGTATAATCGCTGATGGTTGGCTTCCTCTGAGGTCCTCCGAGGGGTTGTCATCGTCTCTTCTCAGGTGTTCGGTCATCTCAATCGTTTAAGGGTTGGATCCAGACTGAAGCTTGTAAAATTCCTAGCTACCACGATTGTGAGATGCATTATATGAATGCTTGGCTAAAGAGATGCGTCTTTAATCTAGATTTAAACAGAGGGAGTGTGTCTGAACCCCGAACGTTATCAGGAAGGCTATTCCAGAGTTTAGGAGCCAGATATGAAAAAGTTCTACCTCCTTTAGTGGACTTTGCTATCCTAGGTACTACCAAGAGTCCAGAGTTTTGCGACCTTAGGGAGCGGGTTGGATTGTAGCGTGATAGAAGATTAGTTAGATACGCAGGAGCTAAATCATTTAGGGCCTTATAGGCAAGTAATAATATTTTGTAACTGATACGAAACTTAATAGGTAGCCAGTGCAGAGACTGTAAAATTGGAGTAATATGATCATATTTTCTTGACCTGGTAAGGACTCTAGCCGCAGCATTTTGCACTATCTGTAGCTTGTTTATTGAAGATGCAGGACAACCACCTAGCAGTGCATTACAATAGTCCAGTCTAGAGGTCATGAATGCATGAACTAACTTTTCAGCATCAGAAACACTTAACATGTTCCATAGCTTGGAAATGTTTCTAAGATGGAAGAATGATGTTTTTGTAACATTGGAAATATGATTTTCAAAAGATAGGTTGCTGTCCAATATAACACCCAGATTTTAACTGTAGAGGAAGTAACATTACATCCGTCTAGTTGCAAATTGTAATCCAAGAGATTCTGTGTACTGTTTTTAGGTCCAATAAGTAATATCTCTGTCTTATCTGAATTTAATAGGAGAAAATTACTGGTCATCCAATCTTTTATATTTTAACACACTCTGTTAGCTTAGATAGTTTAGAATTATTGTAAAGACTTGTATTGTTAGAAAATACTTCTATTTTGAATAAATGCTGTTCTTTTTAACCTTTTTAGTCATCAAAGAAAAAAATATTAAGCAGCACAACAGTTTCAACACTCATAATAAATCAGCATATTAGAATGATTTCTGAAGGATAATGTGACACTGACGACTGGAGAAATGGCTGCTGAAAATTCAGCACTGTGTCAAAGAAATAAATTATATTTCAATGTATATTAAAATAGGAATCCAATATTAGAAATTGCTATAATATTTCACAATATTGCAGTTTTTTTCTGTATTTTTAATCAAATAAATTAAGCACTGATGAGCAGGAGAGACTCATTAAAAAACATTTACTAATCCCAAACTTTTGAAATGTGTACATAAAAGCTGCATACATGAAATGTTCAAATAAACTGATTAAACTCAATATGAATCAGAGAGTACATTCAAAGAGAGCAGTTTGATTATTGCATGAAATTGCTCAGCTATAAGGCATTGAAAACAATGCTGTATCATTCTGCTAAACCCTATGTATTGGAAAAAGTAGCTCTTTACTGGAAATCTACTCTATTTTGAAAACAGCTGAGCTACTGTCACGCTACTGTGTTAGTAGCATCGCTACTTTTCGTCAGTTACTCCCCCAACACTTATGATATTCACTGCTGAACCTAACATAAGAGAGAAGGACAGTGAGAAAAAAACAAACAGAAATAGCAATGTCAAACTCGAGGTAAAGATACACCAAAGACATTTGGGAGAAGACTTGTGGGACTATGGGTAAGGGCAGCGGATGAGGGAGTTTGTTAATTAGACTGGCTGTGATCCTCTGGTCTGGGGGAAAGACAGAGGAAGAGCTAGTTGTTTGGACTTCTGAAGTCACATGAAAGGTGCGGTAAAGGACGACTGTAGTCTAATAAGATTATTAAGTAGCTTAATTTACGAGTGGTGGCACATATCAGTGGCCACTCGGGCTCCATATTACAGCCTGGTGGAGAGATTAGCCTCAGTCGTCAGTAACCAAAACATGATTACCCAGCAGAACAGAAGTCTGCCTGCCTCACAGAGTCCTGACAGGGTCCTGCAGCACACAAGACACTTGGATTAAGAAAACGAGATGCGTACGCTAGTCATCAGTGACACCGCACAGATACCAAAAGCTGAGCATCGGATGCTGTTAGAATCCGGGTCACTTCTCCAAACTAAATCTAGAGGGACCACTGCATAACAAAAATAAAACATACATTAGTGTACAATTACTCAATAATAACTAAGTAGTTAGTATGTAAATATGCATGTTGTTTTAATGTATGTTTTTGGTCACATTTCATTTTAAGGACCAATTCTCGCTATTAACAAACCATAAACTTTTGCCTCATTAAACTCGTAAGTTGCAGCTTATTAATAGTTAGTAAGGCAGGTGTTGAGTTTAGATATTGGGTAGTATTAGGGATGTAGAATATGTGCTTTATATGGACTAATAAACAATGAATATGCTAGTATTATGCATGCGAAGAAGCAATAGTGAGAACTAGTCCTTAAAATAAAGTGTTACCCAGCGTGTTTTAGCCACTGCACGTAAACTTCTGTGTGTGCAGAACATATTTAGATACTCTGTTTGTATAGTATATCGATATATTTTCAATCAAAATTTAGGAAAGTAGCATTTATATCGATATACTTCAGTGTTGCGTATGCATCTGAAACTTAAATGTAGAAAGTTTTGCAAAAAGGCATACCAAACCATAATTGTTGTTTACCATTACAGCTCTGATAATCACACTTCAAAATAGCCTAATCATAAAATATGTCACAACACTTTACACTTTGTTCCATTTTTCCATTTTGTTTACATTAGTTACCTAAAATGTGTTAATTTGAACTAATAATGAACAATATTTGTAAAGCATTTCCTAATGTTAGCTAAAGGTAATTTCAAAAATTATAAATACATTGTTTTTTTCAAAAGTCGCAACTTTTAATTTCATATAATAGACCTAAAAACAATAAACAGTTGCATTTGTATTAATTAACGTTTATAACTGTGTAATTATACATTTACTATAAGTACTGAGTAATATTAATTAACTACATGTATGGTTAGGGTTTGGCTTTAATTATAATAGTAAGAACATGTAGCATGTACAAGGACACCTAAATAAAGTGTTACCAAAAATGTAATGTTAATTGTTAATGTTAGTTAATGCATTAACTAACATTAATGCATTAATGCTTAATGCATTAACCTTATTGCAAAGTGTTACCAAGGTGTCTTCTATCAAGATAAGTGGAAATGTGTCTAGTCTATCCAAAGGTCGCTGACCTCTCTTGTCCTAGTCTAAAACGATATCTTCAATAACATGGGCGTCTTGTTCTTTGACTTGATGTTTGTAAATCGCTCAGCTGTCTCAACCTAACCAGAAGGCAAAGAGCCTGTTTACCCTTGAAAGCCAGTAACTTGTACATTTCCTGTTGGCATGCCACCGCTGCGGGCCCATTATCCAGCATGACTATGCAGACACATGGACCAGTAATGAGATGCGTTGAGTCAACACGTCCTACCGTCCAAACACCGCTGGCTGGTTCAACCCAACACTCAAATTCTTCTGTCTCCTGTAGGGACACCTCATATATGCATCTCCGTAATGGAGACAGGACCAGATTTATAAAACATATATGTTTTTGTATACCACATATATCCCTCTGTTATCCTGAGAAGCAGCTTTGGACACGGCACTAGCTTTAATACTTGCAGAGGCAGGCTTAGATTTATAGTGCACTTTCTGCATTAACAACACCATGTAAAAAACATGTATAATTTTAACAGAACTTAATGTATTTCTTTCAAGTAATTGGTTAACTGTGAAATAATTAGCTCGTTATAGTAGCACATACACTCACCGGCCACTTTATTATGTATACCTTGCTAGTACTTGGTTGGACCCCTTCATAACTGTTTTAATTTTTCATGGCATAGCTTCAACAAGGTTTGAGTTTCTGTGGCCTTTCTGTCAGCTCGAACCAGTCTGGCCATTCTCCTCTGACCTCTGCATCAATAATGCATTTTCGCCCTCAGAATGGCCACTTACTGGATATTTATCTTTTTCAGGCCATTCTCTGTCAACTCTAGAGATGGTTTCGAGTGAAAATTTCAGTAGATCAGGTGTTTCTGAAATACTGTCCGGCATCAACAACCATGCCATGTTCAAAGTCACTTAAATCACCTTTCTTCCTTCTGATGTTTAACAGCAGATTGTCTTGATGATGTCTACATGCCAAGATACCTTGAGGTGCTGCCATTTGATTGGCTGATTAGATATTTGCATTAATGAGTAGATCATCAGGTGTACTAATATATGGAATTAAAATAAATATAAGTGTAACAAAAACATATGAGTCACACTTTGTTTAAGGTCCAATCCTCACTATTAACAAGCCATTAACTATGACTTTTGCCTCAGTAAACTCCTAAGTTGCTGCTTATTAATAATTAGTAAGGTAGTTGTTAAGTTTAGGTACTGGGTATGATTAGAATATGTGCTTAATATTTTATGTACAAATAAACAGCCAATATGTTAATTATAGGCATGCTAATAAGCAACTACTCAATAGTGCAAATATGTGGTCCCTATAATAAAGTGTTACCAAATTATGATAAAACATAAATAAACTTAGATGGCCAGGACACTGTTAATAACTCTCTTTTACATCAGAGATCTGCCTCAGTTTTTACAGTCTTACTGCATGTCGTTAAAAAAAGAGAAAGATTTGGTGCTTTGACACTTACTATATTTATTCTCAGATCCTTGATTCTCATAAGCAATGGAAATGTTCCTGTGGCTGCTTTTATCTTTATCAAATAAATGAAAAACTCTCTGAGAGTTTCCATTTATCAGAGACAAGCACGCTCTATCTAAATTCTCCAGCTACTTATTAGAGGACTTACGAATCTTCCTGCAGAAGTTAATACTATGCGGTATTTTAATTGTATGACTATGACCATTTATTTCTGAATTAGGGTAACTGTCAGGATATTTTAAAGAAATGCACTAACTTGGATCTCTCGTGTTTTAAATTCTAAGAAATAACACTTGGTTGTCAAATGTGAATGGAACATATCCATAGTTCATGTGATTTATTATAAAACAACTTTTTGAAATGACTTCATACATCCTCTAAAAAGAACCGGATAGTCAAAGTAACAGTGCTACAGCGGCTCAGTAAAGTCTGAGAAAAGGTTTGTTTGTCAATGCTACTTAAAAGTAAAATGTGCTAAAGTAAAATTACTGTCTCAGCCATTTTATTTTATTTTTGGGAATTTACTTGTTATTCGTTTAATGAGTTCCCCTACACATTCAGTTCTGCCAGAAAATGGTAAATGCACATGGCTTGCTGTCCTCGAAGCTCGAACCTGATGCTTGGTTCGACTCGAGCTCCGAGTAGGAACCCCCTTTAATGGTACAGTGTGGAGGAAAGAGAGAAGGAATTAGAGGAGTAGGTGGAGGGATGGCGGAAGATTTGCCGCAGGAATGGAGCAATGACTGCTGCTTATGTACGGTTGTAGCGATGATTGACAGGACTGGATTATTAGGCTCCTCCCAACCTGCGTTGTGAACTTCATTTATTTTTGACTATTTACTAGAAAATAAAGCTTCAATTGCAGCTTTTGGTAAACTTGATCTAATGTCCCAGTGGCACCTCCACCTTAAAATGGTTGGTCTGTTCCTGACTCATTGCCTACTACCTACATGGACATCTACCTTCCAAGGCAGAGATGGAACCTAACAAGTGACTGATTATGAAGTTTCTACATAAGCAGCATCTCTGCACAACAGCACTCAATAGTTTGCTCTAAGCATGTTGTTAAGCTATAACAATCAAAACTGAGCACCTTTCTAGAATTATTTTAAAACAAATGACTTTAAATATAATGTTGCTGAAGGATTCTAGTTCTTGATACTGTACATGTGTTGTAGCCTCTCTGTTTCTGCCTCACTGTCTCTGTAGACAGTCCGCCCGTCTGCCCACCCGTGCCTGCCTGGTAATTAAACATCCATGCCATCAGGCAGGCAGCTGGCAGCCCTCCCTCGAGAATGCCAATTAAGTTTGTAAAATATTTAGGCTACAAAACTGTACAAGGGAAGCCGTCGTGGTACGCAATCATTGACAGAATTCTGCAGAGGCCCGTGGACTGACTTCCCCTGTGCCCCCCCATCTGTGTGATACATCGAGAAATATCACCTATACACACGGCACACTCCCCTGAGGCAGAGACTTACGATCAGAGTACATTAGCATTAGATCAAAGTCATAATTATGTAATGGCAAGGCTTAATATACACAAATATTAGCAGAGTGTGCAGCATTACTCATTGCAGCAGGGTTGCATTTAGTCTAATTTGTTTCAGTTGTAAACGAATCATAAATAATACACAGAAGCATGCAGTGTAAATAGCCATGTTTATTTCAAAAAAAAAAATCAATTTATTAAATAATAAATATGATACAATAATTAATTGGTTATAAAATATCTATTTACTTTTGTAAAAACACTACTCATTCTTCAGCCTTCAACCTAGATATTCATACCAAAAATGTATTTATATTTTAGTTGCAATATAATATGCCAATAAAATATACCATATATATATATATATATATATATATATATATATACAAAATTGCACAGTATATTGGGATCACATGCACTAACCACATCTTCAAAAATAAATGAAACATAAAATTGAGCATAAATCAACTAAACTACTAAAATATTGAATGAAAACATGTTTCTCTATGTAATAGGGTCATTATCTTTCATGAACACTTTTTTTATTCTTGCATATTATGGCTATATCTGATGACCTTACCAGCCTGGTGTCAGGACAAATGAGAGACAGACTGCTTTGAGAACAGCGTGAATATCATTTCCATTTTACGCTCTTGAAAATGATCACTTCAGCCAGTGTAATTGGCCAATCCACAGTACAGAGCCATGAAGAAAGGTCAGCTAATTTAATGGACCAAGAGTAGCCCGGCAGAAATAGAAAAGAAATCATACTGACTTAAAGATAGAAAATGTTCTTCAACACAAGCTAATGTGAAAATCATTAAAACTGCATGTATATTAAAATCTTTACCCTCTCTAGTCTGTTGGTTAACACTGTGAAAGAGCTTTCTGCAAATATCGAGATGCACACCATGTAAAATAATGCAATGTTATGACATGGAATTATGCATTGTTATACAATTGCATGTGTAAATGTATAATTTTGCATAACCTTATCTTTGTTTTGCGAAACTATCTGCACTGACAGACTTTCATATCAACTAATGTCCTTCACAAACAACAAAATGCAAAAGTGCATCCGCACACATAAACACATATGTATATGTAATGATGAGTTTTATGAATATCCACCAACTGCATCTTGACTGAAAATCACACAGACTAATGAGATCCTCTATGTACAATGAAGAACATTAATATATATGTAAATTAGCAGAGGAACAGGCTGTCATTGCTATAGCGCTTTCTCTCTCTCTCTCTCCATCTCCATCTAATGTCTAACTCTGTTTCATTCGTACTTCCACCTTCAGAATTGGTGTTTATACTGAAACTGTTTTGGGAGAAAAAATGAAGTTATAAAGACTCAAACAAAACAAAATTAATGCTAAATGTCTTTTTATGGATTTATTTTGCACATTGGCCCTGCGGCATGGTTATTGAGAGAATACGTGTGATTATGCCAAGAATTTTCCCTCTGGACCACACATAAAAGAAAGTCGTTTTCAGTAGAACTATTACTGTTTAAACAGAACCGAGCCTTCTGTGTTTGACCTGGATTCAGAATACACCCCTCTAATCCCTGTATGTGACCATTCTGTGGACACCAATGCCGCTGTTCCCAGATCAGTTGCTGTGTGAAGGCTGGGTAGCAGAGAGGAGGGGCCAGCTGTGAGGCGGGGGTTTGCGTTTAAGGGCCGCAGGTCGGTTGTTCAAAGCAAACTCTGTGCATTGTTGGGTGGCAGAGGATTAGATCTCTCCAACCCAGCAGAATTTGCCTTCTAATTAAAAGGGATAAAGAGGTAGGAAAATAGAGGGGCACTGTTGGATGGAAAAGAAAAAGAAGGGGGTGAAAGGTTGGTTGAAAATACACTGATTGTAAGAGTATTTACCAGCTCAGCAGTATATGGTATAGGCGGATTCAATGTCTTGTAGCCGGTATTAGGCCATCATCATTGTACTAGCTCACCCTCTTCCACTAAAAAGAGCAGCGGGGGTCAATACAGTTTCAACCCGATATATTTAAAACACAACACTTCAGGACAAAACTGATGACGTGTGCAACTATTAGTTGTTGACATATTTCAGTCCTGGATGAAATATAGAAAGATAATCAGTTAAAAAATAATTATTTCCCTGTAATAGACATCTGATATGTTGGAATAGAGAAAACCTTATGTTTTAATGCTTTAACCCTTTGATACATGATACTCACTATAACAGACAGAACATTAGCCATCTTTAATCATTAAGCATGTGATGTTACACATTTTAACCATTATTCTATATTACTCCCCTCTTTGTATTTCATTTTGTATTTATATTGTTTAACTTTTAAGTATCTCATAACATCAAAAAGGCTTATGACATTACCTCTGGAAAATATACTTTTTTCTGCAGTTTCATGCATTTTTAAAGGAGATCAAAAGAAATATGGTGAAAGTGTATTCTTGTTCTTGTTTAGTTTTTATATTATTGCATACAAATATGTTCTGGCAGATTGTTATACAATTTCATGCATAAAATTACACTTCTGTTCAAAAGTTTGGGTCAGTTTATTTTTTCAGCAAGGAAATATTACAGTGACAAAAAAAATCAAACAATTCTACAAGAAATTCTAGAATCCTGAAAAATAAATGTATTAGTTTCCAAAAAAATGTAATGAATGTTTTCTACATTGATAATAATAATAATAAATGTTTCTTGAGCATCAAATTTATATATTGTAATAAGTAACAAGTAACACTGAATCTGCTTAAAACATTGGCTTTGTCATGACCGAAATAAATTACATTTCAAATATATATTGAAATTGAACATTTTTATAAAAGATAATACAATTTTAACTGTTAAAACAGTTATTTTAAACGGCATAATATTATTGTTTTTCTGTATTTTTTAGCAAATAAATGCAGCCTTTGTGAGCATAAAATAATTATTTCAAAACACATTTTAAAAATGGTATAATATCTAATTTTGCATAACCAGACCAGACCAGACCAGAACAGACCACCATAGGTGATTTCATTTGACCTTTAATCATAATTCTGTAGGACTGTCCTCTTTATACCTTATTTTGTAGTACATTTGGTATGTATGTACATTGGTATGTAGAAAAAAATTGTTTATTATTTTCTTATTCTTATACAATAATATAATATTCTTGGAAGATTCTGACATTTTTCTTGCGATGTAAAAATTCCTGGCTCAGAGGATTAATATGTTTGAACGGATTTAGTGTTGGTTAAGAGTTGTGCAATGTTAGAGGATCTGGCCAAAAGCACCTCTTTCAGTAGAAAACAATAGTGCTCTATTAATATTGTAGATGTTCGTTATTGTTATGCAAGTTATTTACTGTTATACAGACTTTATCTCCAAGTCTGGATTTAGATGACCAGATTATTCCAACTCTTGGTCAAGTCACATTAAATGTATTAGATTACCAAAGTAATTCAACTCTTTGTGCAAATAGTCAATACATATAAATATGATAGTGCAGCCACTGAACATGAAGTACCAGTAATAAAAAACACTTGTTTTAGCACCTCCGGATCACTATTTTGGGGACAAAGTTGCAGTCCTCGGCCCAAGGGGGACCTTTTGTTTAAGTCTCCCCCCTCCTCCTCCCTCTTCTCATACAGTCCCTCCCCTCTCGTCAACACACTGCTGTTTAGGAAAGGCATGGGGTCTGCCTCCCCCCGGGGGTCCCACAAACAAATGCTCTATGCTCTAAGCTCCCACAGCAGCTTCGATTCTCCCCAAAGACCCGGGAGGTTAACGACGTGCCAGTGGAAAACATGACCACCTCCCCACCCCCTTGTTCTCTCTCTACCTACCTCTCAATCTTTATTTATCCCACTCCGTCCTCATGCTTGGCAACCAGTGAACCAAGTGTGTGACTTTTGACTAATTTTGAAGTCTTTAAGTGATCAGCTTTTTTAGATCAGCACGTCCATGTTGTGTCAAAATGTATTTTGTTTTCTTGGACATTCCTTAGTTATGAAACTGAAGCAGGGTTTGTTTTTTTTACTAATTATAAATTGTAAATGATGTATATTGTAAAGTATTAAGGGAGTAATACAACTACTTAAAAACAAATATAAAAAATGGAAATTCAGTTATGATTTACTCATCCTCATATTGTTCCAAGCCTGTATGACTTCCTTGATTATGAGAGTTTTCAACAATTTTGACTGTTTTTGTTCTATATTAAAAGTCAGTGGAGCCCAAAACAACATTGTATGGATTTTAAAACAATATGCATTTTAATTTATGGAAAACATTTTCAGTTAGACAACGTGAGGTTGAGTAATTTATGACTGAATTGTAATTTTTACGTGCTTTTTAAGTAATTGAATTACTCACTTAATACTTTACAATGTACATTATTTGCATTTTACATTTAGTTGAACGGAAAAAAACCTGCTTCAGTTTATAATTAATGGATGTCCAAGAAACCAAAAAGCAGTTTGACACAACATGATGTGCTGATCTAAAAACAGGGTAAAGCATGTTTATATCGAATGACTCTTGATAAATATTAAAGCATCCGCACACTAAAGATTAAAGTGTGCTGCCATTTTGGAGCTTGCGTTTACAATTAACCTTTCTCGTTTGGTGATTTGTAACACAAGCAAATCCTGTTATCAGCAAATAAAGCATATGGCTCACACACACTCAACTCCAACCCCAAACATCAGCGTAAGTGGTGTTTATGGTCTGTAACGAGAACAACAAAATAAACACTGGGTAGTTCGCACCGGTACACACAGCCAAGCTGAGTGAGTTCGAGAGGGAAATATCACAGCAACTGGATACAACCTTGTTTATTTTTTTATTAAAAAAGTAATTTCCAATCTTAATAGTGCCATGGTATTTAATTAAAGACATTGACAGTGGTTGTTAACAGAGTATCGCTGTGATCTAATGCACTGAAGTCAGTCCTCATGTGACCCATTTGCTTCCACTGGGGCTGAACCTGTTATCCACAATGCCTACATCACACCCAAATTCCCAGTCTTTGGCAAGATTCCCACTCACATTGTGCCGAATCATGTGGGCCTGCTGCTGTTGCCATGGGGACATGGTAACCTTGCCTCAGACCTGGGGGTGGTGGAGAGATTGAGGTTGTCATCCCTGACAGTATGCAGAGCAGAAAATAATGGCGAGATGACGAATCAGATGATATCTCGGAAAGAAACAATAGAGGAATGCACTGAACAATTACTGGCAGACAAGTTTGGGAAAGACATTGTGGACTTGGCAACGCAAAACCACAAACTGACAAACAGACAATGGCGCTGACAAGCACAAACAGTCAATAATAGAAAGACAAAGATGCAGAAAACAGATGAAGCGTCAGACTTGAGTTGCACTTAAGTTGTTGACTTGACTCTTGACCTGATCCCTGTGAACAGCAAAAATCTTTGTGTGAACAGGGAGATGTATTTTAGCAGAGACTGGTGACAGTTTTTGGATAAATGAATTAATGTCTGAAACCAAATTTGTTTTAGGTTTTTGCACTATTCATCTGAAACTCCTAGTTCTCTACTTTAATCTGCTACAAATTAAATTTGTTTCAAAATCTACAGTGTAATACAGTTATTCCAAACCTGTGTGATTTTTTTTGTTCTGCCGAACACAAAGGAAGATATTTTGAAGAAAGTTTGTAACAGGCTATTTTGGAGCACCATTGACTTCCATAGTAGTAAAAAAATACCATGGAAGTCGATGGTGCCCCAGAACTGCTCTGTTTCCCACATTCTTCAGAATATCTTCCTTTGTGTTCGGCAGAACAAAGACATTCATACAGGCTTGGAACTACTTGAGGGAGAGTAAATGATGACAGAATATACATTTTTGGGTGAACTTTCCCTTTAAGACCTGCTTTTTGGGGGGTTAAATAATGGCGCATATACCAGTGCATTGATGAGCGCAAATCTTAATAAATCACGTTGCGTTATTCATCTAAATACTCTCCTGCAATCAATTTACCAATCAAAAGGGAAACTCCTACAAATGCATATTCAGTAAGGTAAGTCACAAAAATAGCTGTCCACACCTTTTCAGCGCTAATTTCCCACCGTGTTTTTAGTCAATCTTGGCAGTAGTTTTTTAACACCAAATGAGGGTTTGCACTGACGCAAGCTGATAGTAAATCTGGCCCTTCAAATGTTCTTATTAGAATTGATCTGTCATTTAACATACAAGAGGTGAAATGTTGGTTATTGTCTTGTAATTGATCTGTCATTTAACATACAAGAGGTGAAATGTTGGTTATTGTCTTGTAAATCCATCTTCTACACAGAGGTGTACAACATTACTGTCACCACAGGAGGATGGTTGTCATGTATGATAGTTATTTCCTTCATGTACCTTATTTCTAAGTGATTGAACTGACAATGATGCAATGTGTTACAGTCATCCCTGTTTGAAAATCTTCTTCTATATCTGTATTATATCTGTTTGCCACATAAAGCACTAGAAAATTGAGTTCTATCTATATTTTAGTTCAACCATTAAGTGATGTCATTCCAAACCTTTGTGACTTTCTATCTTTCTTGGAAGAAAAGATACTTTGAAAAATGCAGGTTCAGTGTTGTCTCATGATCTCATTGTAGGACAAAAACTGTTAAACATTTTTAAGAATATTTTATTTTGTGTTCTACAGCAAAAGGAAGGCCTGCAGTTTTAAAAGAACCTTGGAACAAGTAAATATTCATTTCACAGTAAACTCTTCACTTAAATGTGAATTAGTTTTAGCATGAGAGTAAACTAAAATGTTTTAGGGAACAGTTTATTGAGCCTTTAAAACTCGACCAGATCCGTTTTTTTAATTCGGTGCAATACAATGATGATTGAGAGACATACAAATAAACGTTACTCAATAGCCTGTCATATCGTATTTGTAACTCACATGACTTGTCTAAATGATGTGTGAAAAATCAAGAACACCTTACTTGCTTCCCTCCAATAAGTGTTCATATTGAAATATTATAACAATATTACTTTTTGGTCATTTTGAAAACAGAGGCCTTCGCATATCAAATATCATACATCAGGCTTAAGACTTAATTTGGACTTATCTATTCGTGTGCCAAAAAGATCTAAAGGTTTAAGTTAGTAGGTAGTAACAAGTTCCACTAAAACTGAATGGTGTAGTATTCTGACAGACATCCTGTCACATGCACCACGCTAAACACGTCAGGCACAATGTGCTGAGCTTATGGAGTGATCTGTCAGTCCCTCACACTACAGAGGTTGCTCAGATGGGGCGAATCAGTTTGGGCTTGAGCCATACAGTTGGGTGGGGGTTGGAAGTAGGGGGTTTGTTGGCAAGGTGAGGTTGCGAGGCTCCAGTTGGTCCACTGGAGGCTGGCTGACTGATGGGCAGAGGGGGGCATAGCCAGTCTGGCCTGGGCAAGGAGGAGAGGCTGGTGGGAATGGCGGAGGGGTGCTGGACCCTGGCCCAGAGTGGTGACTGCCTGTCTGTCCAGGCGCTGGGCCACTCCAGCCTGCTCCCCCAGGCTCCTACCCCTGAGTGGGCATTTCAAAGGGATATGCCTGCCCTCTCTCTTTCAATCACACTTTTGCCCTTGCTCTCTCTCCCTCCTTTCCCTTGCTCATTCTCTGTCTTTATCTGTGACTTGTTCGCTCTTCCTACCACTCAAGTATCTGGCCTCTCTATCAGTCATTTAAAATGACATTAATGTCCATGTAATTGAATCGCCAATCACAAATGGCACATGCGGTATTAATATGTCCTACTGCACTTTGTTGGTCTTTTCCTGTACAGTAACCTTCCCGATCTGTTTGATTTTCGACCCATTCATCAGACTCTGACCAATCGCACTGTGGGGCAGAGAGCTAGAAAGAGAGAAGTATGAGGGAGAGGAGGAGGGATGAGTTGTACCGCTACACTGGACCCATCTGCCCGATGTCTTCCCCTGCTGCGGAGCATGATGTTGCTCCATGACTCGATGGCTCCACCATGGTGCTGACCATTATGCTGCTGCTTTATTGAACTGTGCCCCAGAAGCTCCACAGCAGAGACCACATTGATTTCAGAGCAACTGAGCTGTTCTTCCCCTCGCCGCATTTGTAGATGTCATATTATATGTTTATGACTCCATATGGATCGCATTAGGTTTTGAGAATCATGGTAAAATGATTTCATATCAGACATCCACAAGGTCTGTCCCAAATATGTTTATTACACAAAATCCAGTATAGTTTAATGATAAAAAAAGAAATGTTTTTTTTTTAAAGAAGATCAGATTATTTTATATTTTGATTGCATTGTATTTTAAATAAGCACTGCAATTTAAATAAGAAATGCAATTTACTGTCTTGGTTGCAATCATATCAGCATAATAATATTATTTCATTAAATATACTCATTAGGTATACAGACTTTATTTTAAGGTCCAAATAAGTTTAGGTCAATACCTAATTATTACCAAATTGGTACAATTAAGGAATCTAAAATATGGTCATGCAGAATATGTCCTTTATGTGTACTAATAAACAGCCAATATTCTAGTAATAATCATGCTAGTTAATAGTAAGAACTGGTCATTTTTTAGGATGCTTTTAAATTTTAATGGAATTTTACATTATCATTTCAGAAGTTTGATAGACATAATGATGTTTCTTATTTGTCTGTAAGTCTAAACAAATGCTAAAAGCACTGCAAATTCAAAGCATCTCTTAGTCTAAGCCAAAAATGTGCAATTCCAAAGAAATAATTTACCTTAAAATGATTAGTTTGCATTCTAGCTTTCAAGAGAAACCCTAATTCTGCAAATGACATTACAGCGACAGTAAATACATCAGGCTGCAGTTGATTTGACCGCTCTATTTTTCTATTGAGCTTCTGTCAGTTCCTGAGCTACCTATCCACCACTTCCCCTGCCAGCAATTAATGTGAGTCCTCCACACCCTCTGTCCGCTCCTCGTCTCCCACCTGGCACTTTCCGGGCAGTAGGTCTAGTGAAATTCCTGCATCCCTATTGCCAGCCGCAAGGCGGTAACCACTGGGGTTTCTGAGAGTGTTCCCACCCCCAGCACACACACACAGACACACACACACACACACACACACGCACACACACACACACACACACACACACACACACACACACACACACACACATAGCCTGTCCTGTCCCAGTCTGCAACTCTGGCAGACTCTACATTCTTTTCAGCAGTATTGGTTCCCTATGGTAACCAGGAGAGCGGCGAATGGTGACCTGTTATGATAATGTTGAAAATAAACACTTTTTTTTATTAAATACATCCAGTTCCGTGTTTCAAGATACGATACAACAACGCATGAAATACTTCCACAGATAAATCTGTCAGTATAAATGTCTACAATATAAATGACTCTAGTCTGCATTATATCAGTGCAGTCAAATACAATTTAAATACCTTTCTTTTCAAAAATACAGTTAAAGTCATAATGTATTCTTTTCAGTATTTGACCATATATTTAAGTCAAACCACTTAAGATACAGTCTATATAATAAAAACGGGTAAAATATGTAACTGCAAATATTTATCCTGCATCATTTTCAGTTTGGAGAACCTAAGCATTGTTTTTTCCCTGGAAGGAGAGTTTTAGGGGACAGTTTGAGAACTTCTTATGAGCACACACACACACACACACACACACACACACAGACGGTTCTTGTGTTGACACTCCTAATTGGAGGGGAGGGTTCCAGTTGACAGACAAGCCCTTAGAGATACACAATTGAGAAAAAAAAAAAAAGAAAGAAAAAAAACAGCTGCCAGCCTGTGGCTGGAAGGGTAGCTGACTACAGGCTGGAGCCGGGACAAGAACATGGCAGGAACGTGATGAGAACGTAATGGAAACATCCAACTGACAGAATTATGAGAGTCCCAACAGACAGCCTCCACTTTTCCAAAAGAGATAAAAACAGTTAAAAGGCACAGGCACTATAAAAGAAAAGAAGTGTAAGATTTCCAGAGGAAGATTAAAATATATATTTGCATAAAACGTAAAGAAAGCGTTTTGTGCAAGAGCATTAAAAATAGAAAAGGGGAGAGAGATGCGTGTGAACTGGCAGTGTATAAGACAGCAAGACGGTACAATTTGGAGTCTGAGTATTGGTGTATGAACAAGAGTGCCAGAATGTCACTCAAAACAAAGTGGGGTTTGGACGGGGCACAAGCAAGGAATGCTCACCCCATATGGGGGCACGTCCTCGACTCACATGCCTTTCAAACTGGGTGCAGGGTTAATTATATCACATAATTAAAGACTCAATAATGTTAACGTGCGTATTTGAGGATGGGTGCTCACGATTTGGCTTGGGGACAAAATAACACAAATAATTGTTATATCACTTCTTAAAGGGATAATCATCCAAGAGTGGAAATTCTGTCTTTTACTCACCCTTGTGTCATTCAAAACATGAATAAGTTTCTTTCTTTTGCAGATATTTTGAAAAATGTTTCCACTGTTTGTGCCCATACAGAGAAAATCGGGGGATTGGAAACAACGTTAGAAATATTTTCCAAAATATCTTCCATATAAGTCATATCATGAGGGTGAGTAAACGAAGACAATTTTCCCTTTTGATCGTTAACTATCCCTTTATTTTTAGACGTTACTTCTGTGTCACAAACCCATAATAAGCCAACGTTTGTATTGAAAGTTTCAATAAGAGATTATTTTAATGTATATCTTATGATCTTTGTTCCTTTCAAGTCCATGATACTGGTGTTTGAGTGTTTGATGAAGTGATGCATAAACAGACACACCTTTACCTGGAAGGCAAGATAGAACGGAAAAAATGGCCACGATCACAAATAGCCATTCCTTGTCCTGTTTGGTGAATTTATTATGGGGATTTCACAGCCAACCTCACAATAGAACATTTCCTAAATGTGATCTTAGGGCCTTGCGGACTACAAGAAAGACATCCAAGCATTTACCACATAAAGCCTGAATAAATCCGACCCTCTGTTCCTGTGCCTTTGAACTCTGAGAGAGGCGAGAGACGTGAAGCCCACACTGCAGGGCAGGTTCCACCGTACACCTCATGCCATGTTTGCTTTTCTCAACTAGATCCATGTAATAAAGATATTGAGTGTTATCATTATTCGTTTGGGAAAGTGAATTTGACACAATTGCATTTCAAGTTCTTTGAAGGTCATAGATCTTTCACCAAGTTCACCTTGAGGGCCTTTGTAGTGTGTGTGTGTGTGTGTGTGTGTGTGTGTG
The DNA here is from genome assembly GCA_027564155.1 of Gymnocypris eckloni scoliostomus. NCBI lineage: Eukaryota > Metazoa > Chordata > Actinopteri > Cypriniformes > Cyprinidae > Gymnocypris > Gymnocypris eckloni. The sequence goes on from CM050428.1 coordinate 29,517,094, forward strand.
TGTGTGTGTGTGTGTGTGTGTGTGTGTGTGTGTGTGTGTGAACGTGAGAGAGGAAGAGCGTAGAGAGAAAAGCATGTTTATGCATGACTGAAAGAACGTTTAGTGTCCCCTTGTGTGTACTTGTTTGTCCTTGTCAGTATGGTGGAGGGCTTACTTTGCCTTATATTGATGACTTGAAGGGACGAATCAGTTTTAATTGAATCCATTAGTTTGCTGCTTGGCCCCTGTGTAAACAGCAGACAACCAATTACAGTAGTGATTAATAACCGTTAAATATTTTCTGAAGATACTAAATGCATCATGCATATGCACAGAATTCTGTCTTGGTTTGGGGCCTTTTTTCTGCTCTAGTTGGAGGTTTTAAAGAGCGTTTATGTTCAACAAACTTGTTTTTCAAAACGTATTATATATTTTATTCAAAATTAATTAGTATACCAATTTGTGTGTGTGTGTGTGTGTGTAAACACAATTATTCATAGAGATACTGAAAAATGTGGTGCTGTACACTATTGTTGCAGTGAGTAAGGAATTGTAATGTTTTCTCTCTCTCTCTCCTCGTCTCTTTCTTTATCCCCAGTCTGTTTCTACATGTATATCGCTGTAACCTTAGTGATCTCTTGAAATGCACTGTGCAATCATCCTCCGTTTCTCCCCACCCTTCCAATCTGACATCCTTATTTTCTCGGACCGTAACATTTAACCCCATTTAAGTTTGCCGTATCTTACGGGAAGATGAGTAACACGGGAAATTATGAATGTCAATAAAGATCAAACGAGCTCTTTTATTCATAGTAATTACTTTGTGCAAATACACCTTCACGTTCAAGTGTTCCTCTCATCACAAATGACTGTTATCGCATTTAAACACTGTCACAATTATGTCAAATCAGAGAAACATTTGGGGGAATATTAAGGCAAGTTCATTTGTAATGTATCATGCTAAATGATGTCCATTCAGCCATATCTAGGGTTTTAATCTAATCTCTAAACTCAGAACCTTATAAAGAAAAAACAATCACAATATATTTAACACCGGAAGATACAGTTAAGTCAAACATTCATTTAAATGAATCAACAAAGTCATTTTTTTATCAATCCAGCAATTTCAGAGTAAGTGCAATATGGTGTCATAATTAAAAAGCACTAAAGATGTTCAAATCTACAGTTGTTAGTAAAACCGAGAAGAAACTGATCCTTTCCTACTGTGCTCCTCCAAACATTCACATAAGATACCATCAGATGATGTCTACTTTGCATTTGCCCACAAGTGCTTGCAAACCATTCGGACCTGCGGGCAGACAGAAAGAGAGATTAGTACTTTAATGATTTTTTATATTTTTTTAGTAGTAGTAAGCCTAATGGATATTGTATAAATAATAAAATAGCATAGCACATATATTATATATTATGTCATTTAAATATTATCATAGACTATATTGTTTATTGAACTATATTAGACTGTATTTTTCTTTGTCTATTTTTATGGGGGTATGTAATTCTAAATGTAATATTCAGTCATTTAAAAAAACAGAACGTCGTAATAATGTACTAGATACTGTTACAGGCTCAGTGTTAGACCCCAAATAAAGGTTTAATATCGCGACTCGCCATTCAGCCAAAGTGGAGATTAAAGGGAAGGGTGTCATTTACTGGGCTCGCGCTGTTGTGGCCACAGGCGCGGACGCGCATTGCTCTTTTTCACTTTGACAAACCACAATTCCTTTAAAGACGAGAGTTCCCTCAGGACGCGGGGCGTTTAGAATTTGATTAATAATTTAGCAGTTTAAACAGCGAGAGGCAACGCTGCGCGAGATCCCAGCGATAAAGGCGCGCGGGATGAAACATCGTTTATTTATCATAGCTGTGACGCGCGTGTTACTAAAGAAATTACACAGCGCGGTAATATAATGTGAAACGCGCGCTCCCGCATTCTACCGTCTAAAAATACGCAGATATGAACTTTTCAAGTGTTTTTAGTTCCCGGACTGTTTTAAATCTTGAATGGAGAACCGCAGAAGTCCATCGTTTGTCCATGTTTTTATTATCTTGGTTCATTCTTTACATGTAGACCCGCAGTTCGTGTGTTCTTCGAAACATCACACTTGAGCTCAGGCGAACGCGTTCAGAGAAGATTCCGTTTTCATTCGCTTTCGAACACAAAGAACTCCAAAAGCGCTTGAAATGAAAGACATTGTTTATAGACTTTGAAAACAGCGCGTGGCAGGTGGATGTGGGGAAATATGAACAGGTAAATCACCAGGATAATGGTGGCTGTCATCGTCTCGGGGCATCCCACAATAGCAGGTGCACAACTGAAACTTTCCATCCTGTCTTGAAGTGTAAGTGTTTTCTGCATCTGTTACCCAAAGAAAGATCACACTCCATTAATGAGACGCCATTCTTCTGTATAAAAATAACCCATTATAGGCCTGTAGTCTACTTGTTTTTTGTTTTTGATATATCATATTCTAACTGGAATTACACAATATAACTTTTTATTTTTCAGGTTTTTAAATTGTCTTTACGTTAACGTTCTCAAAACGGCATCATCCAAAGCAAGTCAAATAAAAGGATGAATAAACAAATAGCATTGATAAAATCCAACCATCATGACATATCAAATTATTATTATTATTAATATTATTATTAGTTGCTGTTGTTTGTATAATTTATTAGTAGTGTAATAAACAGGAAAATACCCTAATCTTAAAAAAGTATAATAATAATAATAATAAAAATGGACCAACATTTGCTTTAGTTTATGCTTCAATAATATCAAACAAAGACATTTTAACAGAAAAAGAATTAGAACGTACTGCTCCTTATGACTGATCCGGTGGATTGGAAATTCTAGTTTGCTATAAAAGAATGAAATCTGATGGTTATGAATGAATGAATGATGCATTTATATATGCATATGACCAACAACAGCAACAATAATAGTAGCAGTGAATAATAGTAGCAGTGATAATAATAGGCTACGTCTAATTTAATAGGTAGAATATATTCATAAACTATTTTATTTAGAAAAAGTTGCATTTCATTTAAACATATCTGAGCTGTTTTTAATTAAACAAAAAGAAACATGCGTTGAATAACACTGATCTGTGTTAATATGCTCACCGTTATTCATCTATCCGTGCATGTCGAGTTCGGGTTCTCCTCTTCTCGGGATATCTTCACATGCATAGACCTAAAGCTGTAATGATACAGTCGGCTTTCCTCCCACACAGAACAATCCCGATAGACATGTCTAAACAGTGGATATTGGCACATGTTGTTTTTAACCTTGTTAAAGCTACCTAACTCACCTCCTCGTTGCGCTACTCCACACTGGTTCCACGTGTATTCTACAAGTCTTATAAAAGGCCCTAATCTAGCCCCGTGGCAATGCGATGCTCTCATCTCTTGATACGTTTGGTATATCAGCTTGAGCACTTGCAGTTTGAGCGTCATGTGGACGAGAGGACAGTTTTAAGGAATTAAGTCCCCGTAAATCCCTCCAGCTACGGCCTGCGTGGATTCAAGCGTCAATACTCATCATTTGTTTTCATCTCGCTGTTATAATATAAGAATTATACAACTGAGTCTGCTGTTTTCACTCGTTATTAATAATCATGCTCGAGATTATATAAATTGTACTATTGTTTCAATTTGCAACTTTTAAGAAATACAAACTAGCGCGCTCACTAAGGGCCACCGCAGAGCAAAACAAGTAATTTTAAACAGATCAATCATGCAAATATATGAGATTATAAAGATAGGAGTGTAAAAAAGCATTTCTTTCCACTTTATTCATAACACTATGAGTTAATGTTACAACATTAAACGACATTCCTTTGATTCTCAGAGATGAGAATGCGCTCCGCTAGGGCCTCGCTCTCATTGGCTGGAGAGTTTGCATCAAAAAGAAGCTGTCGACGTTTGTTTCCCTGCAAAGGGCCCTGCGAGAGAAACAGACTCCAGTCCCGAGCTCTTCATTGGCCAGCGTGCTGTACAAATCAGACTCCAGCAACTTCAACCCAGAAGAGCAGCGAATCATAAGCGTATGTGCTTTAATCTCTCCAAAGCATTTGATCCGTTCCTCGCGTTTAGCTGTAGACGCTTCATCAGAACGCGTATGCTTCGCGGTTTGATGAAAAGGATTTTATCTTGATGTCTACAATAGGCTGTTTATTGTAATCATTTAGAAGTATATTCGCTATTGGACATAAAACTTTAACGGACTTCGAATTGAATCCAGTTATTCAGTAAGTAGCCCGCCTTGGTAGTCGTGTTCAATATATTTTACGATTTTGCGAACAATGCTGTTATTATTTTTATTATTAATAATTATATCGTTATTGTGATAAGTAGGCTAAATTATATATTTCTGTGCAGTCTGTTTGTCTTTTTGTATCTCAAACGTTTCTTTTCGTTTGATGCTTGCTTGTATTTTGAGAAAGTCAAACAATAAACCTATATGCTTAACGTGTTTCTTAAAAATAACAAATATGTATCGATATTTACTTGTACACGTCATGACTTGTGGTAGTACAGTTTCACTTTTTTATGTAATTTAAATAAGCGTTTTCTAACTGTTTCCTAGCTCATTTAAACCGTTTGGGTGCAAACCGATAAAAAAGAGCGATATAATTCGGCACACTGCTCATGTTTCTGATGAGAATATGAATACAAATAAACAAGGAGTTGGCTATATAACACGCAGTTTTTCGTTGCATGCCGCTTGATATATTTTCCTTTTTCTTGAACAAGTCAGTACTTATTTTTTATTTCACTAGTTTGTTCTTGCCAGAGACATTGAAGTGTCTGAATGTGTGTGTGCGAGCGCGCGCGCGTGTTTTATTGTAGTCATGCACAGAATCAATGAGGCCAAACGTTCAGCTGAAGAGGTAGCGTCCAGTAATTAGGGGAGCGCGTGCCACACGGATTATCTCGTTAATTTATCAACAACAACATTTATCATAATTAATTCTTGGATGAGGTAATTACTATCGAGCGGCTGCGCAACTGGTAGACGAGGACTGTTTAAAGTGACAGATTGAGGGGCGAAACCGTTGGATTAAAAACAACCACTTTTTTTGCATAATAAGGCTGAAGTTTTTGTTTAATAATTTCATCATGTATTCTAACGGGATTGTGATTTGGATGATGCTGAACTTCGGTTAATTTGGAGTTTTGCATGGTGACACGATGGCCTATTATACGAAACTTTTTTGTTTCATTTGGGCCCCAAAAATGATTGGCTGATCTGTTCGTTTGAGTCAAATTATTTGTAAATTCTAATATCTAAATTAATAAAATGAGCTAATAACTGCTATCTAGCGACAAAAAAAAAATGAATCAAAAACATCAAAAAGATTAAAGTTGATATATTGTTGAACTCTTTTCAACATAGTCAGAATTAACAGATGTAATTTCTGAGAAATACTAAACCACGTCATTTTAAATGCCTACTCTTTTGACTGATATGAGTGGGGAGAGAAGTTGGTTACTTCTGTCATTGTTACTTTTGTCCCTCGCCGATGGAGCTTTTGTTATCAGCATTAGTTATCAGGCTAACAGTGGCCTTTGTTTCCGCCAATAGCTCCCAATCAATGCTCTTATGCCTGAGACAATTAGCCGGGTTCCTATGCAAATTGTGTTTCGGGCTTGTGTGCACATTTGAACGACCGAGTTTTGTCTTTGTGAAGACTTGTTGTAATTAATGATGTTAGTTTTTGGGGTTGGTGGGGAGAGGGGGGGAAGGGGAGGGACGGGGGGCGTTTGTCAAGATGTGCTTCGTTCATCTCATGCGGACAGCTGGAGGTCTGGAGCGGCTTTAAGAGCACGTTACAGTGTGGACGTGCTTTATTCGCCTATATGTCATCGCAGCTAGAGGAACACTGTTTCTATCTAATGACAGACGTTGAAACAACAACCTCCGTCGTCGCAATTAAGTAAACGTCTCTGTTTATCTTTGTCTTTTGAAAACAGGGTTTTGGTTTCACCTCCACCTGAAGACCTTACCAAGCTAGAAGCAGAAATAAGGCTAAGAAAAGGAGACTGAAGGGGCCGGTGTTCAGCTTTCCACATTTTCTCCAACTTTAAGCCCCCACAACCATCTTTAGCATGATGTCGTATCTCAAGCAACCACCTTACACGGTCAACGGGCTAAGTTTAACTACCTCCGGCATGGACCTTCTGCACCCTTCCATTGGATACCCAGGTGAGAGACAGGCTTCCGAATTATTACGCATTTTACGTAAAAGATGATTGCAATGTATGCACACAACAATATTGATATGCCATTAATGGATTCAATAATTTTGAGTTACTTTTGCCCGCGCGCGCTTAAATGTAAATAATATCCTGGCTATGTGATTTGTTTTCTAGTCTCATAATTACCAGATGTTTCTTGAGATGCAGATTATTGTTCAGCGGTTATATGTAGCTGGTGTCTAATTAAATTGTAGATTTATGAGACAGTTATTCATTTTGAAGAAGTTCACAGACATTTTGAAATCTCACACAATACAATGTATATGCTTTGTAAATTGTTAGAATTAAAAAACATACACCAGATGGTGTAATTAAAATAAAAATGTATCTATTATTCTGACATATTTAGTTGTTTTTATTGCACCAATGATGACATATCAAACGAGGAAAAGTTTAAAATGTTTTACTAAATTGCAACAAATGTTTTACATATGATATTCCATAGGCCTAGTGATATTTTGGTATCATACATTGATGTTTATAACCCGCTTTTTAAATAAATCTATGCATGAAAGCTTTTCAGATGTACACATTTGTGATGCATTTGTTTATTTCAAACAGCGACTCCTCGAAAGCAGAGGCGGGAAAGGACAACGTTTACTAGAGCGCAACTAGACGTGCTGGAGTCTTTATTCGCAAAAACGCGCTACCCGGATATATTCATGCGAGAGGAGGTGGCCCTGAAAATCAACTTACCGGAGTCCCGTGTACAGGTATGTGTCACTCAAGTCACGCAGAGTGTCTTAATGTAAAAATGAATCCATCTAAAATCCGTAGAAATCTTTATGAACCGAGACGCGAACTAAAATATATATAACCTAATAATGTCTGATGTTTCTCATTTTGCGTAAAGACAGAACAAAGATAATTATACAGCGCTACCCCACAACTTAAATAGGTTTACACCTAAATATTAATAAACCCTGTTTTTGTTTTGTTGCTCATGGCTATCTATTCGTTTTGTTTTTTATCACGTCAGGTTTGGTTCAAAAACCGAAGGGCAAAGTGTCGCCAGCAGCAGCAACAGCAACAAAACGGAGGCCAGAACAAGGTTCGACCTGCCAAAAAGAAGAGCTCTCCAGCGCGGGAGGCCAGTTCTGAGAGCGGGGCGAGTGGCCAGTTCACCCCGCCCTCCAGCACTTCAGTCCCGGCCATCCCCACCACAACCGCGCCGGTGTCCATTTGGAGCCCGGCCTCCATCTCCCCGCTGTCAGACCCACTCTCTACCTCCTCCTCCTGCATGCAGCGATCCTACCCCATGACCTATACTCAAGCGTCTGGATACAGCCAGGGCTACGCTGGTTCCACATCCTACTTTGGGGGCATGGACTGCGGCTCGTACTTGACGCCCATGCACCATCAGCTGGCCGGGCCAGGATCCACTTTGAGCCCCATGAGCAGCAACGCTGTCACCAGTCACCTGAACCAGTCTCCCGCGTCCCTCCCCACGCAAGGTTACGGCGCCTCGGGGCTCGGCTTCAACTCCACCGCGGATTGCTTGGATTATAAGGACCAAGCGTCCTCGTGGAAACTGAACTTCAATGCCGACTGCTTGGATTACAAAGATCAGACTTCCTCCTGGAAATTCCAGGTGTTGTGAAGCTAACGAAACGTCTGCCATTCTGTCCAATCAACACACTAAAAGACCATAAAATAAACCTTGCCATCCTTCCAAAAACAGAAGTGTTCCGTGACACGCGAACTCTCCGAGATGGATAGGTTGTGCCCGACAGCGCTTCTGAAGTTCGTCTTTGACATGAAATATCTATTTGAGCTACATGCACCCCTCGTGGCCTGCAAAGTAGTTTTAAATGGTTGTGAATGCGTATAAACCTAGGCCATTTGACCACAACCTGTTGTTTAAGGTAGAGGGAATCAAAGTGAATTTGTAATAAGTTAGGTCAAAGCCACGGAACAAATCCTTACACGGCAGAAGGAGCCAATCTTTTGGTTAAGTGCTTGGAATGGGCAGTCTTTCTCTAAGCCTCTTACATTACGCCGACCTATTTCAATGTTGGCAAGACGAGAGACACTTCCATCAGGAGGATGATAGAGAGGATGTGTGCGTGTGTACGTGTGCGAGCGTGTGTGTGCGTGCGTGCGCTGAACGCCCTCGTGGCGACCCGGATCATGCACTACTTTATTTAAGAAAAGGTGTTTATAAGGAATCAATATGTAGTTTTTAAAAGACAATCAATGTGTGTCTTATATAAATGGTACATTTGTGTGTGTGTTTTTTTTTATCTGTGCTAGCCTTCGAAACTGTGATCTGTTGTAACTGTATGCAATTTGTGAGCTCCGTCGCATCTGCGAAGACTCGGCTGTAATTTTAATAGATTTTTTTTTCTTTAAGGAAACCTGACGGTAAATAATACTAGTCACATGATTACTATTGGATTAATTTCAAGAGACAAACAATCATACAGGGACTCGAGAGAATGTGTAAATGTCCCTGTTCTGGTCATAAGTGATATACCACCCACGTGGATCTTAAACTTGTCTGGAGTGGTAATGTGGTCCCGCCACAGAAATATTAATAAACAATTTCAAATCTGACACCATATTTAAAGTTATTACGTCTGGACAAGATATTAAAATGTATTATGAATTGTATGTGTGTGCTTGTGTTTTAATAGGTTAGCTACAATAGCTTGAAATGCAAAGGCTGTGATTTATGAGAAAGAAATAAGACGGCTAACCGAACCACCAAATTTGAATCGATTAACTTGTGCGACAATGATGATGTAGAAACAGACTGTTTTATCTGTTTATTTATCAGGTGGACGGATATTTAAAAGTGCTCTAAATGTGAATTATTTTATTTATTAACTTCATCCGAATTAAAAAAAAAATGAAAAGGTGTCCATTTCCTTGGGAGCAAAGAAAAGAGGAAATCCCGTGCATACCCACATTAAATATTATAGCGTGCTCTTGATTGATTGATTTACAATAAATTGCCCACCTCCACTCAATATTGTATTCAATCAATTTTCAATAAAATGTGCGTCAACAAGTGGTTTATAATGGGACAGGTGTTGATACAGGCGCACTCAGAATCTAAATTATAGGTTAAACTTGAAAAGCACTGGCTTGTATGCGTTTTGTAATTTGGCAATTAAACATCGGGACGCTTAAAGTAAATGTATCTTTGGAACTGCAAGGCGTGAGCAAATTTTAATTATTTCTAATTTTCCCCGCCGGGTTTCCGGCCCTTTCGTTTTAAGGGACATGGCACCAGGAATGTGCGGCTTGGGAAAGTCGCGCTAATCCGCGCCTCAAAGACCAGTTAATCCCAATATTTCACTGGCGGGGTTTCTTTAGGGCAGAGGGCAACTCAAACGCAGCTCAAAGCCTTCTTAAAAACCGCCTTTCTGAATACAGAGCAGCACCATTTTGGTCTGTATTGCAACAACGGATGGCATTTCACAATAGACAAGTGTGTGTGTGTGTGTGTGTGTGTGTGTGTGTGTGTGTGTGTGTGTATATATATTTATATATATATATAGTTTGCATGCCGTGTCAATTGTACAGACCTTAAAACAATACTGTTGTGCTGAATTTCGCGATGACGCGAATTCAGGGAAAAACACAATTAGGCCCCACATTAAAAATCAACATACAATAAATAAATACAAAACATATTAAATTAAAGAGGCAAACAATAAAGTACAAATGCAATACTTTAATTCCAAATTTGAATGATACAGCTGAGGACAAAGCTAACACCTCGGAGTCCTCTGTGACTGAATGGAAAACTTTCACAAAAGAGAAAGAGTGCCCTCGGTAAAGGAGGGGTAGAGAGCGAACTGAGCACTTTACCGTCGGGTCCCGGAATAATTCTATTGTAAGGGCCCGACTTGAGTGACATCTCATAATTACACTATTTCACTTGGAGGCAAGGAGTCAGAATCGAATCTTTGAATTCTTCCATCATAATTGCGAGCAGTGGAACATTCAATTATCGTCCTTGACATTGCCAAATAATCTTTTCATTCACATCCTCGCTATAAAGACCATTTAAAGAATGGTGCGAAATGATCAGAATATTTGCAAGAAACCTAAACCGTTTCCAAATGAATTTGGAACGAAATGAAACTTACTTAAATTATACTGAATGTTATAAACTTGCTAAGTTATTTATTATAATTTTTTTTTACACAGTATGTCAAACAGCGAGATGAACGTAAAAAAATGAAAAAAAATTGTATAAATTATACACAACACTGTATAAACCTGTGACAAGACAAATAAAATAAGCACTAAACAGCGATAAAATGCAGAAAACAAGTACAGCCAACAGCAACACTATTTAAAACACTCCGCATAAAAATTGCTACATTTAATAATGTCGCCTAATATCTGATCGACCTTGTAAGAAAGAATTTTAAAAGAATGTTATTTATTCATATTCAAATATTACGTAAACTAGGCTATAATCAGTTTTTGTAGAAAATGTATTTGAAGCAGCTCCATTTTAATGCTCTGAAACCCCAGTTAATAGAAAATGACTGTTTATTTATATTAATGTTCGTCATCTCTAATGATTAGAGAATGTTATTTTCATCTCTGGACTGCACCAACGACTATGCTGTCCTGGTGTTTTTCAAATAAATAAAACAACTGATGATTTTGACTTCTAAAATGACATCGACCGGATATAGAAGCCAATAGTCTATTGTATTTGTCGCGTGTTAGTGTTGAAATGTAGGCCTATAATGCACCGTCCAAGCCTGTCCACGAACACAGGGTGTTCTCAAAACAGCTCAGAGTAAATCTGAATCACCTTCTGTCTCTAGAGCTAGGCCTATTGCCGAAAATAAAACCTTAAAAAAATTGTTAAGATGTTATTGGTCAAGTAAACTGACACACCGACACACAGAGCACACATAACATTGTGTGAATATTAAATAATATACGAAATAATATTTCAACGAGATATACACGATTCAGAAAATAAAGCACATTATTAATCACGTCAAATCTGCAATGTAAAAATGCAAATGCAAAAACAGCTTGGGAAAAAGAATGCAAGCAGAGAAATATATTTTAGGCTATTGATAAAGTAATCACTTAACTTACTTGCCAATAATGTTTTGAATTACTTCATTTATTAACTATATAAATATATATATATATAAAATTGGCGAAATAAAAATAAATTCACTAAGTACATTTACATCGCTACTCAAAAATATACTTAAGTTCTAAAATGCTTGAACTCGGATAAATAAGCTAACCATTGTTGGATCCCTATCATATCACATACAACGACATGGACTTCGTTTATCGTAATAAAACACATCCTAAGTCTAATCGCCATTTTCATCCAACCGTCATGTCTGTAAGTCTGAAGTGAGAAAACACTTGAGCTAAGTAGGTCAATTACGACAGTTACTGCCATTGTAGTGGACAGACGTGCCAGTTACAAAGACAGTTAATTGAATTTGGAGCTACAGTTACGCGACACTCAACGCCATTGCCACCCACCCAACACCCAGGGGGTCAGTCTACAGAAATGACTTTCATAACAGGTAAACACAGATGCATTGCTCTATATATCACTGTCAATAACTCGCCATCTTAGCTGATGCTCTATAAATAGCTTACGTCATCATATTTCAGTGTGGCACACGGCTCTCAACTGTAAAATACAGCCTTTAATAATATGAAATACTTTAGCCTCTAAAGATGTAGCCTACATAAATTAATATAATGCTGAAGGGGAAAAGCATGGATTTTATTATTTGGACTAAGCATTATCGACATTAAGGTAGTGTAACCTATAGAAAGTGAAATATAGTTTTCAATATTTGCCTAATAAATCGGCAATTTATATTTTGGGGCTGTCTTAGCGTTGCATTTCACCAGGTTATGATTTAAGGCAGAGACTCTTGCTATGTTCAAGACTTTGTCTCCCAACAAGAAACACGCGTGGAAATGCGCGTCGGTTTGTCGGGAAGCTGGAAAGTTATTGAACATTTCTGAATTGAATTAAAGAAATGATTACGGCTTTGTTAAGCCAGGGTTCGTAAATATTGATGCTCAACTTCATAGAGATTAATGAAAGTGATGAAAGATAAACGCATTTAATGGGATTTCCCGTGATGCTGATCCTTGCAGCTATTCTTTAGCCTACAGTTGTGCTCCTTTAACAGATGCACGCAGAGCATTACAACGACGGACATCAGCGTGTAAGAGAATGTATATAGGCTATCATTTATATATAGGCTGGCTCTCTCTTATATATATATATCGATAGAGACATTCACTTTCATAGCTAGATCATTTAAACTTGCCAATGGAGGATGAAGGGAGCAATGAGGAGAAAGAGATTAGCATTGTTGATTTCATTTATTGAGAAACATAAAGTAAATAAATAAATAAACATGGTGGCATTTTTTCTTGCAAAATCACTATTGGGAATATTGAGAATATGTCTTATATTCATTGCAATTAACTTATGCTTAAAAATAGTCTTATAATTGTTTTGTGTTATGAAAAATTACGCGTATCACGTGCCGCGCAGAGAGTGGGCACGTGATACGCGTTTTTACCTATATGTTTTTATTCTTCTAATCTAGTGTACAGTGGCTTTGCAACAATAACAACTGCAGCCTATGATTTATTAAATGACACTTATTTGACTATGATAAACGATAAACTGTAAAATAATAATAATACATATTGCTCAGAGCACACGTAAAGGAGGTTTTGGTAAAGATAACGATATCTTTGGGAAACGTGTTGTAGAACCAAGCGAGACAATTCTACTGAGAAGTCCGAATAAATAGCCTATTAGGAGCCAAAGTTGTTTACAGCCTGGCTATGGTTATAAACCAGTTTCGTCCGTGATGTTTGGAACGACTCACTGTTTACCGATAAACAGGGCGTGAAAGAAGCCCACAACTCCTGTGCACATGCTACTGACTTTTAACAATGCTGTTACAGTCTGTTTCATATGTGTACAGGCATGCTCTGCCACACAGTAGGATGCTCTCAGGGGTTGTAACTTCGAATTTGGTGTTGTTTTAATTGTGCACAAGTCACTGAAAGATCAGACGACTTGACGTTCACGAGCAAAAGCAAGGGCCTCCGTTCCTGCAGAGCGCATCTTTCTTTTTTAATTACGGGCGACGCAGCCCTGAAGTAACATATGGGACGGGCAGACGCCGATCTAATCCGCGCCCCGCGTTGGTCGATGTTAGGCTAAACAATGGGCTCTCTTTAACCATTCACGAGCCAGAGCCTTCTTATGCGCACAGGTTGCCTTGGCGCTTGGGATAGCACGAGACAGTCACGGTAGTTTACTGGTCTCAGTTTGGAGACTCGACCCTTCCAAACTTCCGTGTCTGTCACGCAAACCTGTGCGTCATTGGACACACAACGAACGACAGTTTAGCAGGCCAAATAGCTAGCTGCTTAACCACATCAAACAGCACTAATAATAACTACAGTCGTTATTAAATATTATTATTATGCATTGCATGTGCATCAAACCTTGTTAATTAGCCAATCAAGTGAATTATTTGCTGTATTAACCATGCATTTAGGAAAAAACTTTTCCCAGAGATACCTTTCAGTTAAAGGCTATTTTAGATCGTTCAGATCTACCCTTAAATCACTTACTTTAATAAATAATAATGATGACTATAATCAGGCCATCAAGGCTAATCAATGGAGCAGCGGGTTATCCATTCAGTCCTGCTCATCCAGTCTAAGCTCACTCTGTGCTTTTTACTCTATTTATTTAAGTTTGTGACATCATCAATGAATCTGATAATCTTGTCAAAGATGAAATTAAAAGGGTTTTGTGCCAGTAATAACAGATTTAGATGTTTTAAAAATGGAGTCTAAAGGGATTGGGTTAAGAGCACCAAAAAGCATGTTATTTTAATTTCTCTGACTGCTAGCATTAATCTGTGGATTTGTGTAGATCTGAAACTGATAATAGTACTAACAGCCTGACAAGTCTGGATGTCTGGTGTTATATAGACCACATGCGCACATACACAGAACAGAACGGTTTTCTGGATTCCTTTTCCCTTTAAATTCCTCATTGGAATAATTGATTCAAAATAATCATTTCTGATTTTCTGCTCAGAAGAAAAATACATAGGGTGAAAACAGCATACAGAAAATGTGTTGAACTACACTAGCTCAGTAGCTAGAGCCTCAGACATTGTCATTCTGAGCCTCGGCCGCCTGTATGGTCTTTGATCCTGGCATTAACTACCACCGCAGCGCAAGTGAACAAGCGAGATTAAACAGAGCAATATTTGGTCATTTGGAATGGTGGAAGTGAAAGAACTAAAACTAAAATGTATAAGCTGCTTATGAAGTCTCAACATATGCTGTGCTGAAACTCTGTGTCATAGCAGACTGGTCAAGTTAATACCTATTTAGCTAATGCACACCCAAGGTCCGCATTCAGAGTCCATTTAGGCCCCCATGAGACTAAAGTTGTGGATTACGCTGGATGGCACAGCTATGCAACATCTAGCCTATTTCCTATGCTAGGCCTGTAGCCCATTAATGAAAAATCTCCTTAAAGGGACAAATGGAAATACTTTCACAACGGATTATTCAGACTCTAATGGCAATGTTTTTAAATGTCCTGAACAGACAGCGTAAGAGCAAACTGATAATCCCAAACACGAACAGTCATTACCAGACCTTGGTCAACGGGAATTTACGATTCATCTAAACTGGCGCAAGTGATATTCATAAATGTCTATTTGGTTTATTTTATGCAGTGCATGTGGTTTACTTCGGCTAACCTGTAGTGCAATTGTCCTTTATATTTAGTCTTTGTGTTTTACCTTGGCCAGAACTCGTCCTGGTGAGGCACTTTGTAGATCTCTCCACGGTAAACCCTCTGGGGTCCATCATTAGCCCAATTAAGCAGGTGCACAGAGGAGGTCTTACAAATCTTTTCACTTTTCCAATGAGCTCTTGCTTGCTCTTAATCTCTCACAAATAAGGTGCACTTGTTAGAAAGAGTATTGGAGACCACTAATTAATTAGATGAAAACCATAAGATTATTGCTTTGAGACTCTCCTGGATGGACTGTGCTTGATGCTGAGCCTGCATATTAGTGGAAAAAGACAGGAGAAGGTAGTTAGGATTTGTTATTCTATCAGTCCCTACAGATCAATTCAGACAGCCTAAATTGTTTTTTATTCATTCAGCATTAGCTAATAAACTATATTCCAGAAAAGCATACTTATTCTTAATAATCACTGGTAACTTAACAGTGCTTAGGATCTGAAATAGGCCCTGTTCACACCGCAGCAGAACACAGTCCTGCATTTGAGTGCTTAAAGCGATAGTTCACCCTAAAAAAAATACCTCACGATTTACTCACCCTCAAGCCAGGTGTATATGATAACTTCTTTTTTCAGATGAATAAGTCGGAGTTACATAAAAAAATTTCTTGGCTCTTCCTCCTTAATAATGGCAGTGAATGGGGTTTAAGATTTTGAACTCAAATAAAAGTGCATAAATCCATAATAAAAAAGTGTTCCACATTGATGCAGTTTTGTAAGAAAAAAAATCCATTATTTAAAACTATATAAAACATAATCTCTAGCTTCCGCTAACTGTCATGCACACATTCACGAGAGAGTGACGTTCCAGCAGATGACATTGAACGTAGGAAAACATGGTGATGAATGCGGAAGTGCAGTGGACAGAGCAAAACAAAACACCAGTCACGAATTAAGCCCGGAACACACCAAGCAGATGCCAATGAACTAGCTGTGACGAAAGCAGGCTGTGTGGTCGGCAGCTTCTGGGTTAAAGTTGCCCTGCGTCAAAGTTGCACTGACACACCAAGCCGACACTCGACACCTGATGGCCAAATAGCACATCCGTTTTGTGCCTGCGTAAGAAGAAATGCCTTTCTGTACCAGCAGGTGGCAGGAGTCTTGTGCACTGGTTTGCCAGCTGAACAGCCAATCAGAATGATCAGATGGCCCGACTGACCGATGAGCTACGACACCGATTTAACATGTCGAATCGACCGGAAAAAAGCAGACGAGGACCAACTTCAGCCGATGGTTCGTGTTCCACACTGAGAAAACACAAACGGCCCAACGGCCTACCGTCAGCTTGGTGTTGTGTTCAGACTAGTTTTCCTTTGCTGTGAACAAAATTTACAAAATACATAGGCGATGACCTACAGCTAATGAGAGCAAGATACAAGGCAGCGGGAAGTTCGAGGAGTTGTCGGACAGAGTTGTTGGCGATTCTTCCTATTGTAAAATCATGCAGTGTGAAGCCTCTTGTCGCTGATTCATCATGCAACGTGAACACAGCAGCAACTGAATGCTACCCCAGATAGTCATGCAGTGTGAAATCAACAGTGTTCCGATGACTTTGAATATCATGCAATGTGAGCTCAGCATAACTGTGCTCCTTAGCAAAAGCATTGTTAACTGGGTTAATAACTGTGCGTTCCATAGCAAAAGCATTGTTATCTTGGTTGAATACATCCTATGATGTGTTAGGTGAGTGGGCGTCAAGTAAGGGGTGTTTCAGTTTTGGGATGCATTCAAAACTGATAGCATTTCCACTATAAATGCAATGTAGTTACATGAGTTTTTGCCTTTGTCTATAAGTGATTTCAGAGATCCAATCACAAAACTTTGAAAAACCTCTTGTGTATTTAGTACTGACCACTTGATCCATATGGCCATTAACATGCAAGGTGGAAAGAGTCCAGTAGTGAATTGAATATAGACAGTGAAGGCCGTGATACACCATGTCGTCAAAGAATTAGAGGCAATAGAAGCGGACTGTGTTGTCGACTCAGATTGTCTATGTTCGCCAAAAACTCAGTGCAGAAACGTCTAGCTCTCCGCCTGTGTGAGAGGAAATAAAGTTCCATACCAGAAGGTGGCAGTAGTCTGTATTCATCATTCAAAAACTGGAATTGCAGATATAAATCCAGTAATTCCAAAAGCAATCCTCGGAATTTCATGTGATTTCTGCACTTTTACTAGGGACAAGGACTACTTTTTTAACTGTTGCCACAGGTTAAAGGTTTAACAAAATGCGTAAATAATATTTGACTGATATGCATGTATTTGCATGTAAATATTTTTCCATTTTACATTCTACCTATGATACAACTGTGCTAGATGATTATTTTTGTGAGGGAAGGGCACTGAGAGGAGCATTTGAACTCCTGTGAACCCCTTTATAAAACAGTCTTTAGGATTACTACAATATAGTGATTTTCAAGTTGAAGATTGGTGAGTATTCGTAGTAGTGAATGAAGAGGTATCATATTAATCACAAGTGCAGTATGGAGTACCTCAAGGCTCAGTACTAGGGCCATTACTTTTCACGCTTTACATGTTACTCTTGGGAAATATCATCAGGAAACACGGGGTTAGCTTTCACTGTCATGCTGATGATACTCAGCTATATATTTCTTCGCAGCCCGGTGAAACACACCAAATTGAGGAACTTATGGAATGCATAGTCGATATAAAAAGTGGATGACGAGTAATTTCTTACTGCTAAATTCTGAAGAAAACAGAGGTGTTAATTATCGGACCTAAAACCCCCACAAGTAATAACCTAGAACACTGTCTAACATTTGATGGCTGCTCTGTCGATTCTTCGTCATTAGTCAGGAACCTAGGTGTGCTATTTGATAGCAAGCTCTCCTTTAACAGCCACGTTTATAGCATTTGTAAAACTGAATTTTTTTCACCTTAAAAATATATCTAAACTGAGACCTATGCTCTCAATGTCAAATGTAGAAATGTTAATTAATGCGTTTATGACCTCAAGGTTAGATTATTGTAATGCTTTATTGGGTGGATGTTCTGCATGCTTAATAAACAAACTACAGATAGTTCAAAATGCAGCAGCTAGAGTCTTTACTAGAAATCAAATCAAATCAAATCAAATCACTTTTATTGTCACATCACCACAGCACAAGTGCCTTGGTGAGTGAAATTCTTACGAGCGTGCTCCAGACAGTGCAAAAAAACAAAACAACAATTTACATATGGACAGTACATATTTACAGACTGTACAGAAGACAATGTGCAAAATACACATACATATACTCAGTACACACAGTGTACTATAAAGACATACTTCGTTACCAATGCACCAATACACATTATACATCGTATTTACACGTCTGCATTATGTCCACATCTATGCATAGTAATATGTAAAGGTGTAACAGATTATAATTTACAGTAGATTGGTTGTGCAACAGATAGTTGTGCAAAGGTGCAACAGATTATACATATGCAATGTCGGGGGTGTGCTTTTATGGTGTCCAGTGATAGCAGATGTGTTAGTGCAGTGTGTGCGTGTAGTCCAGTTGAACTGTGTTAAAGTGCAGTGCAGTGCATGGCATGTTGTGTGAGTGGGAGTGTGTTGTAGGGTGGGTCATTTCTGACTGTTCATTAGCCTGATAGCCTGGGGGAAAAAGCTGTCCCTCAGTCGGCTAGTGCGGGATTGGATGCTACCGTCCCCTGAGGGCAGCAGAGAGCAGACTGTGGGACGGGTGGCTGGAGTCTTTGATAATCCTCCGGCTTTCCTTGTACACCGCCTGGTGTAGATATCCTGGAGGAGGGAAGCTCACCTCCTACAATGTGGCGGGCAGCACGACCCTTTGCAGAGCCCTGCGGTTGCCAGCGGTGCTGTTTCCAAACCAGGCGGTGATACAGCCGGTCAGGATGCTCTCCACAGTGCAGGTGTAGAAGGATCTGAGGATTCTGGGGCTCGTTCCAAACTTCAGCCGTCTCAGGAAGAAGCGCTGATGTGCCTTCTTCAGCACTGCATCTGTGTGAGCAAACCATGTGAGATCCTCAGTGATGTGAACGCCGAGGAATTTAAAGCTGCTCACCCGCTCCACAGGTGTCTTGTCGATGGTGATGGGTGTGTGTTCTCTGCTCTGTCTCCTGTAATCCACCACCAGCTCCTTGGTCTTGTCGATGTTGAGGGAGAGGTGGTTCTCCTGACACCATTTTGTCAGGGTACTCACCTCCTCTCTGTAGGCCATCTCATGCTGTCGGGTGATCAGGCCTATCACCGTTGTCATCAGCAAATTTGACGATGACATTGGAGCTGTGTGTAGCTGTACAGTCGTGTGTACAGGAGTACAGGAGTGGGCTGAGGACGCAGCCTTGAGGAGCACCAGTGTTGAGGATCAGGGAGATGAGGTGTTGTTGCCCATTCTGACCACCTGACTTCTGCCTGTCAGGAAGTCCAGGATCCAGCTGCACAGAGATCTGTTCAGTCCCAGAGTCTGGAGCTTCGCAACCAGTGTGGCAGGCACTATGGTGTTAAATGCCGAACTATAATCCATGAACAGCATCCTCACATAGGTGTTCTTATTTTCCAGGTGGGAGAGAGCAGTGTGCAGGGTGAAGGCAATAGCATCGTCTGTGGAACGGTTACTGCGGTATGCAAATTGTAGTGGGTCCAGTGAAGCAGGCAGCACAGAGCAGATGTGTCTCTGACAAGCTTCTAAAAACACTTGCTGAAGATGGGGTCAGAGCAACGGGCCTCCAGTCGTTCAAGCATGTGATTTTATTTTTCTTTGGTATGGGCACAATGGTGGATTTTTGAAGCATGAGGGACCACAGACAGAGAGAGGACAGATTAAAATGTCTGTAAAACCCGGCTAGCTGGAAAGCGCATGCTTTGAGCACACGGCCTGGTATACCATCAGGTCCCACAGCTACGGATGTTCACCGTTTGAAGGATCGGGTTACATCCGCGACAGAAAGGGAGAGTGGACTCACCTCTTCTGCAGCAGCGGCAGCACTCTCTGTGTGGGCAGTGTTATCAGCCTCGAACCGAGCATAAAAGGTGTTGAGCTCGTCCGCAGAGAGGCGGCAATGTTCACAGTAGCTGGTTTATTCCCTTTAAAGCCTGTGATGTTGTTGATGCCCTGCCACATGCTTCTTGGGTTGTTGTTGAAATGTTCTTCAACTTTGTTTTGTATTGTCATTTGGCTACTTTGATGGATCTCCTGAGATCGTAACTGGCTTGATTCCGATCGTCAGTGTTTCCGGATTTAAAGGCAGATGTCCGCGCTGACAAGGCTGATCGAACATCGCTGTTAATCCACGGTTTGTGGTTGGGGTAGATACGGATTGTTTTTGTCGGTACAACGTCCTCTATACACTTCCTGATAAAACACGTGACCGTATCTGAATACGCCTCTATGTCGTCATCAGACGCTGCCCGGAACATGTCCCAGTCCACGTGATCAAAACAGTCCTGTAGTATAGCGTCCGATTGGTCCGACCAGCATTGGACTGTCCTGAGGGCAGGTGCTTCACATTTCAGTTTCTGCCTATAAGCAGGCAGGGGAAGGGTGTGTATGTGGCGGAAAAGACGATCCCATGCGTGTTGATGGTGGCGTGTTGAAAGTATTTTGGAGCTATTGAAGTTCTGAAGGCGACAGAGGAATGTATCTTCGCGTGTCTCTATCGTAGAACAGTTATACTAACAACATATAACAAAAACAAAAAAACAAATAAAACATACGAAAAACTGCAAAGTTTTCCGGAGCTTGCAACACGGCCATTCGGCGCCATCTTGGATCTTGTGATCCAGGAAGTATGACCACATTAGCCCGGTTCTGTCAACACTGCACTGGCTCCCTATTAAACATCGTATAGATTTAAAAATCTTGTTAATTACTTATAAAGCCCTGAATGGTTT
Organism: Gymnocypris eckloni scoliostomus; assembly: GCA_027564155.1. Taxonomy (NCBI): domain Eukaryota; kingdom Metazoa; phylum Chordata; class Actinopteri; order Cypriniformes; family Cyprinidae; genus Gymnocypris; species Gymnocypris eckloni. Next base: position 29,538,062 of record CM050428.1, read on the forward strand.
AGCCCCTCAGTACTTGAGTGGCTCTTATCACATAATAGTCCTCCACGTCCACTGCATTCTCAAAACTCTGTCCATTTGATAATACCCAGAATATCAAAATCAACCGCGGGCGGCAGATCCTTTTCCTATTTAGCGCCCAAACTCTGGAACAATCTACCTAACACAGTTTGGGAGGCAGACACACTCTGTCAGTTTAAATCTAGATTAAAGAACCATTTCTTTAACCTGGCGTACACATAAAACACTAATACACTTCTAATATTCAAATCCGTTAAAGGATTATTAGGCTGCATTAAATAGGTAAACCAGAACCGGGAACACTTCCCATAAAACATTATATACTGTACTTGTTACTTTGTAAGAAGATTGACATCTACGTTAATATTAGTCTGTTTCGTTCTTATTCCGAGGTCACCGTAGCCACCCAATCCTTATCCAGCCCAGATGATCACTGCAGTCACCAGATCCAGTCCGTATCCAGATCAGATGGTGGATCAGCACCTAGAGACAACCTCTACAGCCCTGAAATGTCAGCGGAGTCCAGGACACCTAGATGAGCCCCAGAGACAGATCCACAGTGAGGACCCCGTCACCTAGAAGCCATCGGGAAAAGAGTCAAGTCAAGTCAAGTCAGCTTTATTTATATAGCGTTTTTAACAATATAAATTGTGTCTAAGCTACTGCACAATATCAAAATAGGATAATAGTGTATCACTAATGTAAAATGACATGTTTAAAAGATTAAACGCCCAATTTTCAGTTAAAGGCATTTCATTATTGAATTCAGAGATGGCATCGTCCAGCTCAGTTCAGATTGAATAGTATCTGTGCAATCAAGTCGGTGATATCGCTGGAAAAAGACCACTGGAACCAGTTGAGCCCTTACAATCTGACTTTGCTGCAGTTGGAACAAACTACTGGTTCGTCTGGCCGGAGTGGAACTGGCCCCCCGACTGAGCCTGGTTTCTCCCAAGGTTATTTTCCCCGTTCTGTCACCGATTGAGTTTTGGTTCCTTGCCGCTGTCGCCTCTGGCTTGCTTAGTTGGGGACACTTCATCTCCAGCGATATCACTGACTTGATTGCACAGATACTATTTAAACTGAACTGAGCTGAACGATTCCATCACTGAATTCAATAATGAAATGCCTTCAATGACTTTGGCTTTGATATTTGGTATATTGATGACATTAGGCTAGTTTTGTTACATAGACCTGGCGATCCTGCTGACTATCTCTATAGTTTCTTTTCTTCTTCTTCCATCATCTTCCAGGTCCCTTTCCTAAGCAGGGTAATTAGTCCTCCAAGGGCTCCTAATTGTTTGAGGATAAAGAGGTGATTTGCGCTTGGGAATACTTCATTATCCTAATCAAAGGCTGGAGAAATCGGAGCACTTGATCGTGCTTGTGAGAGCTCAGTAACTGCTCTTTGTGAGCGGCTGCACCATTGACCATAGTGCCACTCAGCTTTGCTTCAGGTACTACTACCCATTGTTTCCATTAGTGAATCAATAATTCAGATTCATTAGTTTATATAACAAGAAAAAACTATTCCGCGAACTGTGTATATCATTCACCCAAATAAAGCAGTAGTTCACCCAAATATGAAAATTCTCTCATGATTTACTCTTGATCCAAACCTGTATGAGTTTCTTCTGTTGAGCACAAAAGAAGATATTTTGAAGAGTGTGGGGAAAAAAAACATTTGCTGGTAGCCATTGACTTCCATTGTATTGATTCCTCTACTAAGTCAATGGCTACTGGCAACTCTTTGGTTACCAACAATCTTCAAAATATCCTCTTTTGTGTTGAACAGAAGAAAGAAACTCATACAGGTTTGGAACAAGTGTAAAACGTAAATGAGGGTGAGTAAATTATGACAGTATTTTCATTTTTAGGTGAACTTTCCCTTCTTCCCCTTTAATTTGTGATATTGAGTCTCCAAAAGTCTGAAATAAAATCTTTAGTAAATTATATTGATCTAAATAAATATAATGTTTGCATAAAATATGTTGCCGACAATAAATGGAGAAACAAAGACATTTGGATTTATTTGTAACAGTTCATGAGCTGGTTTTCTTAATTAAATGAAACTTGAAAAGAATGTAAAACCTAACATTATTATAGATGGCTTCAGCTCCTCTTAATGTATTTCTTATTGTGATCTTTGTGACACCACAGTGGTTATTGGGATGAAGGTACAAATCCCAGTGAGACCATCAGGTGTGTTTTGAAAGTTCAAACGAGTAAATCATGAATAACCTGCTCTTGGTTACCTCAGCAGTTCCCATAGCAATAAGATACCCATGGGCTCTGGGTTAATCTGAAAGAAACAGCATGGTAAAGATACAGTACATCTGATGACATGATTGGGGCTCTTAGGCTGATGCTCGAATTATGTAATCAAAGAGTTGCTAAGTAACCAGGGTGATTGACAGCTTTAACTTCTCTGTTTTTGTCCATTTTTAATTTTTTTCTCTACTTTGTGGTGTCTGTGCCCACCTGTTCAGTGCGCAGAGCGGCACAAAGCAAAGCACGTGCCACACCAGACATTCAGCCACAGTTTTTTTTTTGTCCCAATCAGACAAAAGGGATATTTAGGCTGGGACACAAAACCAAGGGCAGAATGTAGAACTTGAGGGGTGGGGGTAAGGGCATTATGGAGCAAATCTGCTGGGGTTTAGAGTCCCTGGCCAGGCCTCTTGGTGAGCTGCGTGTATTAGGAGCAGCTGTTTGTGCTTGTTTGTGGGTTATAAGTCTGTTTTCTAAGGTTTCTAAGCTACATCATACACTGAACATTGGAATTAAACCTTTAAGTACCCATTTTCCATATACATGTTCAGATTAGGACATTATTGTTTTTGTGAACACTTTTAGAGTCAAGATCATCTCAACCAATATGCCCTCTTACACAATAATGTCTTATTGCATAAGCATTTGCTAAAATAGGCTGTAGTTTCTTTGTCACAAGTTTAGAAAATACACTGATGAGCAAAGTCCAGTGTAAATATACACAGTGCTCAGTAGCATTTTTATTGACTTCTCACTCGCATGGGACGGCCAGCCAAGGATTATGGGGGTCAAACTGGAGTCCCGAAGGAGGGCAGTGCTTTAACCTCTTACAGCACTTTGTTATAGCGCCTCACGTCGTAGGCCGGGGTTATGTGTGATGTCTATATAAAACCGATACTTGATACTGATTTTTGTTTTTCTGAGAGAACTTTTAAAAATGTATCTTATAGAATTATAGATGGTTGCTGAATGAAATAAATAATAAGAAACAAATAAAGACAAATACATCTGCTTTGCTTGAAAACATAAACAGTATTTATTCATCTTCTATTAATACAAATGCAACATTTTATCAAAATTCTGTGGTGTAACTGATTTGTAATTTATTGACGAGTACAGAGATATAAAAAAGACATTCTGAGCTCACATCATGACGCATTGTCTAGACTTTACTACATTAAGACTTTCGGCATTAGTGAGAGTTGTTTTTGTTTGTTTCCTTTGTCGTGGCTTCCGCGTCGAGACAGTGACCCACGACGGCCCTTCTGTTTGCTAGCAGTCGCTTGGCCTAGATTCTAACAAACAACGCATCTATTTATTCTCTTTTCTAGCTGTCATTTTCATGTTAATAAAGAAAGGAAAGAACAGTGGCAAACAGCTAATTATTTGGGTCTGCAGTTATAATTAAATAGTGAAAACACAAACAACATTGTTCAATGTCAAATATATACTAATTCCAGCTTTAAAAATGCTGAAGGAACAAAAGAACCACTATATTAATATCATGTACTACAGTATATCTGTTAATAGCACATAGTTAGATACATCCATTTGAATTAGTTGAAAGAGAGAAATACAGGTTAAATAAGCAATACATTGACTAAACAGCATTAAACATCAAAATGTGATGAACATAACATATATCACAGTCAGCTTGTGAACTGTTGAGCTGTTAGGACGGTGAAACAGAAAGCCTCCGTAGGTTCATTATGAGCCTCTAATTAGTAGTTTAGAGGTGTGGGGTGGGTGTGTTTGTTTGTGAGATCGTTATAGAGCTTTAAAGAAGCTTAGTTTCTCAAAGTCTCTAGTAAGAAAGGAAAGAAACTGTTACACACACACACACACACACACACACACACACACACACACACACACACACACACACACACACACAAGTCACACACACACACACACACACACACTGAAGGAACACACACATAGACACACTATATTAATTCTCATCATGTCCACTACAGTGGCATATCTGTACAAACATTTTATTTTACATTCAGGGTGTGATGTTATGACCAAAGCACCACGAGAAACTATCTTATAACTCTACATGACAGTCCGCTTTTATTTATTTATGAATGACAACATTCTACAATAATCTTAGGTCACTGTACACTAATACAATTTAAATGTAGTACTACACAACTATACGTAGCTCAACAGATGTGCTGCTTATATGTCCAAAAGTTAGTTGTTGTTGTTTTGGAAGGAATACAGTCAAAACTAATATTATAAAACACACACACACACACACATTTGTATACACACACACACACACACACACACACACACACACACACACACACATATATTTGTATACACACACACACATATATATATATATATATATATATATATATATTTTTATTATTTTATAAACAGAATTTAAAAAAAATCTATATTACATAAAAAATATTTTTTTGTAACAAGTCTTGACTAACACTTTTAATCAATTTATTGCATCCTTGCTGAATAAAAGTACTCATTAAAAGTCTTACTGATCCAAAACTATTTCATAAATATTTGCCTATATCACCCCCTATGTTGTCTGTGTATTTTATTTCATCTGTGAAAATGTAATTGGGTTCCTCTGTATCTCCAAGTATATATTTATATTTTTTTAGAGCATGTGCTCTTATTTTATGGAACACGGGAGGATTAATTATTCCGTAATGCTCAGCAGGTGTTTATGTGTACAGGCACACTTCCCGCACATGACCAGCATCAAAAGCGCGTGTGCATGTGTGTTTGGAGAGGTTATGCAGGGCGTTGGACCCCAGATGGGTTAATGGAAAGCTTAGCATCAAGATTACAATGCAACAGTGTCAGCTTCAGATCTGCCAATGATTGCCCCCAAGCCCACGCGCTGGACCACACGTTCAATACGACCCGCCGGGGGACTGAGGGAGGGGTCAGAGGACAAGAGCAAAAAGCATAATATTAAAGACTACACGTTGTTCTTCAAATATAATACAACAGACCGACTGCCTCAAACTGTCCCAGGCACTTGCTGCATCTTCTTCTCATTCCGTTGGTTATTATATCATCCAACTGGTAAATAAATAATACACACATATTATAAACTCATCTGCTGTCCTTTTTAGTTTACATTTACATACACGCATACACACAGACCCCACACACACACACACACAGGGTCTGTCCATCACAGGCCAAGCTGTTGCTTGGAGGAGATTGGATGGTTAAGGCCAGAGACAACAGCTCCACTAATTAAATTCTGCCAGGTTAATCCCTCTGTGTCCCCGCTACTCACTCTCCATCCCAAACCAGGGGGAGGAGAGAGACGGATGACAAACAATCAACATTCATCATTAACAATGGCAACAAAAAAAACTGTAAAACATGCAAAAACAAAGAGAAATACAGTGGGTGAAATTAAGTAAACAATGGGCCATTGGGTTGAGATAGCATTGTTATGAAAAAACAAACTCGAGGCAGATGATAAAAACACAACAACAACATACACCTGCTGCTCTAAACAAGCCTACTATTGTTTTAAGCGCTAACAGTGGAGACATACGCAGACGGCAGTTTTTCCTTTTTAGTATGAATGGCCTCATGATGACCTGAATTCGTTATTGAGGTTAATATCTTAAGAAATGAATATTATTGTTCTTTTTAATAAAATGCTTTGAATGAAAAGTGATTTTGCTTACCATAAATGCTGATAATTAAATGTCATTTTTTAAACATAACAGTCCTGACACACCATGAAAGGCACTAAAGACCTCCTCATAATCAAAAACACTAACATTTCACCTCCAGCACAGCCGGGGGTCTGAGACCCTCCACCCGGCTCAGAGAGAGCGAGGCCGTCAGTCTGTCATTCTCCCAGCATGCACTGCTAATGAACTCACAGAGGTTCATTGCCCTCCGCTCCCTCAAGACCGCTCAGACAGTGAGGAATGGCGTTTTGATGACCTCTTTGACCTTTTACACAATATCTACATGACCCTCTGTCTTTATTACATGGCCTACAGCCAAACTTATCAGTCCACTGGAGTGGGACGTTTTAACAGTGCCTAAAATGGGTAAAATGATGGTAGTATTTGTGTAGCTTAACAGGCACTAACAGCACCAACGCATTGGGTTTGATAAACATATATCATGAAAGCACAGTGAGCCGCTTAATAAAATGCCTAAATTAATAAATAATTTTCTTTTCTGGTTAGGCCTCAAAAGAACCAACTATTTTATGAGTAAATTCAATGTTTTATTATTTATATAAGATTAACCCATTTTTACACTTTCAAATTCTTTTGATTCATCTGAACCAAATCTAATAAAAACGCAAAACACGCTGTTAAAAAAAACTGTAAAATAAATCAAAATATACAATTAATAGGAATGCACTGCAACAGTGGACCAATTCTCATCAATAACTAACTATTAACCATGACTTTTACCTCAGTGGCCTCCTAATTAGCTGCTTATTAACAATTAGTAAGGTCGTTGTGGTGTGGGGTATGATTAAAGGATCTAAAATATGGTCATGCAGAATAAGGCATTAATTTGTCCTTTATAAATACTAATAAACAGTGCTAGTAACATGCATGCTAATAAGCAGCTAGTGAATAGTGAGAATTGGTTCCTAAACTAAAGTGTTAGCAAATCTTTAATTCACGTTTTATACAGGGCCTCAGAGTTTGACTGGTCAGCTTAAGCAGTTCTATAATGTGGGCAGATGCTATAAATGCACCATTATATGTCCAGAAAGCATCTGTCTCCATTAACGGACTTTCAAAAGCTGTGTAGTGTGATTGTCCAGACATTAGTTTCCAGCAGCTTTTGTGTAAACAGTTGCATGGCATTTATGGCTCAGGTGATTGGCTTTAAAAATGTTTCTGGAACTGTTTATGTACAAGGTCAGCACGTAGGTCACACAGGTGTCAGCGGAGCAACTGCCACTGAGACGAATGGAATGATAATCTTTAACTTTCTCCACGTATATTACAGCCCTCATTGGTTTCATCATTGGTCTCTGAGAAGCTAAACAGCAGTAATATATTATTTGTCACGGAGGACCTTTGAAGCATGTTATTAAGTTGATAACAATGTTTCTAAGATTTTAAAAGTTTGTTCACCCAAAAATGGAAATTGTCATTATTTACTTACCCCCATGTCATTACAAACCTGTATGATTTTTCTTTCTTCTGTGGAATACGAAAGAACATGTCTCAGTAAAGACATTGAAAAATTGCTCAATGCTGTTTCGCATTATACGAACAAAAACAGTATGTTTTAAAGGGCTAGTTCACCCTAAAATGAAAAGTATCTCATGATTTACAAACATTCAAGCCATCCTGTTTGTCTTTTTTCTTTCTAACAAATATAATCAGAGTTATATAAAAAAATTGGGCTCTTCCAAGCTTTATAATGGAATTGAATAGAGGTTGAGTTTTTGAAGTAAAAAAGTGCTTCCATCCATCATAAAAATGAATCCACACGGCTTTGATTGGTTAATAAAGGCCTTCTGAAATGAAGCAATGCATTTGTGTAAGAATAATATACATTTTTACAACTTTATAAACCAGTGAGAAGTGATAAATGCGGAAGCACAGATGAGAGAGCAAACCAAAACACAAGTCATGAATCAGAAGCACAATTCAGAGAATTTTAAAGAAAAATATATAAGCCAAGAGGAGACTGGATTTCCTTTGCTGTAAAACAAACTAGGATCTTATGAGACTAGCATATTCTCCCAGGAGCTTATGCCTACACCCTACGTCACCCGCTGGAACACCACTTTCTCATGAACACGCCTATGACAGTAAAAAGCAGAAGCTATAGATTATGGTTTGTAAAGTTTTAAATATGGATTTATAAACCTGTATAAACCCCAGAGCCATGTGGAGTGTTTTTTTATTAAGGATCATGGATGCACTTTTTTGGCCTTCAAAATCTCTCATTATTTTTTTAACTCTGACTGTATTCGTCTGAAAGAAGAAAGTCATATAAATATATATAGATATATATAATTCTGAAACACAAAAATAAATAAATGAGGCTCAATTATCTATTAATAAACGTGCGTGTTTATTTTAGCACTTCTGTCAGTGAACACTTAGCCTGCTAAACACTACAATAAATATCAAATAAATAATACAGTTAAATAGGCAAATGTCCTGTAGACAGACTCAACCTGTTGTGTTGCGATAGACATATGGCGTTCGTTTGGGTTCCTTAATATTACTGTCACGGATCTGCCTATCCTGCTCCCTTTCCAATCACAGCGCACGCCCTTACCTGGTTTCACTCATCATTGATTGAGCACACCTGCAATCACTTACCTTCACCCTTCATAAGCTCACTCACCTCTGTCACTCATCGGCTGATCTTGAGGTTACAAGGCTGCAAGGTTGCAGCTCTCTACACTGGTCAATGTCCTCCTGTCTGCCCGTCTATCCTGGAACTCGTCTCTGCCTGTGGAAACGCAAGTTTACAAACAGTTGATACTGTTCATCCTGCTTCCAGAACATTCTTCGTTGTCTCTCTTATGTTGGAAGCCCTGCCTTGGTTATAGTTAATAAATTACCTTTTGATTTGCATCCACCTGTCTGTCTCCTTTGACCAGTACCGTGACAGAAGATCAGCCCCTCAAAATAGAAGATCCGAACCGCACCGATGGAGGAGCGAGCGCGATTTATTTCGCTGGCTTGCGCAAATCCGGAGCCGTGGGAGTTCGCCACGGCTTTCATCCCTCTCGCCCTCACCAGCTCCCTGGAGGATGGGGTCCTCAAGACCCTGTTCCGGCTCGGGATCCCCTACCATCGACCTGTGGAGCTCCCAGACATTTCCCACCTGAATTGGGAAGAGACGGTGACCCAATGTCTGGGAGATCTCCCATCCCGAGTCGGAAGCCCGTCCAGCTCACCTTCTTCCCCGCTGGTTCCGTCCAGTTCCACGATAACCGAGCGCCTTCCAGTGCCTGCTCCTCGCCAGCGCCCTCCGGTGCCTGCTCCTCGCCAGCGCCCTCCGGTGCCTGCTCCTCGCCAGCGCCCTCCGGTGCCTGCTCCTCGCCAGCGTCCTCCAGGACCCGCTCCTCGCCAGCACCCTCCAGGACCCGCTCCTCGCCAGCACCCTCCAGTGCCTGCTCCTCGCCAGCGCCCTCCGGTGCCCGCTCCTCGCCAGCGCCCTCCGGTGCCCGCTCCTCGCCAGCGCCCTCCAGTGCCTGCTTCTCGCCAGTGCCCTCCGGTGCCTGCTCCTCGCAAGTGCTCTCCATTTCCTCTGCTGGTCCTGCCCAGCGCATCCTCGTCTCTGCTGGTTTCGTCCAGCTCTACCGAGCACCAAGAGAGTCAGAGCCGCCCGAGCGCCCAAGTGAGTCAGAGCCACTCGAACTCCCAAGTGAGTTTGCGCTGCCAGAGCGCCACCGAGATTCAGCGCTGCCAGAGCACCACCGAGACTCGGCACTTCCCGAAGAGTCTGAGCCGCCCGAACTCTCACAAGAGTCAGCGCTTTCCGAGCGCCCCCAAGAGTTGGTTCCGTCCAGCTCACCGATGCCTCCGCTGGTTCCGCCCAGCTCACCGATGCCTCCGCTGGTCCCGTCCAGCTCACCGATGCCTCCGCTGGTCCCGTCCAGCTCACCGATGCCTCCGCTGGTCCCGTCCAGCTCACCGATGCCTCCGCTGGTCCGTCCAGCTCACCGATGCCTCCGCTGGTCCGTCCAGCTCACCGATGCCTCCGCTGGTTCCGTCCAGCTCACCGATGCCTCCGCTGGTTCCGTCCAGCTCACGATGCCTCCGCTGGTTCCGTCCAGCTCACCGATGCCTCCGCTGGCCCCGTCCAGCTCACCGATGCCTCGTCTGGGCCATTCCAGCTCACCGATGCCTCGTCTGGGCCGGTCCGGCTCACCTTCGCCTCCACTGGCTCCGTCCAGCTTAGCGCTTCCCGAGCGCCCCCAAGAATCAGCGCTTCCCGAGCGCTTCCGAGAATTAGCGCTTCCCGAGCGCCCCACAGAACACGCTCCGTCTGATTGTCCAGCAGAGGGGAACTTCCCCAAGAAATTTTTTTTGGGGGGGCCCTATAACCTCTGCCTGGGTGGCCGGGCGCAGAGCCAAGGCCACGGAACTCCCTGACCCACCAGAAAAAATAAGGGCCAGGTCTCCAGTTATACGCAATATTGTAATGCATTACTTTTAAAAGTAACTTTCCCCAACACTGGACACGGTTTACTGTTCCTCCACAAAGCAAGCTGGCGCGTGAACTCCTCTCTGCACGCACTCTCTGTGGAATCGCGGCGTATGTTGCCACATTTCTTGTTAACATCTTCCATTTACTGCTGTTTCATTCGTATTTGGCCAGTTTGGAGAAAGCTTCACCAATACAAGCTGACCAGCAGGCGTTTACGATCACGTGTACTAGAAGACACTTGTACAAACACGGATGGGTGAAATGAATGGAAATGATTCCAGATCAGCGATTTAGTATTTGGTTTCCCAGCAAGGTCCATCGCTCATCATGAAATAAATATGCTGAATGCAGAATAAACTGTATTTTCTTGTTGCCACCTGAATAAAACTGAGTTTTCAAAGTTAGTCTACTACAACACTGTTCATCACAATCTTCAGAGGCTCTTTTCCAATTGGACTATATACAGAACCCAGAATGATTCTGGAAATATGATGACATAGCCTGAAATAACACAAAATTTAATTCTTGCCTTTGGTTGATTGTTGTTGCCTTCATCACGAGCTCATTCTGAGAGGCCTGTTACAGCATCACTGCTTCGTCTGGTGGGCGTAACTAACACCACAGACGGGTGGATGCTGGGAAAGCGAGTGAGCGTGAGCGGTTGGCGTGCCTCTGTCGCGGGCATGCTCAGAGGTGTAATGTCTGATTAGGGGATTACAGGGGAAGTGCTTCTTCGCAGTTCTCTGAGAAACAATTATTAACATGTTGGTGTCTCTAATCCTGGATAAATACAGCTTTTCAAGAACAACAGAGAGACTCTCTCTTTCTTCACTCTCTCCTCTTCTCCTTTTAAATCCATCTCTAAACCCCCTTAGTCACTTGAACCCCAAAGCCTAACTAATACCGGTTGAGCAGATAGGGCATTGGTGTGAAACAGTGTCATTAGGAGAATACCTTTTCCAGCATGTGTCGTGGCAGAAACGATCCCTTCGCCACTACAGACCAACCGCGGCAGAGGGAGGGGGCGAGCTTTCCTGTGGGGACGAGATGGAATAAGACTGCATTGTATTTCAACAGCCTGGTTAAAGGGCATTGGGCTGAGGATGTCTACAGTCTGTAATCTTTTGTTGGTCTGTACACTTCTGCCATGTAATCTGCTTTCTGGTATTTGGGAGGAGATTGTGTGGAGGGTTGGGAATGCTTGTCCCAGGTGGGACAGAAGCCTGTTGCATTCAGTTACTGCAGAACTGCACAATTAACCGTTCTGGTTGTGACAAACATCACTAGTACTATTGTCCCTACCCTAAGTAGGCTACTGACTGAACTTCATTGCGCAAGTCCTTCACATTTGTGATAAAGACATGAATTAGTAAGGTGAGATGCATGGCGTTGTATGTACAAGTTTGCAATAAAACTTGTACATTTTGCCAGATGAATGATCCATAAAATACTGAAGAAAGGATTTATGTTGAGATCAGAATACATAGAGACTGGGGGTGCATCTGAAATCACATACTGTCTGAATAGGTACACTTAAAGGGGGTGCAATGCTGTTTCATGCATTCAGAGTTGTTTACACTGTTAAAGATTTGGATTATCATGCTAAGCATGGACAACGTTTCAAAAAACTATTTGGACGTATAACAGAGTATTTCTGTGCCAAAAATCTCACTTCCGGGTACGTATAAGTTTCGGAGAGTTTTTTTCGAGCGTGGCTCTTGCTGATATAAACGACGGTGGAACTCCTTATATGGGCATTTCTCCTGGAAGAACGCGCCCGTGCACCCATCGACCGGAGCAAGAGCGAGAGCGTGGCCATCAACACGCTTCATCCGGCTGCACTGCACGGGACTCGCTTGGGAAGAATGTCTCTAAAGAAATGTGTTTTTGGTTGTGAGGGAAAGATAACCTTGTTCAGCTTCCCAAAGAACCCAGCGTCATGGAAACTGTGGATGAAGTTTGTTTTTCCGGGGCAGCAACAGAGTTTCTCAAGTGTGTTTGTTGAAGAACGTTTTACAAATAAGGCCCAGTTCGACGCTGGATTTGCACATTGTTTGTTACTGAAAGATGGAGCGGTCCCAGCTATAAAAGATCCCGGTCATGATTCAGAACTGCAGATGGTAAGTGAAATGGCATCAAATGTCAGTGTGATGATCAGCTGGTGATCGCGCTCAAGTACTCGTCACTCTTTAGCTCCGTCCATGGCGCGCCGCCTCCAGGAGCTCGGCTTTTTTTGGAAAGAATCGTAAAGCTGCATCTTTCTTTTATAAATATGATAAAACTAAAGACTTTTTGGAGATATGAAGGATGCAGTACTACTCTATAGGTACTCAAGATTAACATGAGATTGGGTGAAACTGTGTGTTATGTCCCCTTTAAACATGAACATACTTCATGATTGTTAAAAAAGGATGTTGTATACAATATGAATATGGGTTGTATAAATAAAATTTGGATGTCCACCATGTTGTTACTGTCAGGTCACCTACTAGCCCCAGTTGTGTCACTTCACTGCCATTAATAAATCTTCACCCGTGGCCTCATGGGATAGTAAAGTGGCCATTGAATGTGCACTTCAGAACCCCTGCAGATATAGCAGGTGATCCAGGTATTTTGTCCTACAGTTTTCAAATCCTATGAAAGAACAACTTTATTCAACAATTCTTCTCTTCAGTGTCAGTCTTCATATTCTCGTCCTCTCATGAGCACGCGTCGATGTCTGATACGAAAGAGAAGAACTTATTGAAAAAAGTTTTTATTTTTGTTTTCTTTGTGCACAAAAAGTATTCTTGTAGCTTTAGAAAATTATGGCTGAACCACTGGTGTCACATGGAATATTTTAACAATGTCCTTAAAACCTTTCTGTGTCTTGACTGTGGTAGTACCCTTGCTGTCTATGGAGGGACAGAAAGCTCTTGGATTTCATCCAAATTGCCTAAATTTGTGTTCCGAAGATGAACGAAGGTCTTATGGGTTTGGGACGACATGAGGGTGAGTGATTAAATATACCCCTGACATCGCTGGGGTATATTTGTAACAATAGCCAAAAATACATTGTTTGGGTCAAAATAATTTAACTTTTATGCCAAAAAGCATTCATTCTTACCGTAAATAATTAAAACTTCATTTTTGATTAGTAATATGCATTGCTAAGAAATTTATTTGGACAACTTTAAAGGTGATTTTCTCAATATTTAGATTTTTTGCACCCTCAGATTCCAGATTTTCAAATAGATGTATCTCGGCCAAATATGGTCCTATCATAACCATACATAAACGGAAAGCTTATTTATTCAGCTTTCAGATGATGTATAAATCTCGATGACGAAAAATGTATGCTTATGACTGGTTTTGTGGTTCAGGGTCACAAATGACTGAGGATCACATACTACCAGACTTTTAGGTCATTTTGAACACAACAAACTCAGGCAGAGACATAGGAAACATGCTACAAAATTGCTCAAAATATCAAGCATGTTTGTTATTCTCTGATTGAAGGAAATCATAGTCTGAAGCAAAAAAAAAATGATTTGAAGTCTTTGATCATACACTATGCAATTGTCTGTGAAATCTGTCAACTCAAATCTGAGGACTTGCTCTGACCTTCAGCAACTTGCATCAGCTTATTCTGACTGTAGTGTATTCTGGCCTTAAGTTGCTCTGTTTTATGCTGACAAGTTAGTTTCTAACTTAACCAATGGCATTGTGCCTAGTATAGCACTGCCCATTTGTATATGAACAAATTAAAATGGGGAAAACTGTTTGAAAACAGTCATTTTAGTGCCACCAGTGGTGGAGAAATTACACACTGTGGCTTTAAACAGTTTAAGCTTTTAAAATTATAGGCAGGTCTGTAAGTGTAGATATAAAGGAATCAGGTGGTCATCCACACATCTGATCTAAAATGTGTCTGCCAGACCAATGTTCTACACACACACACACACACACACACACACACACACACACACACACACACACCATCTCCTATGGAATTATACCCTGCAGCTTTGAAATCAGACACAGACAGGTGATCAAAACAACCCATTAGTGGCCATTGACACACTCTCACCTTCAGACACACGTATGACTGCTGACTGGGCACACACACACCGAGCATGAGACACTTTGAAGACTTGCACCAAGGCTCTGCAGTGACTCTCGATGCCAGTGTGTCTTCTGTTGAATTCAATAGAAGTGTTTTTACTGAACTATTTATTATCTCATATTTTACCAATAAGTGGGAGGATGACATGAATAGTTTTAGAAATGGCACAGCTAAAATTATTGACAATAAACATTTCTAATATATTATGCATGCAAATTAACCTCACTTTAAGAATACTTTGAAAATGTATTTTAGTTTAAAATGAACCATTGAGTATTATGAAAACAAATGAATGAATGTTGATAAACCTAAATATTGATGTTAGCATTATTATGTAACAATAACTAAAGATTCCATTAATGTTATGCATCATCGACCATGATAAATATTTGTATTTTTTGTTAGTATACAGTATATAAGCTTATACATTGTCATATAGCCTATATATTTGTTGCAGTTAAATCATTGGGTTCAGGCTGATGTCACATAGAAATTAAAAAGAAACAATTACAAAAACAGAATGCATTATACAAACACTTTGCAGTACCCAAAAGCAATCAACCCGGCATACACACCTAACCACTGTTAATCCTCTAGACACTAGAAAACACACACATGCACAAACACACACACACACACTCAGCATCACTGTGTTTATCACTCCAACCCAGGCCACCAACACCCGTCAGTCTAATTCCGTTTGTCTGTTTAGATTCGTTTTGCTTTAATCTCTTCTTGTTTGTGCACATCTGCGAGAGCGACTGCATGAGAGAAGGGGGAGGGTTCGTCGATGGTGAAAACGAGTGACAACAAGAGGTAGAAAGGAAACAGGTATTAGAAGAGTGGGCACACTATTTGGGCATGGTACCATAGTAATATCATGTTTTGTTGACATGTACAACAGGTAATACCATTATTTGAGATACCGGTACCATGGTACAGTATTATATTAATCATTCAGTTAATAGTAGTTAACCCTCTGATGCAAGAGGTCCATTACAGCGTATAAGTCTTAAAAAACTACATTCAAACCACCATAAATGATTACCATCGACCTTTAACCATAATTCTATATGATTGTCCTGTTACAGTTTATTTCATGTTTTTACAACAAAAGTTCAAAATAACTGACGAGACTTGTGATAAACCAAATAACTCTGGAATAATGTTATAATTTTTTTAATGTTTGAACATTCCATTTTTAATGGTTTTGCAAACATAATGGTAACGTCACTTCTTGGAACATTCTGAAACATGTAGTACAATTCTAAAAAAAAATGTTAGATGAACATCCAACTAAATTGTTTCAGGTAAAAAAAAATCCATGAATGATGTGTATTTTTGTGCCAACATTTTGAAAACTTTATTAAGACCAGATAACTTTGAACGAACATTTTGTTTGAACGATAGAATATTTGTTCATAACTTTTTAGAGATCCGTGCCAGAATATTCCAAATGTTCCCTGTTAGGTAGGATCTTCTTTTGCAGTAAACAGATATGTAACTCTCAAAATCTATTATTTTATTCAAGAAAATAATTTAAGTATCCTTCAGGTAGACATAAAAAGCATCAAAGGGATATAAAAGTACCATGCTATAACCATCTAATTCCATCACTGTCTCATGGTACAACACAGTATATTACTAGAGAAGCAAGTTCAAGCAGAGCAACAGCGAGAGCAAGACATAGAGAAAGACTGAATATACCGAACAGACTCATTCAGCTCATTTTCGGTTCGAACCCACGTCTGAAACTGAAAAACAGATGGAGAACAGTAGGAACGGATGGGGCAAGAGATCAGAGGAGAGTCCATTCTGCACCACTTCAGCATGCCGAATTCCCCCCTCCTCCGAGAAAGACAGATCTTACCAGGAAGAGGTCTCTCGAGGCAGGCGCTGAGAGCCGCAGCCAGGCCTTCAGGCTCTGGAAGTCTCTCCAGTCAGTCACACAACTCATAGCACACAGGCTTCACCACCAACACAACATTACAGGCCTCTTACACAGCATTACAGCACATCGTATTATCCCGCTCAACTCTCTTCATTAGCCCAATTGGATCCTGGGATTTCCATTTGTAAATGGGGAGCTTTTTAGATTAGTCGGTGTCTGCTCATTATGAAACATTTTCCCAATGTTCCCCCAATACTGCGATTAGCTCCTGTCTGTCAGGGTGGAAATGTAAACTTTTCAAAACGTGATTCATCCGTTTAAGCCCTTCACAAATATTTTCCACAAGAATCATGAAAAAGTGTCAACCAAGCAATCCCTGATTAAATGTTTGTTGCAATATGAATTGTAAACCAATGAAACTACAGTACGCAGTAACCTTCCGAGTTAATCCATTGATTGACCATCAACGAGGCTGTAATGAACAAGCTGGTATTTTATTAAAAACATGCTGTTTGGATCCAAACACGATTTGATATTCTGAGTGGTTATAGGAATAATTAATCTCAAAATTAAAATTTTCCCACTCCACTGTAATTTTATAATGTCACTCGCACTTCCATGGATTCAAACTGCCACTTGTTATTCACAGAAATTGCAGTCTGTTCTTTACAAAAAGTTATGGTTAGAGACTTATAGCGCTCATTTGCAGTGTTAGAAGCAAGGAAACCCCAAATCCATAGGTTCTCTTTGAATATGTTGTTGTGTTGCTCTTTTGGGACATTTGTGTGAACTAACCCCCTTCAAGATCCAATAATTTGATAAGAGTTAGAAAGGTGCTGCTACATGACTTATGAATAGAAACAATTTAAATGCATTATAGACCAGTATATTAAAGAAAACATACTTGATATTGCAGCTACATGTGAATATTGTTTCTCTCTCGGTGGATGGTGGCTGTGCATCTTCCCCAGGCATGCATTCACAGCCACAGATGCAAGGGGATGCAAGCACATCGAGGCAGCAAATTATGAAAATGTGGCTCTGTGTCCTCAATGGCGTCGCACTCCTTTAATGTGGCACAAAATTAGAACCGGAGGGAGAAGGAAGACAGGTCCGTTTAATTGGAAACACTGCTCTGGGCACACACACAAACACACATCCACTCACTGAGAGCAACTCATCACATGAAAGGTAAGATATCATCTCACCCTTTCTGAGGGTTTCTTCTGTACAATGAGACATCCATTTTCAGAGCTTGTGGGCATTCATAAAGGTGTTTAATTTGTGAGTTTACCTCACCATTATTTAAATAGATCTACACAAGTATCAGAAAATGAGGCTATTCTATGTTGGTAAGCTGCAAAGCTAAAGGATCTTTTATGAAACGGCTGTTGGTCATAGTGCCTTTAGTCTCTTTTGACATTCCAAAAGGATCACAATGGTCTTATCACAGTGAGGTCTGTTGCTCAGTTGAACAAATGATTGAGTGTAGACAGATGTTACATATAGGCAGCACTTCAACAGTATTTGTGAGTGATTAAATATCCAAAATACAAGTTCCTAAACAGTTATACGCATGTATGCAATACATCAGTCCCAAAAGATGTCCATGGTAGCCATGTTTTGGCAAATCTAGTCTTGTTCCTAGGAGGTCCAAAGAAGGTCCTCTATGTTCAACCCTACTCCTTAGAGAGCCACTGTCCTGCAGACTTTAACTCAAACCCTAATCAAACACACCTGTTCAAGGTCTTCAGGATTATTATAAAACGGGTGTCC